>CM020234.1:2362740-2975480 GCA_009819775.1 Phoenicopterus ruber ruber
TTCATGGCCAGGGACCTCTGGACAACAGAGTCCCACCTGGCATTTGGGCTAATTAATTAGGGCTGCAGGGCATACTGGGAAAGGGGAGCAGCTACAAAATTCCGGCAGGGTAGGAAGCCCTTCCTGGAGATAGGGTGGGAGGCTCTGTAATCTCAGCTGAGATCATTCATTTTGCCTGGAGAAATGGGTTCTTGCCAGACCTTCTACCAGAGAGCTCACCTCCTTCTTCAGCATCCTGGCAGCGCCTGTGCCGCGGAAAGGTAAGACAAGACCTGTAACGTGGCTGTCATCTCCTAACGTAAGGTGGCTTCCTCTCCCAAGGGCACCTCTGTCAGGTCTGTTATCTTCTTAAAAACCAGCAAACACTCTGGGAACCAAACTCAGGTGCTGCTTGCAGTGTGGAATGGTAAAATACTTTTCAGTAGAGCAGGACACTGAACAGTAGTAGCTTCAGTACTGCCTCCCCTTGTTAAACCCACTAACTAGTCCTCTGGCATGGGAGAGGGCAAAGAACCTGCTAAGGGGGCTGGGGTGGTGAAGCTTCCAGCAAAGGAGTAATAGGAAGGGATGCAAAATCCACTGTATTGTGAAAATGGGCTAATGTCTGTGTCTGGGCACACCAGAGATGCCCGTGGAGCTGCTGTCTAGATGGTAATTAGAGCATTCAGGTCCAAGGGCCTTGTCTCCACACCCACATCTCCTCCTCTTGGGTAGGAGGAGGTGAGAGGCTTCCTGGCACGGCTCAGGTAGGACCCTCGGAGCACACTGCAGGACTCCTCTGCCTCCCAGAAAGCCCAGCCTGATCCCCATCCCTGTGCAGGAGACTCTGCTTAGCTGCAACAAATAGAGGAAAACAAACTAATGAGGCATTAGGGCTAAACTTAGCTGCAATTAACACTTAATTACCATCCTGAAAACACTTGCTGTATTTTGCCAGGGCCTGGAAAGGTAAAACCAATTAGCTTAATCTTGTGTGGTAGAAACCTTAAACTCCCTCAGATGCCTGTCGTGGATGGGACCCTGGGAGTAACTGGTGTTTCTGAGCCCGTAGTGCCTGGAGCTGAGCAGTCCTGCAGGTGGGTCGGGTAAGGGGACGCTCGGGGCCCCGGGTGCCTGGGGAAGAGTCTGCTCTTGATGCCCTCGTGCCAATCTCGCCTTTCTTAGCCTGCTTGTCTGAGAGACTGTTCTTCTCTGTGCCTGTAGCTTTGTTGCGTTGCCTGGTATCCTCCCTTAATAAAGCAGATGGCAGGTAAGGCTGCAGGCAAAGGTGTGGGGGCTGCTGGACAGGGAGACAGAAGTACAGAAAGATCCAGAGAGTAGGCAGAGGACACAAAGCCATCCATGATTGCCTGTAAATCTCCTTCTAAGTCACTAGTATAAGTTCCTCAGGTTTTTTGTGGTAACTTGAAGGCTGTGCCGAGGAGGATTGACTATAGTCTGATCATGTACTGCCTGCGTGAAGCTGCATGAGCCTTCCTTAGGCCTTTGCTTTGGAGAAGAGCCAAAACTGACACCAGGCTTTATGCAAAAGGTACCAGAGCAAGTTTGTACACGCTCATGTATACTTGGTTTGGATACCTAAAACCACTGCTCTCTCCTGGAGGCTACAAGCTCTGTCTAACATGTATCGGTGTAAGAAACCCTTGTGTGGTTCTCCAGAGAAGCAGGGAAGGTATCCTAGAAAAAGATGCTCTCTTGGAGCATGCTTTAGGGTAAATATATTGCCCTTTTGGTATGGGGGAGAAGGAGGAAGAGAAACGTACAGGCTTGGGGAAACTTGTCTCTCTGAAGTTGTCCTCTCATCTTTCCATAAGGTCTGCTGTACGCTTGTCAGGATAAATGTTGATTGGACCTATGACTGCAGCACGGGACTATCTTCTATAGTACTGTTCCTCATGTGGTCCAGTGATTGTCACTATGTGACGACGATATTTAAAGGCCTTGGGTGAACTGACATGGCCCAGCTCTCCTGTCTGTAAAGCATCTAGTAAATGGCACTTGGTTACCAACATGGAGCATTTCCCCCCCACACCGTGTACTATCAGCTGTGTCTTTAGCTGTCTCAGGGTGTGCCAGGGTGTGCTAGCAGTTTGGAGCAGACACGAGATGCTTGTGTTTTACGCTCTAACTATGTCAGAACTGCCATCTGTTTTTCCTGCACCTTCCTGTAAATTAGAGGAAGGTGCATGGCATTCTGAGGACTAAAGAAAAGTCCACACCAGCAGTCTGAAGACTGCTGAAATATTTTAAGATGCTAGGATTGTTTTCTTTCACAGCCCAGGGCTGTCATTAGCTGAGCATTTGGATGCTCTTCCAAAGAGGCTGAAAGGAAAAGCCCTCCAGGAACTGCAGCAGAACAAGCTCCCATCCAACAACAACAGATCCTGGCACACAGCTACAGAGGTCTATACCAGGGCAAGTGCTCCAACAGTTTGCACAGGGGAACTTCCACACTTGAGTCTGTGCTTCAGCTGCAGCAGACCAAATAACTTTGTTATAGTGGGAGAGGCTGCAAAGATGAACCAAGAAACTCAGCAGCTGGGAGTTCAGCTTCTATCTTTTTTTAGTACTGATCACAACTCCAGCTCAGATTAACATGAAGCTGGCAGGAAAGCTTAGCTCCAAGCATAATAACTCAGGAAGGGCTTATAGGCAGAATGTTTCAGAGGAATCTATGCAGTGGTAATCTTGGTGAACTTATCTTCTGTAGTAAGAAAGCTGTCTGCCTAGGAAAGCTGAAGGAATTGTGTTCACAAGATTCTTCTAGAACAAGTCTATTAAACATCTCTACCTCTGGAGTCTGCCTCACAGTGATAAACCGAACTGAGATGGCTGAAGGCTGTCACCCTGCCCTCTGCCAGCTGTCCACCTGGTTCTCCTTCTGTAGCAAGAGCAGATCAATAACATCCATATTGGCTCCTGAACCCTTGCAATTTACAGCCTGGCACGGCTTTAAGTGCGAGCTGCTGCGTGAAGCCAGCCCAGCTATCAGACTGGGAGCTGCTGGGGCGCAGGAGAGGCAGGTCCTGTGATGCTGTCCCTGCCGCCTCTGCTTCACAAGGTTGCGCTGTAGGATTGTAACTTTTACTTATCCTGATTTAAACTGATGTCATGTCACACTTCAACACCACCAGTTGATATTTGGCAGTGAATGTGACTTAGAGGTGGCTAGATTGCACTTCCTCACTAGAACACCACGTGGAGAAACTGCAAAATGTTGAGACTCTGCTTAAGAGCCTGGATGCAGCAAGAATGATCAGGGCAAGAGGGAGGCTGAAGTGAGAAATTGGTTCTCATGCCAAGGAGCACTTGGGCATTTCTGATGTATCCTGAGTCAAGGTTTATAAATGTTTCTGCTTCTCTGGCACACTGGCCTCTGGGGAAAAGACTTCTCAATTAAATTAAGCCTAAGAAATGTGGAGGTAACAGAAGAAACACATTAGTCTGGATGCCTGCCTCCTGTTTGTTCATCCTGGTGCTTGGATGGGCACAGCACCAGTTGGCTGTTCCCTTATGAAGCGATTAAATCATCCAACATCTGGCTCCTTTCTGAGTGTTAATACCTGCTTAGGTCCAAGCTAGACCTTCCAAACAGACCTGAAATTTCTAGGCTTCGTAGAATCTTAAGTGCAAATTCCAGGGAAACTGATTCTCTGCCTTAAAGGTAATTACATGGTGTGACCTGGGGAATTGCTGCCAGTAGGCCGTCTGTGGGGATGATGGGCTTTGACACTACTCCTACCATGTCCTTGTACTACTTGCCCTCGGAACAGCAACATTTCACGAGGGCTGCTGGACTGGCTGGGAAGTGCTGGGCTGAGGGTAGCCTTGCTCTAGGAATGTACCAGCTGCCTTTCTCCTCTGGTGAGTGTTAGCTCTGTGGAATGGATGCAGGACATGCTGTGATGTTAATCCTTCACATAAAGCCATCCATTCCCTGGTCTCCCAGGGCAAGATTTCCCCAGCAACCTCAGGAGCTTCAAGGAGATGTTTTGCGTTTTACAAAACTCATCTTCACCCCTAGGCCTGTGCCCATAAGCATCTTTAGCAAAGCTTTCCTGTTACTGTTTCAGTGTTGCATGGGCTCCACAACATCTTTCCTCTTCATGTCAGTGAGAGCCTTCACCTGACTCAGGGGAGAACTTGGCTATTTAGCTGTTCACTAACAGGCAGCCAGGAGTAGCGTGTCTAGGAAAGGGTGACCCTGCTGAATCGGGGAGCTATCTGGGCCCTCAAGAAGGATTTTCATTCTTCACACTAGCTGCCACTTGACTTCTACAGGAAGAAAAATCTTGTATTGTACATAAGCTCCCTGGAGTGCTGAGAAGGCTCAACTATCTGCAGATGAATCCACTTCATCAGAAAGCCAGCTCCACCAGAACGCTGCCTCCGAACGCAGGAGCTTGAGCGGGTGCTGCCAGACACCCCGGCCCGGCTGGCCTCGGGCAGCAGGGGACAGCAGATGCGGCATGCCGCTTCTCCCTGGGAGGTGGAGGAACGCCTGCCTGCACTGGGTGCTCGGAGCTGCGCAATGAACTGGACTCTCGTAAGCAGCAACTTGGCGTGTTTGTCAGAGCACACTGTACTTATTCTAGTAGTAAAGCAATTTCATCACCTCCTCTGCCAGGGTAAGAAGAGGTAGAGGGATTAGTTTGAACTCTGACAATCATATAATAACATGGCAGCTGTATGCAGCTAATAATCCACTGGGAGGATTAGCAAACTTAAGTTGTCTAGCTCTGCATAATGGGAAGCTAAGAACAGCAGCTTCCCTGTTCTACCTATTGCATTTGCATCCTCTCCAGTGGAAGCACAGAACATGAGACAAGGTTTTCCAGTCTGTTATGAAATGGGAATCTAATGTGTGACTAATGGAGTACTCCTAGCAATTCTACAAGCATCCATTCAGTCAGGAATATGGATTTAAGCTTTACTATGAGAGTGCATCTCAAATACCAACCGCAAAAGAGCAGGTTGTGATTTCAGCAGGGTAATGTTAAAGCATGTCATTTGAGGCTCTCCGGGAGTAACGTCCCCATAGCCTGTGCACTCTGCATGTCCTGAAGTCTGCAAGCAGGACTGCTCCACTAATGCGTGGAGAGCACCGCTGAACTCCTCCCAGGTTCCCTGGCATAATTCATATGCAACTGGCAAAAGAGCCCAGTACAAAACACAGGGCAGTAAGATGCCAAGGAGTAGACTTAGCAACTGGAGTTGCTACTTTTCTTACCACCATCTCTCTCCCCACACTCTAAGGACAACTTTGAGTGCTAGGTAGCTCATGGTTTTTACCCTGGGGCAAGTGCTTTTAATCACAGACTGGAGACCAGCATCAGACATAGTAGTAGGAAGGCAGTTTCAGAGCTTGTATCAGTTTACTAATGAGTAACTAGAGTAACCAGCTCTGTCAGAGCCTGGAAAAATACAGGGCTGGGACGCCTCATCCTCATCCCTGGTCCCCTCCTGGAGTGGCAGAAGCAATGAGTAACAGCCTGCCTGTGGTTTGGGCAGCCCCGTGCTCAGCTGGCTCCGTCACCGGCTGCTCTGGTGGTGGCTCACGCTGCCTCCTCCCATGTCGCAGGGCATCGAGAGCAGCATAGGAAATGTGCTAGGGCTTGTACTGTGCGACTTTTCTCTTCCGCTCCAGTAGAGAATTCCAGTGGAACACTGGAGTGCACAAAGGATGAAAGCTTCAGCACAACGTGCCCCTGCCAGCACTTGGCAGGGCTGCAGGACCTTTCTCGCTCTTGCAGCGCAAACAGGCACTACCACTCACAATAAGATGGTCGCAAAATACTAGTTTCCACCAATAGCTTCTCCCAGTGTTTCCTCCCAGTTGCAACTGGTGGTGCTGAGAGTCCATGGGAAAAACCTCTAGTATAGACAAGGCCTCTGCATGCAAATGAACGCTACATAAATAACCCCCATCTTCCCTCTGTTCCTAGGTTGTGTACTCTATGCACTAGAATTCTCTTCAAAGACCTCCCAGTTCACTCTTTATGCTCTAATTAAGGATCAGTGCCAATTAACTATCTTCAATAGAGGAGCATCTTCCGCTCAGCAGCCAGGAAGTGTCTGAATAAGATCCTGCTGTACAATACGCACAGAAAAGGGGAAGCCCTCCCTTTCTAGAGAGGGCTTCCAAGATTTAAAAACCCAGTATAGAATACAGGATGGCTACTTTAAAAATATTGTGCGATAAGATTAACTGATGGCATCCATGAATGCAGAGTGGTTTCATATATGCTTCACATAGCACCTAAGCATGTTATTGCACTGCCAAGACTCTGCGCTAGATTGCATCGTGGCAATAGCAGGTGTGAAAACGGAACGCAATGCTTTCTAGAAACTGATATTAAAATTCTGTCTGCTTTTTCTTGTAGAGGTGTTATCCAGTCAAAGATCAGCAGAAGTGCAGTGCCAAATCTGATGCTAAATATTGATTCAGATCAAAAATTACCAATAGTTATGCCAGCATCTAAACTGCCCCGGTAGTCGTCACCTATTGCCTTTGCTTCCTCTAGATGTTCACCTGTTTCATAAATAACCAGGCAATTTAGATTGCTGCTGCACTGTGTTCCGAACAAGAGCAGTGCTAATAGTCTGAGCAGGCAAAGGCAGGGGAATGTCATTTCTGAGCTTGGCTGGAGATGAATACATCAGCTCCCCAGCCAGTTACAGGCTAAGTTTAAAAAGCACTATTCTAAATGAAAATTAGATGGTTTAACACTGCAGGGGGAGGGGGGGAAATAGGATAATCCCTTCAAAGCTTTAAATGGAAGATTCTCAAGCCTGCTTCAGCTGATGTGAGACATATGAACAGCCTCAGAATTAAGACCCCTGCAAAACTTCAGCCAGGCACAACAGCTGCACTGCCTTTTGGGGTAGATACACTTGAACTGGTTATGAACCAGATGTAAGCTAGCCACTCTGCTAATCGTAGCTAAATCTGGTCACCATTCACAGGCTGTTCGGAAGAATAAAGGGCTAGAGGGGGAAGAGTGCAGACTTGATGAGAAACAGGAACTGTAAAACTGTATTGGAGGATGAGGAAAGCAGCAAGTTATTCCATGAGCAGCAGAACCCACAGTGTCTAGTCTGATGGGATTTACATCCATCACATCTGCCAGGCCACTGATACTTCAATATATAATAACATAATATATTTGGAACTGTCAATGAATTCAAGTGCTTTTGTGGAGCGGATTGTGTACATCTCATTTTTCACACACACAAAAAAACCGAACAGGCTAAATAAATCTCTTAGGTTCAAGGAGAATCCCCATACCTGCTCAGCAGAGACTAGGGTTTTATGTTTGAGTTTTGCTAACTGATCCCTCTTCAAAGAGCAGGGGATGGGTCTACCCTAATATGCCTTGAGAATTCCTGGAGAAGCATGTTATAATCCTGATTGTGCCGAGATTTGAGCTCCAGATAGGAAGGGTGAGGGGAATGCAGAACAGCGTGCTGCAACCAAGTCACTCCAGTGAATGTAACCTTTTATTCCGTGTGGGATTTTGTAGCTCTTTTGAACTTACCCGAATCCTTCTCATGGCTGCCACAATCTCCACGCGGCTGTTGGGCCGGGGTACGTCCAAGCTACCGATGTACTGAAAGACAGAACAGTGAGATAGGCTGTAAAGTAACACACCAGTTAATGGTGTAGGCTGCTTCAAAACAAACAGCATCTCATTAAACTGGTCCTGGCTTAGTTAGACCCTCTTGACCCAGGACCTGATAGGAATATCTGTTGTGGATAATATTATCGAAGTCAGGGACGGGTTCATGGATTTCTAACATCGGGTGTGAGCTTTTGGCCTCATTTGGATTCTGGATGCGCCTTTCCCAGTGCTTTGCAGGGCAATGACTGTTGCTAATCAAGTGACAATCCCATCGGTCTGAAAATGGGACTGTCCATTCTTTGTCATTCCTCACTACACCTGCTTTTAAAAGACTCAACGCTAAAAGCACATAAGAGTTGGAAAGTTGCCAGGATGTACAACTAGCTTTCCTGGAAAAGGCTTGTAATTCTGGCCTAACTTTTCAGTCTGGACCATCCTCCCTCTGGACACCATTGTCCCTGCTTGGTTGGACCAGCTCAGCTGTCCGCAGAATCCTGGTGAATCTGCTCAAATCTGCATCCTCCACTGGCTGTTTGTAACTACGCTTGCAGGAGCCGCAGTCCTCAACAAGCTGCCTGGCTGAGCGTGCGCCAATGTGATAGCGGCTGCCCCTGGCATCCTGTATCTGCATTTGAGTGCAAGCATCACCCCAGGAGGGCCGCAGCGCCCTGTACTCGGGGGCTGAGATGCAGGCAGATGGCGGGTTCCCAGCACCTCCGCCTCTACCGCTTCACCACACCTACAGCTTTCTGCAAGCCGGTTGCCTGTTCTCTTGCATGCAATGTCAGTACGCTGCTGACGCTGCGTGGGTTGTTAGGGAGGACCTGCAGGCAGACAGCTTCCTGCTGCTGGCGTTTCTCCCTCCTCTGTGCTGTTCCCTGTGCTGCCTGTAGTCTCCCCTTACGCTGGGTTGTAAGGCTTGTGTGCCAAAGCAGACTCTGGTTGCGCACCTGTTGGCAGGAGGCGGCCGCTGCAGCGCGGCGGTACCTGTGGCAGCACACATGGCACAGAGGGAGTGCAGCCTGCACCCCTGCCAAGCGGGGGAGGCACGAAGCTGCCAGCTCAGCCCTGGGAATGAGGAAAACATGCGGTGTCCTGGACAGTCACCTCGTGTGTGGAGCAAAAGGCCATTAATGTTGTAAAGTGGTGTGGCTCACGGTTCTGAGGAAAGACTTGCACATCAAGGGCATGTTGGCGAGGGCAAGAAAAATGCCATCTGAGTGAGAGGGTGAGCGGCCTGATGAGAAACGCCAGCGTCCTGCCCGCGCGGGCTGGTGCTGGGTGCGGTGCTGTGGCTCTGGCAGCCGAGGGCAGGGTGCTGGACTCGGCGCTGGCGGGTTCCCCGCGGGGTCTGTCGGCTCCCTCGCTGTAACGCAGCCCCTCTCCGCATGGCTGTCGCAGGCAGGTTAGCGGGCAGTTTACAAAGCCCTTTCAAGAGCCTGTGGTTCATAAATCGTGTCTGTTTGAGCGTGTGGTTTCAAGTTGTGGGTTGTAGTTTTGGTTTGTTTTTTTTTTTTTCCTAGAAGCTGTTCCCCTGTGGAGAGGGGAGGGGGCAGCTGGTCAGGAGACCCCTGCAAACGTTCAGGGTGATAATATACATATGAACAGAGACAAAATACTTCCCCAAGAGCAGCCCCATAGCTATCACTGTTACTGATGCAGTTCTAGTTTTATTTCTCTGCTGTTATGCTTGCGGCTGGCAATGGGTTTTATCTTGAAAAACTTCTACTTAATAGGGCTTTCAGAGATGAGTTCTCCTGGCTCAGTATTTACTGCTCTTTCGTCTGCCTTGAAATAAACACCACAAGCAATCTGAAAGGTCATCTGGCATTTCTGATGCTTCTGTAAACGCCTTTGCAAAATGGCATTTTTAAGAGCAGTTTAGTTCAGCTATAGCCTTTGGTAAACCACAGGAGAGTCAAACCACTTGGACCACAAGAGCTTGAGGGCAGCAGGGAAGGGAGCAGCCGAGCTAGGACTTCTCTCCGCCCTGGTGGCGAGGGCATATCTGTATTGCTCCAGACCTGTGGTCTTTGGTTTGCAGGCATCTCCTTCCCGCTCCGAGGTGGCTGTCAGTACAGTCATAGGTAATCCCGATCAATTCAGTGCGGCCAGCTGGCCTTTTGTCTGTGAACAACAGAGCTGCAGTGGGGAACAGGCCATGCTACCGAGGATAAATTAACAGTGGGGGCAGGAGGAGAGCTGGTGACTGCCGAGCCAGAAGAGATTCTCCCCAACTCCCTGCTTTGGCCTTGCTGCAGAGTTTGGGTACTCGTGCAGAGCCCTGCCAGCTCACAGCTCTGCGCAACCAGCCACCTCTCCCCAGGCAGCTCCCGGTACTGACCTCCTGAAGTTCGTCCCTGAAGATTATAGGGCAAGTAAGACAGTTTGGTATGCGGAGATTAGAGACTAACTGTGGTCAGTAAGATTGCCTGGTGCGAGACACCTGGCAGCCAGTTATGGCCTGTCATTGTCGGAGTCGCAGCTGACGGATGTGCCCACAATGAGCGTCCTAATTGGAAGAGACAGACTTCAGAGCAGAACCGAGCGAGCACGTTACTAAGGTAATGCAAACTCCATCTCAGACCCACACATCTTGCAGTGCCTTATCCGCTCTCGGAATAGCTCTGGATGCCTGAAGCTGTCAGTCTGAAGCCCATTTCACTCAGTTAAAGGTACAGTTGCTTCACATCCTTTAAAAAAATCAAAATAAGGATTTTCCTTCTCCTCAGCCCAGTCTGCAGCATAGCAAGTGTTAATTTTAAAAAAAGAAATCAAAGATTAATCATTTTTCTCCCCTAAGGAAGAGAGAGGGTTTTTTTAAATATGTGATTAACTGTCTATTCAGATCCATCCTATATCCTGCTTAAATCTTACAGCTCTTTTAGCAGGAAAACCAAAATGCACAAAATCCACATTTCAAAGCTTTATTTGAATATATATGCCCCTTCTTTCCAGCTCAGGAGACAGCAGGTGTGAATTCCATTTCTAATCTGTGTTAGGCCACCTGCAAAGAGGGGAAGGGAACCCTAGAGTTGCTCCAGCAAAATGCAATTCTTCTTGTCAGCTGAATTATAAACCCATGCCCTGCGCTGTCTACAGAATGTCAATTCCAATGGAGTCACTTTCTGAGAGTGATGCTGCGCTGCCAGACTGTTCTTCACGATCGATACAAAATTTCTGACAATACCAGTATTCCTTTCTGATACCTGAAGACTGTATGCATTTAAATGGAGACCTTGCCTGCCCAGCTTTTCATGCAGGGAAAGGTCAGATGGAATAAGGCACTGATGTGGTTTTAAGCAGCACGTAACAGACTGCTGGTTTCCAGGGTAATGCAGAGCTGTTACCTTGCCGTGGCAGGAACGGGGTCCTGCCCGACGGGGGACGGGACAGGCACTGGCTCCAGCAAGGACGTGCGCGTGCAGCTGGCACAGGCAGTATCCACTGCGCTGTCAAGAGGGGTCTTCCCAGATCAGCTCTCAAATGAAGCACACAAGGTGGCTTCTAAGCTGAACAAATACTAGGAAAAAAGCAAGAACCTGTTTGATTGTGACAATCAAATGTAAAGCTTTCATAATTTGTTGGTGGCTTCTTTAGCCTTCCTTAGGTCTGGCACACAGTTGCATGGGCTAGGGACGCTTTCAGAGCCAAGAAGAAATACACCGTGGGCAGGGCTGGAGGGGGGCACGGCGAGCCCCGGCCTCGAGCCTGCGGTGCCACTGGCCCCGTGGCCAGCACATGCCCCACTGGCGGCAGCCGCCGGCCCGGGACCCCCACCCCGGGGGACCCTGTGCCCGGGCTTGGTCCGCAACAGGCGAGGGCCCAGCGCCGCGGGGGAGGAAGCCTCTGCCAAAGCGCCGGGGCTCTGACAGGCGGGGGGGCCCTGCTGCGCCCCCCGCCCGAGGGCCCCGCCGGGCCGGCCGCCGCCCGGGGCTGGGGGAGCGCGGCCGGGGCTCACCTTGGCCTGGAAGTGGATGCCGTGCTGGAAGGCCTCCTCGTTGTGCAGCGGGACGCGGGAGTCGCAGCCATCGTCCACCAGGTTGTACCGGTTCTTCACCGGCATGGCGGCGGGCGGGCGGCCGCCTCAGGCCGCGGCCCCGCCGGGCATCCCCGCCGGCAGCGCCCGGCCCCGCGGAGCCCCGGGGCGGGCGGAGCGCGGGTAGGGGTACGGGGCTGCCGGCGCCCGAGCCCGGCCGCGTTTTGAATGAGCGTCCGCGGGTGCGAGCGGGGCCCCGGCCCTCGCCGCGGCGCCATTGGCCCGAAGTTCCCTCATGTGATGCGGGGGGCGGCGGGAGCCCGCCCTGCCCGCGGCCGCCCCGCCTCAGCCGGCCCCGCCGCTGGCCCCGGTCGCTGCGGGGAAAGGCACAGCCTGAACGGGGCCGAGCCCGGCCGTAGCAGCGCGGAGGTTCCCGAACCGACCGACGCTGACTCCGCCGCGCAACGCTGCGCCGGCTGCTGAAGAGCGGCCGCCACCAGCGCTCCGGGCCTTGCGGCACCGTCGTGGGGGTAGTCCTGGTCTCAGCGTTGGCCTGGGCACCCGGTGGGAGCCGGCCTTGGCCCTCTGGAAGGAGCAGAGCTCCGTGAGTCTGGAGAGGAGGTTTCGCCGTGCAAAGTCTTCTCTGTAGCCCTGACAATAAACACCTGAAGCATCTTGTTGAAGTTCGGCTTACGGGGGTTTTGTCTTTCTGCACGTCTGGGACTATCCTGGCCCGATGGTGCCTTTTTAATACAGAGGAACAACACTATCATAACCTCTGAGGGCATAAAGATACCAAACCCCGGTTCTCGGCTGTGAGTGTGTAGCGAGGAGGCGTCCTGAGCACGCGCTGGAGTAGGGGAGCTGTAACGCTGCGCTCCCCGACAGCCCGGGTTACGGATGGAGTCTCATCTTAATCGAATTGTTTGCTTTTTTGGATAGTGTAAGTCGCGTTGTATCATGTCAGCAGCACCTGCTCCATTTCCTGTGTTAGAAATTCTAAAAAGACGGTGTACGTAATGATCTAGGATATCACTGCAGATCCCACGCGGGAACGGTAGGCTAACACCGTTACGTACGTCCAGTGTTAATGTGCCTTACAGCTCTGTTCTGACGGGGCCTCTGTCAGAAGCCTGTCGCACAGCTGGTGTCCACTGACTGACCCGATACGCTGTCAGGATTTTTGCGGTGGGCACGGGATGTTACCGCCGTACCGGCGCACTCAGGGTGTTCTTTCCTTCCAGCTTTGCCTCGGTGGTGAGGCACCGCCGGCACCGGCACGGGTAAGGGATGGGTGCAGAGGCACGTGCGCAGCTGTGATGGCAAGACCCAAGACTTGGCTTCTGACGCTAGTACAGCCGCGCTCTTTGCCCTTTTCAGGAACGATCAGAAATGTGAATTGTGTAGAATCCAAGGGGGGGAGGCTTATATGTGCTCCAACTGATCTCATCTGGGTCCCCTAGAATTAATTTTTGAGTAATCAGTTAGAACTTTTGGTCATAGAAGTAACTCCCCAGACAGATGCGTGAACGTTGTTGGATATCACCTTTGATGTGCCTTTCACACTAGCAAGAGAGAACATTTTGGCCACAGGTGGACAGTGCACAACTCCCTGTCTCCATCTCAGGAGCGTAATCGTCCTGAGTTTCTTGGCATCTCTGAGTGCTTGTAAGTCAGTGGGAGATGGGCAAGAGCCAAAAATCCAGAAACTGATAATTAAGAGCGGGAGTTGAGCCTACATGTTCAAGTATTTTGTGGTATTAGCAGCTCATTCTGGCACTTGTGCTGGGATGGGTCTGTGGTCAGCCTCCTGTCTTTGCTGAGTTTTTCTGTTTCCAGACAAGCTGCTTTTTTTTTTTCCAAGTTATAACATTGCATTACCTTCCCATTTAAATATTCACATGTTTATGCTAATCCCTCTTTTATACAGCATAACTCAAAATGGGTTTTGTTTCAGGTATGTAAATACATTAATTGGTCTCTGTCCAATACGCTACTCCAGATACACATCTCACCTGCAGTCATCGCTTTAGCTCTTTGCTGGTGATTTTTTGTGTGGTCTTTATGCTGTTGTTTAGCGTGTACTTAGAACATTTCACGGCACTTTTCTTATCTCGTACGAATCTTGATTTAAAAAATATCTGCTGACCTGAATGAATAACCTAGATCTTGTGTGCAAATGTCCTTGGACTGATTGAGCAAGATTCAGGCCTGTGGTTCTCCTAAGCCCAAAGAGGAGGAGATGCCACCCAGTCAGCCTATGCTTGTGCTTCCTTTGATGCTAACGCCTGCAAAGCTCAACTAGTAAGGGGAAAAAAGGTAACACAGCCACTACCAGTGAGCCTCTACGTTGATTCTGCAATACTGCGTTTTAACTGAGGCATGCATGAACCTGTCACGGTGCTGAGCTGCTCCAGTTCCTCCTCATTACCCTCCCATTGCCACAAGAGCATTCCCGTGTAAGTGGGAGCATATGGACTTTGCTTGGGATAGTTGTATTATTTAATCTGATAGAAAGGACAGGATGAAATAACAAGAATGGTCTTTTTATTTCCATTCTGGTGCTCTCCAGTATCCCGCAGATTCTAAAATCCTTTGGGTAGGGGGAAAGAAACATCTCATGGGAATCCTGAGAAAAATAAGGCAACTGTGATTTAATAAAGCTTGCAGTGCCAGTCTGTGTTAGATCACAATTGAATGGAGGTGTTTAATATTCCATGTTCATTAACTTTTGTGAACTTTTCGTAGGGCTTAGCTCTGCTAAGGTTAATGGTTTGGATCTGTGTTTGAGAATTGAGTTTGAAGGCTGCTAAACTTAAAAAGACGTTAACTTTCTAGTTTGTTTGTTGGGCAAAGAAAATTCTTTGACTCCATTGCAAGTAAGAAAGCTGCATGCCTTTTCTTCTGGATAATAAAACTGGGCAGATATGTGGAATTAAACAGTTGCACAGTACATTGTCACGGATTTAGTATAAACAAACCCCTACTAGCATTACCCCTTCTGGATGCGAACAGTTAGCCAAACTTCATAGTGGGTGTTTGCATCAGATGGAGGTACTGAGCTCATTATTCCTTTGATGTGCAAAGCACACACAGAAAGTCCCATTTCTCTGAACACAGTAGGAGTGAAGCACCAAAGACAGCTTCTTGGCTCATCGCTTCAAGTGTTTTTGCAGAGAACAGGTTTATATCAGCTTTCTTTTTCAGGCGCAGGCTACCAAGATTTCTTTCCTTCTCTTTCCCTCACATGGATGCACATTTCTGTCTGCATTGACATTTACTCTGCATGGAAATCACTCTTCCTATGTAGCTTCATTTTTTGAAGAGACCTCGAATGTGGTGTATATCGGGTAGTGGGTATTAAATGCAGCGTGTTCTTTAATCATTTCATCAGGTGGTTTGCAGGGAAGGTAGCTGTTGCTCTCGTCTGATCCCGTCAGGTTTTTTCCAAACCCACCTTGACTACTCAGATAAAGGAGTTGCAGAGGCACTACATGCTTTCCAAAGGAGACCTGGTCTTGATGCCAAGGAATTTTCCTCCCTTCTGCTAACCATTTTAAGCACTTACTTCTGCACAGCAGAGCTGCAAAGATTTTAAATGATAAATAAGATGTGGCATAGCAAGAACAACCAGACAGACACCCAGTAATGGCAGACAAAACCTCTGTTAGAGGAAATCACTTCCATATCATACTCGTAAGATCTGAGAGATCTGTGCATGCTTACTGTCTTAGCAGATCTGGTTTTGTCATGCAACTTTATCAACGCTATCAATACTTATTTGTACGGGTGCAATTTTTAGAGCAAAGTCTCCGGTGTACTACCCTGCTAGCAGACTTGCAGCGCGCCAGCGGACAGCCCTTTGAGATTCAGCAGCTGAATTCACTTGCCATTCTTCGGGAGATGCGTATTTGCTTGAAAGCAGCATTTTTCTGTATACATTCAATAAAGTGGCAGAATGAAGGAAAGTATGCCCAATTCGTAGTTACTGAGAAACAGCAGTTACTGCTATAAAGTTTCATCAATTAAGACCAAAGGGACTTATCTGACTTACTGATGGCTTTATAGGACAGAAGGATGAGCACAGGTGAATCACCTGGGGTGTGCATCAAAGCAATAAACCTTTCACTAATTTCAATGGCTTTGGATTTTATCTCAGTTACATGTAATAGTCATTTAAGAGTTTGGGAGTTGTTTTTATGCGTAATACTAACAACCAGCTTCTGTCCCCTCCTCCTACAGTGCAGGATGAGCTGATGTGGGGAAGGGGAGGATGGGATATTATGGGAATAACATGCTCTGCTAGCAGAGGCAAAAAATTATGTACTGCACTTGGATTTCCAAAATTCCAGACATGTTATACTTCCCTTACAAATGCTGTTTTTACTCAAGGAAGCAAAACTAAGTAGTATTACTACACAGCAAAATCTGTTGGCTTTTCTTGAGACCTTAAGACAGTCAGTGATCAAAAGTTAAGACGCAGACTTAAGGGGAACAGTGTGTCGGGAGTTCTCCACAACCATGAAACGTTGTCATACAAAGCTACTGCAAGGTCAGAGGGTTGTCTATGTGTTTTTCCCTCTGTTGTTCTAGGAAGCTGTGCTCTCCCCTAGCGAAAAAAAAGATCTGGAAGCAAAGGGAGGTAAAGATTTATATTCCCCACTATGTAACTGCCCAACCTTCACTTAAATGAATTGATCTTGAGCTTCCATTTAGCAGAAAAAATGGGAACAAATCAGAACCCCCAACCATTGCTAAATCTGAACTTTTCTGTGTAGGTAAATTATCAAAATAGAGATGGATGAAGTAATTCAGAAATGTGTTTTGACCTGCAGTTCCTCTTGTTTGCTTTACATCAGAAAACTATCACTCATGATCGCTAGGTGATAAACTAAAATCTTTGTTTGACCAGGTAAGCCTGGGGGCACCAGCCATGTCCTATAAATGCTGCTGTGTGATGAAATACGGAGGCAAGAGTAGATAAATTAGGTATTGTTGACTGAAATTGTGTGATGTTACCCTCTGTTGTATTGGGGATTTGAAGAAAACAGAGAAAACTCGCAAGCAAAATCTTGAAGTGAGTCTCTGAAGCTGCCACATGCCATGAACTCGGACATGACATGTGGAACTGTCATTGTTTCAGCCCCTCAGTTAGTGTCATACGTGTCCTCTGCTAGTACAGGGTCTGCTTGGTGAGATGATTATACCAGATTTGTGTTGCTGAAGAAGAAACAGAAGCTTAATGTCTTGAAGGTTCGGCTCACCAGTACGGGCAGGCAATCTGCCCATTAGAACGGCAAGCCTCTTTCATGCATGGCCAGCTCCAAAGTTCTGTGCAGCAGGACTCGGGAATGAAAAATGTCATCTACGATTATGCATATTTTCATCATCTTCTATCATGCAAATCCCCCCACCCCAAGTATGCAGCAAATGTTTTGTTTGCATATGTAGGTCAACCACAAATCTTCAGTGGTCTAACATAAACATAGGAAGCGTAGGTTGACGTATCCAGATTTAAACCCAGTCTAAAGCGTAACACCACCACTGACATTTTCCAAGTGGAGTCTGTTTACTAGCTGTGTTTTCTTCTGACTTTTCATTTTATAAAGCATTGCTTTCTTCCTGATTTGTGAAAGTACAATTGACAGAAGATACTCACCATCATTGCAAAAGGAACTATTAACCTCAGACACGGATGGATAGTTCTTAATGAGTAACTTTTTTTTTTTAATAATAGCTTGTTCTTTATCAAAATGTGTTCTTTATCAAAAGGGTACATTAAAGTATTTCTGCAAATAATTCTTATTTTGCCACTGGCAGGAGGCCAGTTTTGTATGATATTTTAGAAAGATTGTATGTTCTTTTTGCAAATTACATGTTACTTAATGTTTTCCTTGTCTTCGCTATCTTTAAAAAAGAAAAATACAGAAAAGAATACATTTATTGTCCTTATGATGCTAGATAAAAGCTAGAAATTTTGATCCAGACTCAGTAACCAAAAAGCTTACTAGAAGAAGTAAAATTCATTATTTAAGAAAAATGTTACTTATTAAACTCATAAGCTTGCTGTGTCCGCATGCCTAACTCCTGAATTCGGTATACCACGCGTTGGCAGCACAGTTCGCCTTCAGCGTGAGTTGCTCAGATCAGCACATTATCATGATGTGAAACTCGCACGGTTCAGTTTACTGTCTGGGAAAGTGTCATTCTTGGAATCAGGTCTTCAGTGAGCACGTTCCTGCCGATACACGCAGGGCACCTGCGAGCGCAGTTCAGGGAAATGGGCCCATCTCTGGAGCGGTATTTGTGCGTTACCCATCGGTGCTCTGCGCCTGCAAAGCTGCTTTATTGCCAGGCTCCTCCCAGGGTCTGACGGCGCCTGTGCACATCGTGGGAAGACACGTATTTGCACACACGAACATCAGGTTAACCATGTCATGGTATAATGACCCAGTGAGTTATGATTTAGGATAAATGAGGGTGAAGTTGTTGGCCTAAGAGATGAGTAAAATATTGTACAGTCAAACAGTATCCTTCCCCATTCCCATAAAATTAGACTAGCACCTCTGTTGTATTTGATATCCTGAATTTAACTAATTAAAGTACAGGGACATTACATTAGGAGTCAGATCAGCGCTCTCACAAGGCCAACATACTGTGAGGTTGGAATTGAAATCTCTCTTGAAGGTGTGCGATCCTGGGCCAGTAAGTGTACATGTATACCAATACCCTGTCAAATTCCCTCCTGTGTAAGAGAGCACGCTGTGTTCTGTCCTGCCTACAAATACCATCGTCACTGTGACACTGGAAGATGATTCAGAAAAAAAATTCATTGATATTTTTCCCAGCATATTCTTAACAGATAGACAGTTCTCCTAGATAGAATACACATTCTTGTTCACTTATTATCACAAGACAGTAACAATTTGTTCTTATCAACAGCTCCCTCTGAGCAAGGGTCTCAGGAAATAAGCTTGTGTTTATTTAAATGTCCCCTCTCCTCACAGGGGACAGATGATCTAAAGTTTCATATGTTTTCTCTCCTGCTGCTAGATCCAGCTTGCAGTGTTCAGCGGGATACACTCTCCTTCTGCATTACCTTGCTACCTTATTACTACTCAACCTATACTTTACTCCCCTACCTTGCAGTACCGGAACACCATGTACAGTCTGACTTCATGCTGCACACTACAGACCATCTCTATTTATCTCAACGTGAAATGAAGGTTTTATCCATACAATACAGTGTAAACCAGGTATCTGATGTATTACAGCTTCTTTGGTAGAGAAACAACTAGCACATTATTAGCCCGTAAGAAATATGGATATATAATAATTAGATATAAAAAGATTTCTCCTTTGCAATAATTTTGTTTGGTATTTCCCATGCTCCAAAGCCTCTTAATGCCTTGCCCCTTCTTAACTATTTCCCTGGCTCTCCTTCAGCACTGCTGACATTGGTGAGGATACATCTCTAACACATGTTTAAAAATGTTCATCCGGGGGCCTGGCAGTAAAATAAGAGACAGTCAGGTCACGATTTTAAATCACACTCCAGCTGGCAGACACCAACATCTGGTGGTGGTTGGTGAGACAACCAGGATGTGTCCTTCAGTGATGGACACGGAAAAGACACCACCCGGACAGATCAGCTTTGCCAAAGTTACCAGCCCCTCTCAGCTCCTGCTAGCACAGCGAAATGCTCCCAAGTTTTTAATTAAGAATTGTCACAGCTATAAAAAAATAATGCACATAATTTAAGAGCAACCGAGAGCGAGCTATGTGACCTCAGCCTTCCTGGTCACTTCACACTGTAAGACACAACACTGTAATTAATTAATTAATTCGTTTCTCTGTTGCCTGCAAGGGTAAATGGCAGAAGATGGGTGATGGACTGAAAAAATACAGGCAGAGTTAGGATTGCAGGTGAAGCTCTAGTTTGCTGTTGAAATAAGACAGTATCTTGGTGATCAAACTTTCTTCTTTATAAGCTACTGCTGACTTATGGAAAAGGGTCCACATGTACGGAATCACCGTTACTGGCACATTGTGTCCTGTGTCTTGGTTTCTATAAAATACCAGGGAGCATGTGAGGTGAAAATGAGATATTAATCCAGGTGTTCCTGATCTAGCAGGGTAAAAGATACATTCATATCTCCTCCTGGTCTGAGGAGTTCCACAGCCAGGAGCTTAGTCTTGACATGATCTTTTTATTTTAACTCACAGCTAACTGGAAGTCCCAACTTTTTGCTGCATTTATTTAAATTTTGCTTTCATTTAAATGATTTCTTCTGATGCCCTGTTTCAGTCCTGCTCCACATCAGGAGCACGACTCTAGTGACAGCTCCTTCACACAGAATCCTGATTATTCCTGCCTTTTTTTTTTCCCTTCCCAAGTCTTGCATCTGAGCCTGGAATCCCTTGGAGCTGGGCTGGATTTCCCAGGGTGCAGCGCCACCGCCTGCCCACACCGCCGTCCTGCCCTGCGCTTTCTAAATTCCCCAAATCTCTGGGTTTGTTACGCTTCAGACAACGGCTGGTTCACTCACATGTTCTCAATTTCACTGCCTCTTAACTAATACTGTGAGGGATTCATGTAACTGCTGGTAAGACTATTCATTCCATTATTGACGATGTAAAAGCACTTTTCCTATTTCCTTGCTGTGCGTTTGCCTCACTCAGGCAACATAAGAGCGTGTTTAAAATCCAGAGAGTGAAGTGACTCTAGCAGCGTGGTAGTCAGCTGAAACTGTGCAACACTAAATAGACCGTGAAAACACCCATCTTGGGAGGCGTTTCCAGCACACCCAGCGGGTTTAGGGCCAAACGGCCCTTCAGTCGACGTGCCCCACGCTCCACGTCAGAGCAAGAGGCCCAGCACTGCTCTGCCAGCTGCACGCCCCAGCATGGGCCTTCCAGGAGTCTTTTGATTAAAAATAATTCAAGAAAATACAGAAACTAATCAAACCATACAGTGGACATCAGTCCAGGACCTTACGTTGGTTATTACTGGACGAGGGTGAGGAAAGTCCAGAGCTGAGCCGCGGTGTTGGTCTGAGGCAGAGAAGCAGGGCTTTGTCTCGGAGTAACGGCACCAGGCCCCCTGCCTCACACAAAAATCACTCCACCACACAATAAGGAATGGATTTAATTTCTCAGCCACGCGGGCAGGGGTTTCGGTGGCAAAGCCAACGGCTGTCAGACGCAGCCGGAGCTACACGACCGGCCTGAGGCACTGGCCGCCACGGCGGGGCGGCCGCCGCCTAGGGGGCTGATTTCCCGCCCGGCGCCGCCCGCTTCCAAGATGGCCGCCCCGCGCCGCGCCTTTCCGAAATGGCCTCCCCGGAAGAGGCCGGCGGCCCTGCCCGCTCCCAAAATGGCCGAGGCGGACACAGTACGTCATTGCCGGCGGGGCGGAGCGAGCGGGGTCACGGCCTCGCGGGGATTGGCCCCTCGCGCGCCCCGTCCGCCGCTCCGCTCTCATGGCAACGGGCGGGGAGCGGGGGCGGCGGCCGGGCCGAGGCAGCGCGCCGCGGGATGGAGCTGGCCGGGGCCCCGCCGCAGGGCTGCGTCCCGGCCCGGGAGGCGGAGGAGCCCCCGGGGTCCCCGGCCCTCCCCGCCGAGGAGCCGCAGGGCGGCCAGCCCGCCGGGGCGCCCCCGGGGGAAGGGGCGCCGCCCGCCGCGGCCGGCCGGGAGCGGGGCCGCCGCGGTGCCGGCCCGCAGGGCCCGCCCGGGCGGGCGGCGCGGGGCAGGGGGCGGCGGGCCCCGGGCCGGCGCGGAGGGGAGGAGGGGGGCCGCGCCGCCCGGCGGCCCCGCGTCACGGTGGACAGCTCCAAGGCCAAGACCTCGCTGGAGGCGCTGAAGATCAGCCTGCGGCAGCTCCGCTGGAGGGAGGTGAGCGCGGGGCCGCCGGCAGCCCCCGGCCCCCGGGAGGCTCCTGGGGCTCGGCCTGTGGTCGCCTTCCCCCTCCCCGCCTGCCCCCGGCTCCGGCAGGGCCCCGGCCCGGCCTAGCGGTGTCCCAGCTCTGGCCCTTCCCTCCGCTCCCCCCGCTGCTCTGCCGGCGGTTCTGGGGAAACCTCCCCTCCGTTGCCTTGGGGTCTGCCTCTGGCAAAGCCTTTCCCCTTCCTCCTCCTCGTCCTCCTCCGCCTGCCTCCCTGAACCAGCGGCAAAGCAGGCGCCTGTAGCCGGGGGCTTATCCCGCCTGGTGCCGTCTCGACGCTGGGGTTATTTCTCATGAGATGTCAAGTCTGGAGGCTGATTTGATTCATGACCAAGCGTGCTATCGCCAGTTACGCAAGCCCAAATAGGGGTAATCAGATATTGCGCTTCAGAGCTTAAACTGATCACTGGAAAGGGCAAGACAGAAACCTACCCCCATGCAGAAATGTTTGGTGTGTTGTGTCAATTTGCATTTCTTTCCTTTCACCCTTCCCTCATAGCATGGGTACGTGAAATAAGGCTCATGACAGTGGACAAAAAAGTGTGACCTGACAGATATCAGAGAGCTGTCTGATGCGATGGCAAAGCCTCTGCATCGCAGATTATCTTGAAGGCGTGTCAAAGAGCATTGTGTATGAATGAAATAATATTAAACCACCTAATAAAGCATACATAACAGACTTTAGCCTTCTAAATTATTGTATGTAGAGAAGGTATGGCTTTTTTTTTTTTTCTTCTTACAGCTTGAGTGATATGTTTTCTCTGTGCTGTGTGACAAGTTTAGTGTCTGCCTGTTTATGCTGAACTGGAGTCATGACAATATGGGAGCTGGCACAAAACTGATGCTTTGGAACTCCATGTTTAAATTCTGAGGAGATTTCTAATATATATCTTACTATAGATGCTAAATTGATCTCAAATTGTAAAGATTTTCTTTCCGTAATAACTTTATAAGTGGCTTTACAGAAGTTGAGATGGCTTCTAGGAGCTTTTTGAGGAACTTCTGTAAGAAAAAGTGTACTTGTAATCCATTTGGAAGAGGGAAGCTGGAGGGGACATAAAGTGGAAAGATAAAACCTGAGGATGAACTGTTTCTTCGTGTGCAGAGCTGAGGTGCGGCAGCGTGATCTATGGCACCTGCTCCACTTTACAAAGCTGCCTTTGGGATGCTCACGCACAAGATACTAACATTTGTGTGCACCTGATGCTTTTTTAACAAAATTTGTACGGACTTGGGGTAGACAGTATATTCTGTGCTGTTCCTAACCTCAGAGTTAAACGCTACAAATTTATTTTCTGGAGGACTGAGTGGCAGTAAATATTACCTGTCTTTATTCATAATGTCCTAAATAGCTAATACCATGAAGACATATATGCTCCTTGCCAGGAAGAGTAGTGCTTTCTCCTTCCCTGTCTCCATAAAACTTTATTTCAAAATTTTTTGTTATTTAAATCCAATGGGAGAATTTCAGAATCTCATTGCACAAATGCTCAACTTCTCAACTCCTGCTCTTACAGTAAAATAGTAACGCAACACCAGAGGCGTGAAATTAAAACCTGTTCCGCTTACATTTCTTACCCCTCGGCACACCTGTGGAGTGTCTGTCAGCAGCCTTGCTCCCTATTTTGCTTGGTGACATACAGAGCAAGGGGGACTTCACACTTAATTTCTTTGTTCTTATGGCTAAGTTTTATGTTGAGAGTACCCAGTGCCGTTCCAGAGAGTGTTTCTGAATTACTGCCTTAAGTTAGCCTCACAGATTACGGTGGTAATGAGCTGTACTTACTGGTTTATTTCATCTTTTCTGTTTCTCGAGCTTTTACTGCCCCTGGATTTGCCACGCTTGGTATGCTGTCCTACAAATTGACTTGTTTCACATGCTCTTGTTCCTCTCTTGAATATCTGCACTGCATTATCAGCGTTCTCCTTCCTGCTCTGCATCCCACAAGAGCAATTGCTTTTAGTTTTACTTCATCTTTCTTTGTTTACTGTCTCCCGCAATATCCTTTCTCCTCCATCTGTTAGTTCGGTCAATATTTTTCATTTAGTCTGTTGCTTCCCCTTCTGGCCACTTCCTACTCTTAATAACGAAGAGACCAAATACAGAATTTTGTCCTGTTTGACCGTACCATCTATGTGGCTAGTAATTCATTCCTTGTAAGCAAGTCACTGTAATATATATCTGTAAATTGTTCAGCTTATTATAATAAAGAGGTTAATATGTAGAATCATGGAATCATTTAGGTTGGAAGAGACCTTTAAGATCATGAATATAACATCATCTTTTGTTAAGAAAGTATTTTATCAATGTATATGTGTCAAATCAGTCTTCTCCCTGATGATGAAAGGGGAACCGATATTAACTACAACTCTTAGCTAGTACTGTTTACATTGGGGAAAATAAGAAGACGAAAGTCTTCCAGGATGGGAGCAAGACAAACTGTTGACTTCAAGCTAGCAGGCTTCGGTAGACACAGGGAATCAGTAGGCAAGACCTTGTCGAGATTTGAAGAGAAAAATAAATAACATTAAGAAGAGAAATCCAAGGAAAACTCTTTTATTCCAGTTGCGTATAATTTTGAAAGCTATTCCTATCAAATGTTTAGAGAAATAGCACTAAAGTATTTGCTCACACTACTATCGTTGATGGCCACAGAGCCTTGGACATAGTTTCACTGTCACAGCAGGACTGGCAGAGGGAACACATATGTTGTTTCTTGCAGGATCCATAAAAATAATGTAAAAAAAAAAAAAAATCTTAGAAGTAGTAATGAAATGCAGATATTCAAATACTGATGTTCTAGGGGCTGGTATTCTGCTGTTGTCCTTTGTATGACACTTTCCAAGGTGATCGCATCTTGGGCTTTGATTTAGTATATTGGATCCTTCTTCTCCCTCACCACATCTTTTACATTTTTTCCCATTGCTGCTTTTGTTTTGTGTCTGTTCTTCTCTATATTTGCCGCTGGATGCGTTGGCTTGAATATTTTGTTGGGCAGGAGACATTATAATAGCAGGCTCCTCTTTAACAGTACCTTTTCCTGTCTAGTGGATAGCATTATTGCAGTGTCATACAGGCTTTTGTTTCGGTTCGTGTTTTAAGTTGTACGTTCTGAAATCTCCTTGCTGTAGTTACCCTGACTTGCCAGAAGAGCTTTGGTTCAGTAATAATCTATTTTTGCAATATGGTCCCTGATAACTTGTAGAAGTAAGATATAATGCACTGTGTGATTACAGAGTTCTCCACATGGTAGTAGTTTCATTTTAGTAAATTAACATATGGCAAATGCCACTATAAGACAATTAAAAAAAAAGGAATAATACTCTAAACATGGCTAATATTGGTGAGCAGTTTATTCTGTGGCGCTGATACATGAGGAAGAGGTGAAAGAGTTCGAGAGCGCACAAGTTGACTATTGAGATTCTGTTATTGGAAGCAAAAGACAAACTCTTTTTTTTTTTTTTTTAAGCTGTGGGAATTTTGAGTAAATTAAATTATCAACCACGATAGCCCTGTCTGGGGTAAGGCACAAGGGTGGACCTTTTAAAAAGCATTGCAGAATTTTAATGTGCGTGCCAGTGAAGCAATTACTCCCATCACTAGATTGGACTCTCTGATTTAGTGTGTCAGATTCTTTAAATGAACATGATATGCCAAATGAAATAATGGGCACAAATTGAGCTTGCATCCTGAGTTTATTCATCACTTAATAAATTATTTCTTCGGCTAGTTTTCAATTACCAGGAAAATGGAAGAAGCAGATGTCTCGGGCATCAAATATCCCAGCATTAAGCGTTTCATTTGTTTCGCTGTTCAGTAGCTGCATGGAGGCGTAGAGATAGTTTGAAATTTTATGCTAGGAAAAGCTGACTAGAAGACAAGACTCATTTAACTTGTCATTAAACATGATGGAACAGACTGATGTGACCCATGAGACAATTTAAATTATTGGCTTCCAATCAAAAGGTAGAAATGACCTGCCAGACAAATTTGGCTATGATTGATGATTAATTGTGTCAAAGTTGTGAAAACAATTCTATTCTCTGCGTGGCTCCTTGTTTATTGGTTCTGACAAATGCACCCCAACTCTGAATAAAAAAAGATTTTAAATAAATTCTTGGAAGAGTTAGTGAATTGATTGCAACCTGAAAGTTGTTTTCAGTGACTGATCCTAGGACCAGACTCTCGGGTGTTCTGCACAGGATGGGCCCACGGCGGCAAGGACGGCTCCGGTCGTGCTCACAACCTCCGTCCCGCTGCGGCTGTGAGCACCCCAAGTCCCCGGGCTGTGAGCACCATGGCTTTGGCACCGATTAGTGCAGATCCGAGGCTATTCCAGCAGACACAAGGTAGCTGTAGACAGAAGTTATTTTGAGAACAGAGGACCGCTTCAAGCATCCACCTTTCTTTTTAGCTGGTCCCCTGCCCTAGGAGCTGGGGAGGTGGTGGAAAGGCCTCTTTTACCAGAATGAGATCAATTTATATCTACTTGGTACTGCCAGAGGGAGCCAAATAATCAAACTTGTTTGTTCCTTTCCAAACACTATTCTTATGTAAAAGTATAGTATAGATGATAAAGAATCTTTCCCAGCTCATTCAGGAGGTGAGTTTGATCCCGTTGTTGGATAAATCCAAATAATCTTGATTTGTCCGGAGTGGGGAAGTGGCGGTGCTGTCTGACTCGCTGAGGCGGGAGTGCAATGCTTCCATTTTCCAGTCCAGAGGTGTTCCCTCTTCATCTGTTGTGAAATGATTTCTGTGCAGTGTTTGTAAAGTGCTTTGATATCCTCTGTAGATGAAAGGTGTTATATAAATGCAAATTTCATTCCTTTCATTTCAATTTCATTTAATAAATAAATAAATTGTTCAGGTTTTGGTGGGATGGGCGCTCTGAGACCTAATACTGCATCTGTATTCTGGATATACCTGTGGAGAGAGGTTAAGGCCGCTGATTGTCTTTCAGAGCCTAACAGAATTAATTTTCACTTGTACAAAAACAGATTTTGCAGGCTGAATAATAATGAAATAAGTGAAGAATCCACTGGCTCTGTTAAATTGGATATCTCATCCCTATGTGTAAGGAAACGGAGAAAGGATGCGTTGCTCAATTAGCATTTTAAATTAATTTTTCAAAGCTATTTACTGAGGAAACTGAAATTTTAATTAAAGTAGCAAATAAAGTAATTCACTCAAAAGCTTTATGAGATTCTTTTTTCTGTCACATTGAAAAAAAAATCCAGTGCTTAAAGAAATGTTTTAAAGCAAGAAAAAAATACATTTGGCATAAAGAACAAGTAGTTTCTGCCTAGTACTGCGATTCTGTCAGTGAGTAAATGGTACTGAAGTCACTGGGTGATGAGGGGGGTAGGTGTTTCACACAAGTGTGTCCTAAAAATGCCTTGGTCAGAAATATAGTGTATTTATTTGAAAAAGATGTAACCTAATAATAGAAGGGATTCCTGTGAATGTATTCCATCTGGTATTTAATGGCATCTACATGGAATTGCAGATAAAATGTTGGGGTTTTTTGGATTGATAAAAGAGACTGTGTCTAAGAGAACAAGTGTGGAAAATGAGAGTACCTTTTTACACAAAACTAATTATTTATTATTATTATTATTGTAACATAGATTACAAATGTTTGATTTTTAACAGTATTTTCTTTGCTTTGGATTGTTGATACTGCTAATTTATGGGTCTTTTGTTTTTACTGCTGACATCTTTTTTTTTTTTAAACCGCTTTACTCCTATTAGAAACTGTTCCTATCAGTAATTGGCAGTGCTGTTTCAGAGCTCTTCAGACTGCTTAAAAAAAGGTTGATCTTTTTGATAATAGAAAACAAACTATACAGTTTTCCAATTTATGGTGAAATCTTGTGTGAATGGGGAAAGAAGTTCTTAAGTTGTTGGAATACTTAATATTGTTGAAATAATTGCTTTAGTCCTTAATAGTTGAAATATATATGCTCACAAATGATTAATTAAATTATAAGCTTTTCTTTTAAATACAGGCTATTAGTACCAGAAAGGAATTAATACCATATAAATTAATACATATAACTGAATATATATAAATTAATAATATAGTTATGTCACTTAAATATCTTGCTTTGAATATCCATTTAAAACTTATTGCAGCTTGGACACCCATGTAAATCAGCTTGTTCAGAAAGTGCTTTGCAGTTACAACTCGCTATTAACTTACAGCAATATTACTAACTACATGTATTCCCTGGAGTAAAGTACCAGGGAGCTGAAATGCTTCGCGCTGAAGCGAGACTGGGAGCACATGGCGATGCCACACGGTTGGGGTTAGAGGGCCACGGTGGGTACGGATGTAAGCTGGGAAAGGGCTTTGGGTTACCAAGCTGCAGAGGGGGAGCACAAATACAGAGCGTGGGGTTCTCAGCATTAAACGGTGATCATTTTAAGAACAGGAGTTGATTTAGTAACTGTCAGTAATGCCAATTCCTCCATGACCTCTAGTTTTTTTTGCCTTGGTGGTTGCTTATCACCCCTTAAACTGGGGAGGAAAAAACCCCAACACAAAACACTGTCAGGGTTTGTTTACTTCACAACTGTAGCACTTGCTATTGCTCTGCCTTCGTGTGCCGGAATTAAGCGCTGCTTAATGAAATTTTATTCCCTGTAATAGTATTTTAAATTACAAATGAGTCATGCCTTAATTGTGGTTGATAACAAGCTCGGAGTTTCCCAGTACAGATCATGCCCCTCTGTCGTTTGTTTTTAGTTTTGATAAGCCTTTCCCAGTGTAACGTCTTGAACTTTAGTGTCTTGAACTGATCAAAACATTCCTAGTTTTGAAACCAAAATATAGGGCATGTTTTCTTTTGACAGTCAGAAGACTGTTCTTGAATGGTTTATGCTTAATGTGAGTGCTTAGAAAAGTAAGGAATGACTCGGTATCGCCAGATTGCTTCAAAACTCGTCTCCTCTCTCTTTTCCAGTTTCCTTTTGGCAGACGCTTGCCGTGCGATATCTATTGGCATGGGGTATCATTTCATGACAATGATATATTCTCAGGTCAAGTCAACAAGTTTCCAGGTACCTTACTTCTGTTTCTAGTTTAAACAAATGCTTTAAAACCATGATTATTTTAACTGTTTCTGTGTTTTACTGGTTTTTAATGTGAACTATCTGGCTAATCAGCTGATACTATTTTCAGCATATTTCTATTTTTGGTAGATGATTCTTGCTTAGGGGATAATAATATCAGAGTGGGTGTCTCAATTTCTGAACTGAAATTTGTTTTGGAGAGAAAGTGATTTTGATGCAAAGAATACTTCATATGTACAAATTCAGGAAAAATAAGAGTGTTAGGCTATAATTTAGGTGAAGTATGCACTTATTGTCTGTTATCTAGCATTGATAACAGTGCTGTATCTTTGGATTTGGTTTTGATTCAAAGTGGAAAGAATCTGTTTTGTTTCATACTCTGGCCTATCTCAGGGAAAAGCTCGAAGTGGAGTTCCTCAGATGGATTTTTTAATATTGAAGAGTTCATGTCAACCCTCATCTTATGATGACTCTTCTACTTTTTTAAGCTCCCTTTTTTCTCATTTAATCCCTGTTGAGCTCTCTCTAAATAAGAGCTAAGAGCTTAGGTATTGACTTGTCTAAGCCCTTTACTTCAGATTTATTGCGGCTGTTAGTATGCTGTGAGAATAAGAACCCTCAGATATTGAACTTTATGCTTTATTTACCTTGACTTTCTCCTGTCTGTGGGAAGTTCACGTTCACGTATTGGATGGTGTAGTTTTCTGGTGGTTTAAATCTGTGTTAGATGAATGTTACCATCTCTCTATTCTGACTTCTACACGGTAAGCAAGTGGCATGCACAGTAGTCAAAACCACAGAGTCCTGCAGAACTAGACCCGATTTCCAGGAATGTTGTGCTAACTTGATGCTGGATTTTACTAAATTCTTTCTCTTGAAGAGATCTTGATGCTTCTCTTAGTTCCTTGAGAGAGATACAAAGAAACTGAAAGGGCTGGTCTTCAGAAAGACTTAGAAACTTCTCCATAAAAATAGCTTTTTAGTCATGTTCCCGATGGAAATAAGACTTCAGCAAGTGTGTGTGTGTGTGTTCCCTGTTACTTTCTGTCCTCCTTGTACCTTTGGAACCTCCTGGCCAAAATCATCTGCGCTCGACAGAGGTTTGCAGTCACAGACTACTGAGTTCCTGTAGGTTTTGTGGAAATTTGCTGACCATGGAGGAAAGAAGCCCACAGATGATGTTCTCACTGAGAAAGAAGCTGCAGCATGAACCTTATAAGCTGTAATATCTGAAAGCATATAAACAGCACGAGAGTAACCCTGAGTGCCCTGACCTTGGGAAAAGCTGCTGCCGGAGCTCACACGGATCTGGACATGGCATGATCCAAGCATGAGACTCAAAGCTGCAGGAAAGCAGCCAAGTTTGGCTGCTCACAAAATAACCTGTTCTTTCTGACACAGTTACTTAAATGAATGCAAAGAAAACACAAAGTGGTTGATCATATTTAAATGACATTTTTACCTATTCATGGAATCATAGAATGGTTTGGGTTGGAAGGGACCTCAAAGATCATCTAGTTCCAACCCCCCTGCCATGGGCAGGGACACCTTCCACTCGACCAGGTTGCTCCAAGCCCCGTCCAGCCTGGCCTTGAACACTCCCAGGGATGGAGCAGCCACAGCTTCTCTGGGCAACCTGTGCCAGGGCCTCACCACCCTCATGGGGAAGAAATGACATTCCTGGAACAACAGCAAGCTAGGGCAATAATTTTGGGTTATGGCAAAGACAGTAGTTACTATTCGACTAAAGCTTTCTCTCTATTATTCCGAGCTGTATTTTTGATAATTAATTTTTTTATAATATGATAGTGTAATGCATACAATATGAAATATGGCAGGGGAATGCTACAAATATTTTGTCAGATTTTAAAAGGTTTTCAGCTTTATTGAAAGCAGTGACTAGAGTGCCTACCAGTAGGGTGAGTAATGATGTAACAGTTTACTTTTAGGATGAGACTTCGGTGCAGATTTTTCATCACTTTTGGACACTGTCTGTTCTTTTCCCAGGCATGACAGAGATGGTACGTAAAATTACACTGAGTCGGGCAGTGCGAACAATGCAAGATCTATTTCCTCTTGAATATAACTTCTATCCTCGATCCTGGATTCTGCCAGAAGAATTTCCCCTCTTCGTGGATGAGGTAGATTACTTTTACTCTCAGAATAGTATAACTTGTTGGATATTGTTGCCATGTCGTTCCTTAGTGTTTCATACCTACTAGAGTATTTAAAATCACGCTTGGGTGCTGTGGATGACATCTTTTTCAATTTACCTGAGATCAGACATAGTCTGGATGAACTGCTTTTGTTTGTTATGTTCTAGAATAAACTTTAAACCAATTAAGCTTCTCTGCAATGCCAGAAGAGATGTCTGAAAACTAAACGTGGTAGAACCATAAGCCCTTTCCCTGCATATTCTACTGAGTTTAAAAGGGCTGAGGAGGTTCCAGTACCGTAGTGTGTGGAATGTGGTACTTCACCAGGGTCATTGTCACTGAAGTCTTTTTAGTCCATCCTGCCTGTTCTATCCAAATCCTTCAAAACAGCATTTTGTACTGTGCAGTGTTAAATATACTCACATCTTCCTGAGTAATTGTTTGTTTGAATCTCATGTCAGACTGTCGCTTTGTTTAAATATTCAGAATGTAATAAAATGCCATTCTTTTTCAGCTTTTTTGAAAAAAAGTGATGCTCTGTGTTGGTGTTTGGTTCTGTTATTAGAAATATTTTTTAAAATATTGTATGTGTTTGTTTTAACCCTGTCTGACTCGCCCAGTGCATTCTTGTATTCTACAGTATCCTCTGCTTGGAAAAGTGAGAGAAAAAGGTATGGACTTTAATGGACTTCTATACTGTGTGTTACTTTTTAGATAATTACCATATCCACAATCCAATTAAATCCATGAACATCTTTTAACAGACGCTCTTCAAGTGTGCTGGGTCACTGCCATGGCACTGCTAGTAACAGTAAAAATGAATAAAATCCCAACAGTACTTCAGCCTTATTGCTTTAGATGTAAGACCAATTTGTAAAAGGAGTGTAAATTATCCAATCAATTTAGCTATGACAGGTAGATTAAGTGCAAATAACTTGAAGTAAACTTCCAAAATGGTGCACTGGGGCTCTAGCGATGACTCTTCTGGGAATCGTGCCTGTCTCGGTTACAAGGCATTGATTAACTGAGCAGCGCGTAGCAATGTGGGCTGTACATCAGGTTAAATTTACAGCCCCGCATGCTGTCAGCAGGTGGCACTGCAAATAAATACTTTTCTCTGGTTGAACGGTTACTGGAGTGAAAACGATTCGTTTTTTGTTCCAAGAATAACAGATGTCCAGTAACACACTCCTAGGAGTTTCCTTTGCATATGTTCTTCCATCTGTGTTTGAGAAAAGTATAGTTCTTGTTATCAAACATTATATTTTATGTTGTAAGAGTTTATGTTCTACTTAACACAAGTTTGTAATGGAACCCCTCCAAAACAAGAAAAAATACAAACCAAAAAATTCCAAATCCACTGCGAACCATAAATGGTTCAGAACACTTTTCACTTGCAGTTTCATGAGCTCTCAGCAGGAGCTCTCCAGTCTTTTCTGTTGTTTATTTGTTCATATGTGGTTTTGTTTGCTTTACAACCAAGGGACCCTAATGCTGCTGAAAATATCATCTCTCTCAGACTGAATTTTCAGCTTATTCACCAACAGGTACAATACAGCATGTGTGGTGCCTGCATGTTAGGCATACCCCTATAGGGACTGGCATACACTTGAATATATGAATACGTGTGTACATTTATCTGAGCAAAAGAGGATTTAGCTCTCTCCGGTGCTTCTGGAAGTAAAGCTGTGGTGTTGTGGGCTGCAGCTGCTAAGTATGTAGCTCTAGATGAGTTGTGCTGAAACTTGGCTTGCTGTACCTTCACTATTATTAGTATTCGAGTTCTTTAGGGCATCATTAATTACCAAAGGTCACAAATTCTGTGTCAGTGTAGGTCTAGGTTAGACATGAGAAGATGGTTCGGTGCCATTTGTAGTATAGGATTTTGTTGCCAAAGGCTGAACTGAGAAATCAACACCTATGAGATTTTGCCTGTAATAGAAATTTATACTGAAAGAAGAAACTCCTTGAGAACTTCAGTCTCGCTGCCTCCTCCTGAAGCACCACAGCATTTCAAAACAAGTTCTCTCAAATGTTCTTACTGTGCCTCAGTTCTGTAGACGTGATTGTGAACTCATCATACATTTGTATCAGTACCTAAATCAAATGCTGTCAGCTTTTCCCACTTCCCCCCATCCCTTAGTCCAGGTAGAAGACACTGCAGCTAATTTAATATTAATTAGCCAGTAATTGATGGGAGAGCTGCACTCCTCAGTTTGTTGGGGATGAGCTTCATATTGGGAAATATCAACAAAATGGTTCCCTTAGTGTCATTCGTATTAAACTGAAATGGTGATAGGTATTTTTAACAAGGGCTTAAAAGTTAATTTTGCTAAGTAAATATATATATAGCTATTTTCAATATTCACCTATTTTTTACCTTCTAAAACATTCTGTACTAACATGTCACCATAACAGAAGATGAGTTACAGATAAGCAAATCTTTCAGGTGCTACAGTAATCACCCCTTCACTAACAGAGAAGAATCTGTGTGATAAGAACTTGTTTCTAATAGGAAATTCCAATTTCTGAAAAGTAACTAGTTTGAGATTCAAACCAGGGCCTTGATTGCTCTCATACTGCCTTTTTTGTGTTGTCTGTGAGGATGATGAATAGGCCTAGTATGATTAATTTTTAATAAGAATCTAATTTGGACAGTCTAATTTCCAGCACAGCGTATTTTTGGTGGTTTAATCAGGTTTTCAGCTTTTGGATACCTCTTAGGCATAGACATGAATATTCTAGTCTTTGTGCTGTCAAATCTTATAGCCCATTATATGCATTTTTTTGAGAACACTATATTCATTCAGCTTGAGTTGCCTCATGAAAGGCAAACCTGCAACTGGATCACATTTTCATACCATTAAACATCATACTCTCCTCTTGCTGTTGGCTGTAAATGGTTAACATGTTTTTAAAGATAATTTCCTTCTGTCAAGCTAAGTACACAGAAATATCTCATTTCATATGAACTAATTTTCCTACATGACTGACTTTTCTAAGTCTGGACAAGCCTGCTCATAATGAAAATTTGAAAGAATATAGTTGAGGGGATTGTGGAGAATTTGAAGACAACTGTCAGGAATTTTCTTGAAGATCAAGAAACCATCTGCTTTCTTCAAGACAGTCAAGCTGCTGAAAAACAGACAAACAGACTGACTCTGGATTACTATCCCCCCTTTTCCCACCATCCTACCTTCATCTGCCATGTGTAAGTTTTGAGGGACTAGAAAATGATGGAGAAAATTATTTCCTTTCCACCTAAATGGAAAGAGTTGAGTATGAGATCTATGAGACCAAAGATCACTAAAATGTGGGCCTTCAAAAGCAGGTTGCTGTTGTGTCTTTAACAATAGTCCCCAGAAAGCATTATCTCTCTTGAAAAGGTGCTGCGGTAGCAGAGCAGAAGTAGCCTGAGGCGTGAACGGGAGGCAGATTGCCCCGGCTGGTTTCATAGAGATTCCTTACTACTTTCTGCGCCAGTAGGCCATGATCGGCACTTCGTATGTACAACTGGAGTCATAGTAGGGTATGTTTAGTCGTGGAGGTTTAAGATTAACCGAGTATCTTTCTGGGATGATGACTTTAACAACGTGTGAACTAGAGAGGCTCCTCTAGTATGCAGAGTAATGTTGCATCAGGGGAAGATCATTCTTTAGTGGTAAAAAGACTAGGGCATAAATCCTGCTTTCCTTCTTTGCACATCTAGGCCTGCTGATCTACTTGGACCTATTTATCCACACGCCGTTTATGTACGCCTGATCTCCATTGTGGTGTTTATCCCTCAAAGTGACCTATTTTGAAGAAGGATCTTTCATTGAGTTGGTGTGACACTTGTCCATGAGAAAAATCCTAGTCGAAGCAATGAATCTTGAATTTGTGCTGTAGTTAGTAGGAAGGCTTTTAGCAGTGTGATTCTCAATGCAATAAATAACAGGATAGGATGGAGCCAGAAGTGCTTCAGGCCTCGGGAACGTCGCTGCTAGCAGAGCTGTGCCTCCCGTCTGGGTCAGCAGCCTGATGTAGTCGCAGCAGAGGGTGTTGTCTGGAAATCACGATGATCTGACTGGTGCTCAGCCTTTTCCTGTATTCTAATTTTTTCTCTTTCATTCTGCAGTGCCAGGGCTGATAGTGGCAATTGATTGTTTTTTCTTTGTTAGCTCCTGTCCTCAGGCGCCTTAAAGTCAATCTCCAGTTGTTGCTGGTGAGCCGCAGGCCTGTGTAAAACCAGAGCACGACTTCGTTTGGCACCTTGCTGGCTGAAGGGAGAGAATAGCAGCTGTGGGTCTGGTGCCATACAACATGTGAATGCAAGAAGAGTGGTCTGTACTGTGACATCCCTCCGTTTTGAAAAGAAGAGATTTTAAGTGCTTTATTCTTCTGAATCCCACGAGTAGCTGATAAAGGTGTTAGCCTGCATCCTGCGTTTTCTTTAGCTGCATTCTTTGTTAGGGCTCCTTGTGCCAGTGCTGTTGGGTTTCACGAGCTACAGTCCTTCAGCATCTATTCATTGAGACCTGGATTTTATAGTTGCATTTTGATAAGTTACAACTTGTGCTCTAACAATTTCTTTCTTCCTAAATATTTGTGAATGCAGTGCTACTATATTTACACCCATAGCGACACGCAGAGAACAGCGATAGAGCTGGGGGAGCTACAGAGGCTTCCTCACTAGGGTCCTGTTGCTTTACCATGAACATAAAGGGCTGCCCGAGAGGGTAATGCGGCACTTCATTTTCCATTGGTTGCTCAGTCCTTGACCTCCAAACCAGTTGCCAATTAATACCACTTCCCTTGGGTTTTCTTTTTGTTCTTGGTGTGTGCCAGTTGGATCACTACTGTCACACTCCACTTGCCAAACAGCTGCTGAGAGCAGTGAGCACCACTGGTGCTGACGGGGTTTGGAGAGATGACAGACGGGTCTTCAGTCAGCCCGTATCTCAGGTAGCTGCTTTTTTCCTCCCTTGCTTCTGAAGGCTGAGGCGTTAGCTCACTGGCTTAAACATGCTCATATTCTTTCCTTGCTACGTGTTGTAAAACATGCTGTATTTTATGAATAGTTTTTAAAATTCATCTAAGGTAACTCTAAATCCTTCCTGACTGACTTCCTTTCTTTCTCGATTTCACTTCTACTAATTGAGGCATCCAAATCTCTGCAGTTCTTACTTTTGCTATAAATAAACTAAAATTGATTTAGGCAGTGGGAGATGTGCATGTAACACGAAAGATCTGATATTCAGCAGATGTGTCAGGCCCTTACAGTGACCTAGTTACTGTCTTCATCTTTTTTTTGCATCCTCAAATAAAATGCATTGAAGCTTGCAAAGTTTAGGTTTGCTTCTTGGGAATGTGAGCTTTGTAGGCAATTTAGGTGGTGTAATTGCTCTTTTTCCTGATGTAAAAAGATTCCCTCATTGATTTTTTTTATTTTTTTTTTTTTTTTTTTTTGGCGAGAGAGAGTGAGTTTTGAGTGAATATATGCTGTTTACAAAAGTGCAGATTTGAATCCAGTGGTTAGTTATTGGTGCCATGTTTAATTCTGACTCGCTGTATCCAGTTGGGAATGACATTAGCTTCCAAACATTCCCTGCTAAATGAATGTATCAGTTTAACATGTTCAAAGGCCAAAACAACCTTATTACAATTATCATGTTTTGGACTGCAAACTATTAACAATCTGTTCCAGGTGGGATTATCTAATTTTCTCACAGATAAGATAACTGATTCTTTAGGAAAGAAAAATGGCCATTTCTCTCTCTTTTTTTTTTTTAAATTTATTTTTACTTCTTTATGTAATTCCCATTAGTTTGTAAAAACCCAAAACTCCAAAGATATTTATTGTTGCTTCCAAGAAGCTAGTTTCTGTAAAAGGCTGTTGTCTGTTACAGTGCCAAGCCCTGTGTAGGCCCCAGAAATCAAGCTGCTGATGTCAGTATGCAGAAATGGCAGTGGGCTTGAGCAAAAAGTTCAGATTTAATTGCCTTTTGAATTCGAGACATTTGGATTTAGATTTGAGTTTTAGAACTTTTTTTTTCTTCTTATTCTTCCCACTTTCTGTGTGAGGATGCAGACACCTCTCTATGATCCCATAATTCTCTATAATTCAGTTTTGTGCTTCATCTTACTGAGGCCGCATCTGGGATTCTGTAGGACAGTTAGGCTCTGACAAACCACGGGGACTTCCCCATCACTGTTGTCATAAATTCTATTTGTGGTAAACTATTTCCCTTATACACGCCAAGAATCCAGGGCACAGTGTGGAGAAAACCTCAAGATATGGGTAGAATAGCTTATACTGTACTCGTGGATATCTACAAAGCAGCGAGAGAACTGGACACACGAGTATCGAGGTGCAAGCTGCTGTAAACAATACAGAAATAGGTCATATAGTCCTCCAGCGACATTCTTACAAAGTACTAAAGATTGCTTTAACGAACAGATCTTTTGTGGCAAGGCTCTACAAACAATGCAAAGAACCTGATACTGAAAGGCACTGGTTTGCTAACCTTTCCTTTTTTTCTTTTTCCTTTTTTCTTTTCCTTTTTCTTGCTATTTCTGCAACCTGATGCTTTTTGTACACATGCTCACAGAGTGTTAGTAGGTGTCAATTTCTTACCTACTATTTCCTTTCTAGTGGGTCATCTCCCATCACCCCATACAATTGTCAATGTGTGGAAAAAATGTTTTCTGGAATGATTCTATTAATTTAACTTGTTAGCAGTAAAGAGTATTTGACATAACTTTTAAGAAATCTGCAAAGTGGAAGCATTTCTCTGAAAGAAGTGAAATGTCTCTTGTGTAGTGACTTTTCTAAGCATTTTTGCACGTTAAAATGCATTGTGCTGTGTAGCTGCTGGCGTTGGCCATTCGCAGGCTCGCACACTAGAGCGCACTGTGTTTCACACAGCACTGGTGAGCGTCTCAACTCAGGCTGAGCATCTGCACCAGCCCGAGGAAACGACAGGCCGGGCATGGAGCGCTTTGTAGATTCATCCAAAGGTTTTGATTTGGTACTAACCACCATCAAATTCGCCGCCAACTGTCCACGCTTTCCTGATTTCACACTAGGTGCATCCAAAAAAGGATCTGAATTGTCATGTGCTACGAACAGATCTTCCTAATACAGATCAAAGCCACTGAGAAGAGTCGCTGAAATCATGATAGAATTTTCTTTACCGTGCATTGGATAGAAAGGTAGTAATTGCATGTCAGGCCTGAGGGGAGTTTTCGTATAAATTAGAAAAAACTTAATTTTAGAGAATAGTGGTAGGTAGCAACTGAGGCATAAAACCTATGCTTTGTTTAGTAAATTTGTGGTATTTGTATAATATCTGTACATGGCTCAGTATTCCCTAGTTTTACTAACACTGGGTATCTGCTTGTGAAAAATATTTAGTAGTGGAAAAATGTATTATCAGTGCCAAATTTTTACTTTATCTTTCCTTCTCCCGGCATTGTTTGTCTGCATTTATACCTCAATAAATAAGGTGCCTTTCCTCAGGTTAATGATTATCTTTGTCAGTAGTTGTTCAAAATGTAGCATGAAAGTTTAACTTTCCAGTTTCATATACATTAGTGACTAGTAAAATGGACCTCATGAGATATACAGCATTTCATCCTGTAAATTGGTACATAACATTAAAAAGAAGTTCCTGGAATCATTTATACAATGGCTTGTTAAATAAAATGACCTTTTATCTGCTCTAGTAACTCCCTACTCATGCTTTTTTGTTTGTCTTTGTGCTTGTCAGCACTGTTATCTTCTACCTTTTTTGCACGGTGTTTACTACTATAGTGATGTGATCATGTTGTTTTTATTTATTTTTGTTTATGAATGCAATTTGTTGGCTTTCATAGTATCAGCCCTTCTTCCCCCCCAATTAGTGTCTTTCAGTGTAATTCTTTTCCTTCTAGGTTCGTATGATGAAAGACAGCGATCCATCCTGGAAGCCCACTTTTATTGTAAAACCTGATGGAGGGTGCCAGGGGGATGGAATCTACCTCATTAAAGACCCAAGTGACATCAGACTGACGGGAAGCATCCAGAGCCGGCCAGCTGTGGTCCAGGAATATATTTGCAAACCACTGCTTGTCGACAAACTGAAATTTGATATTCGTCTTTATGTCTTACTGAAATCTTTAGAACCCTTAGAGATTTATATAGCCAAAGATGGACTTTCTAGATTTTGTACAGAGCCCTATCAAGAACCCACTCTAAAAAATTTGCACCAGGTTTTTATGCACTTGACCAACTATTCACTAAATATCCATAGCGGGAATTTCATCCATTCTGACAATGTGAACACTGGCAGCAAGAGGACTTTTTCAAGCATTCTGTGCAGACTGTCTTCCAGAGGAGCTGATGTCAAAAAGCTGTGGTCAGATATAATTTCACTGGTGATAAAAACAATTATTGCACTCACGCCAGAACTGAAAGTTTACTATCAGGCTGACATACCAGCAGGAAAGCCTGGGCCAACTTGCTTCCAGGTAGGTTGGAATTTCTGCCAGGAAAGCAGTTATTTCTATGCAAGGATTATTTTTCTGGATGTTTAATTCCTTTTCTAAAAGCTTTCTCTAGTTACGTTGCTGATCCCTGGTTGGATGCAGTGCATCCACTGAATAGTGCAACCGGGGCAATGCGTTGCATGAGCTCAGAGCTTAGGTTCTTCTCACCCAAGTGTTACCTCACAAATCTGTCTCCTGACCTATGTTACTACTTGCCATAAACATATATGGAGAATTTTCAATGGGTATCAATCCTTAGTAGCAGTATTCCCTCCAGTTTCCATCTTCTAGATGTTCTAACTATGAAGCTTTGCAGCTTCCTAATGCAGCTATGATGATGGCAATTTTAGGACCCACTTGTAGGTGCTAAGATTCCATGTTGACAGATGCAGTATTTGGAGATGGGGGTAGTGTGAAAGTAGCCTTTAGTATCAAAGACAAATGGTTTCAGTAATTATTCAGCAATGTAGCATGTTTCTCAGTTATTTCTCTTCTGTCCCTCAAATGTTTCTTCCTCCTGAATGTTGACATTTGCACGACCATTGTGTTCTCTAGAAGAACACCGTGAGTAGAACGGAAGTAACACATTGCTTGTTATGCACAGATTTTAGGGTTTGACATTCTCCTGATGAAAAACTTGAAGCCCATGTTACTAGAAGTAAACGCAAACCCCAGCATGAGAATAGAACATGAGCAAGAGGTAAGACCTCTCAACATGATAGTGATATTGGAATGACATTGTTTAGGTTTGGTTTTCTGGTCTTTTTCCTTGTTTGAAAGATGAAAGCTGTCTGCTAATATGAAACCTCCAAGGTTCTCTGTAATTTTCTGCTTTGAAATCATTGCTAATCTTATACACTGGAAATATGACTTATTGGAATTGTGAAAGCTCTCCATCATCTTTGTCATAAATACATTTATTCATCATCCCCTGCAGTTGACTTAATTGTATCTAGGGGATTGCTAATAATTTTTTTCATGTTTGTATACATAATATAAATGGTAACGTTGGCAACAATCTTTTTTTTTTTTTCATACTTCAGTTTAGTAGACAAACTTGCCAGAAATTGTTGTAATATCATACTGAAAATGTTAAGGTATTTGCGTATTCTGTAAGAAGTATTTTGTAATCTATCATTGTGTATTTAAAACATACATGACATGCATGAAGTTTGAGTAAATGTGGAATACATAATCCTTAGTTCTATACTGAATAATTGTATCCCTTTGTAATTTAAAGCTTTCTCCTGGAGTATTTGAAAATGTCCCAAGCCCTGTTGATGAAGAAGTGAAAGTAGCTGTTATCAGAGACACTCTTCGTCTAGTGGACCCTCAGAAAAACAAGAGAAAAGATATCCAGTAAGTGTGGTGAATTTCTTTGGGTTTTGTATCAGTGCCTTGTAATAATTACAAAAGTGAAAGATTTTTTCCCAATTATGTTAGTTTATCCAGGACAATGAGTTCCTGACTGTCTGTGTGACTCATCACAGTGTTAACTCTTTCAAAAAACCTTGTAGGATATCCATTGGTGGTGTGGTACAAACAGAGTACTCGGGTTGTGAATCTGCCAGAGGAAGGTTGGGGGGGGGAAAAAAAACCCAATTCATTATACTTTCTGTTTAGTAGCAGCACGCCCACCGAATGGCCTTCTCACAGCTCGGCACTGGCCACTTCACGTGCTCCTTCCTTACAGGAATGGCAGGAGAGCGGAAGGAGCTGTGCAAGTGCTCTAGCTCAAGGAACTGAAAAGGTCCACAAACCGATAGTAAATAAGGCTTTATCAGTTCCCCTGGAATATCTTACCTTTGATTCAGAACTGATGCAAACAATTTAGTAACTCAGGTTTATTTATTTGTACTTTTACTTGAGGCCTCTTTTTTATTCAAAACAGTCATGAGATGTAAATTTGTGTATTCATTTGCTTGAAAGTCACAAACTACTCTGAATGAATTGCCCCGTTGGAGCCGAAAAGTGTGAATATTGTATTTAGAAATTGCTTCCTTGATCTGTGATAATAAACATAGTTAAATCTATGATCTAGAAATGAGAGGAACTGCCTGAAGCAGCTTGCACAGAAATGCTTGTGGTAGGATCAGGCTGAGAGAAATAATATCTTCTTTTTTTGATGAAACACCTTGTTTTAAGCAGTTCCTTGGAGACATGAAAGGGAGATTTTTTTTTTTGTCCCTAGAAATTGTTGCTTACAGACCTGCCTCCATACTAGAATATTGATTTTGTTGTTCTCTTGGCACTTAGTGGCAAGCTTAAATGCGTTATTCATGTTCTATAATGGTTTCAAGGGCAAACTTGCTGCCCTTTTGTAGACAGAGTCCCATGAACAAGACATGACTGATAATACTTACAAGTTCTGTATTATTGTAATATTATTATAAGACGAAACTATTCTTTCAGAGGCAGTGCCGCACATAGAGGTTGCTGTGGTCGGTATACAGAATGTCTTGCAAAGCAATCTATACTGTGTTGCCTGTACTTAACCTTCACCCTTAAGATTACTTCAGTGCACGGAGCTGAAAAAAGATCATTTTTTAACCTGTAATTATGTAGTCATGTCTTTTTTTTTTTATGCTGAAGTTATGTCAGGCATTCATTAACTATGTATTAGATATGGAAAAAAGGCAAATGATAATTACAAATAAATTCCTGGAGAACGCCGGTGTGTGTGGAACACTCATTCAACTGAGAATTCTTCTCTGATGTATTTTGAGTACTAAATAATTTATAGCAGGATTAGTTGGTAATGAGATAAACCATTGGCTCTTCACAGCAAGAATTCATCAGTGATGCAGCTTTTGTTCAGGATAATCTGGTTGACAGAGCATCTTCTTGATGAATATCTGCGTGTCTTCACCATATCTCCATCCTATTTCTTGCTGCAAAGGGCAATATTCAGATAACTTTTTGTGTGGATACGCAGGAACTCGTGTGTGACAACTCCCCACCCGCTCAGCTGAGATTTACCCCTTCTACTTCCAAGTACTTTTTATTGAATTGGGCATGGTGCGTGGAACTTCTTGAAAGAGACATGATCTTACTGTGAGCTTCAAGTAAAGGACCTCATCTTGATCACCTATGGAGATTTACATCAGAGTAAAAGCATTTGGGAGGGGAGCTGAGCACCAGTTGCTTTTGCCGCGTCTTCACTAGCAAAGGTGTCGCAGTGCTTTCGTTTTGTGTCCTGCCTCTCTCTCATTTCAGTGCTTTTCCACCAGTTCTAATGTGTGCTCACACGTTCCCTCTCCAAAGACTCCTACCAGTAACTGCAGAGAAATGGCATTATTCCTCTGCTTGCAGGACAAAGATAATAACTAAATAATTGACTGGAGATAGAAAGCTGGGCAGTAGTTTACCTATCCATTGTAATACTTCGGCTGGTCTAATTGCGCCTGGCAGCAGGGAAAGCAAAATTTGGCCTATTAATAGAAAAAAAAAAAACCCAAACTGAAAGCATTCCTGTTCTGACAGCTAACCAGCAGCAAACATTGCAGACTCTAGTTTTGATGCTAGTTAGGTAATGGACATTAATTTAAGTAAAGTTTTAACAATACATATCTGAGTTTGAGCAATGGGAAACACTGAGAAGTCTGAGCTGCATCTCAGGTAAATATTCTGCTTTGGAGATGGATTTGATTTCCCTCTAATTATCTCCCAGATTAAAATAAATGAAGCATCTACATGAAAGTGAGTTTTAGAAGTCATCCTGAAGTACTTCATTATCAGGAAGGATTAATAGCTCAGCAATTTTTTTAGTTTAATTTTTCCTTGTCTTTGTGGAGTTTTGATTATTTTTTTCCTCCCTCCTGTCATGTGACATATAACATTGAAATGTAAATTAAGTTGAATAAGGTAAGTTTATCATGCCATACATACCTCTTAATTTTTCCAACACAATTCCAGTCTTTACATGCACCAACCACTAGTAATTTTCTTGGCACTGCCAGTAATTAGTCATTGAAAATCTGCAGTGATAACAAGTTCAGATGAACGTACTTAAATATACTTAGTGGCTATTGTTCCACAGTGTGACCGATGTTTTCTTTGTTTTAAGAATTTGTCCTGGCCATTTAAGTACTGCGGTATGTGGTTAATATTGCGTGCATAAAACATCTTTAAACAGAAACTTTACATGCATGCAAAGATTTTTTTTTTTAATCAATATTGAGGAAAACCTCATTTTCCAACAGAAGAGGAAATCTCTTCTGTTGTAGAGATGAGGGAAAGCTTTGTTACTCTGTGATGCAAAGAACGTAAGGAATTAAAACAGAATAAAAAGCGACTCGGGCACGTGTGAGGCTTTTGGGAGGGATGAGCAGGGTGGGTACTGCACGGCTCCTGCTTCTCCCTGACGTTATGCAAGCCCTGATGAACAAACCCCCTATGCCTCGTACGCGGAAGAGCTATTCTACATGTCAAGATCCTGAATGCAGTAGGTATCCCTATAAAGGTCGATGTCCCGCTTCGCCGCATTCATTTCCTTGCTGCTTCCGAATCCTCTACGTTATTGCAATTGTAGCCAAAGTCCGATGACAGCAGAGATTCCAAGTAACTATTAATTGGAAGATTAGAGATTTGGAGCCATGTGCTGCTCTGCAGGGTGAAGATGTATGTCAACGGCTCAGAGCCTCTTGAGGAGAATCTGGACACAGCTCTGCGGGTTACTTTGCGCTGTTTTCAAGCCATTTTGTAACCCGGAGTGTAAGTAAGTGGTGTCTGGCTCTGCCTGACCAAGCAGAGCCTGGGTAGCCCTTTCTGAAATCAAAGGCGGCAGCTCATCAACTACATGTTGTGTGGTTTGGTTTACTTTTTTGCTCTTCCTTAACATCTGTAATGGCAACATGCTCAGAAAGCTTGGCTACACTGACTTGAAGAGTGAAATCCTTGTCACGTACTAGTAAGGGTAAGGGCCTGAATGGTTCTTCGTCATGTTTCCACAAAGAAATTAGCGTAAAGCTTGCATAGTATTAAATTTGCTCTGGATTTACTCCTTGCAGCAGAGGTGCTGTTCCCAGCCTGCTGAAGGTGGGAGAAGACTTGAGCTAAAGTAAATTTGCACAATTAAATGAATGGTCTAATGACACTGAACAACATTTAAAGTAAATCAAGGTTACTTATGTAAACAGCAGTTTAATTAAGATAATCACTGATGCAAATCATTGTTTATATTGTGCCTCCAACAGAAAATCCATTTGAAAAGGCTTCGCAAACTTCTCTCTTTTTGTGCCTAATTTTGAATCTTTATAGTAGTAAAAGGTTTTTGGTTCAGTGTTTGTTTAATTATTAGCGATTTATTCTTCTTAAAATTGCGTTAGATTTGAGGAGCAAAAAGGAGTCTGTCTTGTATGCAAATATTGTGTATTCTCCACTGGATGTTAGCTGTAAACTATTTGACTGGTGGTGTAATTGCAAGCCGTGAGTATCATTTGGAGCGGGTCTGCTCTAAATGTCTTAGGAAGATCATTTATATCATCTCATCAATGCTAATGACCTGCTTTCCTGTCCTGTCAAAAATATTTGTGCCCTAGTTTATTAATGCTAATTAGTCCAGTGATAATAAGAGATTTCTTTATATTTTTTGTTGCTGTTGTTTATTCTGTGTCCCAGTATGATCTCTTGCATTTACATGCCTAGTTTCTTACATATTTCAAGACAGAAAATAAGCATTTTATTCTTTTGACAGGGAAGGCATAGTATTATGACATGCTTGTCATTAGAAATATGAGTTGCTCATGGAATAAAATCTACTTTTTACTTGCTAGAGATGGTGAAGGTGCAGCCCCCTAAGTAACATAATGACTTTTATTCAGCCCTGAAATAGCCATTGACAGAAGAAGGAATTGAAACACTTTGGAAATGAAATGTAATTTAATCTATGGCTGTTACAAAAACAATCAATTCATTGTGCTTTTGTTTTATTGCCTGTTAGGGTATTGCTGTTTCATTGCTAGTTTATCTTTTCTTGGGTGCTATTCTGTGTACATACCACTTCAGTGTTTTTCTGTTTGAATTCAGCTTTGAAATTTATTTGTGATGTTCTGATTATTTTTTTTCTTCTTTTTAAAATATGTCAGGTACAATTCTCTTCTCTGGATTCTGTGGCTCTAGCAAATATCAAATATGATTGATTAATTTTCTGAGCAGGAGGGACCCCAGTGTAGTCTCTCTAATTTCTGCAAGATCAGCATGCAAACGCTGGCTAATGTCACTCTGTTCAGAGAGCACCCTGTAAATATTAATGTATGTCAGGTTGACTTTTTTTCTCTACGTGTTATGTAGTTAGGAAGAAATTCCAGTCGAGGTTTTGTAGAACTTAATACACAAAAGATCTTACTCTTTTCTTCCACAAACCAAGATGGTTCTTTTTTCTTACTGTGTGGATTACACATTTTTCTCGCTTTAAATGTTTACTTTCTCTGAAATAGGAAAAAGCAGTAGTTTCTAGGAAGAGAATGTGATCTGTATTAGATGAATGTCCAGAAATGAATTCATGTTTTCTGCTTACATACTTTCTGCCTTAAAAGTGACTCACGTTAAAGCGGCAGCTTCTTCGGGAGGTGTCTCCTGCTGTGCTGGGGGCCGGTGGGTCTGACCGTCTCCACTGCACTGCAAGGCTGCTAAAGAGGGATGTGGGTCCTTACTTAAATAGACCTTTCAGTAACGTTTCTCTTTTGTATGTTTCAAAGACATTGTCCAAATCCTAATGCTAGTCTTAATTCCTTGATATTGAGGAGCAATTTTGTACTTCCTTAAAAAAGGAAAAAAAAGTCAGGAAATCACCTGTGCAGCTGTATTCCATTTATTTTCCAGGTATTTTTTGTTCAGTTTCATAACCTCCCCTGATGTTTGTGTCATGTTTAATGGAAATATGAAAATATACTGTGCAAAGATGTCTCGAGAGCATGATTATCCTAGATTTTGATGATGATAAAGTCATTCTTGCCATCAGTTACTGTGTTTATCTCACTATACATATTCTCAGGTTATGATTGTGTGATGGGGGGGGTTAAGAGGGTCAGAAACTCAGTGTATAAACATATGGAGAGACTGAGGGGGAGAATACTGGTGTTGCAGCTACCGCTGATCAGAAAATAATGACTGTTCTTCAGTCTCATCGTAATGTATCTTAGTTTCCGCTTCTGTGAGTAACTGTATTATGTTCCACAGGGGTTCATTACTCGGGGTTGTCAGTGCCTTTTGCATTCTATGGGGTGAGTTCAATGCTTATCAAAATAAGCATGTATTAAACCTAGCTATGGTAGTATCAGTATTTTGGATTCCATTTGCTAATCGACTACGAGCTGACTGCTCGAGCTTTAGGTTGATTCCTGTATGCCTTTGCTATTGCTTGGAAGTCTGGTCAGGTTTTCAGCTATTCAAATGCCTCTCAAGCACCACCTCTTCATTCCAAGCCTTATTTCTCCCCGAGAGTGTATAAACTCATATGTGTGGCTTTCTTGAGATTGATCTTTCTACTCTGGTTCATTTTGGAGGCTGACACAATTTTTTTCTCCATCAGTCAAAATGACCCAGCGTTCATATTCCGAATCACTCTGCCAAAGCCCTTCGCAAGTACATTGAATTAGACCCTTTCTCTTTCCTAGAGGGCTTTTGGTTTATTCCTTCATCAGGCAATCTGCCAACTTCAGTATCAATTCTTGTCCGTTACATTAGCCCGTGCGGCTTTTGATGAGTTAGATATGTGAGGGAGACTTTTAAATGTGATGTTTGTCAATGTTACTTCAGTTCAGATTAGTGAAACGTTAACTTTGTTTTTCTGTCGTTGGGGAGTATTTATTTCTGCCGCTATTTCTCATCCTGCTCGAGAAGAACTAGCCTCAACTACTCTGGTTTTGTGAAGCGAATGTAATAGGTGCCTTGATCTTTGCCCTCTGGTCTTGCTTTTCCAATTATTTATCTGCTTTATCCTTAAGAGCTTTTAACCTTTCCCCCGTTGATTAGGATAGGTCCTGTTGGAAATTCCCCAAACCACAGTGTGAGACGTCCCTCCACGAAGGGAAGGGAAGGACTGGTAGTGCTTGACTCACAGAATAGTTCTACATTGGTTTTAAGAGCCACTTAGAGGAAAGTACCACAAGAGTGTTTACTACAACAGAAAATACAATACTGAGTGCAAAACAGTGGCAAATAATTTGAATGTGCTGTGGCAGCGGTCCTGACATACAAAAGAAAATAAAATCTGCTGACAGAAAGAAGGTCAGATCTTTTCGTTTGTAAGTGGCTCTATTTCACATGTAACCTGAAATGTTTTAATTTACTAAAAAAGCATAAATACATGAGCAATAATAATGTTTCTTCAAAAATAGCTAAAACCATATCCCTAGCATAGATACAGTAGGAATTCAGTAATTCACTTCAGTGTTTTTCTCTATCAAACCATTACAGGAAAAGTTGGTTTTGTGAAAATAACTCTGGACTAGGACATAAAAGATGCAATTTCTGTTCCTGATTCAGCCAGTTTACTCAGTGACCTTTAGAAAAAATGTTTTCCTTCTGCTACCAGTTTCATTCTGTGAGAAGAGGACGATGCCTTGCTTCTCCCATGCACCGCCAGTCTTTCTAAATTGTAGTGTGCAGGGTATGGCCTGTTGTTATGCTTAGCAGATGTGAGGTCAGTTTATGGATTATTATTATATAAAAATATTACAGAAAAGCTTCAGTTTTCTTCTCTGGAAGACTCTAGGTCCGATTCTACACTCTTCAGTAAATATCCCTGGTGGTTACTAAGGTTTGCAAAGCGTTCTTTACATTTTGCCAAGCTGATTGTCATTTATGATCTTTTTCCCATACAGAGTGCTTAGTCATTGCATTTTCTATACAGTGTCATAACTTGGTGCATGGTGTTCTATTTGAATTTTCAGGATGTTAGGATTTAAAAAAGGGGGTTTCTCAACGTCACTTTTTGCTGGCGTTATTTTCATCTTCTCATTTTTACAGTCCTTTGCTAATAAAATAGAGAACTTAAGGAATATCATTGGAATGCACACAAACCCAGCACTAAGTACCCCATGCTTGACAACAGATTAATTTACAATTATTCCCATTTTAACCTTCACCACGGCAAAAAGTGCTGTTATTCATAGTCCAGTTTTACAAGCTGGTCTGTGTTTTCTCATATATTGTATTCTAAGCACTAACGTCTTGAATGTAAAGACTGTATTTTAACTGCCACATAAAGAGTGAATTCAGTCGTATTTTGAATCTCGTGAAATGACCCCATATTGAAGGACAGCTGGAAGTGCTTAGAATGTACTAAGCAGCCAAGCTGATGACAGGCCCAGTTCATTTAAAAATTTTAACAGACAAGAATTGATATGGGTTGCAGAATTTTAAAAGATTTAGTTTTCAGCACTGTGAAATTAATTGGTGCAAACCCGTAGTATGCTTTTGCAGTAATTGGCATGCTGCGGTGCCCCTAGCTCCGGTGTGAACCGAAGGCTGGGTTTATGTTACCAAATTGCGAATGGAGACTGCTTTGTCCAATTAGACTTGAATCACAATGTTTTGAGATGCAGCCAATCTAATTACGTTTTTATTGATGTTGCTTTTCTTTCTTTTTTGCTCTCTAAAATTTCTAGTGAGCAACAGGGGAGGGATTGAAAATAAACCGAGCAATGTGACCTGTCGAGAGTGTTCCCATAAAATCTGAACTTTCCAAACATTCTAATATATCAAAATGTGCTATAGCAATTACATCTCTTAGATATTCACACTGTATTACATTTTAAGTTGATCATTAAGAAGTCTTTTTGCTTTCTTGTCTCTTACGATGATTTTTAAATGAAAAGAAAACCTTTGTGATAAAATACAGAGACAAGGAAGGTTTTATCAGAATATGTCACTTTCCTCTAGTCTTTGTAGTGCAGCCACAAAAATTGCTGTAATCTTCAAGGTTTGCCCAAGAAGAAGGGAGGTCAGGAATAAAGCGGGGTGGCTGCTTAGTCTCCTTCCAAATGGCATAAAAATGAACGTGGAGGCAGTGGGTCTAAATATATCTTTGAATTCAGTTACTTGATTAGAGATTATAAGCGAGTCTTAATGGTACTGGAATCTGGCTTAAGGCACGCTGTATTTTGCGTCCCTCGTAACCAGCAGTAATGACTGGGGCAAGGGGAGCCCCACTGACCTCTCTGAGCCGTAGTGAAAAGCCTGATGGCAAGGCTTCGCGGCGGTCCAAGCCTCGTCCTGTAACTGACAGCAAAGATGTTAGAGCTCCGTTGGTGTGTGCTCCTGCTTTGAGAAGTAAGCTGCTTTTACGTTGTTTTTTGTTTGTGGTTGTTTTGGTTTGTTTAACCATAAACTCAGGAATACTTCAAAGCATCCCTGGGAGCTTTGTTTGCATACAGATGTTTGCTGGATCCAGCCATTGCTGCTGGCAAGCTCCAGCGGAAACCAGTGAAAATTCAGATTAAGCATGGTCAGAAACTTGCTCAGGTTATGTTGGATAGGATATAAAACAAATAGCAATTTTGACCTTATTCATCAAGTACTTAAGTGTTTTGCAGTTAGCCTTCTGTACCTTTGAGAGAGTGAAATTACTGTAGTTGTTAAGGCCATTCACCTTTTCCTTTTACCTCAGAGGTAAACTGGCTTGCAAAAATAATATGGTAGAGAACTCCCTGATGTTCTTAGATGTTATTTCTGCCATTCAGGGCTTCTCATATGTAGCCTTCAAGGCTGACATCTCTTTGGCCTGAAAAGGTTTTGTGTTGAACAAGGGCTTAATTTCCCACTAATTTCCAGTCCTTGGCTCAGGTCATTTTGGGCTTCTCTGCCTCAGTGGTCTAGGCATCCATCCAGCTCTGACGGTGCGATACATTTTGTCAAAGAGTGTTAATCTGGACTAACTCTTAAGTTGAAAAAATGTTGTGTAGTAAAACCTAAGCAAATGTAGGTACGCCCAGTGAATCCACTGAAGTGCCCCCAGTACCAGGGCAGAGGAGAACGCGGCGTCGCGTGCTGCCTAACCGGAAAACAGCCTGTTCAGCAACGCTCCACATAAGGAAGGAACTTTCTGCTTATAAAATAGATTTAATTGAAATCTAATTTGTTCCTCATATAGGGAAAGAAAGTACGTTTATTCTGTCTTCTGTACTCATTCTACGAATGCCAGTTCCTCCCTTCCTCTGCCAGACCGCATTAATCGCAGCCTGTCTAGTGCAAAGAGGAGGAGGAAAGTGAGCAGTTGTTTCCTTTGTTAAGGAAATCGCTTCATTTTTTAAAATACGTTTTTAAGAGATAGTACTACATCTTCTTTCTTTGGGTTTGCTATAGTTTCCTCTTTAGTTTTCAATACAAGAAAGCGGTGGTGGTTTGAAGTTAAAACCACTTTTTCTTCTCTCTGTCTTAAAGTATGGGGCAGAGGCAACATCTGCGTGCTTTGTCTGTCCAAGCGGGTTCAGGGAATTTCCATGTTCATACAGGGAAGGTGATTAGTAGTTAGACTTGAGTGCAAATTGGTTTTTTCCTGACACTTCAATATGCTAATCGTTTGAGCGGAGTTTCTGCTATCAGCAAAATAACCTTCACCTCTGCTTACCCTGTAGTTTGCTAACATAATCTAGTTTTTGGGTGGTATCTTGACTTACTGCAGGAGTAGGGATTCAGCTGCACTCTTCGGTATATAGCTTTTTCATGGCTATTGTAGATGGCACAATTTCCATTATTAACCTGCAGCTAAATACTTCTTGAATGAAATTCGATTTTCAGAATGTTAGCTTAGTTGCCTTGTCTAAAATTAAGGATATATGTATGTTAATTTGACATTTTTTCCCTTTTGCCTTCTTGAATGTATGTTTGTGCTGCACAGAAGCAGCTCTGTCTTTAAATTATTTTTTCCAGTTGGTCTGTAATGTATAACTCCAGTAACTTCTAGTTTTCTGTAATCTTTCTGATACTAAATTACTTCCCACCAGATAGTTTTCGTAAAATAAGCGTACAAGTATTTACTATAAAGATAAATTGTAGCGTGTACAGCGTGTATTTGTGTCTATATACAGCACGCCTATGTGTATCTTTGTATAAGGTATAAAAATGTCTTATTTTGTTCCTGTCTCCTTGCCATCTTTACAATCTGTATGTTATGTGTACCTAAAACTGTGACCAACTGTGATAGTTTTGATTGCGTGAAATCTGTGGGGTAAGCCTTGAATAATTAGTCTTGGTTTCCAGTTACATCTTTAAGTTCGTCATGCGACTGCTGGGTTGCAGTATGTACTTTATGTTCTCTCGGGAATGGCACAGCCCATGAACAAATTGATTTAAAAAAATCAGATTTCATGCAACCTAGAAGATGTTATAACAAATCGATCAGCCAAGGGCATACTAAGGTACGTCACCTTACTAATAAAAGAAACAAATCCTTTCTGTGGAGTAGGGCTCCTGGGCCATGAAACAGTGGTTTATTAAGGTAACAGTAAAATGGAATAAAAGCATGCATAGGCATGGGTTATGTCCCTGAATAGCAGTGGAAAGTTCTTACATGCACATGCCTTCTAAGAATTACTCATTTGCAATGTAGTTAGATGTCAGGGTTAAGAATGGGAGAACTAGTAGTAAATAGTTGTCAATCTTGGTGCAGCTGTGAATTACAGAGCAAATTTAAGGATCTAATTACCCCATGCCGTTATAAGAAATAACACAATTCATTTATGTGTATTCATTTGATGCAAACCATTAATTCTCTGTACTGTAACACGAAAGCCCAAGTTTGGTACTGTTAGTTTGAACAAAATACACTCCATTCTTTTTTTGTGACGGGCCGAAGTAACTGATCGTACTTTCCCTTGACTGCAAAGTGCGTCTCGGCCAGCAGGTTTCGCTGGCTCAGATGCGTGGTTTGGAGAGAGCACTGAAAAAAGTCAGCTCAATTCTAACATTGATTGGAATTTTAATCTAAGCAATTTTTTTTGCATGATTTTTAGATATTTCTAAATATTAAAAATGAGACAGTACTGTTTGAAGGAGGTTATCATATTCTTTTCAGTCTGAAGAGTTTTTGTGTTGAAAAAACCCTCTTGCTTTTAAGGGGTTTTGAGTAAACCTGTTAAGATACTTGGAGGGAGATAGAAAGGATCCTGGTTTTCATTGCAAATTTAATTTTGCTGGTTTTTTGCATGCAGTCATTAATTTTTTTTTCAACTGACGTTGTCTTTTTCATGCTTTAAAATAAAATAAAGAATCGCTAGGTTTTTCTTTACCCCAGTAACCTCAAGTGGAATATCAAAATGTGATGTAGGGTCTTTTTCCTTCCCAAGGAAATACCAAACCCAGAGGGATTAGAGACTTGGTAGTTTCTGAACAAGTATATCCTGTAAGATATAAGTTGTGTGACAATCCTTAGAGGAGAACCAGGAGGAAGGAGAAGCAAAATCAACCTAAGGGACCACAGAAGTAGAAAACAGGGAGACGTGAACAAGAGAGATGTACTGCGATAAAACCTGATAGAATAGGGAAAGGTAAGAATTTCCTGTTAATTAGGCTTCTGCACATGGACACGTAACTGGGAATGGTACCTTAGATTAATTGAGTGGCTAGAAAGTGCCAGAGTCTAAATTTGCGAAAGCAAACTCCACTGTGCGTTCTTGGGACACAGCGAAGTGCACTCGCTGTTCCGTGCGTTGTGCGTCGGTTGGCGTGGTGCTGCGTTACGTGTGCGCTCGCTGTTCCAGATCTGGGGCCTTGCTCCAGTGAGCAACTCCGTCTGCGCTGCCCGCTCCCCGGTCCTCGGGGCAGCCAGCCGTGCCGGCATGGACCCAGCCAGCGGCTGCCGAGCGAGCGGGTCGGAGAACAGAGCCACGAACGGGTCCAGCTTGTACTGCTAATGTTTCAAGTGTTCCTCTACTTTACTGGAGAGAAAAATCCATAATTTATACTAACAATTTAATATAAAGATATATAAGTTATAAGACTTTTGAGGGTATTTTTAATATACGAAGGGGGTTTTAGGCCTGAGGAAATTACAGTAATGCATGTCAGACATTCTTACAAGACACTTGATACAGTGTTAGAGTTTAAATACTACTGCACTCCTTTGACATGTTCCCAGCATTATTGGCTAAGGGGTAAATGCTAGTTATTCCAGGGAGACTTACCTGGGCAACTATGGGCTCTATCGAAGCCCTTTTCAGAAGCAGTTTTAGATGAAGCACTCAAACCTGCAGTTTTGGTTTTTTGTGTTTCTTCTACTTGACTTCCATTCACCTTCTAGGTCTTCCTCCCTCCAGGCTGTGTTGCTTTGAACTTCCGTAGATTTTTCCAGTGTGTGATAGTATTGACGGACTGCGTTGTCTTAATCTCTGGAGGCTGCTTTCCTCCCTGGAAGAGCATCACTTTAAAATAACATAGATATACCTGACAGCTGGAAATACCTCGTTTGTTTTCTTTCCTTCTACAGCAAGACTGCAATTTGTTGGGACAAAGTTGAAAATGATATCTTTTCCTGGCAAGATAGTTACTTTTCGAGACTTTTTTCTTTTCTAGTTAACTATAGGGTAAATGCAAGCATTTATTTTGCTAGCATTTGGCCTTAAATAGACATGGAATGAGAAGTGAAGGAAAAAGGGAGATTATTTCTCTGATTTTCTGCAGGAGCTTTATTATTCTCATCAGCTTCAGGCCATCAGAAAGTTACGTGTTCTCAGATACTGCACATAATGAGTATGAATATTAGATCATAACTGTATCTGAGAACTGTTTGCTTATTCCCCTGTTTATACTCGCATAATAATGGAGAGGGAGTGCAAAGCAGGTTTTTAAGGGACAGCAAAATTAAGTGCTTGGGATTTTGGCTTGACTTGAGCACAGGCATTGAGCAGAAAAATGTTTTCCCTCTCACAGATATCCTTCAGGTGTCAGTTCTGCAGGATCCTGGTTTTATTACATCAATCACAAGCAGCTTAAGGCTTCCAAAAACATAGTCACAGACAGATGTTGAGCCTGTCTGGGGATTAGAAATATCCTCTTCCATTAAGTATAAATTAACTTAATCACCAGGTATGAAAGATAAGGAGCATAAACATCATTCCCTGAAGCTTTCATTAAAATTAAAATTCTATTTAAAACTGGGCTCGTATTTTCTATGACTTGATCCCCCTTCAAAGAGATTATATCTGCTGTAAATTTTTACAGTGACAGAGTGACAGAAATTAATGTATTGGGGGCAGTGATGTTCTCTATAATTTAACTTCTGCTGCTAGTCATCTTTTAGCAGGAGTGATGATTGGCTTATTTTTAAGTAATAATTGGTCTCCAGTCTCTGAAAAAAATTAGAAAGCAATAAAACTGCCTAGCACCCAGTAGCCGCAAAATGAAAGCGTAAAGCCATGTGACTTAACAGCAGTGTAATCATCGGTAGTGTTGTGTATGTAGAGTTCACCTGCTTTAATGGGAGGATTACTGCTGATAAAATACAATTGCACTGCTGCTTTTTACTCCATTGGATGACAGGGTAAAGCTGCTTTTCTACCCAAGCATAATCACGACTGCTTTCTAAGAATGATTTCCACATGGGAAGAAATACCACGGGGTTTAGGGGCTTTTTTCTGTTCTACTGTAAGACACTTGGTGGTCTAATTTACTGTTGGTTTCAGTATATTATCAGGCTTTACAACTGGTTTGCCTTTGCAGTATCCTATATTACTATTTTTAAGGCACACTTTTCTAAAGAAACAAAGGAAACTCTAGAGAAATAATGAGGCACGTAAGTACCTTAAAAGCAAATAGTGAACACAAATCCACTGGGAATAATAAAAGCTGCCTGCACAAAAAATAAAGTATTGGGGACCATATTTAATGATCTTTGTTCTATAATAATTTTTTGCTACCGTGGAACAAAGTCCTTTGATGCAGGTTTTGCATTGCTTATGCATTATTTCATTACAGTAATGCCATATTTTCTGCAGCACTTAAATAGATGACAGGTTATAGCATAAGCATTCACTGCTTCTGTTACATTAAAAGTAATAAATCTTCAGCTAATGCAGACTGATATTACCATTATTCTTAAAAAGTGAAAGTTGGAAATAAATAATCTCAATTAATAATTAGGAAATAACTTTTTTTGGCACATTGCACCTGAGACTCCTCAAATGCCTTTCTTCACTTTCATGATTTAAGCTATGTATTAAGGAGTGCTATAGAAATAAAAACAGAGGCCAAGTGCAACTCTTGCTGCACACCTGGGATAAACATCCAACTGGATGTATCGGCTTTGTGTCTCTAAAGGATGTCTCTCCTCTCTGGTGTGCTGCTGTTCCGATTCCTGTCATCACCCAGGACGGGAGGAGTTTAATGAAACTAGATTTAATCACAGTATCGCTGGTGAACACTTAGTGTTGGGTATCGGGTTTGAAAGGTTTTATTGGATTGAGCTTTAGTTTAAAATACAAGGGAATTAACACAGCCTTTCTGACTAATGATTTGTGTAATAGGCTTGTTGAATACCTAAACACTTCTTTTCATACATGTTTCATACTAAAACACCCTAAAATTAAGCACTTTCTGCTCTGGAAGATACTAAGATCACAAGCACCTAAACTGTCGAGGAGAATAAATTTTTCAAAGGCTACTGAGCAAATCCTCACTTGCTAATCAGGGCAGATAAGATCCATTCCAAACTCTGGAGAATTCTTCAGATAACTGAGTGACTTGACTTTGGGGCTTCTCAAGTTTCTCTGAACCAGTGGTTTCTGTGGCTGGGTCATCTGAACTTGTTCCATGGCTGCGTTGTCAAAGGAAGGATGTAAATCTCTCTTGTTCCCTATGCTCTGGTATTTTAGGATGGCTGCAACAGTGTTAGCTGTTGCCTGTATTGTGATTTTTTTTTAAGTGGATTCTGAAAGTTTATTTATATTGTGGAATATTGGAAGCTATTATTTCTGTAGTATTCTCCATGTAAAAGTAGGCAACAGCCTCTTGAATTGTGTTATCTCGGAGTGAGCAGAAATAACCCGATTTGTGTAGGCTACAAGTGGACAGTTGAGCACAGTGTGCCTCTGCCCCATCTCCTCTGCCAGAAATTCCTGTGAGCCACGCACGACTCGGGAAAGGCGCTGTGAAACTCCTTTGAAAGGAAAGTGCTAATCCTTGAATGATGCTTGTTGATAATTGCAGTCCGTGTATCGTTGCTTGTGTGGCTGTCGGAGATGTTTGCTAATACAAACTGCATTTCTTCCTAAGCAAAATGTGTAGGACGGCACATTAGCTTGTCTGAAGCTTCGAGTTTGAAGCGGAGGCTCCAGTCTTCTCTGCACATGATATGAAAAGGTCAGTAATGCTCTCATCCATCACTTTGTGTCCTTGGTGTGGAGCAGGTTGGTTGTCAGGATCTGCCCTAAGTTTCTACATCTTGGCAACGCTCATTAATAATGTGGTAAGGCAGCGAACTTTCAGTCTCTTCTGTTTTCTTTCAAAAGCTATTTAATCTTTAATGAGAAGTGTTTATTTTTATAATAAATCCACCCAGTCTGAAGAGGCAGCACAACATCCTTCTCAGAAAGGGGACTGATGTCTGTGGAGCTTACAGGGTATGATACGTGGCAAACAAATGACACTCACGGGACAGAAAATGGAAAGCCTGCACCGAGCAGATGCTGTGCGTGAGAGCTGCTGGGACTGAGGACAGGCTGCAGGGGCCTCACTTTCACTTTTGCAAGAATCTGGTAAACTATTTTGGTTTTGTTAAGCAAATGGCAATACATTTTTAATTTATCCTTGGATTCACCTAATGCGGTTGCCACCTCTCGGAAACAAACTTAGTGACCTTCATTGCTTTCACCCTTCCAGAGTGAATGCAGCATTAGGCCTTGACGGTGCGGGCCAGGTTAGACATGGTCATGCTCATGATGAGGTTAAAATCTAAGGGAGGTGATGTAACTGCTTTGTTTTTCTAATTGAGCTATGGGTTCTTTTTTCGTAGAGATGGAAATTGTAACTGCTGTCAGCACTTTCTGCTTCCAGGAGACAGGATAGCCGCTGCATTTTCCAAATGTATTTTGTATGATGCTAAGTTAGTTGACTGCCAATGACGTGCTGATTATCAGTCCTTATTTTTAATGTCATTGATTCTGCTCTTTGAAATACAGACTCTTTACTGTGGCTGCTTTGACTGCCTCAAAGCATTCTTGAAGTGTTGAAACTTGAATGTCTCAAAACTCGCAAGTGGCCGGTATGAAACAAAAGCTGCTGATTGTTCACACAACATGCAGTCAAACTGTGAAACTTCTTGCTCTCGCGTACTGTGAGTGCTAGAAGTCTCGGTGCGTTAATAAACATAATGGGATTAGTTCATAAAAGAAAATTCATGAATGGTTGATAATGCAAAGACACTGTTCTGGCTTTGACTTCTGGTTCTTAAACGATTCACTCCTGTGAATGAGCACAAACGTGTTCATACCCACGCACTCCAGTGACAAACGCGGATCTGCTTCCTGGGAGGTCCATGTACTGTGGTGATAAACGGATGGATAGATAGAGTTGTCATGCAAAGTACTCTCTGCTTTTAACTGTGTTAACATAGTCCTTGCTTTCAGAGTAGTGGCTCAGCTGAGGGAATAACTACAGCTTCAGAATCCAGAACGTAGTATTTTCTTTTATTAGGTAAGCAGTTGTCAGCTGATACAAAAATTGCTTAATTTTTACTTCTAGCAATGACCTAAATGTTACATATATCAAGTGAGCATTCTTACAAATATTAATATTGCAGTTCTTACCTAATTTTACTCTGAACCTGACAGCTAAATTTTATATACAAGTATACAAAATGTTGGGAATTTTGAAGCCTTTAATTAGTAGTTGCAAATTTGTTTGTCCCTTAGCAACTTCTATTTGCATAAAGATTAAGGCCGGTCAGAATGAAAAGGATAAAACATAGATGGAGGAAACATTAATAAATTAGTAATCATGTATAAAAGATAAGTACTCTTAGATGTTGTTTCCATAAGCTTTATTAAAATTGAAATTCTTTTTTTAAAGATGCAGTTTATATTGTCTCCACAGTTGATCATTTCTAAAGAGAGATCTGTCATAAGCAGCAGAATTAGAGAAATTAATGTATTGAGGTCAGACATTAGTATGTAAATTAATCTTCGCTTTTATTCGGTATGGCAACAGCAGCATTACCTTCCGTCTGACCTTTCCTTCATTCAGCCTGGCTCAGCTGTGTCAGTCAAAACAATTAATTCTAAGGAGCAGCTTTAAAGTGCGGGGCTCAGCTTCCTGCTTCTCCCCTTGCCCCTTGGAAATCCCGTGAGGAAGGAGCTAATGGAGGAAACCTGTGCAAGCTTCTCTTTCTGGAGATGTGTTTCAGCGTGGTGGAGTTTCTGATCCCTTCCCCACCACTTCACTGCAGCGCTTGTCCGCAGACGTTTTGCAAGGTTTTCGGGGAGACCAGGGCCAAGCAGGTGAAGCCTGGGTGTTGTACCCGGGCTGCCCGGGGTACCCCTGAATGACACAGTGTGCGAGATGTTTCTTGGAAATCACTTTCTGGAATAAGAAAGAGCTAGATGGTAAACATGCATAGGAGTTTTTAGTGACACTTTGCATCTGACAGGTAACATTACAAAAATGCGTACTTTATATTTTCCGATTGACCGATAAATTAATGGTGGAAACGGAGGTGAAAATCCCCCTTACATCTTCATTGTTGCTGGACTTGGGGCTGTATTTCTGCTTTTTGTAGCTGTCCTGCCAATGCTCATACCCGTCTTTGATTGCATGACCCTTGGGGAGGTATGTCATCCGCCTCGCCCTTATGGCGTGGCGATGGCAGATGGCAGCGAAACACAGCAGAAAATGTAATGGTGCATTGCAAGCGAGTGTAATTTATCTAGCGCTAGGGCAAAAAAATATGTTGTGCACTGTTTCCTTGCAAAAATGTGCAGATCACAGTAAAATTCTGTTTTTATAGATACCGAGTCTGGCTGTAATATACCTAGCTATAGGCAGTTTTTCTTAATTAGTCGTGTTGAGACCACATTGAGTTTGGGTGCATACAAGTGTGTTGAATAGATCTACAGAAAATAAACTTTTATTGAGGTAATGCCTGGTAGCAGTGGAGAATTATACTCTGAATATAGTCAGCGTAAGTGCTTGCAGTTACGGTGAGCGTGCAGAATAGGCAAGACTGTGCATCAATTCAGTTTTACAGATACGGACAAGCTCTTGTGTAGGTTTGTTTTGGAAAGTCTTGGTTTTATTAAAAGTGCAAAATAAAGCTTTCACTTTAATCCAAATTATATGATCGAATTAATTAAACTCTGGTGCATTAGCAAAGGAAACTTAGCAAAATCTTCGGGGAGAAGGGGAAGCTAAAGAACGAAAACAAATCATTAAACTTTATAAAAGCAATAACCTGTAAAAGCAAATTAAGAAGTATATTCTCTTTTTTTACTTAATGGAAGTACAAGATTTGGCAATAAAGATTAGAATTAAGTTTCCTTGTTTTAATTTAAATATTTTATAGACTTTCCCGATGTATAAGTGGAAAGGAATGAGACATGCAGTAGCACAGAAAAAAAGGTAGTTTTATTTTAAAAATACTTTTCTAATAAGAAATATGGTTTTAAGAGCTATTTCAATAAAAGTTTGAAATGGGATGCTGGTTTAGAGTTTTTACCCCTGACCTCAAAGGCAGCTGTAGGCTTTTCTCCTTAGAAAGGAGGGGAAGAAGGAAATTCTAGGTGGTAGTTTAGAGCCTCTGCTTTATTACATTCAACAATATTTTTTCTTCGACCATAATACGGTTGGGTTTTTTCTACAAACACAATTTTCTGTGACCCTAATCCAAACCAAACATAGTCCCGTTTAGTAATTGGGCGGTGTCCATTGCCCCTCCATCAGGAGGCAGTCTTCTGCGGCTCCCAGCAGTAACCCCTCCGGAGTATTGGTTCGTGGTTGTGGTTTGGGTGTTCTCTTCATGGCCAGCTCACGGTCCTCTTGAAGATGAGGGTTGAAAAATGAAAGGCTGAGAAGCACCTCTTTTAAACCACTGTACTTCCTCAGAAGTTCCAGGGACTGGTACTTCAGCAGGAAGGAGGACGGCTTTGCGGCTGGCGGCTGTGCCGAGAGCCGTCCTTCCAGGAGTCAAACCCCTGTCTCGGCTGCGTAGAGCGGAGGGACGACGCGCCAGCCTGCCTCCCGCGCCGGGCACCGGGAGCGCTGCGGCGAGGCTTCGCTTCTCCGAAGCTCGTCCCTTTAACAGTCTCTGCAGGGTTTTCTGTAAAAAAAGAAACCTAATGCAACTTCCTCAGCTCCGCTTGCGTCTGTTAAAGTAAAGCTTTATATTTTTTTAGCTGAAAACATTAATGATGAATGAATAATGTACAATCCAAAACACTCTTGAATTTAGAATGAGAAAGGGTTCAGGGCTTCCAGACGTCATTAAAACAAGAGTTATGTTACAAACAACGCAACCTTCTCTCCTACCGAGTACAAGGTTTCACGTTTGGTCAAGGTCTAGTTCAACTGGCTGGAGATTTGAATTTCTAAATTCAAGAACAGACCTTTGAAGATTAAAAATAGAAGCCTGCATGCTTATTGTTTCTTGGCTGTGCGTACTCTCGCTCTTTTGGCAGCCAGAGGGTACTCGATGGTGAAACCACCATCCAATCTTACATGAGAAAGAACAAAACTAATAATTTATAACTTTAAGCTTTACTTAACTAAAGACAAAAATAACATTATTTTTCTACTTTGCTATCTGCAGCAAAGAGGAACATTACCGAAGCACTACCTAAGATTTTTATTTAAAAACTTTTTAGAGTCTTTTATCTCAAAAAATGATCACATTTACAGATAGACAATATTGATGAATGTAAGTGTGGATACAAAAGAAGTGCTATCATTTTGGAAGTTTGTAACAATAGTCGTAGAAGAACAGATGCTTTGTGAATCGCGGCATGACGGCCCCATCCGAGCGGCAGTGGCTTGGCAGATACGAGTACTTAAACACCCAAAGAGGCTGAACACGGATGCTTTTTTACAACAAACTGTTTCTACCTCTGCTAACGTTCAAAGTTCATCTAAATAAACTTGGAGCTGGCGTTTGGTGCAGGGAAAGTTCCCAGGCTCGGTTCTGCATGGAGCAGTCGCGTCTGTGGTTGGGGGGCTGCAGGGGCTGGTGAGCTGCTGCCGTTTGGAGGCAACATCTCGAGGTGTGAATGCGCGCTCAGAGCCCAGATTCAGGCAGGGTTGAAAACTTGGCCCCCAAAATGTCTTTTAGAAATTAGAGATTACAGTTTAATTTGTACTTATTAAGCCCTTTTTTGGTGATTATTACCTTTTTTTTCTGTAAGGACTCCTTGTCTTACAGTTGCCATACATTTATTTTCAACATACCTCTCACGAGAAGTTAAAAGTGTAACTTTGGAGCGTTCTATACTGAAAGGGGACACAGTGTGGCAACGGATTAATGTCTTTCAGGGAAATTTAGTAGAAAAGAGAGGCTACAAATCTCTTGGGGATATTTGTTATGGATGAGTGACTACAGGATGGTTGTACGAGGGCTAAGGAAATCTGCTGCCTTCTGGAATCCAAGTCGGAAGGTACAGATTTACTGTAGATTTGACTTAACTTGTACAGTGCTGTGGGTGGGTAATAACTATGTTGATTGTTATTCTCTGCTGGAACAGAACTTTCTGAAGGACACTAAATCTGCTCAGGAACACAAAAGATCAATGTAGTAAAAGCACTTATTTTTATAGTACCTAGTGTGAATGATACCTATTCTCGATGATGGGTACTTAGAAAAATGACTGGAAAGAAAATGAAAACCTGCATATGCTTAGTGCATGCCAAGTAATTACCATCAGCTACCAGACTTTCTGAACTTCTGAGAATAGCAGTCTCGAATTTTATCTAGATACGTCAAATGCAGGAAAAAAGCAGAAATATGTCATGCTGAATAAACATGTAACATTTATTTTGGAACACCATTATCTCGGTCAGCTTTATTTAGGGAATTTGGCAATGACAATGAAGATGAAATAATGTATTTTGACAGTATGCACAGAGGATTTGAAGAAAAAATAATGGGATTGCCCAGAAATTGTCTTCTGAGTAGTGCCTGTATGCATTTATGTGAACCGTATCGCTTCTGAATGTGGTGGTAGAATTTCTTCTTTGCAAATATATCCTACTGTACTTTTTGTCCTTTACTTATCAGGGAAGGTAAAAGCTTCTAACTGTTATTGGAAAATAAATATCATTAGATTATTACAATCTCTAAGCATTTCCCATGAAATATTCCATGAAATTCCACAAAACTTGTCTTTTTTACACATACCTGTATTTGTTTGATGCTGATAACGCCAACATGCAGTTACTATCTGGTGTTTCCTCGGCTATGTGGAAGAAGTTACCCTGTTGCCCTTTGTGAGGTGAAAGGACTATGGATATTCTACAGCATCACAACGGATCTACATCGCGAAAAACAATTTCTATGTTATGGGAGGGGGAAGGTTGCAATGTTTGGCTTTTAATGTGTAACTATATGGATTAAAAAAAAATCTTCTGCCATTTTAGAAAAAATTAACTCAGTGGGGCCCAATTTGGTGAGAACTTGTTGTTACCTCAGCTTTACTAAGTGATCTACGGAGCATTACTGGGAAGGGAAGGAAAAAAACCCTTAGAAAAAAATTTTAAAAAATGATGAGAGAAAAATATTGTTCCAGATCAGGGATGCAGAAAGGAGCAACGCAATCTGATGCTCATCCAGGCTTTCGGTTATTAAAGAGAAACTAAAAGCTCTTTATCAATGAATGCACTATAAATATTTTAGAAGCATTGTAATGGAACCATGCAGGCATGCCTTGATCAAGATTTTCAGAAGTAACTACTTGTTGTCAGTGTTTCAATTTTGGAATGTTTTACATGAAATAAATTTAAGGGAATATGATTTTCAGGAAATGCTGAAGAGTCATATGAAAAACGTAATGTCTTAAATTGTCATAATTTTGAGGTCCTAAAATCGCCCATCTTTTCAAAAAATACTCATTTTTATAATTTTGTAGCTGGATTGATAGCCATCCCCCTGAATTTCTGAACACTGGTAATTTTAAAACTTACAGAAAAATGTTGTGATTGTGCCTAGCTCCCGCTCATTTCGAGGGGAGTTAGGAGTTAACGGTAGCTCTCACAATTAACCTGGTAATGGTGTCGCATCTCTTTGTCAATCATATTTATAGGTGTTATTTTGGGTGTCAGAGAATAGTCTGCTCATTATCCTTTTAAATACTTCTGTAACATGAGTTCTGCTTTAGGGAACCTTAGTATTTGTTCTTGATTTTTCATTATTGTAAAGATCTCATAAAATAATGTTTTAGAATTTTAAAAAAATCCAGAAAGACAGCATATTGAATCTTGTAAGGATAAGGTTAACATAAGATGCAATTATTTTATGTGCTGCAGGTGTCAGACTTTGGAGCAAGTGCCAGAAGCAAACGAGGAGCTGTTGGATGCCACCGCGAGCCCCGAGGCTGGCCTCCCCTCCCTGTGCCTCAAGCAAGTGTTTCCCAAGTACGCCAAGCAGTTCACCTACCTGCGCCTTGTGGACAGAGTGGCTGCGCTGTTTATTCGATTTCTTGGTGTAAAAGGGACAACAAAGCTGGGGCCAACAGGTTTCCGAACATTTATAAGGTCAGTAAGGAGAAGGTTTCTTTAGGAATTGCTAAAGCGTAGTCGAGGACTTAGAAACCCCCGATCCTGCGGGGTAGCACTGCTGTCCCTGTGCTTATCTTAAGTTTTGTCGAATAAAAGCAGGCCCTAACAGTGGTACGCTTCTAGCTCGTAGGTTTAGTAATGCCTTCCAAGGAGACTTTTCCCCATAAGTTCCATTGAACCATTGCCTTTTTTTTAATAAAATAGATACGTTTTTATCATTCCAAGCCCCCAAAATACCTGACCTGTGAAACCGTGTCTCGTAGGAACCTGTGTCTTCATTCTGCAGCAGATCAGCGATACTTTGGGAGATACTATTTGCAGCCTTAGTCAACATGTCGTGTTCCTAGTAAACCGTAGGAATGCCATTGTGAAAAAGTGACTCCGAAATGGGGTCACTTGAGATCTGATTCTGCTGGCTGGGGGTGCACAGTGCTCTGCCCCAGGCCCCAGGAAAGGATTTCCAAATGGTGCTTGCTGATGGATTGTGCACTACGGATTTGCATTGTGAAATTGCAACTTGCAATGGCGAGGAACTCAATTTATTTTTTTTCACATACTTTTTATTTGTGAGGGTTTTTTCATTGTTTTTAATGGATATATCTGTTCTAGTCATGGTATAAATATCTCATTTTCTGTCTTTCATTGACAATGACAAAAGAAATAAGCAGCAACAGCAGATGTACTCTTAAAATACAGATCCTGTTTCTATGCAGATGCAGTTAGCATTCAGGAATGAATATGAACAATTTGATTTATACAAATTACGATATATAGAAAATGACTGAAGGCATCTGCTCTATCCACAGACCAGTACAGGATTGTTTCCAGTTCTGTATTTTCTATTGTTTAGTCCAGCCTTAATTTGGCACTTGTCAGAGGAACACAGAATAAATGCCAAGATTTTCTTTTAAGAATATTAAAATAAATTGCCATATCTCAACGAAATGGTGTTTGCAGTTTCCTAATGCATGTTAAATTAAACCTTTAAATATTGGCAAATACTTATGTTTTCCCAGAGCATCTATACCAACTATATGGCCCTTTTCTGAAATGCTGTCATTACTACTCATTCCAGAAACAAGGTCATGTTTCTAAGATGTGTGCTGTACCACTTTTCAAGAATAAAATGGTACACAACTATGATTGTGGGGGTGTGTGCGCGCATGTGGGCAAGTGGTTGCAGAGACTATCCACTCAAATTTTAGCTAATCAAAATCTGTTCCCCTTCAATAATTTCTTCATCCTAAAAGGGAAACACCAAACATGGCTCTAGTCCTTGCTTGGATGCTGCCTAATTTTTTTGGGGACTACCTAGGCCAGACCTTAACTCTCAGTTTTAAGGGAGCTCTGGTTAGGCTACTAAAAAGTAAGATTCTTTTAAATTATCTGTGTTTTGGGAGGTTTGGGGTTTTTGGTTGGTTGTTTTTTTTTTTTCCTTTTCTGGCTAGAAGTTTTGGCCAGCTCTTTGGCAAGTGCACTAGTTCCATCCAGGCTGCCAGACATCTGGAAATCCTGGACAGATGGCTAATTCTCATATACTGATCAACACTGCAGGCTCAGACCACACAAGTGTCAGATCTCCGGCATGTGGTTATCACCAAATGCCCGAGACCCATCCAGAGATGCTGCTGTTCTCCGTGCAGCGTTCAGTAACACACAGGGGAAATCCGTTCAGTGTTCAGGCGTGAGTAATTCTGTGCCTGAAAGTTTTCCTCCAACCCTTTTCAAACAGGATCAGTCAGTCAAATAAAAGAGCGTTTCTCTGTGCAAACTCTGCCTCATGTAGATAGTCTGTGCAGATTTGTGTTGGGTTTTGCAATGTACCGATTGATTCCATTCTGTTACGGCCTCAGAAACAGTACTAGCAATAGCCTGGGAGAAGGCTCTGTGGAACGGCCAACTCAAATTTTTAATGGAAATATTCAAGGTGTGTGTCCCCCCCCCGCTTTGTTGCAAAACCAAAATAAACCAGTTAATCTGTAATCCGACCCACTGCCTTTTTGTGGCTAGCGATTGACGTGAGATTGCGGGTGCAAATCCGATTTAGGTGCACGCATCGAAGTGGGCTGCTCCTCCTGCCCAGAGCCGCTGCTGGCAGAGGTGGTGCCTGCGTGGTCTGAACAGGCAGCAGGACTACGTACATGCGGGAGATGTTCTGCACGTGAAAAATTCAGGGCCTTTACCATTCCAGATACGTACATTTAACAAACATTGGTTTGTTTGCTATCTGCTGTATGTGTTTTGTTAGACTAAGCATGTTACAGTGGGCGCGTACATATGACATGGGTAAACTTTCCTCCCAATGTTCTCTGTTGCCCTTGCAGAATTTTTCCTAACTTGGAAGTTTGCACGTAATCAGAATTTTTTCTTTGTCTATTTTTAACAGAAACTGCAAACTGAGTAACAGCAATTTTTCCATGGCTTCTGTAGATATCTTATATATTGATATCACAAGAAGGTGGAACAGCATGGGAATCGACCACAAAGAATCAGGTAACACTATTTTGTATGTGAAGACTCTGGAAGCTGGGTTTTTGTAGTTTTGGTAGCTCAAGCACACCTCAAACATTCAGTAAAAATAACGGGAACAAGGCATGTACACCTGAGGCATGTACACGTACAACAGATTCTTCTGTTTAGTTCCATGGCAATCTCTCTTTATCTGTAGATCACTTGTAGTTTTCAATTTATTTATTGGAACAAGTCTTCTGCAAGCCCCTTTTTATGGTTGCAATTTTGCATTCGTAATTCCTGTTGCTGTTTGCAGAGAAGCATTTAAAAATATTCCCCATGGAACCTCCAACTTAATTACAGTGGAAGAAGGTGTGTCCTTATTACAGTAGCTTACGTGGTCTAGCAAAAATCAACCAAACAAAAAGCTATGCTGGAGGTAGAAATAAATACGCTTAACTTCTCTTTCTGATTTAATTCTGTTCCCCGAAGAGGTTACCTTGGGGACAAACAAAACTACCTGTATTACTTTTCTTTCCCCAGAGAGTTCTCCACCCCCCGCCCGACAGCATACTCCCTTTTTTCATCTGCGTTGTCTTTGTGATAGGTAGGGAAGGACAACAGGCTCCTGCCCAAACGCGCGCAGTGCTCGGCTGTTAAATAGGCCCTTGGAAAGGATGCGTAGCAGTGCTTTCTGCTACAAGCACCCCTTACTGGAAATTGTGCTCCTGTTTGTTCGCATAGGAGCATGAGTCAGCTAAGTCACTTTTAAACATTTTTACATCCAGCTTGGATTGTAATGCTCGGTGTAGGAGTGTACTCAGAATGGCTGAAAGGCTTTTATAAGGAATTCATCTACCCCACAAGGATTCACTTGTCCTGTGGCTGCTTTCCTTCTGCAGGAGGTGCCAGGGCCATACCACAGCGTGCCACTCATGTCCTTTCCACTGGACAGCCTCTGGGAGAAGCATTACAAATCATTCATCTAAATTACTTACTTCTAACTTAGGAATATGCATTTAAATTAAAGTACAGCACTTAAAGGTGTTAGCCAAGAACAGAGGCGATGGGAAGTCGTTTGCTAAACAGCAGTAAGGATTTTCTACTGTTTTAAAGCCAAAAGGAAAATGTTTATTAAACTGTGTGATCTGATTCCCAGCTTCCTTGGTGATTTACTGTGTCACCATTGCATATCTTCTTGATAGTGCTGTTGTGTGGTTGCAAAAATGAATATAAATACTTTCCTATTACACAGTTGCATTTAGAATATTAACCTATTACAAGAAATCTCTCACAATTTAATGAGCAGGCCAGAGGGAGCATTCCATCCATGTCTTTGGTTTTCTGTTTAAAAGTTGATTCTATTGTTTGGTTATTTTTCCTGGATTTATACATAAACATGAAAATCTGTTTCATCTCCTGGAAAAAAAAAAAAAAGAGATCTCTCTCAGACTGCCCAAATCCCGACTGTATAAGTCACATGAACTGAACGGTCTGAAGTTTGTAACTGTCTTCAGTTTACCTGTACCCATGGTGGAGTTCGTCCACATTCACTTCTTGGGCTTGTAAGACAGATTTTTCATAAATTCCTTTCAAAGGAAAACAACCTAATTGAAATGCCAGTGTGTTTTTCTTTCGTGAGTGTGGCTCTTATCTTCTGCTCGCACTAAAGACTAGGCATTCTTAGACGTAATTACTTGCCCCCCAGTGAGAAACGGTTATAATAGCTTTGGGTCTGCACTGATAACCCTGGGACCCCAGAGCTGCCTTTGTTCATGCAGATCAGGGAGATAACTTTCTCATGTAAATATTTTCTGTGTTGAAGTTTAGAAAAGATTTCTCTCAACAAATAAACTCTTCAAACCTAGTTTTTCTAAATGTTGGAATATATCTTTTTTTTCCTAAGTGGTAGCACGCTATTGCTGCAGCGTTAGAGGACTTGGCAGTATTAGATGCTGGAGATGATGCCAGGACGCCCCGTTTTCTGCTATTGAATACAAACCTTGTGTAATTTGCTCGAGAAACGAACAGCCAGCCTAGCCTTCAGTAGTGAACTACCTCCCCATCTGCTTTGGTCACATTTTTAGATCTGAGTCAGTAATCTATCAAATAGCAGAGTTCAGGGATTATTTTCTTGTTATATTAATGGCCTAAACACACCATTTAATGTATAACTTAATTTCTAAAATTGCTATTACATTGCTATATGAACGTGAGTCCATAAATTTGGCAACTTTTCTGTAGCTTTTGTAAAATGTTGAATAATTTCAATTGTGCTAATATTCCCATCTCAACAACAACAACAAAATTGTTCCTGACATATTTTTGAGCCATTTATAGCAGGGAAGCAGCACTTGGAGTATTCTGGCCACTGTTCCTTGTGGCCATCAAGGAGGATTGTCAAGGTTCCATTTAAATCAGTGTGGGATAAAGAAACCCACCTCGATGCTGCTGGTATAAACTAGCATGCTGGTCACAGAGCTGCGAGCTGGCATCTTCCCAGAAATGGCTTCAAAATATATTTTTATATAAGAAGCTGAACATGGACATCAATGTATATACTCCTGCATCTTTTTTTTAAATGCTGAAATAGCAGAAGAATCAAAAGTCTCCAAGTTGAAACGGACTTTTGTGTTTGTTATCCCACCCCCTTAAACTACACCTGTAGTTCCCTCCCCTAAAATACGTCTGTAGTTCCCTCCTGCATGAACATCAAGGATCTCAGTGATACAGATAATAATTTGTGAGGGTGTGGTCAGGTATGACAGCAGTAAAATTATTGGTATATAACCTTTTTTTGAATATTTGAGCGTACTTCAAAAATGGTAATGAAGCTTATATTTGTATGAAAAAAAAAAGTAGTATTTTGTCTTGCTTGAACATAGGTATCCTATAATGTCCTGTAGAGTTTGTGTATATGAATTCAGATAAGATGAGGCAAAAGGAGAGTATGTAAAATAGGCTGTTTGCATGGCGGATGGAAAGAATAAATCCAGACCTAAGATTAGAAGGGAGAAAATGAAGGTATAGTGCAGTAGAGATAGTAGGCTTCATTATGCGTGAACTCTCGTACTACTTTGGGTGGGTTAGGGTCACCTTAGTTTCACAGGTATGTCAAATTTGAGTATTTGCATTTAGCATTTCAGTGTGGGTATAAGTCATTTAGGTGGTTAGCTGATGGAATTTCGCTAGCAAAAATAATAGAGATGCAAGTGAATCTTCAGGCTTTCAGAAGTTAAGAGATTTGAGAGTCTCGATGAACCAGCTGTTTTCTAGATGTTAAACCACAAACTGCTCAACCAGTTCAGTTGGCGTTGGTGTGGCCCACTTCCAGCTGTAACCTGTACAGTCACCATCGCTGCTGTTGTAAAACAGCAGCTTCTAACTTTTTTTCCATTAAATGCCTGACAGGAGTGTCACTTATGGGGGAGAAAGTGTGTATGCTACCAAAGGTGCTTTCCCGGCCTGCAGCTCACCATGACTGATAAAATAATGTACTGAGCTGGCAGCTGCTGCTTTCAGATAACCCAACAATTCCTTTGCAAGCTATTCTGCAGCCACGATTGTAAGCGACCCCAGCTGCAGCCTTAGTTGAGAGAAATTATACTTTAGAATGTAATTGTAATATTTTGAAAAGGTGCCTTTCCTGCAGCATCAATAAGCCAACATTAAGTTAAAAAACCCAAACCTTTCCATATCTCATCCCAAAATAATCTTCTTAAGTGTATGTTCAAACTGGGAGAGCCAGTTAAAGCACAAAGCAGCTGTAACTGTTCCTTGTTGCTGGCATTCTGCAAACCCAATTGCGGTCTGGCTTCTTAATTAAGAATGAAAGTAGGTATTACTTCGAGGTTTTAAATACCATAATTAGTGTTAATATGCAGCCCCTCTTTCCGTTGGCTGTGGTAATGTGTTATTAGCAAGATGTACTTGAACAACACCTGAAGAGTCTGCGCTGCAGCATGCGCCTTCTGCAGGGCACCTTTGTTAGTAAAGGGGCAGATCAGGGAGTTTTATTGCAGCAGAGAAATTTTTTGGCACTGCATTGCTTTCCCTTCGTACGCACTTCAACTGTTTTTCATTCAGTTGAAACAAAACTATTGTACAGTTACTGGGAATGGTTGAAGAAATGGCTGCTTCGCCTTCAAAAGGAAGGCTAAGGATTCATAGCTGGTACAGTCTTTGCAGAAGGACAGCAACCCTTCAAATAAACCCACTTCTGCGATGAGGTGATACTTGGTAATGGGGTTATCTTTATAGTGCTACAGACTGAAATGCCATACTGTTTCAGTAGTTCTACATTTGAACTTTTGGTTTAGGTCCAGCTCTAAAAATACAAGGTTTAAATGCCCCAATTCAGGTGCTGATATAAACTTGTTTTTCTCTCCAGGTGGATTGTTTTCCTTGAGGCTATTGTGTGTCTAATTCTGTTTCAACTTAATATTTGAGGCAGCAGAAATCAAAGCTGATGTTACACCAATTTAATTGCACAACATCTTAAAATCAGTTGTTGCTGTACCGGTTTGCCTCTGGATGCCAGGCTGGTGGTCGGGCTGGTGTCTGAAACCAGAAATAGCCCGGTGACAGGGAGTATCACCCGCCTGTAGCCCAGCCTGGGCTTACCCTGTGCTGAGACACTACGTGAGGTTGCGTGCGTGGGACATACAAATAAAACCTTGTCTGTTGGTTTTTGAAGGACAGGCAGTTTCTTTTCCTAGTGATCGTTCTAGATGGCTGCTGTTTAAATTAAAAGATGTTAATGAACACAATTGTATGTGTCCACACCCAGCACATACACATTTGACCTTGGTGCTAAAGAAATGAGGTATTATTATGTTTAAAGAATGCAGTTTGGTCGAGACGACTGTGCTATGAATCTCCTATAAACACCTTTTCCTTGCAGGAATGTGTTTGCAAGCCTTTGTCGAAGCTTTCTTCTGCCTGGCTCAGAAAAAATACAAGTCCCTCCCACTTCACGAGCAAGTGGCATCGCTGATCGATTTTTGTGAGTATCATCTGGCTGCCCTGGATGAAAAGCGCCTGGTTTGTGGCCGCGGGATTGTGGAGCGCCGAAGTGCAGTAGTTCCTTGTCAGGCGGATGGACTTCACCTTACACCAGCTGCACATACACCCCTCCTGAATCGCACGGCCACAGCTAGTAAATTTGCAGATTATAGAAATCATCGCTATTAACGGTGCTAGTTCACCAGGACAGAACTGAGAATTAATCCCCAGATACGTACGTGTACTGCAGGAGGAGAGGCAGACTCTTGAATTCCTTCATCTGATAGTTACAATTATTTATTTCAGCTTTTTTTATTTATGCTCTTCAAAAAGTCTACTGCAAGCTCCCATTCTCAAATCATGATCCTGGCAATGGCTATTTATTTACCTCTCTGTTGGACCTACAGTACACCTCGCATGACAGACTGTGCTTTCATCCCGAGGGTATGGAAAACCATGTGTGAAGACAAGGACCAAAATACAGTGGGATGATAACCAGCATCATGGGATTGTTTGCACTGATCGAGAGGCACGCTCCTGTCAGAGGAACCACATTGCTTTGTACGCACTGGACGTGTCATGGAAACCAAGTAAGGAGCTGCAGTCCCAAATACCAGTTGTGGGCTTTGGAAAACTGAACCTGGAATTACGTTTGTGGTCAGACTTCAGGCTTTGACCCTCTTCTTTCGGTGGCTTGAACTGTACGTGTTGGAATCAATACAGATTTGGTCATTGTCTGTGTATTTATTTTTTAAAGTCAGTCTTAAAACACTGAAATCATATTTTGGCTTCTACTTCTTTGTACATGTCTTTGCCGTGACAAGCACTGTTAATTTTTTAAAGAAAAACTAAAGATGTTTATCCTTTTGCTTCCACAGACACAATAAGCACACACTTATTCACAGAAAAAAATTACTTCATTAAGTCAAATCTGGTGAATCAAGTGGTGGTTTTATCTTCAGGTACTAAGCACTGCTGCTGCAAAAAGCTTCACAGCGTAAAGGCCTAAGCGTTCATTTAAATTCCAGTGAAACCAATCCTATCACTGACTCTAGGCTAACCTAACTGGATTCTAGGTTGGCTTATTTTTTGCCTTTTGCGTGTGTGTTACCCTATTTGGACCTGCAGTAACATCTAGAGCAGATTTCTGTTTTCTTGTCTGTGCACATACTCTTCATTTTTTCCCTTAAATAACAGTATAACTCTGTACAAATTAGATCTATATTATTTAACAGGATATTTTGCCAAGAATGCTGGGCTCTACCACTGGAGTTGTACAGAGTAGTCTTATTTTTCAAGAAATGAACCATGACTTCCATAATCAGACTCTTCTTGGGGGGGGTCTAAGCAGAACATGGGACTGTCTGAAAGGACGTGAATAACTTGGAACTTCAGGGCTGTTCAATCAAATTCTTTTTAGTCTCATGTTTTATTACAATAATGTGTGTCTACATCCGAGTTTGAGTTCTTCCTCCTTTGTTGTATAATGTTAATGGCTCTGTGGCTCTAGCGTTCTTCATACTGTCACAAATCGCAGAGCTGTAAGACGGCACAGCGCCTGGGCGTTTAGCTCTGGGCTGGAGAAAAGACCTCAGCTCGATGTCAAACTGTTCCAACGGCTGGTGTCGCCGGAATGTGACCTCGGAAGCACGTTGTCGGTGCAGAGGGCGTCCACCCGTTTAATGTCACGGACTCGACGCACACGCAGTACCGAGTGAGTTTTGACTTCAAGAGAAGTCCCGAGGCTCCTGCCTGGTGTTACTTTGAAGCCGCATGCGTTCTTCCTAGCTGGCAGTCAGCAGCATGGCAATACAATGCAGAAGTCACGCCGAGCCCACGAGGAACTGATACCTAGCATGTGGTCGTGTCGGGTGTGGGCGTCCCTTCTTCTCTTTGTCTTTTTCCGTAACACCAATACGAGCAGTAGTAGATGATCTTTTTTTAGTTCAGCAGCTAGACTGTTTGAAATTTTATGTATTGTACATAAGAGGACAATTGTAGAATAATGCCACTGCCCTCAGCCTTGTTTAAGTTTCATAAAGATTATTGCAGTATGAAGATAAAATGCCAAACTCCAAGGTCTGGCATCTGTCAGAACAAATGAAGCTGAAAGGGTCATTTTTTTTTTTTCCCCACACTTTCATTGTAATATATTTGAAGACATTCACAAGTTGAAAAATGGTTACTTCTCATTTTGTGACATCTGACATTTGTCTTGCGATTGGCAGTGTGTTACTAGAAAATAGCTTACAGTTGCTCTCATCTTGTGATTGATGTCCTGTAAAGACCGAGTTATAGAAGAGTAGGATTTGAAATGCTACAACTGCGAACGCCTTTCCTTACAGCTTTCAAGTAGTACAATCTATGGCCTAAAATATCCAGGTTTTACCATTGTGTGAGCTACCCTGATATCAGTGCAATAAATTAACTGTTTATAATGAACACCGGTAAGATCTCTCTCTGTTTTGGAGATCTTTACAGTCTCTGGATCTAACACAGATTTTATAGCCTGGGCATGCACAGGCTGATGCAGTATGCCCTGTTTATCTCCCACTTCAGATATGAAGGGTCCCTTCTAGAATAGTCAAAATATTCAATTATCTGCCTCTAGTAATCCAGTGTTCATGTATTTATGTAATTGGAAAATTGAATGCCATATTACTCTCAGGGGGAGGAGGGGGATAAAACAGGAGTGTACTTTAGAGACTTAATGACAAAGTCACATTTCTCTTCCCTGCCATCGGATGCAATTTCCTCTGAATAATATTTAGCATCCAAAGCAATTTCATGTAGCCTTTAAGTTACCAGTCTGTGCACATGCAAAAAAAGACCAGAGACGCTTTATTCAGAATATGAATGCTAACGCACTGGTAATCTGTTAATCCTGAGATACCTTTCTAGCAGAAGAAACAATATAGGAAAGGTAGTAGGTGGTGGGTTTTTAATAGTACTTTTCTATATATTCTTTTCAGAGAATAATACAGCACTCACAGCTCTGTTTATGACATATATGGTATGGACATTGCGTATCAGTGAAATCTTTCTCGTTGTCAGACACAGTGAGTCTGGTATTCCTCACTGGGTCTGAATCAGAACAAAACACTTTGACATCTAAGGAAGATTTGAGGCAAGTGAGTCCAGAATTTCAATCCAGACATCCCCCTTCCCTGCAGGCTTGTATCTAGCCCAAATGTGCCTAAACTCGGCGACTCCTTGTTTGATTTTGAGTTCTTTCTCTGCACAGAGCTGTTTGTAGGCTAAGTCACTTGAAATTTGTCTTCTGCCTAATCTGGATCAGGCTCTTGAAATTTAATTGCCCTCTGCCCAAATGCCCAACTCGCCCCATTACAGCCATATGTTTTGGGAACATTTAACATACACCAAGCGGGTCACTTCGCTCGCCACACACTGCTAGCTGCTTTTAAAGCACCGCTGGACAGGGAGGTGCTTGGCTAATTACACAGTTGATGCTCAGGTGAGAGACCCAAGTCCACCCCGAGTTCGTCTTCTCAGCTGGAGCTCGTGTCCTCGTGCCGTGCAGGTGACTCCTGTTTACCAGCTGAACCCCTCTGGCTGCAATAGTCTGGTGTTCAGCTTGCCAGGAGGCCGAGGCGTCCTTCCCAGAGACGGCAGCGTGGAAACTCCGGTGATGAGGAGGGATCTAGTCCTCCTCCCGCCCGAGCCTCCCGCAGTTCACGGACAACGGGGTAGGTGCACATCCTCGTACTCTGGGCGCGCGAGTTGGAAGGGGCTGGAGCCTCTGCGGTGGTTTTGGGGGTTGGCGAGGGCATTGCTCCTGCACTGCTGGATGTGGGAGCCCTCGAGGGCTGCACCGAGGCTGTAGGAAGAGCTGCCGCAGGAGGAGCAGCTGCCAGCTGGGTCCTGCCCGCATGGTGCCGCAGCTCTGCGCTTGCTTGCTATGGCATGAGCTACGAGTGACTGTCATAGTCACCGTCGCAGCTCCTCGTTTCTGGCCAGCGCTGTGTCTGACCTTATTCTGATCTCTCTCTGATGGACAGTGACAATCTGCTTCTACATATTACCCCGCTCCCTCTAATTTATTTTCTTTTCCATCATGCTTTGCTGTGTTTCCTCCTAATTCCACAGTTTTGCTTCTCAGCTTGCCTAATAAACTGATGTGGTCAATTTGAGTGAATCCATTAGTTCAGCTTCCTACGTGGCTGTTTCTGGAAGATGTGTGTCTTCATTTTGAAGGTGAATCTATCCTGCATCGTCTCTTCGCAGTGTTACCGTGCATCGGCCTTTGCTGAGTCGATGCATCAATTCGAGCTTGTCTGTGTGCGTGGTTAGAGGATTGATCCCTGCAGCTTTGTTGGGTGGGTGCCAGCGCTTCAGCCCCTGCAGTGCCACGGCCGTGGACGCAGTGGTTTCCAGCGCACGGGCCGCCTTTCTTCCCGCGTCACAGGGCAGAAATGTGCGGTGAACTGCTATCTGGTCAGGTCCAGCCCTAGCCGAGGAGCCCCGGGGGCTGCCCGGAGCATCCTCGTGCGGGGAAGTCACAGTGATCCCTGCCCGCTCGGCCGCGGGGGAGCGGGGCCCAGCTCCCCGTGCCCACCGGAGCTCCTGCGCTTCCAGAGGCTTCCCTGCGGCAGATGCTGTTGCACGGAGCAGCCGTTTGCCGCCCAGGGCAGCTACTGGGGAGCAACAGCCCTGGCCGAAGGGGGAGACTGTTGGTCATTGTAGAGTCCTGCGTGGAGCGGGTCGTTTTCATAGCAATTGCTGCCGTGGATCGTTAAGGAGGAGGCGGCAGACGGCGGGGCCCGCCCGGGCTTTGACACCGGTTGCGGCTCGGGAGCGTGCCGAGGGCTGCTGCGCGGCTCGTCAGTTTGAAACGGGGAGACGAGGTTGAAGTCGTGGGCACGTCTGTTCTGGATCCTGCTTTTTCCACCTCTGATCGCCGCCATCCGCAGAGGCTGAGCAAAGCCCCCCGCAGCAGGGAGCTGCGTATGGCATCGCCCTGTGAGGGGGGACGGCGCGGGGACGGCGCGGTGGCGTGAGCGGGGGGGTCCTCCCCATCGTGAGTTCCTCACGGGCACCTGAAGCCAGGGCTGGGCTTACCGGTGGCTTTGCTCATGTTCAATTGCTATTAAACGGACCTAAATTCAGTAGCGATTTATAAATATTGTTAGGAAATACATCAGTAACAAGCCCTGACGGATCATGCTGAGAGACTCGGCGTAGATGTGGGGATGAAGATCCTGGTCTCGGTGGCTCCGCGGCAGCTGGGTGGGAGTGCGGGCGGGAGGGCTGCGCCGGCCCCGGGGATCGCCCCAAGATGAAAGAGCGGGGGATCTTCAGCGGAACAGCAACAGAGCTTCAGAAAAGTGATTAGGTTTTTTTTTCCCTCCCCTCTGCTCACCCGTTGCCCTCTGTGTGTTAATCAAAGAACTTTTAGTTCGTTTATTTTTCTTGAAACTCTTGTTCTCGCAGCTTTTAACTTCTGCGTTTTTACCTCTGCTTCTCCCTTTTATCTTCCTACTTTTCCCTCCCTTATTGTTACGATGAAGGAGGGGAGAACTGAACTCTCTCACCTTCCCTCTCCCAGTCCTGGTGGTTTTGGTATTATTGAGAAGTTACTTAAGTGAACCCTACGGCTCTCATTGACGTTACGGGTTTGGGAGGGGGTTGCTTTGCAGGGAGGTGTATCGGAAGCCCTGGGAGCTCCCGCGGCAGCCCAGCTCCCAGCCAGGGAACGTGGTAGCGCAGCTTGCCCCGCGCCCCTCTCCTCTGGTTGCCCGCTCGGTGGCCGGCGGCGTAGCCCGGCGTCCTGCGCGGCCACGGAGCGGGGCTGGAGGGCGGCGCAGGCTGTGCGCTACCCGGTGCCGTCATCCGCAGCCTTTTGGGCGCGTGGGTGAACCCGCGGCTCCCTCTGTCCCAACAGGCTTTGTAGCTGTTCCAGCCGCCGTGACAAACAGGTCTGCGCACGGTTACCTTAGTGTGTGTTATCCGCACCTACAAAATGACTGAAAACCTCTCAGCAGCGAAGTCAGCAGTTAAAGCAGTGGTATTGAGTGCTGCCTTTTGAGAGGGTTTAGGAATAGCTGCTTTCTCTGCTCTTGTGGCCGTGCTTATTTGCAGTCCCACGCTGCCACCCCTGCAGCAGCTTCCTTTACCCTTCCTCGCCAGCTCGCTGCCAGAAACAAGCCTTGTGCCCATCCCTCTGCCTTGCCAACCCGCAGCTCGTGCCAGCCTGTTCTCCCAGTGCCCGGGCAGCCGCCTTGCGCAAAGCCCTCGTGTGCTGCCGGGAGCGAGCGGCGGGCGAGCTGGCCGGGCCGGGAGGCTCCAGCGGGGCTCTGTCCTGTGCAGCTCAGCTCACGGGCATCGGCTTTATCCTCTCTGGGTATTAGTGGTCCTGTCCTGGATCTGATGGGACCGAGATGTCCCTTTACACTGGGATTGTTAACTGTGAAGCGCTCCGGATGACATCTCCCCACTGAGTTGGAAGGCAAGGACTCGACTCCTCCCCATCCCCGTGGAGCACAAAGTCTGGCTACTGACTGGCGCGGGCCCAAGCTGCTGAGCCTGATGCTCCGTCGTGCTTCGCTGCCGTGCTGTGTGGGTTACTCACTCACTGATTTAACTATCGTAAAATCCTAGATAGTTTTCTGTGCAGTGGTAAACTCATCCCGGCCGCGTGCAGCAGCTCTCGCAGAGGTGCCGCTCGCTCCACAGGCACCCGGCTGTTCCTCCCAGAGATGCTGCGACGTGCTCCCTGCTGCCCGCTTGAGCAAAACCAAAGCGCTCCGCGCGCAAGCTGAGCACTCGCTTTGCTCAGGCAATGACTCTGTTTATACAGCTGGCACCTCCTTGGGGGACGCTGCCTGGCACGGCTGCTAACGCGCCTCTGCCTGCGAGCGCGCGCAGGTTCTGCAGCAGCACCCAAGCGTGCTCGGTGGGTAGAAGCCTGTCCAAAAAACGGTGAGTGCTGTCACCACCTGTCTGTGTGTCTGTGTCTAACAGCTCCGCTGCTCAGTGACTGGGTTTGTTACCTGTCTCTGCTTTCAAACTTGTTTTTGGGGGGGGGGAGAGATTTATTCCCCTTTTCTTTTGGTGCATAGTTTTGGGAGGAGGAATGAGAGCACAGCTCCCTTCTGAGTCCGTTTACTTGCCAGCAGAGGCTTCCAGCAGCCGCAGACCGTGAGCGTGCAGAGATGTAGATACCCCAGCGCTGGCCACGTAGATTGAAGAGCACAGGCGAGACACCTAGCAATGGTTCGCTGTGGTTTTGGCTGGAGCTCTTTTCTGTACCCATCTTTTCTCCCTGAGGTTACTGTAGTAATCTAGATGCTCAGGAACATCTACGGTGCTTGGAGAGGGACCTGTCAGTCTCAGAGGCTTCTTTTGCTGATACCCGTTCCTGTCGGTGGGCTGTTCAGATCCGTCTGGACCACAGTAAGAGTTGTTTGTAAGGAGATGATGATGGCAAGAAAAGCCCTGATTTCCAGGTGTGGGCTGCACGTGGTGTCCGTGTCCTATGCCGGGTTCCAGACGGTGCTGGTCAAACGCCAGTGGAGCTGCTTAACCATTTCTGGTGACAGCAAGGGTTGGAACTTGAGCTCCCAGCTCCTTTTCTTGGCTCTGGGAGGGATTCTGATGTGTGCTCTGTGGCGCAGGGTTCTTGGCCTTCAGTCGCAAGGTACAAGTATGCTGGAGGCCAGACCAGTGTGCAGAAGGAGCCAGCTCCTTCCCAGCCCTGCTCTGCTGCCCCGTGAAGCATGGCGCTGGGGACACCGCACTGGGGCTGGGACACCGCACTGGGGCTGGGACACCGCACTGGGGCTGGCAGGGGCGAGAGCTGGTTGTGCCCACCGAGGTGGACGTGCCTGGACAGCAGCAGCACGGTTTGGTCTTTGTATACCGTTACCATCAGCCGCTGCAGCTCGCTCCGTGCACGCTCCCCGCTCGTGTCTTCTTGAAAGCGACGGTACGCGCCGGCGGGAGAGGCGCGGGGGATGGCATCAGCCGTCTCACTGCGTCGGGGCTCCCCGGGGAAAAAGCATGCGGAGGGTAGCGTGCGTACGAGCCGCTGTAAGTCCTAGCTGTTGGCAAAGGACAAATGAGCTTGTTCAGAGCCTCAGACGGTTTCTGGCTTTCACGTTCCTGGGGGACATGTGTAGTGATCCCACTCATGGAAATGTGCAGCGTTAGGTTTGCCCAGATCTGAGTGGGGGAGAGAGATGTTTTCTCTTCACTTGTCTGATCTGGCTCTATCTCCATCTTCAGCCCACCGCTGAGATTTCTTTTTGTTACAAGTTTCTGCTCCATCGGGAGCCTCATTTTTCTGTCAGTCTCTGCTGGAGCAGTGCCGTCAGTTCCGTGCCGTGGGCACACGGAGTAGTTGTCCCCCCTCTGCGCGCCGGCCGTGGGCACGCTGCGCTCCCGAGAATGCCGGTGCTGCACAGGAGCTAATAAAGCCTCTCGGCCAGATGTGGCCCCATAAATCCCGTGCTGGTGTTTGCCCAGCACCACTGCATTTCAAGGAGTGTAAATTAAACTTTATTTACTGCCATCCACTTTTTTCTCCGTAACAGCCCTTGTCCAATCTTGCATCTGGTCTTGAATAATAAGGGAGAAAGAACTACAATCGGCTTTGACAATTAAAATTCTTTGATGGACGTGCTGTCCTTTGGTGATCGACAACGAGTGTCAGCCGTGTGCCACCTCTCTCTGCATAGGGAGTTCCTTTTGTTTTCAAGAATGAGCTCATTTACTTGAACGCTCAGCTCTGAATCGAGGAGTTTCGCTCTGGCTTTGGAAGCCTGTAAGGGGAAATGCTGGAAAGCAGGTTTGCCGCGGGTGCCAGAGCATCGTTCCGCCCTCGCAGCCGCGGGACGGGGAGGCTCCCGGCCCAGCGCTCGTCTGCTGGGGCCCCGCAGCCTCCCAGGGCCGGGAACCGTGCCGTTACACGCGGTCGGCTGCCGTGTTTCGCTCGTGCTGTCATTCCCCTGGTTTACAACAACGTGAAAACGGGCACCGGCGTGCAGCGCTAGAAGGGGCGTCGCGGGGTGCTGCCGCTGCCCGAGAGCAGCTCGTCTGCCCGCCCTCGGGCTGCGCTCCCGTCGGGGGACGGGGGCAACCCCCGGGTCGTAGCGGCTTACAGCAAAACGACCCCGGTCTTAGTCCAAATAAGTAACACAGACCGCAACTGATAACTTATTAAATGATCTTCAGAGCTTGTTCCCTTTCTACGCTGAGCTGCTGACTAACGTCTGGGAGCTTTAAGACAAGTTTGGGGTTTGGTTTTAACAATACATTGCTGTGAATAGCTGCATGGTAAGGAAAAAACCTCCCGTGGGAAATTTCTGGTTTATGATGATGATGATGTTTGGTGTTTTCAACCAAAGGCCCACAAATCCAAGCACTGATAATCTGTTTTTCGGCATCTCTAAGTGAAAATTTTAGCAAATTGAGCAAAAAGTCTGTTTTGACTCAAGCTTCACATGACCAGCTGAAATGCTGAACTACTGGGAAGCTGAAATCTGGAGGAAAAGTGATTGGGATTTTTTTTTTAATGTCCTAACCCCCCTTTTTTTCTGAAGACCTTTTGTTTTAGCCTCGGAGAGAGCTGGAGGCCAGCGCTGCAGCGCCCGTGCGGCAGCGCCGGCGTGGGCAGGGCGCTCCGGGCAGCGCGGGCCGGTCCCGTGGCACGGGCTCCGCGGGCGCCGGGGCTGCAGACCAGGCTCCGCGTCTCCCCGGCTGCTGGAGGACCGTTTCCTCTGTACGGACTGGGCGCTGGGATGCTTTCCCCAGGCCGTATGGATTGTGTAGGCAGCGCTGCCCCGGGACTCACCCCACAGCTCCTGGAGGGGGTGGCTGGGGGGACACACGCAGTTTTAGGGGGTCACGTTCCAGCAACTCTTGTGCAATTTAGAAGCAGGGGGAAAAACATCTCTGCCTCGGTGAGGGTTACGACACTCACTGAGAGGGCGAGCGGCGCCGGGGCTGGACACGGGACCGATTCAATTCCTTCGTGTGCTGCAGAGGTCCTGGGTGGATGAGAGATGGCATTTGGGCTCCTGAACCCTGCGGGACTCTCAGAAGTTAGGGGTCTACATCTGCCCCTCGCCTCTGCCCAGCTCGGCTCGACTTGTCTCGCTGCCCTCTGGTTGTTCCTCCGTAAGGAGAAATTGATAAAGTCTTTCTTTTTGGCTGTTTCCCGGGTGCTGCCCTGTGAGCATCCTCCCCCTCGCTCGGTTTGTTCCAGCGGGACGAGGTCCCGAGCCTCCCGCTGCCCCAGCCGCGTACAGCCCAGCCCCTGCCTTTCTCTCGGGTTATTTCTGCCTCACTTACCTTCACTTCACCGTAAGCACACCAAAAAAAATCAGCGCTACCCAGATAAATCCATCTGGGCTCTGTCTCAGCCTCATTTAACCTCCCATTGAGGAGATTGTATCACCTGGTCTTCAGCTGAAGCCTGTTACCTCGCACGCCCAAGCGCATCATCCCGAATTACCCTCACCCTCGGGCCCGCAGCGTTCGCTAACAGCTGATGGCATCTTCGGAGTCTGCGGTGATTTATTTGAACGCGCTTCTATTTCGTAGTGCGGCAGGGGCTGCGCGTTGGCGTTTTAAGCAGAGCTCAGCGAGGGAACGCCGCCGGGCTCTGCGGGAAGGTCAGGAGGAGCCGAAGGCAGCCTGGCTTCACCTCCCCCGCGAGGGAACGCCGGGCACTGACCTTCCCCAGTATTCCCATTCCTTGCCTTAGGAACGGGGAGCAGCTGCTTCAGCGGGAGGTCCCGGAGGGCACCGTGCTCTGTGCGAGTGTCTGCCTGCCGCCGCCATCCTCGGGAGCGGGCGGTACGCCCGTGCCTTTCCCGGGACGGAGGCGGGGTGCCGTGGACAGCCCCCCCCCGCATGCCGTCCCTACCCCGAGCCTCAGCTGCCTCTGTGGGAGAGGGTTAGTTGTTGCAGTTCTGACGGCAGAAGCAAGTTCACTCATGTCATTGCTGATTTTTGACAATTTACTGCAGGTGTAGGGTAGAACGGGTATGAAATTGCTGTAAAGGACAAAATCAAAAGCCTATTATGGTGATGTGATGCAATTTTCCCTCCTCTCCTCCTCCTCATCAGTGGAAGTATAAAAGTATAAAAGCCCTGTCATGGTTTAACCCCAGCTGGCCTGTAAGTACCATGCGGCTGCTCACTCACTCACCCCCACACTCCCGTGGGATCAGGAGGAGACTCGGAAAGAAATGAAAACTTGTGGGTTGAGACAATGACAGTTTGCTAGGACAGCAAAGGAAAAGATAATATTATATATTAATAATGGTAATAATAATAAAATAGAATGATAACAGAATACACAAAACGAACGATGCACAATTTCCCACCACCTGACGACTGTTACAGCCCATCCCAGGCAGCGATCACGGAGCAAAATCGAGAGCGATCTCGGAACCCCAAGTTCCCGAGAGAGAAAGGGAGGGAGGGAACTCGGCGCACCAGCCCACCCCCACTCACACGCTGGCCGTGCCGTCCGTGGTATGGAATGCTCCCTTTGGCCGCTTCGGGTCAGCTGCGCTGGCCATACCCCTCCCCGCTTTTTGCACCTGCACATTGGCAAAACCCGGGAAGCTGGAAGACGTCCTTGATCTCTTAGCAACACTAACAACATCAGTGTATTATCAACATTCTTCACATACCAAATCCCACACTGAATCCAAAACACAGTAGCTACTGGGAAGAAAATGAGCTCCATCCTGGCCGAACCGGGCCAGCCCTTCTGTGGGTCAGGGTCAGATGCGCTAACGAACGAGCAGGGAGCCGGCCCGGGGTGTGACCAGGGTCTGGGGGGAGCAGCCGTACCGGGGGCACCAGCCACAAGGAGCTGAACGGCCGAGAAGCTACGGCAGCAGGTCAGGAACAGGAGTCGGGGCTTCCGATGACCGGATGGTTCCCATCGCGCCGCAGAAGCCCGCTCCAGCCTGGCCGTGCCACCCAGCCCCCTGCCCGCGCTCCGGCTGCCGCGGGCCAGCGTGCGAGCGGCCCGGGGACGAAGCGCCAGGCGTTGGCCGTCGTGCGAAGGAAGGAACGGGGCTGTGGCTCCCTAAACCTCCAGGCTGGTTTCTGATCAGCTGGGAGAGGTTGCTGTTAAAAGTCACTCCATCGACCCCTTGTTGGACTGTTTGATGCTCGCGAGGCTGGGCTGGTAGCGGCCAAGCTGCCAGCGGCACCGCGTGCGTGTGCAAACGCGCTGCTGTCGCTCGCTGCGCAGTGGGATGTGCATCTCCGCGCCCCTCCGGCTCCCCGAAGCCAACAGCGGCGTGGCAGGGGGGACGCGCTGGAGCTGGGCGCTCTCTGCCTGCCCGTGGGGCTGAGGGCTCGCAGGGACCCCAGGAGCAAGCGGGAACGTGAGGTACAGACACAGACCCAGCTCCCTGATTTGTAGTTTGCAGGCTGAGCGTTGAGCCTCATCTTTGCCTCCCCGGCAGCCCGGGGCCCCCCGGCACGCTGCTCGCCTCGCTCGGGGGTGCGGGAGGACCGTGGCTTCCAGGTGGAAAAATAGTGACTGTAATAAATCAAAGTCAATCAGCTTGAGACTTCTGTTATTCAGGTTTCATTCCTTGAAGATGTGGCACAAAAATCAAATGGTCGAGGTTATTCAATTATCTCTCATACCAGCAAAGGGGAAATCTGATAATGTAATGGGGCCGCATCAATATTATTTATGTGAAGAGGAGCTGGGCTTGCTGTCGGGTGGGGACCTGCAGAAATCCTACAGGTGTCCAAGTCTTTCTCTCTCTTCCCCTCACCTCCTTTTTTAATAACCGAATAACCTAATCTGATGTCTCTCTAAGATCGATAATAGCGCAGGGCACATAATGACAAACTGGAAAACGTTTTCCCCTGCGTGAAGGGAGCGCGTCTCAAAACGGAGCCAGTGAGCAGCTTTCGTCCTAGCGCAGCCAGGCAGAGGCGGCTCGGGGCGGTGAATGGCAGCAGCGTGCAGCCCGCGCCTGCCCCCCCGCTGCCCCCACCGTGCTCGCTCAGCGCCTTCCCGCTGCTCTTTCTCCGTTAACGTTGGTCTTAATTGGTGTTTGGGAGCTGGCTCCCGTTCCGCAGCCTGTGTGCTCCTCGGCGTGCGGCGCAGAGCTGGGGGTGTTGCCCCCGCGCGGGGTGCGGGCGTGCGGCGCTGGCGGGGAGCCTGCAGCCTTAGCGGTCCTGCCCGAGGCTGGGAGGTGACGCTGGAAGATACGTGTTGTGTCCTCCGGCGCTCAGGTGCTCTGACTCCTCATGGTGCGAGGAGAGGTGAAGCGGGCTGTGCGGGAGGCTCTGCCGCGGTGGCGGCGGGGAAGGCAGCGCTGCCCGGCGTGGGGGCTCTGCTGCCGGCCACCCCTGCAGGCTGTGAGGCACGGCCCTGACATCCAGCACGGGGATGGTCTCCGTGGCCAGCACGGCTGCTTGGGTGCTCAGCACGAGTTATCTGCACGTTACCGTGCGGGTCGGAGCCTCTCTACGTGTCATCCGCGCTGGGGGCAGCGTTCATTAACGTTTGTCGTCTTCGCCTGCTCGGCACGTCGTGCCACGCGGCACGTGCACGCGGTGCCTTAGCAGCGGCTGCTCTTTGTGCCGGCCGTAGCTGCTCCCCGCTGCTCGTGTTGGCGCGTGTGGCTGTTCGCCCCGTGCCTGAGAAGTGGCTCCTTGCGTGGCTTCAGCAGCAAAAGCGGAGCGGGCACCGCAGGGCAGGGTGCGGAGGCAGCGCTTGAAGCAGCTGCGGGGAGCCGACAGCATCAAACACGGACTCTGCAATATTTATCTGCCCAGTGCCAGACTGCTGTCTGCCAGCGCGTGGGAGAGGAGGAGGAGGAGTAGGGAATGTTACGCATAACGCTTCACACTTGGCAAAGTAACGTTAATGACACCTACTACAAACTAATCTGCTCTGTCCTGCGCCCTCTCCCCTCCCTTCCCCAGGCACCCAAAGGGCCGAGGAAGCCACCTCAAGCCCCCCTCGCCCCAGCAGCACAGTGCGGCCACCTCCGAAGGGAGGAGAGCGCCCGCCGCGCAGCCGGCAGCCGCGCTGGAGGAGCGTGCGGGGCAAGGAGTGTGCTGCTTGGCATGCCGGGGTTGAGCTCCCGCCGAACCAAAGGGGACGCACGCGGCCTCGCAGGAACCTTGTGCGAGTCCTCAGGCTGCGCGGGTGAGCACTGGAAGGTGAAAAGTGAGGGGAGTTTGTTGCAGCCTTTGTCCCCCGAGCGCTGCATCGGCCTCCCCGGGGTGGCCGGTTGTGTTCCTCCCTGGCACGTGTGTCGCCCCGTCTCGCTGCGGTGTCCCCACGTGCTGGGCTGGTGCTGGCCGCAGCGGGCTCCGGTCAGAGCATCTGACCATCTCCACGCTGGCGTGGCCGCGGGCCAGCGCTGCCGGTCCTTTCTGCAGCCCGTGCAAGAGTGCGGGCAGTCGATAGACATGGATGAAATAAAGTTGTGAACAGCAGCAGGAGCTGAAATAGCAACATCAATAGCAGTTTCCAGATAATGATCTAATTAGCACAAACAACAAGTTTCCACTAATGACTCTTGTTCTTCCAGCCCCTTCCTTTCTGCTCGCCTGTCATTATCGACTTCTCCGGCAGGGAGCGGCTACGCTCCCCCCGTCTCCAGGGCCAAGGCTTTGGAGGTTTGTTTACTGGTTGGCTTTGAATTGCTTCTCCAGAGGATGTTTGCGCTGGAGCTGGAGCTGACATGCGTGGGATGGCTGCGTGCAGAAGGGGAGGGAGGAAAATCAGCTGTTTGGCTTTTGTAGCTTGCTAGAGGCCTTGGGAAAGTTGTGCTCCTGCTGCGTGTCCCCAGTTGTAAAAATAAGGATGCTGACATTCCCCCGCTGCAGTGGAGGGTGGGAGCCGACTGCTTGCGAAGGGCTTGGACAGCTGTGAGGGAAAGACGCTTGACAGGAGCGGAGACACAGGCTGTTCTTGGCGGAGCAGAAACAAGCCGTTTCTGTCCGTGCCCTCCCTAGGTAGAAGCCTCGTCTCTGCACCTCCCTCCTCTCTCCCACGGAAACAGAAAGGCTCTTTCTCGCCATTGGGGCCCCAGCGTGACAAGTACTGCCTGAATGCTGGCACTCCCGTGGCTGCTGGTGGCCACCGTGCTGGCTGTGGCTTCGTCCTCCGTTGCGTGGTGGGCAGGACGCTGGCACTTGCCCGTTTGAGATGGCTGGGAGGTGGGGGCTGAGGGGATCCGATCCCTGGCCGGTGCCTGGGGAGCAGCAGCTGCTCATTCCCTGGGATGCGCAGGGTACGGCCGGAGCCGCAGCCTGCATGGATGGGACTCGCCGGACGGGAGAGCAGGAGCAGCGGGAAGGTGGGAGAGTCTCTGCCCTGTCCCTCAGCAGTGTTGGGATGCTGACGAGTGAGACTGGCGATGAAAAGCTGTGTTACAGTCTCCAGGCAAACACGCTGTGTTGGGGATGAGCTGGAACCTCACTTAGAGCTTGGTCCGGGGGGCTGGCTCTGGGGAAAGCCAGTGCCGGGGTGCTGCACGGGGACGGCACTCCTGGGATGCCCACGCTCACCCGTGGCTCGCAGCGGCTTGGTGTTCCAGTATTAGCCCGACTTGCTGAAGTAGAAAACGGAATTAGCTTTTTCCATGGCTGTTCGGGTTTCAGTAACTGCTCAGCAGGGGCTCTGAACCTGCACTGGTGAGGAGCTCTGAGATCAAGTTAGGACTTTTTTCTTTTGTCTTAGTCCCAAGAACACGCTCTCCCCCAGGCCCAGGTCACATTTGTAGGCAGGGAGCACCCATCCCTGGGGCAGCAACGACATGGCCGGGGCTGCAGCTCTGCCAGCCAGGAGTGAGGGACCCCCATTTGTTTCTGCGTTGAGTTTAAGCTTCTGGTGACGATGGTGAGGAGAGCAGGTCTCTGGAAGGCTGTGCTGTCATGGGGGATTCACTCACTCACTCACGCTCGCTCTCAACTTGTTTCTCTTCACTGAAGGTCTTCCAAACCTGCATATGAGGATTTGAATCCACTCTGGTCCATAAAATCACGAGTCCCAAGTGTTTAATAACCAGGAATCTATCTGTAAGGCTGGCTTAAAAATCATGACACTTACAAATGATTTTGGATGGTTGTTTTTAAGTTTGTCATCTGCTTGTTAAGGTTTCAGGGTGCCACTACCGAACTGCGCCCTGCATCTGCAAGGGCTTGGACTCCCAGCACAGGATCGGGAGAGCTGCTGGATTCATCCCTGCTTCATGCACACGTTTCATCGAGTTTTACGGGCTTTGGCCAGGGATTTTTTCCCTAGAACAGTCTCGCTCAGGTGCCCCAGGGTTTGTAACGGACGGCCAGCCCGCACACCGGTGGGGCGGGCTCAGCCTCGCGCGCCCCGTGCTGCCATCTCGCGCTGCCAGCTGCTGCCGTGGCAGCTGCTCTGGGGCCTCAGCAGGGCGAGGGAGCGGGACCACGGCTGCACCCCCTCAGCCCTGTCTGGGCGAAGGCTCTGCTCCGGACTGGGTGGTGATGGAGAAGATGCTGACTGGCACCACCAGCAGCCCACGGTCTAGTGACTCTCGCTAAACTCCATACAAACCCTGTGAGGGTGCAATTACTAGAACATCATTATTGCTGATGAGTCTTGGGCTAAAATGACTCTTCAGATTAAAAAACCCTCAAACACATCCGCGATCCCCAGCCTCCCAGCCCCTTATTCCCGTCGTTGTTCTGGCTGCTGCTCTGCAGCTCAGAGTCTCCCTTCTCCCAGCCTTGCCCTTCCGCTGAGCGGCGCCCGCGCTCGAACCTGCCGGGAGCGGCTGCAGCCGGGCTCCGGAGCCTCGGACGCTGAAAGCTGTCAAGTGCACAGAGATGTTCCGGGCATTTTCAGCTGAGAATTTAGCTCTGCTCTGATAAAGCCGTAACAGCCCGCTAAAGAGGTTTTATTCAAATCAAGGTGGTGTTGACTAATCCCTCCTTGGAGCAGCTTCTGAGGTGCCCTGCGTTTCCTGGGCTGTTTTCTCTCTCTCTCCCCCCCCTTCAAAATCAACAGGGTTAAAGTTGGAGGCACAAGAGCTCCCCAGCCCAGTCTGGCAACACCAAGGAGCGGAGCCGGGGGCAGGCGGGAGCTGCGCGAGCGGGCTGTGCTGCAGGGCCGGGGCTGCGGGCGCGGAGCGTGGCTCGGGCAGTGGTCTCGCTGCGGTGCCCAGCGGCGGGCAGGTGGTTGGGGCTCCGGTGATCTGCAGCGAGGACCAAAGGTTCACCCCCCCCCAAGCACAGTGTCAGCGCCCGGGCGTGTCGTGAGGAGGGGTCAGGCATTAGCACTCGGGCACAGAAGTGTCGAGCACTTTGCGTGCTGTGGAGGATGCTGGAGGCTCTTGCAGCCGTGGTGGGAAGGGCAGCAGGAGCAGTCGCTGCTGCCTGGACACTGGGGAGTTGCTGGAAGAGCTGCTGCCCAGGGACCTTCACCCTGCGGCGGCACAGGCGGAGTGCGAGAGCAGGACGGGCTGTGTTGGCAGCCCTGGGGTGGAAACGCTGCCTTTCGCGCAGCCCGTGGCCGGCGCAGCCCCGGCGCAGGGCCACGGGGCTCCTACCCAGCCAGATGCGCTTAAACGCAGGTGACTGGAACACGCTGCAGGGTGCCAGGAGGGGTCTGAGGGGGAAGGCAGGGCCCAGAGGGAGGATTTTAGCCTGGGTGGCTTTTGCCTCCCCTTCTTGGGCAGCTGCCAGGGCCTGGCAGAAGCAGCAGCAGAGGGTTGTCCCGTCTGGCTCGCTCAGGCTGCTGGAAGCCAGCAGACCCTGTGACCAGCCTGGGTCCAGAGCTGCCGCAGAGCTGCCGTGGGAGCTCGGGAATAGCCGCAGGCGCTCTCCGCATCCCGAGTCATTTTGATGCAGCCAGCCTGTCTTCCCCCTCTCTCGGAGGAGCTAATTACGGTGATGTTAATGAGGCAGAAGTGCTGATGCTGCCCAGGGTTTTAATGACTCTCCTCCAAGTTTTCTGCTACTTTTGCTGGAGAGACAGATGAAGGGCGGTTTGGAAGGAGAGGCGGGCAGTGGGCAGGGGGCACGCAGGCAGGCTGCGGGCAGCAGAAGGCTTGCGTGTCCAGGGTCGGCCGGGCAGTAACAGCCTCGTGCAGCCCCAGCGCTGCCGTCCAGGCAGCTCGGCGGGTCGGCGCGCCCAGGCACGGGCTGGAGAAGGGTTTTCCTGGGATGGCCGGGACGCTCTGGTGCCAGGATTCAGCCAGCCTGCCCTCCCTGTCAGCGGAGGGACAAGCGGGGTGGTTTTCCCTGCGCGGAGCGAGCCCAGCCACGCTCCTCTGCTGCGTCTGCCCGCGCTCTGCAGCTGCCTCAGTCCACGAGAGCGGGTCCAGCCTGTTGCGCATCTTCGGTCCCGGTCAAAGCCGGGCTCTGGCCCTCAGCACACTGGCTGGCGTCAGAGACGGCAGAGCGGCTGTGAGCGTTTGCTGCTGCCTCCCGCAGCGGCTTCTCCTCCTGGCCTCTGCCGCTGCTGCAAACATGCCCAAATCAGGGACGTGGCTCCTGGCCGAGTCTTGGGGGCTGCGGGCCCTTGGAGCTGCTTGTCCCCTTGGTCCCCCCTGGTGCCCAGCGCTCCCCCAGAGCTGTGGGATGGGCGCTAGACGGGAAGGTGGTGGTCAGCCAGGCCATGCCCGAAATGCTGCTGTGAGCGCCGGTTTGGATGATCTGTCTGGGGAGAGACATAGGACAAATACGCGTGTGTGCATGTGGCCAGCATGTGCTGGGATGCTCTAGAAACTGGAAATGACTGAGTAGAGGTGCTGGAGCACTTATGTAAAATATCTAAATAAATCTTTAATATTTCTAATTGCAAATGTACATAAATTGCACGGCCACATCATTTCTTTGAACACCAACAACTTTCTCTGTACATTATTACATAGTTTAAAAGGAGCTGAAGGAGATTCAGCAAACACTTCCACTTTGCTTTTGTTTTTAAACATACTTACAAAAAAAGATTTTTCTTTATAAGAGGATATAAAACATAGCGACTGCTTATCAGGAACAAGTATCAGCCTAAGCAGATATACAGAGAGAGGTATATCTTAAGACACAGTGATGTATGATAAAGGACTATGTGAACATGGAGACTGCACTCGGGTACTGGGAGCTGATGCAGAACCACATGGCATTTACAGCAATGTCACAGCTCAGGTGATCTGTGGAAGTCGATGCTCCAACGTGACACCCTTTTTCAAAGCGTGGTTGTTTCTGAATGTTGTGCAACACCCTCAAGACTGGATTTGGTTTGTAGAGCCCATGAGCTGCATGTTAGCATGCTGCTGTCGTCCGCCCTCTCCTCCCCATGTGTAATTTTCCCCAAGGGAAAAGAAAAAGGCAAGAGTTTTCTGTGCGGGGTGAGAGCAGGGCTCAGCGGGTCTCAGAGCGGGGCAGGTGCCTCACGTCCGAGCCGCGTGGCTGAGCCTCCTCCTCTGAAACGGCCCTGAAGAGCCGGAGACCTACTTGGAGGTGGGCAGTGCCCCTGCCTGGGGCCGGGTGAGGGAGCTGGTGGCCACGAGGCCCCAGCGCTGGCCAGGCCGAGGCCTGGGCTGCTCCGAACGCAAACCTCTGGGGAAGGGGCTGACCCCGGCAGCGGCTGCGGGCGGGAAGGACGGAGCGTGGCACGGGAGCCCTCCCGCCAGCCCCAGGGACAGCGTCACGCTTGCTCCCTTTGGTTTTTCTGCTTCGTGCTCTCCAGGCAAAGCTACACGTTACGGACAGGGCAGTGACCTTGGTGGAGCTGCCGGACACCGCTGGTCATGGGTGCTGCTGTCAGAAAGGCGTCTCCCGGGGGCTGCTACCCCTGCCCTGGGGTTGCGGGGGGAAACGAGCCCCTGGCAGATCAAATCTAAGAGCCGCACCTTGGGGCTGTCCTGGCTGAATGCATCAGTGCATCTTCCATCTCCTGTGACTACAAATCCTCTCCTTGTCCATCACAGGACAGACCTCAGTATGTTTTCTATTGCAGCTGGGTATGGACATTAACAACAGGGAAAAGCCTATGAGTGCTGTAAACTTTGGAAATGATTGACTACTCGCTGATTGCTTTCCTAGGAGAGCCTGCGGTGCCTCTCTCAGGTCCACCAAGTCCCTTCTCCCTTTAGGAATATTTGTAGTAGCAGAACCTGTGTCCTGCACCCTGCAGCAACCTACGGGGCTGGCTGCCAGGCCAGAGGATTCAGCGTGTTCTCACAGTGCAATCAGTGCTTTACAACTGCAAAAGCAGAGAACAAAACCAACCAGACGCAAATGACAACGCAGAGTGACGCGGGACTCTTTGGATGGCGGCAGGATTTGCTTAAACTGGTGCAAAAGGGGCTGGTGACTACACTGTAGTATTGGTTGGCACGGGGAAGGACTTGGGTCCCTCCAGTCTTTTGGCACTGAAGCCATAATCCCTGCCCAAAACGATGATACTTACAGTCTGCAGAGACCTTGGGATACTGGTCAGTCCATTTCATCCCCCTTCACACGAAACATTGTTTAGAAGCGTTCACTACAGTTTAACAAAACCCCAAATCAAAACTCTTAAAACAGAATCCTTGAGGTGGACCAACCCCAAATCTGGGTCCCTGGCTTCTCTCCCTTCCCCTTCCCTCAGATCCCCAAAGGGAGGAGGCTGAAATCATAACCTGTGTCTGGGTCCAGATTTGCTGGTTGGAGCCCACCTCTCCAGAACAGCAGTGAGATACAGCCAAATCCTGACCGAATAAGCAGCACCAGAAGTAAGTTATATATACAACTGTTAGTGAGATAGATACGTTACAGTAAACACTGAAAACATTTACAAAAAAATATTAAGACTTGTATTAAGATAAAAATCTGAGTGTGTTTTCATTTTGTTTACACTTTGACGAGTTTGCACTAGAACGGCCTCTTACTGTAGAAAGCGCAAGAACAAAAAAGAAAATGGAGCAGATCACAGAACGTTACGGATAGTGGTTGCTTTGCTCCGGTGCCGCAAGCACCTCCGGGGATCACCTCTGGTATTGCTACGCCAGATCCCAGCCCCAGGCCACGCCGGGTAACCGGCCATGCGGGGCTCGCGCTTGCCGGCCCCCTCGCGCTTGCTCACGCACGCGTGCGCGCGCCCGCACACACACACACGTATATAAAGGTACAGTTTATAAATAACAGAAACACAAACTGAAGTAACAGAACTGAACTGAGCCTGGATCTTAAAACCTATCCCCAGACCTCTGCCGGGGAGGGTCACGTTTAGGTCCAGTTGTTGACAGTTGCAGGGGAAGGAGACGGGGGAAGGGGGGGGATCGCTACTGTAATGAGACTTCATCCTGATTTGAATTCCTTTTCATACTGGCTCAGGAAACTAAGCAACAACTCCAGAAGGTGTTGGCACGGGAACTTTTAAGATTTTAATAACTCGCTGTGGAAGGATTTAAGTGTTGCTGCTATTTCAGCAGAACAATGTGTGTTCAGTAATTTGCAAGTTTGAGGTTAACCAGGAGTTTCTGACAGATCGGGTGGGGGGGAGCAGTGCCTCGGCTTGTGGTTGAGGAGATTAAGATGTACTGTGCTTAGCTTCAGTACTACACAATTGGTTTGTGGGTGTTTCTTTTCTCCAGCTCTTACGGAGAGCACTGACTGCATCCCAAAATTACTTCCGTGTATGAATGGAAACGTTGCTGGTGGGGCACCCGCCCCCGCGCCCTGTTAGCGTTTCCATTCCTCTACGTTACTTCTCTCTTGAAAAACTTCCGTCTCTCGCAACACAAATACTTTGGAACTCAAAAACAATATCAGCTCTAAACATACATCTCAGGGCAACAGCAGTTTAAAATAGTCTTTTTGCAGGGTTCTTAATGTGTTTGACTGAGACCATGGCAGATGTAAGTGTACGTACCCAACGGTTCACGGTACCCTGTGTATTCCTAACCTGTCTGGGTCTTTCTCCAGTTGTAACCTTGTCAGTTTTGTGAGGTTCTTCAAAGCCATCTGTGCTAGTCTCCAAAATTCAAAGGTGACTGTACTTGTCATAAATACTGAGTTATTACTTTCTCAGAGGAGCTCCGTTTGGGGTCTGCTGTGTGATTGCACCTCTGCAGGCGTTGGCGGGGCGTGGAGACCTCGGTGCAACACGTTCGCTCCTCCAAGGACCAAGCCGCACCGGGCTTGGCCCAGGGCTTCCAGGGAACAGAAAAACGTTTAGAAAAAAAGAAAGCATCTTTAATTTTGAAAAGAATTGCATGTGGAAGAATGCTGTTAGTGAGCCTTAGGGCTGCGGGGCAGCATGGCAATGCAGAGCTTACTGGCAAACAGTGTCCTGCTCAGGCAGCCTGGGTAGTGGGAGGCTGGAGGCGGTACCTACGCTGTGCAGAGCCCCGTGAACATCCTAGTCCCTTTGACTGTACATTTACACATGGCAGGAGGAGCTAGGACAGGCGTTGAGCAGTGTATTAAACTTTAGTGGGAGGAATAGGCAGATGTCCTGTACACTGTACACTGTCATCCGTATCTCAGAGAAATCTCTCTGGCTCTTGGTACGAGTGACCTGCTCTGAGAGTGGGAGTCATGAAGTACTAACTTAAAAAAACACAAACCAACAAACACACCGTGGCGGCAGGTCAGCGGCACAATCCCCCGTTAAGGAGGTGACCCCTCCGCTGAGCACAACGTGTCTGAATGTGCCGGATCTGCGTGTTTCAGCAGTTAGGAAAGTCTAATCCTGGCTTATGCCTGCACAGTGCTCCTGACAAGGGGGCTTTCGGTGGTGGCTGCTGTTCCTGTTGGTTACTCCCTTATGACCATGTTTTACATTCTTCGAGCCGGTTAATTTCCATGCAGTGCTCATTCCCAATTTAAAGAGGACAGTATTCCAGAAAATGGGATCTTTTTTTTTCTAATGCATACTGTGAAAGAAAAGAAATACAATTACCGATCTTCATGGTTCTTCAGGGCTTTTTCTTGTTTCTTTGTCTGTTTTTCTCCCCAGAAACAGTAAAAATCTCTGCACAGAGCATTACATCCCCACAACGAACCCTCTGTCAAGCAAGAAGCTGGCCATTTCACGTAGCCCCTCGCTCCCCCTCTACCACAACGGGCTCCAGCAAATCCAGCCCCCACACCTCATTCACAGCTCGGGGACCAAGCTCAGGCAACATTTACTTTATTCTGTGGCTAGAAGCATGGGGGGGGACAGTGCCCTGGGGGCTACTGCTTGCAAAGACTCTTCCCCATTGCTTGTGAGGGAGCAGAAGCTGGAGGGAGGGATGAAGTCGCCATTCGCCAGGTGCCAGCTCCTCCCTCGGCTGGCGTGCCAGAGCCCGGGGCTTGCCCTGCTCCCCCGGGCTGCCCAGGGACCCCCGGGAGCCCAGCACCCCCAGTCCTGCCCTGCTCCCCTGCCCTGCCCCCGTGGTTGCCCCCGCAGCAGCACCCCTTTGGCTACCACGTCGCCCAGAGTGGCCCTGACCTTTCATCGGGACTGGGCCCCCTATGTGGGCGGAGCTCATTAAACACTAATTAGCTGCGTAAATGCCCCGTGGACAGTCCCCTGCTGTAAAAGTCAGTGGCCTCACAAAAGCCACATAGGGAAAGACGGCTGGGCTCGGCTCGGGGTTTGCTTTGGGGGGCCGTGCTCCAGGGGGAGTCACAGGAGGAGTGGGCCAAGCCTTGCGGCCGTCCCTCGTGCGGCTACGGCCAGCAGCACACTGTAACTGGACTTACTGGGCCATTGCCTGTTGCAGGCGCTGCCCAGCTCCCTTCACTTCGCTTACTGCAATGACAAGGACGTTATTCCTTGCTGGGAGGGGCGAGGCATATCCTTTGGGCAGTTTAGAAGGAAAAGGTTACTTTTGTTTAAACATTAAACACTGATTCAAATCCAACAGTGACAGCGATTCTCAAATATATGTTATTTCCTTATGCCACTCATCTCACACTCGATCTTTCCGTCCCCTCAATGTGCTGGCATTAGCATCTCCCACAAAGGCTCAGTCAAGCGCGCCGTCCGCAGTAAGGAGCTGGTTTCTCTGGGGGGAGAGAGCAGCCGTTCTTTGAAGCCGCGGCTCACACCTGCTGCTGCACGGTCTCTCTGGCCAGGCCTCCTCTCCTGCGGCAGCGCCCTCCACGCGTTAACAATTACTGCTGTTTCTGAATTCTCCATTCTCTGTAATCTGCAATTTAGTTGGGTTTGTGGGGGAGATCCCATTACGCGTCTGCATGCTGTACCTCTCTTTCAGCTGAGTAAGGGCACTCATTAACCGTGCGTTGGCAGCATCCAATGACGCAATGCGTTTCTCCTGCAAACAAACGGGCGGAGGGGAACAGTCAGTGGAAGCGCACGGAGACCCGTCCCTCTGTGACGCCAGCGCTTGTCCCAGGACAGCGACCCAGAGGCCTCCTGGGCCAGGACCCTTCTCTTCGGCACCCTTACGTCTGGGTTTTTTAAGCGCTACGCAGCACTTTTTTAAATCCGCTGCTATTAGCAGGGCCACAAATGTACTTTGCCTGTGGAATGTGAGCTAAATTCATTTTAGCATCCTGAACAAAATGGAGATAACATAGTTTCTCTAATTCTTCATTTCCACAGAAATTCATTGTACTGTTTGCTCTGGCTGCAGCTGTTACAAAGACGATAAGATTCCTCTTCTAAAACCTAGTGCTCTCCCAAGACAGTTATTCCTGTCAGTGTTTAATTGATTTTGTTAGTGTAAATTAATAGTTTAAATGACTTGTGGCCTCCCAGGATGGCTTTGATGGCAACTCTCACTGATTACAGTATCGCAAGGACGGGAGCAAGAGCCTCCATGTTGCAGCCTGCTTCTGCCACTCCTCGTTGCGACACTACAAGCCATCCTCCTTCTCTGTCCGCTAGCGGGAGGGAACAGAACCAGCTCAGAGGGGCACAGGAGTTTGCCTGGGGTAACTTTGAAGGTCCATGTATGAACACGTCCAACACTGTTGTACAGCCCGAGATGACAAAAAGAGAGCAGTGTACATGGGCTCATGGTAAGAGCCTCACGTGTAACACGCAAGGCGGCAGGAGACAGGACAGAGGCCTGTCTGACAAAGGCACCGCTCGCGCCTTTCGGGCGCCCCTGTATCTGCTAGGCTTTGCCGGAGTGCAGAAGGGAACATGATGATTTACTAGCTTTGAACAAATTACTCCACAGAAAACCAGTGATTATTTTTACAAAGTTACTACTGTCTTGTCTCCTTTTTAATTAGCTATACAGTAAATTAGTCATGAGTAGTGACTCACAAGTGATTAATAGGGTTGTTAAGAGTAAGCCTAGAATATACTATCACCTAGCCACAACCTGTAGGAACGCCTAGCTGCTGAGAAGATGCTGATCTCTACCCAGACAAATTAAGAGATTATGGGCCGTATTTTCAGATTCTCTTTTCCAAGCACAGTGTTTCGCACCCATCATCTGATGCTCCTCTGCCACTGTAATCTATAGCCATAACTGAGCTTCCCAAACCTGCAAGCCACAACCCAAAGGCTGAAAAAACATGTTGGCTCTGCTCTGGCCAGGCCTTGTGTTCCTTGTATCCAGGCCCTGCAAGCATTTCTGAAACATGAAACACCAAGCAAAGCTCCGGAGCCCTCAGACTGAGCCAATGAGGATATGATCCTTCCACAAACTGACTGAATTGTGGGCATGATCCTTCCACAAGCTGCCACCCCCACATCCTCTGTGTCACCTGCCAAGCTCCGAGGCTGGAAACAGCTGTACGAATGTGAATGCTGTGACAATAAATCGCATCCTGCTGAAGTCTGACCTGCTCTGTCACTGACTGCAGCTCGGTGCTGACTCACCCACACGCAGTCTCGCCGTGCTGGAGCTGGCACTGCTGCACGGCAGGGAGGCTGCATGTTGGCAGACTCACCCGGAAAAGTGCTGCAGCCCTTGGTATCGGGGACTCACCTGTGCATCGATAATCTTCTGCTTGGAATCCACGGCAGCCTGCATTTCTGCATGGTCCTTCTTTAACTCCTCCTCAACTGACATCAGTCTGGTAGCCGAACAGACAAGAAAAAAAATTACATTTGTTTGGCTCTGCTAAGCCCAGATATTAGTCTCCTACACGTCTAAATCAGCCACCCAGAGTGAATGATACAGATCGTGTCCTCATTTAGTCCTTGACACCGAGGAAGCAAAGGGGTGATGTACATCTCTGAAGCCCCCAGGAAGAGACGTGAAATACCAGAGAAGCTAGTCTACGGACGGAACTGGCCTCACGTAGCAGCCCCCATCATCCCTACCAGGTCACACCATCTCATCTGAAATTGCAACGCTGAGGCACACACTGAGATGCCCCCAGGACCCGCAGCTGTGCGTTCAAGCACAAAGGAGACACACAGTCATTGGCACTATGTCTTCTTACACACAAACCAGTAGTTTAGAACCAGTCTTTTTTCTGGCTCTTACTCTTCTCTAGAGACCTCTATAGCGGAGCGTCCCAAAGCTGCAGTGCCACAGAACAGTGCAGGCTGAGCCATTTATGAGGGCTGATTAAAAGCACCGAGTTGGCTTGGCTCAGGTAAAGGTGAAGCTAGCTGCACTGGAACAGTCTACAGCCCAGATAAATGTAAACACCCCATCCCCCTGGGTGGGAGAAAGGGATTTATAGCTAGGAGTAATGGGATGGTGATGAGAACTTTAGCTAAACATCAGAAAAAGAACGCTTTGATCGTTTTATCTATTGCTTATATGAACAGAAGAGCAAGCCTGCCAGATCGTCCAAGAAGTGGGACGGGCTGCCAGCTCTCCCCTCCGCAAGTTTTGCCTTTGTGAATCAGGAAAATGTCAGGGTTTTCCTTGTCCCAGCTAACACTGATGGGGGGACCCAAAGAGTCAGGGCTTGAAATCCCCCCCAGAAGGGCAGAAAGTGAATAAATGCTGGAAAACCCACATGGGAAACCTGCCTGCACCTCCAAAGAAACCTGATTCTCCTGAGCAGGGGTCAGCTCTAACGCCAGCCAGGCTGCCTGCCTTACTGTCATCTCCAGCACCCCACCTCCCCTGTACCTGCTGATGATGCCCTTCATCTGGATCTCCTTATCCTCCTGCTGTCTCCGGAGCCGCTCCTCGCTCTCCTCCAGCCTGGCCTGGTACTCCAGCATCAGCTTCTGCGTTGTCTCCTCCTGGCACTTGAAGCGAGTCTCGTACTCCTCCAGCTTCTTGTTGGAGATGCGAAGCTTGTCCTGCAGCACCACTAGGTCCTGCTGGTACTACAGCACGCAAGGACAGACACAGGAGGAGAAAACACATGTGGCATGTTACCTAGTAGGGCTTCGCCCTTGCCAGGGTTTCCCCATAACCCAATTATGCCCCTCTCCTTGCATTACACTAGCTGCAAACCCGTATCAGATAACCCCGCTTGCCGACACCTCCTCTTCAGTCTTCTCCACACTGCGCTAGGAGCGATGCTGCGTTCCGCTGGGCGGGCAGGTCACTGGCAGGTTCAGAGAATGGGTTGTTAGCAGAGTCTGGCATTTCACATGGGGAATGCAGGTTAGAGTGAGTGAATGGCAAACGCATCTGGCATCTTCCTCACACTAACAGCGCAGGGCTAAACGCAGGCAGGAGGAGCTGCACTGGTGGGATTTTGGGTTTACACATGAGCTCTTCAGTCTACAACAATAAATGCGGGCGCTTTGGAGCTGCTGGCAGCCCAGCAGGAGCTGTTGGTGCTGCCTGCCTCCTGCCAGGCTGCCGCCTCTGCAGCGGCGACAGGCGTAGGCCACCGCTGTCTCGGCACAAAGCCGTCACCCCTCAGCGAGGCGAGGGCAACTCGCTGGCGTGAGCGGGGACAGTGAGCGCTACCGCCTTTTGGGGCCCAGCATTTTCAGCAACGCAATCAGATGTCAAGCCAGGGTTCAATCTGAGAAGAGCTGCTGCGTGAAGCCAAGAGCCCACAGTTGTACTGTTCATTCAGATGAAGCTAAAAATCAGCAGCAGAAGAATCACATAAAGCAATTAAAAAAATTAAGAGCTTTCTAACTCAGTAAAACTAGGTTCAGCTATTGCAGAAGCACAGCATTCGGTACAACTTGCTTTGCTAAAGGAAAATCCAGTGCATATCTGTACAAAAAAAACCCCCACTGATTTCAAAAAATTAGCTTTGGAAATTGTTTTTAAAAAAATCTCAGCTGGAATAACCTTAGAATAATTAATATGCAGCTGATAATTTGACAAGCTGCTCTTAAAGAGTCAGATACGGGAAAAAGACTTCCACCTGAGTCACGAAGCCTACAAGTCACAAAAGCTACAAGTGTTAATCATGAACTGACAGAAATGCGCTTGCTTGTGTATTGACTTTTGGCTACCTGAAAATACAGCCTTCCCCTCTGGCCATCGCCGCCTGTGTAAGCGCTCAAGCGATGGACTTTGCTGTGTCCCCGTTTCGAGAGTCCTGCTGGGGAGCCTGACCAGCAGATCAGCTCTTCGTGAGAGGGGAACGCAGCCCGTGTACCCGTCAGCCGGACCCCCAGCTCGTAGCAATCCACGTTGCTTTCCTAATATCACTCCACTACCTGACCGGCTGACAGCAGAAGTAACTGTAACAGCTCCTAAGGATTGAAAATTTATGCTGCTGATGGTCTTCCTGAATTGCCAAAGTATTTGAGCCGTGGCAGGCCGATGGGCAGGACCTCCGAGCTCCTTCTGCCTGGGCAGGGACAGGCACAACAGATCACTCTGGCTTTCCTTTAGCAAAGCTTTTACTGCGGCACTGAAACGACAGTTTGCACATGTCACCTGGAGCGATGAAGGAACACAAATGCTCATACAGTAGCACAGAAGCACTAAAAAGTCAGACAGAAGGGAGTTGCTTGAACAGGAAAGATTAAATACCTACCCTAGCCTTAAAATAGAAGCAGCGTAAGTGAGCTCAAATGATAGCAGGAGAGGCCTCAGAGACCGCAGGAGTCGCTCCTGTCTCTAGAACACTTGTCTCATTCTCGGTTACCATTCATGTCTTACAGTAATGGGGAGAGAGATTATGCTAATGGCGATCTTTAATGTCAGCGACTGATGTGACAGCAACGTAACAAAAGATGCTGCATGGGAATGAGACGGCAGGCTCCTGGGGGGGTCCCTCGGAACTTGGGGCAGGGACCGGTTTGCCGCAATGCCGCCAGCCTCCGTAATCCCACCACTGTCTACCCTGAGCGGGGGCCCGTGCTGGCGAGCCCTCCCTGCCCAGGACGGGGCGAGCCTGGTGCATCGCGGGGCACCGCGGCCGCTCGGGCTGGCATGGACACCGAGCAGTCCCTGGGAGTGCCCACCTGGTAAAAGCTGAGCCCGTTTCACAGGAAAGCGTGCCAGGGAGGGGATTAGTGACAACGCTTGGCACGCACCGTGCCCACACCGGAGGGCCATCTGCCTGCCTGCGGGAGCGGGAGAAGGCCAGCGCACGTTTCTTAGTGTGTGGTTCTTTGGCGTTTCACCTCACTCCAGTTCCACCGCAACGGCAAACCTTGCCGCTGTCGTCTCCGTTGCAGACTCGAATGAGCACTGAACACTTTCTGAAGCCCTTCAACGACTAAATGCAGCAATAGCCCAGCGCGTGATGCACCAGTCTGACAACGCCTTCTCTTTGATTTGCTGCCTACTAGTGTCTCTGCTAAGGTGGGAGATTTCTACACGTCTGCAAACACAGTCTGCTAAACGTACATTTTTCTGTGTCAGCTGCTATCTGATCAGTACACGTCTGTGTATTTACAGGAATACCCAAGGAGCAGAAAGCCAGTAAGAAATGGGCTGAACTCTCACAAAACTCTGCCACGCTTCTCCTCGGGCAGCTGGGAGCCGTCGCCTTGTACCTCCCAGTCCCTACGATACCTGCCTTCGGCATTTCACTTGAATTTAACAGGTGACAAATGATGCAGCACAGCAAAATGAGAACAGGAAGGCTATCATAACAAAAACAGAAACACGTCTGTGCTGGAAAAACAGGAAAGAGGCTCAGGGAGGGCGATGTCTGCAGTCCTGTGGGACCGGGTGGTAACGTGTGGCTGGTGTGACGAGAGAGAAGCACATTGAGGAAACATCCCAAATGCTAACTGTGCCCAACCGCGGCGGTGCTGGCAGAGCCAGGCTGCTGAGAAAGCACCTTGCAGAAGCAGCAATCAGCAAAGATGGGATCTTCTCAGCTCCTGACTGCGGGATCCTTATTTCTAACCCTCCTTCTTCACCCCTAGCCAGGCCTACTCTGTCTCTTCCCTGCTTCTCCCACCGAATACTCTGGAACTGACGTCCTGACAGAGCCCCAGACTGGTCAGGCCCTGTATTTTGTGACACAGCCATACGCTCGGGGCAGCGTCGCTGCACCACTGAAGTCACCCCAGGCCCCAGTGCTGTCTCCGAGACCAGAAGTTGGACTTAATTTTTAGGTCTGTTTACAGCCTTTTGACATGGAAGCTGCTTCTTGCTACATGTCCCTGTTGTGAGGCACGAGGCTGCCTGTACCTTACTCTCATCCCTTTTATAGATGTGCTTAATTCACTTTTTAAGCTTTCTGCCCCTGCAGCCAGGGAGAGCAGGAACGGGGGAAGTAACCGCACTGGCTGGTGTCAGAGTTTGTTGCAGAGCAGCACCAGCACTTGATTCCTGGCTCCTGTTTTTCTTACTTGCTTTCATCAGAGGGTAATTCCAGTCACTGAGCGTGTGAAAACCTCCCCAACCTTCCCCAGAAGTGCCCTGGGAGGCTGAGCAGCCAGGCACAGAGCAAACTGACACCCCTCTCTCCTGGGCAGGGACGTGCCACACAGCCCACCTTGTCCCCAGGGTGCTCAGATGAACGACATTCAAGGAAACCCTCTCTCTATTTAGAAACTTGTTTCAATCCAATCAGGTTTTACCTTTTCTGCTTGGCTGAGCTCGTCCTTATTCCTGAGCTTATCCCTGTGCTTGGAATCTGGGTCAATGCTTTCATCTTCTAAAAACTGCATGTTCATATTCAAAAGCCAAGCAGCAGTGCGGTCCAGGGCATTGGGGTTCACAGGAGAAGGGGCCTACAATGAAACATACAACCATAACAAAAGAAAAACCTGTAACAGAAATGGTCATGAAGCTGGAGAGAGCGCGTTTCCTTCCAAGCAAGCCCTCTCCCCTGCTGCTCAAACAGCAACGAACAAGTCTGAGCTACCAGAGCGGTCGGGGCTCGGGGGTAGGAACAACTCCTGTCCTGCATCTGCACATTATTTTAGGTCAAACGGCCTTTGACAGGCCAAATTCTTCCCTGGGCCACCTCCACAGAACAGATGTACAATGGCGCACAGCAGTGGGGTCCTGCTGAAAGTACCGGGCCCGGGTTTCTGAGCAGGTCCTGTCACCTCGGAAGGACACGACCTGAGAAGGCGCCGAGCTGCAGGCAAACAGAGCGGCTTGACGTGGTATATCCACTCTGTGAGCAGAGATGTCACTCAACTCGTCAGCCTCTTTTACTGAGCCGTCGTTTTGCTTGCTGTGAAGATTTCGTACGGATAATACCAGATCTGCAAACTGAAATGCTACTTTTGGTCATGCAGGTGCCTTCTTGGAAAATAAAGGTTTCTTTTTGGCTGAGACTACACTTACGATGCTGGAGAGGTCTAAATGCTCGACAGCTTAGTCGTTCATCTCTAGGTTTGTTCATGTAGCTACGGGAGCTCAAGGAGCAGTGCCGTTCTACGGTCAGTGAGCCAGGGCCACGGCTGCTGCTTTTCAGTCCTAGCCTGGGCAGGGACTGCAAATGGCACTGCCTAAATATTTTCCAACCACTTTACAAGGCTGAGGAAGTGAATCGCCAGCTATTTCCCCTCCATCCTGGCTCATAAACTGCAGTAAACAGTTTCTTGGATGAACACAAGGGATCTGGATGACTTGCTCAATGGAATTCAAGTTAACGAGTGAGAAACGTTGGGGACTTTCTCCTTCATTCAAACCTCTGGACAGTAGAGAAACCCAGTCACCGGCAAGCAGCAGAACGGGAGGTTCTGTACTCGGAAGGAGTGGGGACTGGTTTAACCACCTCACTGGGGTTGGGGGCTTTCCTGTGCCATCTTCCAGTCTGGTCGTCTACTTCCAGAATTTTCAATCAGAAGTTTCAGACTCGGCTCGTGAACATCACTTGCTATAAATCCTCACCCGGCTTGTGGCTTTCTGCTTTTTCTTGCATCTCCAGCTCGGGCACTGTACCTGTGGTGGCTGCTCGGAATTTCTGGCTCCAAGGAGCGGTGGCCACCCAGGTTCATTTCAGCAGCGTAAAGGCCACTGGTAAAGGACGTCAATGAACAGAGCTCAGCCCACTGTGCACGGGTCCTTCTGCCGCTTTCTTCCTTCTCTGAAGAAGTAAAAAGGGACATCTGATCTGCCCTGGGACAGTTTGGAAGTCAGTTCAGCACATGAACTTACAGAAGTAGAGGAAGCACTTCTGGCTGGCAGGAACGAGGTTCATGGACTTCTACAGAAATGGCCACCAAATGGGATTTCTTTGTTCTCAAACAGCATTTAATACCACCATCCTGGGAATCGCCAGGAACATTCAAGCAGTCTCATCATGGTTTACAGATGCTGCTAAGATGCAAGTAAAATGTGCAGATTAAGGGTAGGAGAGGCATTCTGAGGACTTCAGGTCTTGAGAGAAACTTTGAGAGGACAAGAGGGGTGGGTGGAGGAAAGATCTGCAAACACCACTTGGCCAGGGCTTTCCGAAGGTCACCCGGCATTCACTGTTGTCTTTCTGGAAGAAACTCTGCTACCAAACAGGCTGCTGCTGCTTGCAGAGCTCTGTGCCCTCTGCACCTAATGAGTATTGATCCACATTATACAAATGCTGCTACATGGCATGCTTGCTAATGTCAGCGCTTAGGAATCAATAGCGTACGCACCGAGCAGCTCCAGACGGGGCTGGTAAAACAGCCTTCAGCGGGCAGCACTGACAGAGGCCTCCACGGCTGCCTTGCGAAGGAGAGGTAGTTACACCAACACTGTTGCTCTTTCAACACCATACTGCTGAAAAGGTGCCTTAATACCGCGTTGGGCTGAGATGCAGCGAGCTCTTGCCAGTTGTCCACATTCTCTGGGTTTGCGTTACTTTTAAAACTCTTCCTTTAGGCACTGTGAGGCCCTACTGTGTTAATTTTCTATAGGGTTAGTTCTGAAATGTAGACTGAATAAACGAGCACTAGAAAAAACAATTTATCCATGCCAGGAAAACCAGAGAGCCCTGGATCTGTGACCTACAGCTTTCAATTTTAGCACCACGAACAGTGACATTTGTTTCTGTGCAGACCAGCGTGCGGTCTGGGACCCGAATCGCAGCCGAGCTCTGCACAGCAGGAACTTCGCTCTCGGCGGGGAGCACACGCCTTCCTTACCGCTCTCACCTCCCCGGATGCACTTACAGGAGGCTCTCACAGAGCAAACAAATAGGAGTGTCCAGGAGTGCCGTGGCTCCGCTGGGACAGGAGCAGCAGCAGGGAGACTCTTAGTTAGGAGAGAAGATTAGGGCCTGGTCCAGGTCTGGGAGATGGCGCGGGGTTGACTATGGCATGGGATGAGAGCCTGGGCATGGAGCGGCAAAGCAGTGACAAGATGGTAGTGCAGGACAGGGGCATGGCTGCCATCACCCTCGTGTCTCTGCCACCTACCGCCTTGCAGCAGTCACACGCCAACGTGCCACGCAACGGAGGAACACAGAGAACGAACACTGATCTGTGTCCCCGTCCCTGGAGGGCCTCCATCTCAGGCCAAGCTGGGTGCAAGAGCCAAGGCACATCCCCACATGCGATGCCGCTGTGGGGTTGGCACTGATGTGGTTAACTCAGAGCCACAGCGACATCCCCTCCCGTTGCAGCAATCCCCACCGGCCCATTTCTTCTCCAAGTCCACGGGCTGACCCCACCTGGCCCCTTCAGCGCCCAGAGCTGGTACAGCCCCCAAACTCACCTGTTTGTGCATCGTGCGCTGCTTCATCTCAGGGCTGTCACCCTTGGAGGAGGAGGACTGCTGCCGGAGGCGGGCCCCGCTGCCGGGCCAGTCTGGCGAGGAGGACATCATGCTGCCGCTGGAGGGTCTCTGGTACTGAACCGTGTTCAGCAAGGAGGGCGGCGTCCGGCCCCGGGTGACAGGTGGGGGCGGCGGAGGTGGCTGGTCTATCCGCCTCTGCGGTCCCGCACTGTTCTGCCGCGGCATGGTGGGCTGGCCGCCCTTCTCCGTCAGCGAGAGCTGCCGGCGGGCCAGCTCCCCCGTCCGGCGGGTGAAGTCCTCGCTGGCGGCGGGGGCGGCGAAGCCATGCTTGTTGGCCGTCAGCTCCTCGCTGTTGCTGTGGGAGCTGAGGGAGCTGTGGCACTCGGAGCCGGAGTCGCCCAGGCCGCGGGGGGAGAGCGGCAGCCCGGCGGCCATCTGGTAGACGGGGTTCTGGAAGGAGAGGGGCGCCAGGAGCTGGGGCCGGCCGGGCGCGCTCTCGCCGCTCGGCGTGGTGGGGGTCTGGCCCACCCGGCGCACGGTGGCCATGCCCGTCACGCTGTTCTGCTGAGTCCGTGTGGTCCATACGCCCTGCAACTGCCCAAGGGACGACTGACTGTCATTGAGGGAGTCAGCCGTGCCAGGCGCGTTGGCCCCACTGTCCAAGAGCCGATTGTCCTGCAAGTCCACCATGGACAAACTCTTGCTGCCATTAGACATCTGCACGTCGGGCTCATTGGCCTCTGAGTAACTGGAGCTTCGGGCAGGCGAGGGCTGGGCCCCAGCAGACCTTGTGACAAAAAACAAGTCCTTGTTTTCAGGGGTTGGAGATGGTAATCGTGTGAAATCTATCAGACTGCGGGGAAGTCAGTGCGTAAGGAAGAGGAGAGGAAAACAAAACAAAAAAGAAGAGTTGTGAATGCTGCACCAGAGCAGGAAAACAAAATCACTCAGAAGAAATCAGTGTGGCACAGCTGTGCGGGACGGGGACACAACCCAGCCCCTGCGGGCGCAGAGGCAGGGCTGGCCCGGCCAGGTCTGCCTGTGAGGAGGGACAGTGCAAGGGGAGCGGGGAGGACGAGGGGTGCAGAGGAGCCCTGGGCCAGCCCCGCAGGAGCAGGCAGGAGCAGGCAGGTGAGCCAGGGACGTGCGGTGCGTGGTGGGAGCGCCGCGCTGCGCAGGAGGCGTTCGCAGACGCGCTCTCGGGGGCTCTGCCTCCCCGGCTGGATCTGCTCCTCACGCTGACAGCACGTGCCACCCCTTCTGCTTCCAGCTGGCTGTATCCACGCCTCAGTCGTGTCCTCTGCTCTGTACCTGGGCAGTAAGCTCCCAAGGGCGTGTATTTGTACAGCATGGAGCACCATGGGGGCCTGATCCACACTAGGCCTCCAAGGGTCAGACAGAGCTCTAACAGCAGAGCTAAAGCCTAGCAAGTGAAGGTTATCCACCCGTTCCTCCTGCTGTGACATACATTCATGCAATATTGATTTCTTGGGGATAGGAAGAAAGAGCTTTGCAGTAGCTTAATGTGAATATACCGCTGATCAAAGATGGTGCATTATAAGCAAGTATTTGGGTGAAAGCATATCGTCAGAGATCCTCCATAGCATTAGATTTAAATAATTGTACCCCACGCTGGGAAGCATTAGAGATGAAAGCTCTGATTAGAGGAAGTCCAGCACCATTGCTGCCTTTCATTCCTAATTAACCTGTTAAATATTATGTAGTTTCCACTTACAAACTATTTTACTAGCACAGTCTTTCAATTTGTGTGGGCTCCATTTCATTTTCCACAAACAGAAACATTACAGGTCTGCAAGAGAGTCATCTTCCCCATGAATAAAACTCCCTACATAATTAGGCCAAAAAGTACGTTAGGTGACTGTGTCTGTGAATCACTGCTCATCATTAAAAACACCCAGTGTTATAAACTGGACAGAGGAGACTGGAATTGATTGTTAGGCCTCTATAGCTTGGCAACTCTCAGAGAAATGTCCAGATTTGGATCTCGGTGAATTCAGCGCATACCCTATGTCTTACAAAGACAGGTAAGGCCAATCCTAGAAATCTTGCATGCTCAGAGACCTAATGAACTTAATGGCAATACCCATCACTTTGAGGGTAGCACAAACAAGCCCGCAAGTCCTCAAAGAATGAACATTTTGCTTCTGCAGCCACATCGCAACAGCTGAGATCGGAACCGCCAAGTTCTTGATTTCCCAGCCCACATCCCCAGTTTTGGCTCACAAGCGACCCCGGATGGAGCCACGTGTGCTACCGCCCACTGCTCTGTCTAGCTTCAGAGCTGACCTACATCCAGCACCAGTTCTGCGATCAGAAAGCCCAGTCAACGGATCAGGCAACTCCACACTACACCTTGTCCTGCCTGTCCCTGCAGGTGCTCACGTTCTGGCCAGGCCACCTTTTATGCTCTTACCCAGATAAGTCATTCTCTATCACCATTTTCTGTAGCCCCGCAGAGATGCTGTTGCCAGCATTGGGCGTGGATGCGGTGTGATCGGTCGTGACAGAGACCTGCACGCAGGCCGGGTTACTGAGTGCCGAGTTGACATCCCTCAGGATCCGAGGCAGAGGCCCAAGTTTTGTTGCAGTGCCCTGGGGAGAAAAGAGAGCAGAATTACTCCCAACATCTTGTATTTTTGCTAGAGAACTGTGGGCTCTGCCGGTTGCTGGACAGTCTCTTCAGTGAATCCCATTAATAACATTCATTTCCTCCATCATTTACCCCCACTGCTGAGGCTATGGGATGTCCCAGAACATGTGGCTTTAGAAACCATTTGCTGCTGTGGGGCAGAGGAAGCAAGCGTGATTAACAAAGTTCAGACACAGAAGACGACAGCTACAGCCAAGCCTGGTCCAGGTCTCCTGACAAAAATCCTTTTAATTAAAAAGAAACCTTTTCAGTCTGCTGGGACAGACAAAAGCCTGGTGCTCAGCAGCTCTGCCTTCTCACTTGCCTCAAAGTAGGATGCAAAGAAGGAGCTACTGCTGCAGCACGTGCAAAGGCTGGGAAGTGCTAAGGGTGAGTAACAGCTGTGCTGTGCACGGACACCGCGATCGGAGCGGTGCCTGCTGGACGTGGGGAGGTGTGTGGTGTGGGGCGTATGCCCAGCGCTGGCCAACTGCGCTTCCCCAAAGCCTGCCCCGGCGATGCCCCGGTACCTGCTCCAGTTGAGAAATGACTTCCCAGAGTAGTGAGTGCAAAGTGGACAGTTCCCGGCCCAGGTCAATGTAGCCTTCAAAGCCAGCTGTGTTAGAGATGGTTTCGGGATTGGAAATCTCCAGTAGAAATCTCTGCATGTTAGTCCATTCATGTTCCAGGAACTGATTCATAAAGGACATGTATTCCTCTTTGCTGCCAAACCTATCAAGACAGCAATACGAATTTCAGCTAAGCCCTGCAAACAGGAGTGCAGTCAACGGAACGGGCAGGTACATACGCGGGTAAGAATGCCAGAGCCTTCCTCTGGCATTTGAACCCTTCCAAGCCTTTGGGATCATCGGGTTGCTAGCAGGCACCTGGTACCTCACTGAACACGGAACCAAAACTAACTCCAGCCTAATCCAGCTAGGTCCTTGTCAGCATGGGATCTCTGCAGTAGGACTGCAGGTGAAAGCTAGAGAAACAAAGCTGTCCTTGGTAACGGAGTGTATCTTACTGCTGGGGCAGGGCACAGCCGCCAGAAATAGGACCTGTCACTGGAAATAAAGAAATCGTAATACCAAGCACCATCAACTGACTGAAGCCCAGTGAACGATGGTGGTGGGAATCCTGCGCTCTCCCCACTCTTTCACTGGCACTGAAGCTAACTCCAGCCATGCCGGCCACTGCTGCCCTGACACAACCACTCTGGGAGAGCTACGCCTGCAGCTGGGCCAGGCTGTTTGTCCCCTCGGGCTCCCTGCAGCCTCCTTCTGCCCTCCAAGCACTCCTTCCAGACTTTGCTCTCAGTTAGATGTCTTATTTAGAGCACAACAGGGAGGGTCTTGTGGTTCAACTGTACCAGCAGTGGTTGGTGCTGTGCCAGCGACGGCGATTCTGCGAGCAGAGGCTCGGCTGTGTGCCGTCTGCAGGACAGCTCTGCTTGAGCACTCTGGCTTGACTAATGTCAGCTTAGTTAAAGAGTCTTTCCTGCAAAGTGCTGAAAATCTGAAAACCCTTTAGTTAGGGATTGGTCAGGAATATAGAGAATTTCTGTCATCTAGTGTAACACACTTTTGTATGTCTTCTGTCTCCGCCTGCGTGCATGTATGCACATTCCTGACTGCAAGCGCGTGCACTAAGCTAGTTCCCAAATCTAAGAAGCTTTAGACAGAAACTGTCCATTCATGTTTTGGAAAGCTCATCATTTTGTTATCAGAGCTCAGGATAAGTAGCTCAGAGCTGCAGCCAGTGGAAAGATTTTCAGGAATCTCTCGCTTTGTCTCCATCAAACCTATGGGCTTAGTTAGAAATTGACAGTGTTCCCATTCTCTTTTCATACCTTCCCAGTTCAGACAACTGCATTTCCACAGCAGGGAAGGTCCCAGAGCTGACAGGAGGGAAAGACACGCTCCTGAGCTATGCACACCGCTGCCGGGGTTTGGGTTCTGGTCCTGCCGGTGCCTGTGACGGGAGGTGGGCAGAGCACCGCCACCAGCCATGCCCCGCACAGCCATCCCGGGACAAAGTGCCTGGCTGTGCCGGGGCGTTCCTCCTGCCACCTCCTGCTCGCCTGTGTGGTCAGAATAGCCTGTTTTCCTGCCCATAAAACATGTCCTGTTTTGGAAACTTAAATGATCTCCCTGACCTAACAGTGAGGGAATGGGTCCCAGAGGGACGTGGGGAAAAAAACCAACAGGAAACAAACAGGCCCTTTCCATCGAGGAAAGTGTGGGACTCCCGATGCTGGAGCTGTGGCTCTGCCTACACCCCCAGAGTTTCCTTCCCCCTCTCCAGACCTGCCCCGACCCGCTCCTGCATGCTGGCTTACTTGGCAAAGTTGGCGAGGTTCTGGGTGACCTTGGCAATGAGGGTCAAAGTGCGTGCAGTGCGGTCATCCGGGTACTCCTGCAGGAGACTGAAGAGGGACGGGGACATGATGGCCGGGCAGAGGAACCGGAGGAATAAGGAGGCACTGATCAGTCGCTCACTGATGTCTGGGCGGCCTCGGTTGCTGCATTCTTGTCTCCACGAGGCAAAAACTTCTTTGAGCTCCCTTGGGAAGACACTGAAACAACAGAAGGACATGCAGGGATGGCAAGTTCAAGGCCAGGTTGTTCAAACTGCCACACAGCAGTAAGTAAACACAGTGCGTATCAGTCGTGGGGTGCAACACCCAGACCTGTACAATGGTAGAGGCCTCTCACCCTGCTGATCCACAGCAGCACTGCTGTCTACACCAGTCCAGGCTCTTGTCCTTTTTTATTGCAGCGTGTCTGTTAGGAGACTGAAACCGCACAGGAAAAAGCAAAGCTGCTCCATGAAGTTGCAAGAGAAGCAGCTTTCATCAGGCTAATGTTCCTGGTTGTGCTGGCTGCCAAAATCCCAGCCAAGTGGGAAGATGGAGATATGAAACAAACTGTGCAAAGCAGCTCATCCCAAGTCAGTTGGCTGAGTCACGGGGCACTACGAACCGGGGCAAGCTCAGCCACCACGGTGGAGTGTGTCTCCTGAAGGAACACGGCACCGTGGGACCCCCTCAGCAGAAACACCAGCAGTACCAGGGTCACCGGCACAGCTGGCGCTCGGAGGGAGGGCTGTGCAAATTGTAATGCTCCTGGTCAAGCACGTGGATCAAATCCCACTGTGACTAGTACAAGAGCCCCGGCGCCCCACCGGAGTTACTCCAGCCTTGTAACTGCACAGACCTCAGCCTGGCTTTCCTGGATAACAGAATTTCCCCGGGTCCAGCAGGCACTCGCTGCAGCAGCCCTTATCGCCAGAGAACTTGCTGCCTGTTTCTGCTCAGCCCTCCCCAGCTCCCCGCTCCCACCTTATCCTGTTCCCAGCACGTGTTATTTATTCAGCTGGATACTCCCGCCCGTGGGAGCAGGCTGGCAATGGGTCCCACCGCGCTGCCCTTGGTCCCCTGGGCCCCCGGTCCCCAGCTCCCCACCCGCCCCAGCCTGCCCTGGCCAGCAACCACCGCCTTTGTTTCAAAACCAGAGCTGTTTACCAGCAGAGCTGGATGGTACAAAAGCAGACTGAAGAGGGGTCAGACTCCATTTTAGGCCATAAATCCCCTTAACAAACAGCCATTTCAGAGGACCGTTTCCCAGTTTTGCTGCAGGGACTATCCGGGAGAAGCAAAGCAATGCCAGCTGGCTTCTCCCTGCCTGTCCCCCTCTCCGGGACTGACTGCCCTGCGGCTGAACCTCACACGAGTCAGGAAGAAGAGAAAACCGTCGGAGTTGCATGGCCAGAGACACTGTCCGCCAGCAGCCAGAACCAGGTGGGAGGCTCTGAAAGGGAGGAGCGCTCAGAGCGAAGAACCCGCCCGTGCACGCTGCCCCTGCGGCAGCACCGCCAGGCCTCCGGGCAAATACAAGGGTGTTCCTCCTGCTGCCAGCGCTCCCCATGCTCCGGCCTCTGCTTCCCAGGGCTACGGACGCTCACTTCATCAACCCCCCTGACTGCTCCTCGCCACAGCTGCAGAGTTCAGGACTGGGGGTTTGTGGTCCGTCAGAGTGGCACGTACCCTGCAGCCAAACGGCCGTGGCCTCTAGCTCTGCAGCCATTCTCTGAGCTCAGCAGGCAGAGCCCTCACCCCTCATTTCATTAATTTGCCAGCTGCAGACCGCGCTGCCCGGCCGCACACCCCAGGTCTGGGGGTGCTGCTGTTAATCCCAGCCGGTGGGCACCCCGCCGTGCGCCTCCCAGCCCGGGCAGCCCGCTCAGCACAGCCCTGCTGCGTAGGGAGGTGCGCGCCTCACTGCGCTCCAGGTTTCCAGGGGGTTTCTCTCTGTCCTTCTGGCACGGGTGGTAACACTCCATGGAAGTGCTCGGCAAATGCTGCCATCGTGTTCAGCTTCTGCTCTGTCTTGGCTTCATGCTTTCACACTCATGAGCTTTTACCCTGTGCTTTATAAATAACATTAGCCAACGTCTTTGGCTGGATAAATTCTCCTCTGTCTTTGGCTTGATCCACACAATTGGACAAAGCCCTTTTACTTCATGGTATTTGCCCAGAAACAGGAGAATCCTTTAAGCAATTTAAGGCTTGAATGAGCAGGACAGGTTGTACAGTTACTGGAAAGTAAACCCTTGAAAATGTATGCACCGGCTGCATACAGCCTGTGAGTACTGTTCACTATCACAGGCTGGGAGACCATAAAAGTTTAATTGTGTAACAGCGGATGGAATTCAGTTAGCCGGCTTTATGTGACAAACGGGCCCGTAATTCATTACCCAACTTTCCAGTAACGAGCTTCCACATGCTGAATTTCTGCTTACACTGAAACTTTCCAGATGTCCAAATTATGTCATAATTATAACAATTTTCGGTTATTGTAAACCTCTTTCCTCTCTCTGACTCTCTCCGGCAGATGAGCATGCACACTCTGGCACTCTATTTAAAGCAAGATCGTTAGCTGTCAGGATACCTTGGCCAATCCCGAACACTCATCAGCCCAATTAATCCCCAAGAACCGCTGAGCACAAAGGACCGAGGGGGAACCACTCAGAGCAGCAGCTCAGCTGCTCCAGCCTTCCTCGGAAAGGCAGGACTGGAGGAACAAACTTCCCGTGCGTTCCTGACTTTCCTTAGGTCACTTTTCAAGCCTATTTTTAGAACGACCTTTTAGTCCTGCTTTGGGTATTTTTAAGAAGGTATTAATTCAAACAATTATAATCCACTGGTGACTAAAAGCAGTGAGTCTCTCCTGGGAGAGCAGGTAAGCGCCATTCCGGAGTCAGAGAGTTACTAATTGGCCCAGGATAAGGTATAGGATACCTGCAAAGAAATCTGTCCTTTGCTCATTTGTGGTAGATAAAGGACATCTGAGTGAGCCTCTCACTGCTTGTTCTCTCCCTCAGCAATATCAAGAAAAGCAATTCCCTTCCTGGGCTTGCAGGAGGGCACACTCAGTATCCTGGGAGATTACCTATAATGAGTTTTCAGACCTCAACACAACAGCTGGAATAGGAGAGAAAATGAGAAATCTTTATTATCAAATACTTCCTTCCTCCAATATTATCCTTAGTTGATGTTTCGCAACAACAGTGTTGCTACTAAATACATTAATAAAAACTAAGCCCGGACTTTTAAGCAGGAAGACTGCAAATCCAGCAGTAAGAAAAAAACAATCATTCTCTCATATGATCGGGACAAGAGTTTCTGGCTATGTAAGCAAGAGGCAGAAAGAAAATATTTTTATTTCTCCACATAAAGAGGGTCACAAGCCCTTTTTTTCCCCTTTCAGGTCACCTTTGCAGGCAGCCTCTGTGACAGACCCAAGGACTCCTGGCTCCCAGGCCCCAGGGCTGAGCAGCGGTAACACCACGAGCACAGCCGTGCCTGACAGCCACCTCCGCAGCAAGGTACGACTACCTTACTCCAATCAATTTTGCATATTTGGGCCTGTCCCAGCTAGTTGCAAGAACCTTGACCCTGAGAACAAACAACTAGGAAATGCCTCCCACTGCATACCAGGCCTTGGGCCAAGGAGGCAACGGGCTCCCCGTCCCCGCCTCGGTGAGCACCCCGGGGCTGGGAGAGAGAGGGGTTAACCCAGAGGAATGCAGGACACTGAGCCAAACAGCAACCCAGGAGTAAAGCATCCTCCTCCTGCGCTCCAGCTCTCTGCAACAAGAGAACATCTGCCTAAACAAAAGCTCCCTGCGCTGGTGCAGTTTCCTCGCAGGCAGGAGGAGTGCCGCAGACCTGCCTGCTGCAGAGAGATCTCAAAACTTCACCCGATGCTCAGGCAGAGTCCGTCAGTCTGACCCAGACTGAATCATTACACGGGCAGGAGACCCGGGACATGCATTTCTGCCCTTTATTCCAGACTTTCACATACAGTTGGCATCAAGTCCCTCTCTGAATTGGTCACGCTGGCAAAGGCATTTTGTGTTGCTTGACTCCACTGCCCCATTCCTGCGTCTGTGCTCCAGTGACCCTTCAGCACCCACTGAAAACAAGCGTGACGGGGAATCAGTGAGCCTGTCGCACCCCAGAGCAGACACTCCAAACTCTGGCTGAGCGGGAGCTGCTGTCTCACCCCCTGGCCATCCCCACCCTTGCTCCTGGACCACCAGGACCCCCTTACGTGCTGCAGGACGCGGGCAGGGCCCCGCAGCTCTCCCTCCAAAGCTCTCTGACAAGCTGCCCGTCAGCGCAGCTAAGGGACGGGTACCACCAGCCCGAAGACGGACTGCTGCCACCCTCGTCCCCTGCAGCTGTACCGGCTCTGCGCTAGCTGAGGGCGTGCGGGGGGAGCGACACTCCCGGGATACTGACCAGTAGGAGTTGATGATCTTGCAGAAGGCCAGCTCGCAGCACATTTTCAGGTTGCTCTGATGTTCAGGAAGGTCCGAAGACGAACACTTACTGGGATCCACCTCACAATTTTCATCTGATTCGTACAGAGCCTTGATAAATTCCCCTGTAAAACAGACAGTCGGTGGTGGGTTTTGGAGACATGAGAGACGCAGTCTTCAAGCAAGACTGTTCGTAAGCCCCAGTGCCCGAGCAGTTACCCCGCGCCCCATCACGCTGGCTGAACAGAAACTGGGTACGAGAGCAGGCGGTGGCGGCTGCCGGGGCAGGCTGTGCCCCAGCCAGCTCCCAAGATCTCCGAGTGGACCCAGGAGCAGCCGGCGCTGCCTTGGGAGCTCATAAAGAAATACAGTACACCCTGCAGAAAGGCACCTGGGCTCCCGACAAGCACGTTTCATCCCTCTTCCCCAGTTGGCAGCTCTGCCTCGGTGGCTACGGGCTATTGCATCAGAACTATGCTGCCAAACACCCGCTTCCTCAGCCTGCCCCGACCCCCCATTACACCAGTTCCAGAGACGCTCCCTTGGGCTGCTCCAGTAGGAAGGATGCTGGCAAGTTCTGTAATTATTTGTGGGATGGTCTGCTACTGCAGACTGTGCCCTGGCGCTGACAAGCCAGTGTGATTCACAGGAGAAATAAGTAATTAAAGGAAAGAAACAATTTACTTGGTTTATTTTGAGCTGGACATAACACAAAATGAAATTAAAATATTTCTCTGCGTTTCCCTGCACTCCTGTTTGCTGCCTGGCTGCTCCTCGCCCTTGCAGAGACTCACGCTGTGGAGCTGCTCTGCCAGCCCCTCGCCTTCGTGCCACCCTTCACTGCGGGGTGCCCGGGCACAGACCCCCGCCCCGGCCGAGGGTGCTTCCCACCGCCTCGACACGCGTCCAGCTGGGGGGATGGCATCGTCCACCCCAGCTAGCACACAGCAGTGGCTGCGGAGACCCAGGGACGGGATAATGGGGATGAAGAGGCAGTGTTTATCTAGGGGCCTGCAGGGATGGGTGACGTTCTGGGACAAACATTTGCTTTGGTTTTCTTCTAATTCCACTTGGTTTGCTCATCTCCTAATTCCTGACCGTCTTGGATTTTCCCAACCTCTTGTTTTTTGCCCTCTCTAGCCTGCATTCCTCCCCTATTGCCAAAACAGATTTTAATTACGTACTGGAGAGCCTCTCCAATGTATTTTCAGCTCTGCCAGGGAGCTCTGGAGCCTCTCTGCTCGCCTGCAGGTGATGCCTGCTGTTATTATCCGGCCCTATTACTGGCTTGTGCTCCACGGTTTAAAGGAGAGCACTATGCTGTATTGTGTTACCTTGTGACACACAGATGAATCATTTCACTGATAAAAGGTCTACACAGAATCAGCGCCCCAAACAGCGAGCAAGAACCGCAGGCTCCTCCTGTACTAGATGGAGCTGCCTTGGCAGCATTTGCATTGAGCCCTGAAAGGGGAATATTTCAAAATTCTCTGCCTTCATTAATCTCTCGTTTTTTTAGAAATTTTATAAGGTAATCTACTTACAGACTTGCCTTCAACCAGAAAGCATTACAAGGCATAAATAAATAATATTCCTTTTCCTATTCTTGTGGGCTATCTGTCAGTTTGACTGAATTTGCTCAATGATCTCCCCTTCCTCAACTTTGTCATTATTATTATTATTATCTTAATAAAGTATTTACGCTGCTTTGCTCCTTGCTAAAATTACACAAATCCACTAGTAGGAACCCAACATACTGAAAAATTAACAGCTCAATAGACTCTGCTCATCCTACTGCTAGGATGTGGATCCAATCTAGCCGCCTTCGGCTGAGGTTCCGACATAACGCGTCAAAGGCAGCCTCTCCCCATCCTTGTGCTGCGCTGGCTGCACACAGCAACACAGCAGGTCCTTCCTGACCTGCCCAGCAGCTCTAATTATTTTCATTTGCATCAAGAGAAATATTTTTGGAGCCATAAACATAGCCAGCACTTAAAAAAAAACACCAGGAGGGTTCCCAGTGCGATCTGGGAGGCAACTCTCATCACTGTAACTCGGGAGATTTCATCTGACTCACTAGTGCTGCGAGGAGCCGGGGGAGCGTCTCTGGCGGGGGTGTGCAATCAGGGGAAGGATTCAATCAGCCGCCGTGACACTGCCAGTGCCGAGACAGAAGACTTGGCAGGCAGCATAATGCCTTCAAATATCAATTTGTTACCTGCTCTGAAAGCAGATCAAAGTGCTAACTCAGCGGTGACCTTCACGTGGGAGCAGAGAGCTGCCCGGCGCGGCCGTGGCTGTGCCGCGGGCTCGGACCCCGCTGCCAGAGAAACCCCCTGGCAGGTGAACGCTGGTGCCTCTGATGGCCGTCAGGGCTCAGCTGATGGTCTCCACCGCGCAGAGCACCCCGCGGCTTAGAGGAGGACCTCTCTGGGGGAGACTTGCCAACGCTCTGTACGTACCTAAGGCATCTTGCAAGTATTTCTGCCCCACCAGCTTCAGGTATTCTTCGATTGCTTTGGTGGCCAGTGTATTCTCCCTGAAAATGAGATGCTCATTCTCACCACAGCGATCAACTTCAGACATCATCAGGTCAGTCAAGAAATCCTGGAAAGCAAAGCCCATGGTGGGTCACCACGCACTGACATACGCTTCGTTCAGCAGAGCAGGCAGCCTCCCCTTCTCCAGAGAGGTCTCACCTTCGCAAGACACAAGAGGGAGTGGAGGTGCTGCGGGTGATCCTGTGTCTGCACGCTGCGTTACTACCAGCCCGACTTTTCTCCCGTTTCTCCAACCTCACGGAGACAAGAGGAGAAATAAATCTCTGGAGAGTCACAACCTTTGCACCCCCAAAAATTATTCTTTCCAGGCCTGCACCACATTCACCCCTCCATCAGTGCCGGTTTTCGGTTGGGTCTCATATCAGCCTCACATTTTGTGGGTGAAACACTTTCTCCACCGTTAAATGTGGCTGCATTTGGTGCCCAAGTGCACTGGTTACAAAACAGGGACATCCTCAGATGTCATGAGCCGTGCCCCGCAGCTAACGGCTGAGAATCAAGCCTGGAGTATGCATCAAGATGCTCACATGTCCTATTTCCTCAGTATTCATGGAAATAAACAGCACTGCTACAGCGCACATTTTGGGCACATTTTTGCTCTGATGTACACACAACCAAATACCGTGCAATTTTATAATCCTCTGTGCTGCAGAGCAATGGAAGGGGTGAGCAAGAGCAGACTGCACGCCGACAGCTGCCCTGCGCATCAGGCTGGGCTACTGAATTGCAAATTCTAAGAGAAAACCAGCACTTCAGACCAAGCTCCATGTCTGCTTCAGCAACAGCGTCAACTGATCAGAGAGGGTCACGTAGCTCCCCGTGCATTCTGCTGAAAATCCACTGCGTGGTGTAATATTTAGTGTGCTGTAGCTAGTGTTAATGCAGGAGAAACGCCAGGCAGTTTTTAATGCTAATACATATTCAGCTTCTGTTCCCTGCACCGCTAATGGGAAAAGCAGCTCTGGGCCCCTGCCCAGCTCCTCGCTGCGCTGGGGGCTGACAGGGTCGACCTGCTCCCACCCAGCACCACTCACCTGCACCCTGGACGCAAAGGGAAACAGGCTGCTGGCACCCTGTAAATCACACGCGTTAAACCTCTTACTGTTTCCCCATGCAGGAGACAGAGCAATGTTGACATACAAATTCACTTCTACAACCAAGGGCACCTTTTTTTAAACTGCCTTCCTCTAAAACAAAATAACCTGCTCAGTAATAACCTTTCACTAAGAAATTCTCCTTCATTTGTCGTGACCGTACCAGACGTAACCTGTTCCCGGCAGGGGCAGCAGGAGCACCCCAGAGCTGCCGTGCAGGGACCCAGGTCCTGTCCTCGCTGTCCCCACGCAAAGCGCAGCTCCCAGAGCCCCCCGAAGCGCTGTGGCCACGACCCAGCCTGCTCCAGCCCAGACTGGGGAGGGGGACGCTCAGGTCCCATTCCCTGCCGGCGGCTGTCCGGGAGATTTGCGAGAGGCACTTAGCTCCATTTCATTTTCCAGATGGACACCTCTGCATTGAAAGTTTAAGCAAGGTTCAACAAACAGCTCCACCTGAACCCAATGGACCCAAATAATGTCATCCACAGGCCCTTCATTACTGTGCTTCTGTCCCAAAGGAAAATCCAGGCAGCAGGCAGGTGCGTCTCCCATCTGAGAAGAGGGGAGGAGGGGAGAAAGGCTGGCATCTCCGCAGCACCCAACAGCCCGATCCCTCCCACCATCCCACAGGACTGGGACTGGGACCGACATGCTGCCGTGACCTTCCCGGAAGAGCCTCCAGAAAAGCCAGAGGAGGAGCTTTGCGGAAAAAAATGTCACTTCCATTATTTCTTTAGCCAGAAGATCCCCTTCCTCAGATCCTGCTACGTCTGCAATGCTCCAGCAGCCGCAGAGGCAAAAATCCCTCCTGGAAGCAAAGCACGCGCCTCCCCCCACTATCTTCTCTCATTTTACCCCTTTTATCAGCCAAGCTGGAATGAAACTTTAAACCCCTGCTCAAATCCTGTTAGCTGCTATCTGGGTAACTCTATCACCTTTATCTTCCTGGGTCTCTCCCGGGGTACGTTTCAATTCCAAGCCACAGCTCAGGCTGACACAAGGTGCTGATTCTTAATTAGTAGCCACTGACCTTGGCTTTGCTTGATTCTCTTTCCTGTCACTTTCCCAACATACTAATTATCTCAGGAACACTGTGTTTTATAGCTTCTCTTAGCCAAGTGTTTGCTTTTCGCCTCTCTTGTCGGCCGAGGACTGGCTGCTGCGGGACGCAGGGCCAAGCCGTGATGCACAACCCAACCGCGAGCCAGGGCTGCCAAGCGGTGGAAACCCAGGGGCCAAGTTTTAGCCAGCAATAATGTGAATTTTGATGATTTCAGCTGATCTATAAAACTCACTAGAATTTAAAATCAGGAAAAATTCCAGTGTGTGACTCAACAAAAAGCCAGAAAGATGCCCCTGAGACCCCTGCTGTGGTCATTATCCCCTACGGAGCAACTGCAGCTCGACAGCTGAGAAAGTGACCCCTTGTCTCCAAAGTGGAAAGGAAAGCCGCTGAAATCCCAAGGAGCTCCATTACGGTGCAGCACCCAAAGCCGGGGCATAACGTGGCAGAATCCAGCCTTGTTACTGACCAGCGGACGGAGGTGAGAGCCAGGATACCCAACAGCATCCCCCGGGCCAGGGCTCCTCACCATCCCCAGCAGGTCCAGCCTCCCCAGGCTGCAGGAGGCATCTTGCCGGGCTGTATGAACCAGCCCCGAGATGCATCAGGGATCAAAATACCCACAGCCAGCATCCTTGAGCGAGTTCCACTGCAGAGACCACTCTCGGCAGCCCAGTGGAGCTCTGCGAGCCGCGGGAAAGCAGCCTTGTCCGTGGGTCAGTTCCCATGACATCCTGCAATTTCTGTCCCAGGGCTGTCTTCCAGATCTTGCCTTCCCTCCATACAAAAAAGCCACATCGGCTCTGGATCACGCGTCTGGTATCTCTGCCTTAAGTACGCCAGCAGCCAGCACTCGGAAGACACAAATGGAATGCAAATACTTGTCGAATCCCTCCAGGGGCCTCACTCACCCACATACAAGGCTCTGAATAAAATGCAATAACTAAAGCCAATAAAACTCCCTGTTTCTGAGCAGCAGAGATCAGCAGGGGGTTGTTTTTAGTTAGGGCCCCTGGCAATGGAAGAAATAAGATGCTTTATTTCATTACATTGGAGTTGAGAGGGGAAGGAAAAGGTCTACAGTAATAATTAAGGGCTGTGGCAATGCTCTTCAGGCTTGCTCCCATGTTTATTTTAAGGATATTTGCTTCAGACTGGACACAGCTGAACCTGTGCAACTTCAGTCACTGCACATATGCTGATAAAGAAAAGCAACTCATAAATAAATTCAGAGCATAAAGCACAAGGAAGTACTGGTTTCCAGCACTTTTCAAATAAACCAAGCATGAGCCCACAGCAGCACGTGCTATTCTAAGGCAGCTCCTCCCGTCCTCCCCGAAATGCATGCAGGAGTTTCGCTGCCGGAGCAGCAGCCTGGCCCCTGCAGCAGGCAGCAGCAGGCAGCAGCAGGCAGGAGGCAGGCAGGGTCCTCAGCCCCACCTCAGGGCTCAAACACGCCACCACAAAGTACTTCCAGTGCTGCAGCTTCCCCTCTGCCCGGGACGCCTGCGTGCTCTGCAGCTCCTCTGCCCACATCCTCAGCCACAGCATCCTCTGGCCGGCCCGGGCGGCGTCACCCCCAGCACCCGCCCTGCCTGCGCAGGGCAGCGGGCAGCGCTGGCCTGAGAGCATCGGCGGGCCTGGCCTTTGCTCCACGCACCTCGCTCTGTTCCTCAAGTGTCTCCATTTTCATTTACTTGTGGTGTAGCCTAAAAACATTGCCATCTTCCCCTGGGCCTTCATCCGCTGAGCTTCAGATGCCACTTCCCCTGCCCCACCTGGCTGAATCCACCCTCCTGTCTCAAACCACAACCAGGCAGCATCTTCCTGCGGGTGAGGAACCGTGTCCTAACCCCTGCCTCGTCCCTCACACGTGCAGCAATTCAGGACGTCTGACTAAGTCATCTCGCAGCAGGACTGCTTCATGCTGCCATGGCAGATCCCCCAAACCTTTGCCTGGGGAAGCTGGAAGGAGAACGTGGAAATAGGGGTGATGCCCTGGAAATGAGCGTGCTGCAGCCCCGCGCCGCTCCGCGTGAGGCCCCCGCAGCCGGACGTCTGAAGCTGCTGCCCCACGTCAGCCGGCATCGGCATCGGCGTGGGGCCAGGGCCCAGCTGCCCTGGCGGCGGCCTGGATTGGAAAAGGCTCATTGAAAAGTGAAGTCCACCGAGAGAAAAACCAACACCTGCTCAAGAAAACAATCCTTCATGGCCCATGTCAATAGGGCCAAGGAAGCAGACTAATTGCATTGCTCAAACACAAAAAATGGGAAGAAAAAGCTTCTTCGCAGGGGATGAAGCCGGAGCAGAGAAGACAGCTAATTCAGTCACACATCTGATCAATGCTGACAGCCCTGCCTGCCCACAGCACCACTAGCCCTCGGCCCCGCGCACTTGCAACTTCCAGGGCTTGCACTTGCCAGTGCCAGGAAAGCCCACCCCACCCTGGGGAGGGGTCTGCCTGCATCAAGTATCCCAGTTCCAAAGGGGTGCAAGGTGCCAGCCCCTGTGCCCGGGGGTGTCACTGGGCAATGCCTCCCTCCTCCAGGTCCTCAGCCCAGGCGGCAGAAAGATGGAGCCAGCCGGTGCCCGGCATGGCGGTGGTGAGAGCAGGAGCGTTTCCTGGGTACGGGGAGCCTTTCCAGAGACATAACCAACAAGTTTTGCAGGACGCATCCTGTCCACACCCAGGGAGGATTTTGCACCTCACCGTCCCGAGGAAGGTCCTCCAGCCTCGCAGGGACGCGTCCACCGCTGGAGCACGCAGGTGTGAGGGAGCTGAGGAGACCCGCGGCCCCGCACACGCGGGTGTGAGGGAGCTGAGGAGACCCGCGGCCCCGCACACGCGGGTGTGAGGGAGCTGAGGAGACCCGCGGCCCCGCACATGCCGCCTCGGTCACGCACCCCTCTGGGCTGGAGCTGATTGTTCCCAATATTGTAACTGACTGATGGGCAGATTGACTTTGAAATAATAAGGTTCTCCACATCACAAGCCTGATTAATAGGATTGACTTAACCTTAAGAGGATTGAATTGATAAAGGTAATAAGATTACTGCTTATTTCAAAGACTAGTCCAGAGTCCAGCTGGGCTTTTACACAAAGGTGGAAAACACGAGGGGTTGGTAGGCTGTGGGTTACAGGTGGAGGAGTGTCAGGGCACACCGACGTGTCAGCGCGGCACTGGCAGAGAAACGCGGCACTCGACGGTGCTGAGCTCTGCAAGGAGAGCGGCAGAGGGGCAGCGACTGCGTCCTGGGAGGACCCCAACCACCAGTCCTCGACTGTTCACCACCACACAGTTCCTCTGAGGATCTGTGCTGGACACGTCTCTGCTGGGAAACACAGTGATGTTCCCTCCTTTGAGCACTGGAGCTCATCCTTGACGCTTCTGGCATCTTCTAATTCTCCTTGGGAAAAGGAGGTGAAGTGGCAATGCGAGGGTTAAAGCACAGGCATCTGTGGCCATCACCTTGCTCACGGAAATAAGAAAACCTAACCGAGGGATGCAACACTAACACACTGAGCAACCACCACCTCCCCGGGAGGGCAGAGGGGCCGGATCCCACACCGGAGGCTTAGAAACCGCCCGTCACCCCGACAGCCAGAACACTGAGCTCTGCAGCTGCCGCTCACCGCCCTTCTCCGTCCCTTCAACAGCCTGACCGTTGTGTTTAGGGAGAGGGGAGAAACGGTGGGGGTGCTCATAACACTGATTAAAAGCCTTACTAGCTCAACTACGGCTGCTCTAAAATATTATCAGGGAGATAAACTCTTTGTGGGGGAAATGATATGGCTGCTGCCAGTCTCGTCTACAGCTGAATGCGTGCAGCATCCTTGCTCCCCTGTGTCCACAGCCCTTCCAGTGCGGGTAAGGGAGCAGTCCCAAAGGGACAGACCGTGCCACTCATCTCCAGGTCTCCTCCCCGAGCTGAGCAGTCACTTTTAGGCAGCCCTGCATGATATTTGCAGGTCCTGCACTTAAACTGGCACTGCCAGCAAAGCTCTGACCAAACCCCGCACCGCCGAGGGAGGGAACATGGGGAGTTTCCAGCAGGCTCACACGGGGGGAGTAAATACATCTGCTTAGCTGAAGCAAATCCTTGTAGCATAAACAAACAGGGACACATGTTTATTCTTCACTCCATTCACAACACGATAAATATTTATTTCAAGTGAGCAGCTGGTTAGTTAGAGCTTGGTCTAATGCTGGGTTTGATCTACCAACCATTTGGACAAGAGAGTTTTTTTGTATATTTATGGTCATGAACTGAGCTCCAAAAGTTGTAAGAGAGCCCTGAAACAAATCTAAGCATGGGAAATATTCTGGAAGCATCGAAAGTCACAATCGGTCTGGCTTTGGAAGGATGCAGCCTGCCTAGCCATAACCACATCACACGGGCCACATCAAGCCGTGCTAATGGCAGGGGTGAGCACTCTCAGCAACACCAAGCATGGCAACAGAAATACTTTTAATTATGAGTTTGTGTCTTTTGTCTATGGCTTGCAAAACACATGAAAATAGTCAGGCATCTCCCCACACCCTTACAGGTAACATTTTATCAGTGCTCTCGCTGGGAAGATGAAGCACCTAACAAGTCAAGGACAGATGCTGAGAGTCTCTCTGTGTTTAGCCTCAAAACTATGTCCCTCTTACGGCACAGCGACGCCTCTTCCAGTCCCTACTTGCCATAAATAGAGACAGTGAACTTGCACTGAGCGCTGCTTTAGTTCTGGATGTTTGTCAGACTTTCCAGTGGGCTGGGGCAGCTCCCTCAGCCAGACCGTCGACACTCTTCACTTTATCAAAACGCTTCTCCCTGTCCTCTCCACCTATTTGCCTTGGCGGCCGGTCAGGGGTTTCCAGGCGTGCCCTGATGCACACCAAACCCTTGTGCGGCACTGCGGGGATGAAGCTTTTCCCTTTCCCAAACAGAGATCAAAGGAAGCACGGACTTTGACTCCAGAGAGGACTCTCTGCTTTCATTCTCCACCTTTTAATCTATTGTGACATGGCTATGAAGTCCAGGAAGAAGCAGATACTTAGGGAGAAAACTCAGCTACAGCCCTTGTCCCCCTTCTGCCTGCAGCTTTACGTGCTCTCCGGCAGGAGGGACGCAGGCAGTGCCTCTGGGTTTTCGCAGCTTCAGATACCGACACCTGGCCAGTGGGGCACAGCTCGTATCGCAAAGGAGCCAAGTGGGGTGTCTGTGGGCAAGGATCACCCTTCTGCCGCCGGCGGGGCTGCACGGGGATGCCGGTGCCGGGGCCCTGGCTGTGGCTGGCACGCACAGCATCACCCGCGCAGCACCGCATCGCACCTCCCCTGCACGGGGACTCCTGCAGCGTGGCTCTGGGCGGACACAGGGACCCGATCGGCCGTGCCTCGTTAAGGGATTACACCATATTTACAGCAAATTGCTACAGGAAAACAGGGCCTGAAACAGCGCAAGAGCAATTAGCTGCTAATGAGTCTTCATAGATAATCTACCGGACACTTGTTTCCCAGTCCAACTGTAATTGCTGCTTTAGTTTTGATCCACAAAAACCTCTTTATCAGCAAAATAAATTAGTGGCTGCTGATTGCCACGTCTGCGCTCTTCAGGGCAGGGGAGAGCTCTGAAGAGGTCATTGGAAAGGCTCTTGGCAAGGCACAAGGACGGGGAACCCACCTCCAGCCCGAGCAAGCTTCAGCGGGTCACAGGAGGACAGAGGCCTGGAGGAGGGGGCCGCTGCCCCCCGCACACCAGCGCCAGGGAGCAGGGTGCTCACCACTGCCGGACCGGGCTGAGGCCCTCGCCCAGCGGCGGCTGGGACCCGGCCCCACTTTCTGCCTCATCCAGCAGCACACCAGCTCCCCGGCACCATCCCTGCCCGCTGGGCTCCTGGCCCACGGAGATCTGTTCTCCTCCTCCCGGGCTCTGAAGCCCATTTCAAAGCCCGCTGTGCCCTACTTTGGGCCGTGGGTGTTTTACCCTCCTGCTCAGTGCTGCCTCTAAATGAGCAGGCGTTTGGTGCTGGGTGAGTCCAGGCTGAGGGAACTGTGTCCTCAGCATCAAAACCAGACGCAGCCGGAGCCAGACCTGCCTGCAGGCCCACGCCTTCCCCAACATATGCAACACATACAGAGCCTCTTACCTACAAACAAGAAAAATGGAACAAACTGTTTCTCCTGCAGACTAGCTGGGGAGAAAAAGTAAGAGGCTGTTGTTTCTGTGCTGGAACTCCAGGGAGGTGCTCAGAGCCCTGCCGAGGGGCCAGCCAGGCGATGCCCAGGGAGAGGGAGAGCAAGCAGCATGGCAATCGGACTTCTTTAAGTGCTTGGGCTTGTCCCGTCCATCTTTCTCCCTGGAGTGGGCTGAGAGGGGCTGCCTGGCGGAGGGCAGGGACCGCAACACCAGCACAGCCTCCCCGTGCAGACCGGGCACCAGCCTGCCTGCTGTGTCCCCTCGCCGGGTCGTGGTGCTTAGCCACCGGGAGCTGTCCTGAGCAGCGGCGTGGTGCATCCAGGTCACGCAAGCAGGGGTGAGGGCGTGTTTTCCTCTCCCATTCATTGTTTTTTTACCTTACTGCTGCTTTTCCCTTTCTCTGCTTGTCCAACTCCTCTACAAAGGACGCACCACCCAGTTCCCATGCTCCACTAACTCCTGTTGCTCTGACAGCTCCCTAAACTCTCTGCTAATGTTGATGGCAGATGACAGGCAGGCAAAGCAGAAGCTCCATTTTAGGGGGAAATTCATCAAGTCTGTTTACTGTTTGCTGTGTCCCTCGTGTAGAGCCTCTGGGATCTCAAGCACTGATGCAGACACATGTCTAGAAACACACTTGCTCTCTCTGGAGCCTCTCCAGCGCCGACGAGAAGAGGAAAAAGGCAGGAGCAGTGACAACAGCTCTCAGCCGTACCCGCACATGATCCATGGTGATTGAGATTGGGGGACACTTGAAGCCTTTTGCACCAGAACCACGTAAGCCACGGACAGGGTCTTTCATGGCAATGTTATTCCAACAAGAGCCCTGGCACTAGTGCCACAGAGCCGCAGCGAAGGGCAGCACAGCCCCCGGTGCACGGGGAGGACTGGTGCCAGCAGAAGGCACGGCTGTGCCCAGACACCACGCGCTGATGGCACCGAAGCCCCGGCACAAGGAGCGAGGAGAGGGACACCTACGATGCTCTCCCTGTGTAACCAGAGCGCGTTATTTCACACGCCGTGAAGCACAAGCCACTTCTGTCACCTCTGAGGGCAACGCAGCCAAGGGGACCAGGACTGTGGTCCTTCCCCACACGCCTGGGGTCTGACACTGCTGCCGGGGATCAGGAAGGCTTTAACTGAGCTATTTTCTCTGCCTCTGCAATAGCAGACCCGCGGCCTCGCAATCCTCTCAGTGAGCTTTGCCTGCCTTGAACTAGACCAGGAGGCCAAGCCACTTCTCTGTCCGACAGATGGTAACTAAATCTAATCCACGAACCCTGTCACGGTCCCAGGCAGCAGTGGCACCTGTGGAGGAAGCAGAGCCTTGCAATTCCCCCTCAGGTGAGGAGCTCACGTCTCCTCAACACTGCAAAAGCTTTGGAAATCTTGCTCTTCCCCAGCTCCCCTCTGCAGAGTTCAGGGAGATGTTAACAGAAGAAAATCCTGATGCTTTAACTCCTGCAGTCCTGACGCTGGCACTGCCCACCACGCTGTGCCGTGCCACCTGGGGACGAAGGGTGCTCTGCAGCAGACGGGTCACGGGACTCCATGCCCCATGTGCTGGGGACCTCAGCGCTCGCCTGTGCTCTCCAGTAAGGGGGCTTCCAGCTCTGCTCACCCCGCCTGCACCATCACAGATCACAGCCAGGAATAAATCCCACTCTCTGCCACCTCCTAGCCTGCCCATTCCCCAGACCTGGCAGGGGATTCCCAACCATGAAGGATGTTCAGACAAAGTGGTCCACGAAAACTGAGCTTCCACCACTCGCAAGTTGGCTGGCATCAACCCCCCAACGAGCACTGCCCTGGGAGCACCCCAGGACCCCTGGGCTTTCCTGCACCGCTGCCCCCCCTCACACTCCCCTTCCGAAAGCATCAGGACAGACCCTGAAGACTGAGAGCTGATTCAGAGACACGCTTGCCCGCAGGCGGACTTTGCTCTGAAACCCTCAAGAGGATTTCACTCCTGTTCAGCTCCCGCCGTGCTGGGTGCTCAGCGCAGCAGCACGGCGACAGGGAGGGAGCAGGGCGGGGAACCCACTGGGTTCCCACAGGAATACCCAGCACGCACAGGCTGCTTAGCTTAAGCCAGCATCACTTACATTTCATCCCTGAAAACTGCCCTCTTGCTTACTTTCACATTTGCGCCTGTTCCTAAAGTAAGAGCCTGGCTCCCGAGCCTCCAGAAGGAGAGAAAAATGACTCGGTTGCTATCTTGTGGTCCCACCGACCTCTTTGCTAATTAAGCAATTCGCACTGCATGTGCTACCAACTTGTTTGTAATGAAAAGCAAAATTAGAGTGTATTAATGATGGCTAGGCCTGAAGCCCAACTGATGTGGTCATTTCCAAAATCCCAACCCAGGAGTCTGCTCCTGGTGGCCTCTGGTGGGACGGTACGGATGACGAAGGGTCTTACCTTGGCCTTGCCTGTACTCTGCAGGATGTGCACCAGTGCAGACGCCATCTCCTCTTTGTTCTTCACGCTCAGCGAGGGCTCCAGCACCGAGCACAGCACCATGTAATTGTTAGTGATGTACTCGGCAAACTCTTTGTACATCTCCATGGGAAGAATGCTCATACTCTGGTAGCGTGACTTGATGCGGATCATGGGCCCCGGGGACTTGCCCTTTCCGGGGTTGGGGCTGACCACTGGGTACCATTTCTCCACAAACTGCCGGCCCGTGACAGAGCTGACGGGGATGTTCACTTGTCCAATGAAATTGGTCTTGTCCTTCTTTTTCTTCTTGTCAGTCTCTTTGTATAAGTGCACCGTAATGTTTTTGAGTGATGGGAGGTTATTAAATTCAAAGTGCTCCCCCCAAAAGACATTATCAGTTTTCAATTTACAGGTAGTTCGTGCATAAAGAACATCATCCAGGCATAATTCACACAAGTATTTTTTCTTAGCTGGCAGGTCCTTGGCTTCAATAATCCATAACTTTAACATATTCTCCACCCTTCTGCTGTTGTCCTGAAAAAAAGATGCAAAGAAAAAAAGGTCAATAAAAGACCCACAAAGCCAAGCACAACAAAACTGGAAATATGAGTTAATTATTTCAGATGTGCTAAATGAGCAGAAGCTTAAATACATTTTATTTTAAAGAAATGTTGGCTCTCAGGAATTTGCATAATAACACTACTTATGTTAATTTTCCAAGCATCACCGTGCTCTCCATGTCTGTTGGTGCCAATTAATATAAGGAACAAGGAAGATAAAACCCCTCCAAATTGTAAATGTACCACTGCCCGTTCACTGCCAAGAGGGCCTCAGAAGAAACCAAAAGAACCTCACGGATCATTAATGGCTTTTGCAGAACAGAAGCTATGTTGCAGGTACCACACAACCACCTCCCTTTTTAGTACAGCTGCTTTACGGCAGCACTGGAGTACATTTTCTTTACCGTAACAGAGCAACAATAAAGGGATCTGAATGCACACCCAGGGATCGCCTCATCCATGGCTGGAACACAACCACCTCTGGCAAGGAAAGAAGCATTTACAAAACCTCACGATATTTTAGGGCAGAAGTCCAGACTACCCGACTAAAACATCGAGAGGAATTAGGGGAGACAGAGTGAGTCCCACAGGAGAATCATTACAATTCAGAAATAGAAATTTGGCTTGGATATCTTTTAAACAACAACGGAGAAAAAGATACTGTGGATCTTTAAGAGCTCCCCAGTGATGCTGACCTCATCCTGGAAGAACATCCAGGGGCATTTGTTGCAGGAGTGACTTGAAAGGTAAAGCACTCGGAGCTGAACCGCTGCTAGGGATTCTGCAGTAACCTGTTTGGTTTGGAAAGCCCTCACTGAAACAGCAACCACGGCTTACTCAGCTCAGCCTAGGAGTCTGGGCAGGAACGTTTCTGCTGGAAGTCCACAATGGGGTACTGTAGGTTCAGGAAGTACACACAGGAACTATACAAGAACATTGAATTCCTGACAGAAACATCAAGTCAGATACTGAGAGTTTATTGTCTACGAACTCAAACAAAGACAGAAAGTTAGCCATCAGCTAATGCCATGTTTTGAGATGAGGGCACACTTCCAAATGAATTTCCACTGAACACTGCATCTCAAAGCCATAGTGACAAGCCCAGCCCCAGCTCACATTCCCGGGACTTTTCTCATGGTAAGTGTGACCACGCAAACCTTACACAGCTCTTTCAGATCATTACTACCAGGCTGCTGCACTCGGAAAGCACCGGAGTCACTGAACTCCACGTGCAGGAACACGGTGCTAGCGGCAGAAGTCCACCTCTCCCCGCCGCTGCTCCCGTTCTGACACTGAAGGCAATCTGACATCTGGCACCGCGCTGGGAACAACGAGCTCTGCCACGGAGGACTCCTTTAGCAACCCGTCAGGCCTGGACCTAACTCGCACGCACAGGTATGTGGCTCTGATACCAGGAATGAATTCACAGGATCCCATCATTTCTGTCTTTGCTGATCAGCAGAAAAAGACTTGTTGATGGAGCTCATCAGTTGTGAAATCCTGCAGCTGATTAGTCCTGATCAATCTTTGTTAGCTAACTCCAGTGCAGAGAGGGAGAAGCTGCTGTAGACTTTATTTTAGGATGTACTTAGTCTTAGTGGGCCATAAAACCACATAGTGGGTGCCCCTGCATTCTAGTGAAGAAAAGGACTTGTTTCTGTAGACCCCGGAGGGGATGATTTTGCCACCTCAACTGACTGGAGATGGGAAAGCTATGTTCCACTACTGCCTCAGAGAACTCGCTGCGATGGGCATCCGAGTTTCCCCATCACTAAAGCCGACACTGCAAGTACTACCAGGGTCAGGAAGTGGGATACGTCAACTCTTTAGACTATTCAGTCTTTTAACTTTGCTGGCAGCTACCTGCTGTCTGTCCCAGAGCCTTTGGGAGGTGGGAAGTCCTATGTCAGTGGCAAGTAGCACCAGTAACAGAGCAAGACTGAAGATTCTTCAGGTCTGATCAATTCTTAGCAACAGCTGAAGCAGCATGTGCTGAGAAAAGAGGGGAAGAAATAACTGGCACTTGCCTGTAAATATAATTGTGGAAGAAAGCAATATGGAAAAAGGCTGACCCACAGTTACACTTACTCACTAGAATGACAATACGTCCCCTGCTGCTACTATGCACTGGGCTATAAAATGTAATAACGAGGAACTGAACTATAACAGAGGCAATTCCTCAAAGCCACTACCTTATTTGGGTGCACGGCACGCCGCAGGTTTTCCATCCATTTATCTCGCTCTGCTGCAGAACGACACGAGAAGCACTTACTTCCTGATGAAGTCGTCACCTACAGGGAAAGGAACAGGATTATGTCTTGACCAGCACACTGCAGACTGTGATTTGGGGGGAGAGGGGGAGTTAGGAAAGATGCTAGCGGATTTTTTTTTTTTTTTTTTAAGTAAACAGTTTTACCCAAGCATGAAGCAACAGCCCCTAAGGCTAGCGGAAAACCAGGGCAACTCTGTATGTCACAGAAATAATCATGAAAGCAAATTCCAATTATTTCTCCTCTTCCACACCAGAAAACACTAGATAATGGGCCCCATGCATGTGACGTTTTAAACCACCAAGTTCCACAACTGAGAGACTGCGAATCCTTAGATGAACTAAAGATAAATTGCAACCACTTGGCATTCCTCCAGATTCAGCCCAAAGCTTGTGATAGTAACAACCCCTTCCTTGTTTTCAGCAGAACATCAGGCCTGGAAAGGCTGGTTTCCAACCTTCCCCCTTCGTGTCCTGCTGCTTCTGAAGACCATGCTGTGAAGAACACGGGGACAAGTACATACACCCCGCTCCCGGCAGCAGGACGAGCAGCCGCTCACAGCCCGGGCGGAGGCACTCCCGTGCTCGCAGCACCTAGTCCCCAGCTGGGGAGAACCAGGCTGGGGCTCCCGGACCTGGAGATGGCCCATGAAGTGCTGCTGAGCACCTCTCACGCTTCCAGTATCACTCCAAGGCATCTTTCTGCAGTATTTGTGTGACTTTCTCTGGCCACTGGGATTTCATAGCCAGGTTTTGAGGAAGCATGCTCGCAGCAGTGACATTTCCAGTGATGCAGATGCCCCTCATTCCTTATCACATCCCTGCTACCACACGGAAACTCAACCCCGTTGAGAGCCCACTGAAGCAACCGCTGCCCGGCAGCCCCAGGGTGACAGGCACCAAACATTTCTTCCTATCCACCACACCAAGCTTCCTTGGCATCAATTACTGAGCCAAGGTCTAAAAGGCCGATAGTTCTCCGCATCTTCTCACATACACACATTCCTCAAGCCGCTATCTCCTCCAGGCCCTGCTGGCGAGCTGACAGCCCATGACCGTGGTACCAGAGCCCTGCACTGCCCATAAAGCCCTCTGCCAGCTGCTCTGCCCTTCCTTGCATTTGCTGCTTTTGGTGATGTCCAGTAAAATTATTTATGTACAAAGGGACCTGGCTAGTACTTTAAATAACTCCCCTCTGAGCTCCATTTCTGCTGCAGAATTATTTCCGCGTACTTTATCATCGTGCAGTGTTTGTGTTTACACGCTGCACACTGTGTTATCTGCTTCTGGGAGACACAATCTCCTTTAATTTCATGTATCTCCCAGAAGCCTAACCTGTTCTTACAGCCGAGCTGGCACTTGCTAAGATTTGTCATTAGCTAACCTCAGTGAGGAGCTGAACACATCCCTTCCTTTGAGCACAGACATCTTCTAACCAGGACAACATGAGAAGAGGCCTATCCTGTCTTTACGCAGCAAATGCAAGAAGTCTTCCAACCCTTGATGTCCCAGAAGCTCTCTCCTTCAGACAGACACTCCTCCCTGTCCTTACATGCTTTTATCCTCTGTCCTGTAGAACTATATATTCTTCTGAGCACAAGTTATCTTCTATTTGCAAGAAAAGAAGACTCCATGTTAGTAGGCACAGCAGTATGATCTTTTCAGCATCCTTTCACGCTTCTGTGTATTTCCAGCTTCTTCAAAGCTTCCCATTACAAATCTGGCCTGCTCCATCTCCCGTTTGCGGCTGCAGATGCTCATGTGAACCTCCATCCCTGAACCTTCACAAATGGACTTCTGGTGGCACAAGACATGTACCACTTGCGAGACTGTGTGATCACACGGGGTGTGATCCCTACGCCTTGCTCTGCCAGAGGGTACGGCAGTTTTGCACCTTGATCCTTTTCTCAGTAAGAGTTCCTGCAAGAGCATGCGAGCCGAGCGTAGCCATCCACCTGACCAGTAACGACACCTAAAGAGAAGCAACGCACGGCTGCATTACTCTTGACATGGTGCTGTACCATCTTAACACTGAATTACAAATACAGAGATCCCAGAAGTACCACTTAGCAACAATTTTTAAGAACAGAACTTACAGTGAAGTAACACGGAAGATGCACAGCAAACGAGCATTGCTCCAGAGAGCTCCCTACTTGCTCGATCGATGTGAATTTCTAAGGCTTCAAAACCGTTCTTCAGACAAGAACCTAACAATTCAGAACTTGAGCCCTGTCTTATTTGGCCCATCTAATGCAGCTGCAAAAGACTCAAACTCATCCATGTTCAGTCCAAAACATCAAAGTCCGGACACCCCTGGTACAGCCACACTGCCCTGCAGGTGTTACGGCCGGGTTTCTGTACCCCACCGCGGGAAAAACCCTCCCACTGACATTCTAAGGTCCACAAAAATCAGTGCCCACCAATCGCTTAGAAACCAGTTAATGAAGGCGGAATAGGTCAAATGCACCTTTCGGTAAACTATACCATTAGTCCATTGCCTCAAGGGCCACTTCTCACCCAGCTTTTTGTTTAGCCCTTTTGCTTTGATGGGAGCTTGGTGTACAAATGCATTTGAAAACAATGTTCTCAGATCTAGAGAATTTGGTAGGAAACTTGGAAGCTCTTCCATAAAAGCCGATTATGACTTCTTTGATTGCTGCTGAAAGATGCTCTCTTAAAGACAAGTTCTCCTTGGTGACACACATGGATCCCAGCTGCCTAGAGGATTCATACCCAAATAAATAGGCATGCAATTTAGCTGTCCTTCTATTGAATCTGTTAATTAAATGTCAGGTTTTTACCAGCTATCTGTTAGGTTGAATATCTAATATATTTTCTTGCCACACTTAAGTCAACATATTATCATTGAGTTATCATGGTAAAATTTATGATTCAATTCCAAAACAATTACTGATTAACTAATCACTCAAAATCTAAAACAACCTGTAACTGTCATACTTAAGTGAGAGAAGGGGAAAATCCTCATGTGTCAGATATGAAGCCCTCTTGATCTGATGCGGGTTGAAGGCCATATGTACCGCATGTGATCAAAAATGTAGTTTTCCACAGATCTGCAATAACATCCCAACTTTGAGCTCTGACCTAAACATCATATGGCATTAATGATCTTCATGAGATATTAATTACCTTGATAAAGGGAGTATTCTGGTCTCATCAAGGTTTTGGATAGGGTAGAATACTATTAACGTACAGGATAAACTCAATTAATAAAACTCATTAATTTCTAAAATGTCACTTATTCACATTCATTATCCCCAGTCCTCGGATGGGTGATCTCTTAAGCCAGGTAAAATCTTGTCAGTTTAAGAATGTCTTAGGTACAGCACGGGTTCCTCGAAGTACACTTGAAGGAATCTCACTGGAGTAACAACAGACGATGATAACTGAGGTACTGAAGCTGCTTCACTCGAAGCAGTCAAAAGCTTTTACGAGGGAAAGTCAAGGCTCAAGCTGGTAAATACGACCGTAAGCGAGTGCAGAAGGCAAACCAGTGCTGCCTGGGCCGGCCCCGCGACGGCTGCGCAGGGCGTCTGAAGGGCCGTGCGAGCAACGGCGAACATTTGCACAGCTGGACTATATTTAGTGGAGCTAAATTTAGCTCCGCTAAATTCTCCCTTGCTCGGGCAAGGCCAGGATGAGGCGACACGGTTTCAGTTGTATCAGAGCAACCACAGTTTTTCTTTCTCCTGCTCCGCATCCCCCAGCTACGTCCTGCAAGCTGTGCGACAGGACAAGGCTCTGGTCTGCCAAGACAGTCACAGAGCCCCTGTCCTACCTCCCCTGCCTGGCCCGAGTCACCGGGACCCCACAAACCACAGAGCCAGGAACAGGCTCTGGGAGCCTCGACTCCGAGTCCCCTTTCCCGGACTAAGATGCCCACTGTGTATTTAGCACACGCAGCATATGCAGTGGCACTAGATGATTATGCTGACTGGGAAATCTTATAAGGAGAAATAAGATGCTGCTGAGTAACTTTTTGAAAAAAATCAATAAAGAAAACAAGTAAATACTGACTGCCAAGTACTCAGCAAGTCAGAAAAAAGCAAGTTTCATGGAACTAAATAAGCAGAAAAAGCCAAATGCAGCATTTGAAAAAGCGCTGCATTACTGCTGACTCTCCTTACCCCCGGCAGAGCCCAGCGGAGGGGGAGCAGAGCCGAGCAGTCAGCTTCGGCACGTCTTAATGCAGGTCGGTCGAGCTAAAGGGGAGAAACAATTGCGCTGTACCTTCAGACAGCCAGCTGCCTCCCAACGAGCCACTTGGTTTTTTTCCACTGCAGATGGCTTTGGCACCTCTCGCTTTTGTCTCCGTTTGGGTGCGCTGCCAGTTCCCTCGCTGAACCTGCCCTTTTCAGCGCGACTCCATCTGCAGCCATGTCAAATCCTGCCGTCTTGTTCTCCGAGCCGCGAGGCGGCTGCTGCGGTGGTGGAGGAGGACCTGTGGCACGCCGTACCTCGCACGAGCGACAACTGACACACACCAGCCGGCTGGTGACGGAAGCGGCTTCCGAGGCACCGTCCACTGCCCGACCACCCCACCGCAAGGAGAAGGTAGTTAAGAACTGTGTAAGGCTGGCACTGCCCAACAGCAGCAACGCTTCGCTTCTCCATTTGAGACAGTAAACTTGGCCGTTCCTGACAGATCTCCCTGGAGAACAGATCCGCAATAGCCTCAAAGTGCAGGGACAAGGCGCCATTACCAACCGGCAGCACCTTCCCAACCCACTGTGCAGAAAATATCTTGGTTCCCCTTGTCTCCGTGACTCTGGCAGGCCCTTCTCACTTGACTTCTTGGTCAGGGCTCCTTTTCCAGGACATCAGCTGAGCTTCTCACTCTTCAGTGTTCCCACACACAGCAGTGTGACGGCTCTTGGCCATCAGCTTCAGTTTTCCTTTCAGCCTCGTGCAGGTTTCGAGCAGAACTTTCCCAGTTCCCGGCCACAGGAACCACCACAGGTTTTACTGCCCTTTGCTGAGCTTCCGCTAAAGGGCGGCAGCAGTCTTTGCCAGGCCTTGCCTGTACTTTCAGATAAAGCAATGCTGAAGGACTCAGGGTCACAGGCCATAGACGGGACCCTCAGGATGTAATGACAACTGAAGGCAACATTCAAGCACTGAGAAGGAGAAGAGGAAACGGCCTCAAGTTGCGCCAGGGGAGGTTTAGGTTGGATATCAGGAACCATTTCTTCCCCGAAAGGGTTGTCAGGCACTGGAACAGGCTGCCCAGGGCAGTGGTGGAGTCACCATCCCTGGAGGGATTGAAAAGCCGTGTAGATGCAGAGCTCAGGGACACGGTTTAGAGGTGAACTTGGCAGTGTGAGGTTAACAGTTGGACTCCATGATCTTAAAGGTCTCTTCCAACCTGAACGATTCTATGACTCTAAGACGCTTGTGCAGTTTTGTCGCTCGGCTTTCACTACTGCCTGACATGGAGAACCGTGGGATAAAGCTGTCCATGGATGCAGGCGGGGGGCCAGAGGGGCCAGCAGCAGCCGCCCAGCCCGTCCCAGCACACGCTGCTCCTCTGCTCGTCCCTCCAGCCCTGCGCTGCCCCAAGGCAACACTCACCCTTTGCGTCCCTCAGCTGTACCTAAGCGCACGGCGCATTGTGCTCGCTGCCGGCTACCGACCGGGGGTCTTGGGGGATCCGCAAACTCATTTCAGGGCTGACCTCGCTCCGAATTTGGAAGAGGCTCTCTGGAGACACGAGACCAACGCATTAACACAATATGCCATTTAGCTCTCACCTCAGCCCTTCCCGCTGGAGCTTGTCGATGAGTAACCATCAGCTACAAATCAATGTCCCTTTTGTTTTCTGGCATTCTTCCTTTCCTCTGCAGGATTTGCAGAACAGCAATTAACATGTTCTTTTTTTCTGTATGACTCTTCTTCATCCAACTCACTTAAAAATAAAATTTTCTTCCTCCTTACAAGTGCATGATTTGTGTAATTTCCCTCTCAGTCAACTTTCTACAAGTACTGTTCATATCCCTTCCTCTGCTCTTGTACGCTGAACAGAATTGGTAAACAACTCTTCTATTATGGATGTCACATCTATTTTCCATCTAGCTTCATTTTATCTTTCTTGAGTGGAATGTAATAGAGGCCATATAATTTACAAAACTGTTCTCCTCCTGACCTGCCGCACTTGCTCAATTCTACAGAGAATGAACAGCACTGGAAAATTTATACCTCAGCCCACTTCAGAGTTTATGTTTGGGGCTATTTTTTGTAAGACTGTTTTTGTGTTACCTGCTTATATTTTAAGAAATGGATCTTTTAACTCATTTCTTTCAAAGTGCGCTAATTTCAGTAAAGAAAAAAAATCTTCATCTCTCCAGTCTGACGCCTCTTGGACACTGCCAAGGCCGTCTTCACCTAGCGCTGCCCATCCAAGGAAAGCCTGCTGTCCCATCACCCCCCTACAGCACAACCCAGCCACGGATATACGGTCTATCTGCTCTTCCACGGCCAAGTACAAACAGGTTACCTTCTCTTCACAGAAACACAAGTATCGACCATCTTATTACTGTCAGAAAACCATTTCCCAGTTCTGTATCCAGCCACTGCCATAAGCAATAACACTTTGCCATCCATGATGCAGGACAAATGATTCCCAAGACATACTACATTGAATTATCCAACTACAGACTGGTTTGTACGTGTCCTACCGCCTCCTGCTAGTACAGACCTAACCACATGCCGTAACAGATGTTAAAAAAAATGGAAATACTCACAGATTTTTCTATTTACCCAAACAAGTGAAGCTGCAGTTTTCTAGACAAAGCCCTCAACACTCCCACTGACAACAGTCGGCTATCTTTGTGACCACGTGTAATGTCTTTGCAAACAGTGAGCAGGGATTAGCGCTTTCCGATATCTGTATGAACATAAACTACAAATTTATGCTCTGCTAATACACAGCCTTAAGTAGTTCAGCACCTGTGCCAGCAGCGAGCTCTGCCGCGACAACGGTTACAAGGCAAAGAGCTCACTGCTCTCATTCTGTGGGTATTATCCTCCTTGGAAAGATGGAAGTAATTTTCTCCTTATGAAACGGTCTCTGTGTAGCAATTCAGAGCAGAAACGTTTTATAACAGCGAGCGCCCAAGATGCAACCCCACACCTGGCTCCCCAGCCAGCCCCATCGCGTGGCAGGAACGGCCCCGGGACGGGCAGAAAGGCTCCTTACCTCAAAGCAATAGTCCTGTCCCAGGATGCTACTGTGGACCGGCTTGATGACCACTTCTTCCTCCATACTGAGATCCAGAGCCTCAACAGCACTACTGGGACTGAGCAAAGACTCGTGGGAGCGCGATTCTTTCAGCCTCGGCATTAGATGGGATCTAGAGGAAAAATGTAATGGTATCAGTGGATGCTTTCCTTCCAGAGAAATTATTTAGTCCATCTGTTAGCAGCGACTGCAGAATATTCCCGGGAATTTTTTGCCATGAGATAACCAAGGGCCTAGAATAGCAGGGACTGCTACATTGTCCCATTTATAATTTGGTGAGCAGGTTCTATTACAGGCTGTATGTTCAATAAAAATGTTTTTTCCAAACTCCGATGCAGTCAGGGCTACATTATTGGAGGTTTGCAGACGGTGGGTCTCTGCACAGCTGAGTACGTCTTTCAGCGGCCATCGTACCTGCTGCGTGAGACCGTCCAGGTGTGCTGCAGCGTGAGCGGCCTGAGCTGCTGTGCCGTCAGTACCGCAGCCGGCTCTGCAGCACCCGGTGCTGAGCTCCGGTGGCGCTGAGCTCCGGTGGCGCTGAGCCCCGACAGCCACCACAGGACCGGGTTTGCACGCACGTGGGAGATCCCATTAGCATCCTACTTCATTTCATGCTGTTTCGCAGCACCCAGTCCCTACCGACAGAAAGAATTTACCTGCAAACGGGGAGGAATTAATGACAGATCCTCTGAAAGCCCAGCCCTGTGCTCGCTCGGTGCCCCCGGAGCGTGCCTGGGGAGCAGCTGGCACAGCCAGGGCCGACGCCATCCCCGTGCGCCGGTACCCTTCTCCCCACCGGAACACCCACGTCCGTACCAGGGACGCAGCCGGCGTGTGGAGCCGCGCTCTGTAACCAGTAACCCGAGGGCTCGTGTGCTCTCTCCAATTGTTACACACATCCCCGGGATGGGGACGGCGTGGAAAATAAGGCCATGATAGCCCTATCGATTGATCTAAATGCTCTGGAGTCCCACTGGCAGCATTTAGCAGCAGGGAGCCCACAGACAGCAAGCAGCACACCGCTTTCGAGACAGCCAATACAATCAATGGTGCTGTAACTCTTAAAGCAAAATCAGAGAGCTCAAAGGGGGAAAAAAACCCAAAAGAGAGCTAGGTATTCCCAGGGAAAACACAGCAAAAGCATAAAGTGGCAAGGGAAAAGATAACTTGAGAGCAAAGGGAGCAGTTGCCTTCTCTGTAGCCTGCACCATGTAAAATGTCCCTACGCCAGCCAGCTCACAAAAGCGCTGATCCCGGTAACTCTGACCTTTAAAACCTCTGGCAGGCACTTGAGCGTCTTCCAAAGAGACCATGTGTCCCTCTGTCTACAAAGAGAGTACGACGCCTTCTTCAGAGGCACGGAAGGACAGAAATAAGGGGAGCTGGAGATATTCTCAGCATGGTCTTTTATGAGCAAAACAACAACGCTCCCAGTATACTCTCAGCTTGCTTTGTCTGTGTGTGTCGAGTTTTGCTGTTCTCTAGAATAAAGCTGACCAAACCACACAGAAATGTCAACAGCGCATGCAAAAGTCATAGCTTCCAGTGAATCACACGCCAAGCTGAAGCTAGAGAACAGCCAAAGGAGACCAAGATAAACAGCAGCGGAAGATAAACCAGGTGCTCCTCTAGATTTGCCATTAAGATTCAGGCCGTCAGTGAACGCCCAGGTGATAACGGATCAGCCCGCAGCCGGGCTCTCCGGCTGAGCACGCTAAAGGGACAGCTCTGAAAGCCGTGGGCCACCCTCCCGCCCCGCAGCACCGCGGGATGCCCGGCCTGGGGACGCGCTGCCCGGGGGCTCGGTGACAGCACGGGCTCCAGACGCTTCCCCGCATCCACGGAGGCTGACAGCCAGGACCAGCTGTGGTGGTACCTGGTAAGACGTCGGCAGCAAAACAGACTACGCCGCCGCAATCTTTTCTTAGGGGACAACCACCAGCCCTCAAATGTTAAAAGCCCTGGGTTAGCGCAGCCCTGTGCTGGATCAGAGGCGGCGGCTTAGAAGCAAAAGGCTCTCTATCCCATTAGCGATTCTCTAAACTGCCCACTCACCCCATATCTCTATGGTGAATAAATTGATCTTTAGGAACTGAGCACAGTCATTTCCCAGTACTTTGTGGCAATTTTACACTATTTTCACAGAAAAGGGTCCATATCCTTTTCCTCTGAATGATACTGTAAATTAACTCTAATACAGGCAGACAGATCGAGTTACCTCTGGACGCTGAGTGCAGAACTAATATCCAGCAGCTCAAGAACTGACAACACAGACTGCTCACCAAGCCCCGATAAGCCCAGAACCAAGGCATTTTTGGCAAATCTTATTTCCTTATTTTACAGATGAAATTAGAAAAGGTAAGTAACCAAGCCGAGACTTGCCTTCTTGTGTGGACAAATATAAATATTGATAATCTAAACCCACAACTCAGGACCTACATACTGTAACACACACACATATGTCACTGAGCTGGACTGCTTCATGCTGGCCTAAGAATTTTTGTTAAAATTAAAACAAAACAAGTCTATTTTTCATTTAAAACTACTGCAGCTGCAAGGCTGCGGGTGGGAGTGCAGATGTGCAATCCGAAGAAATACCAAGGGGGAGTTTCTCAGGACATATTATGTTCTCACCAGATTCAGCAAATGCATATTTATATCCCTCCATACTCTGCCGTATGCCTCTGGGAATCCTAAAATTAACGGGACTTTTCTTAGGCAGGAGGTTATTTGTCAGGTTCATGCCTCGGCGGGACCCGCTCCCATGATGTCTTTTACACCTGAACGGCCGATCAGACCCAACCCAGGTCCGTAACAGAAACGTTTTTCACCAGATGCTGCACTGTACGGAGGGAGTGCTGCAGGTCTCAAACCAGCCCTAAAAGGCCCAGCATCTGTCTGTGTATCAAGAGCTAAGTGGGGAGATGTCATTAATTAGAGACTCTCGTTTGAAATCTCAGCGGAAGGGATGAGAGATCTTTCTGCCAGAGGCAGCCCTGGCAGAGCAGGATGAGCGCTGCCTGAGCAGAGCCTCCTCCCAGGGCGACTGGCCCCATCCCCTGCCCGGCACCCAGAGCCGGCCCCGATGCTACGGCACTTAACGCCCAGCAGCCCGGCACCGTCCGCGGGCCTGCAAATGCCCCGGAGCGCAAGGAGGGCTGCACACCACCAGCCTTCAAAGGACACACGGTCCTTTCATTTTAATACCCTGTTCTGGAGGAGAGAGCATTTCTCGTGTCCTTTGGTAAGTAACATGACATTTGCAGCAGGAGTCCATTTGCTGGAAGATGTTTGTAGGTCCCTGTCGCAGCTCCCACAGACTTCCCTTTGGATGAACAGTAAGAAAAGGTCCTGCCAAGGCCATAAGCTGCCTCCCTGACTCGGAGGGCGAGGGCACTCTCCTTACCGAAAGGACCACTCCGCCCCCCCCCCCCCACCCGTCTGGGCAGAACACAAGCCCGCAGCGTGCGTGCTGCAGTGAAGCCCTCGGAGCGAGAACATCTCTGTCTTGTACTGCATCAGGCCATAAAATACCTGGAGGGCTTCGCCCAAAGACAATTTACTGAGGGCTGCTAAGCGCTAAAAAAAACCCCAACAAAGCCACTTCCTGATGAAGAAGTGCAGAAATATCAAGCACACAATGTGACGGCTGGACTCAGCCTGAAACGGGGCATCAGGCACCGGTGCGGCTGTGCTGGCGCGCCCCGGCTGCTGGGGGACTCGTCTCGGTTCCCTCCAGCTCTGCTCCGAGATTCACCGCCCGCAGCCAGGATTTCCACCCGGGGAGGCAGGCACAGTGCTACCAGGAGACCCAACAACCTGATGTCCCCAAAGGAGTGTAACGACACATCACTGCCCCTGGGAGAAGCAGCCGTGTAAGCAGGAGAGGGATACTCCTCAGCTCTGCCGGCTTCACCCACCATGGGCAGAAAGCAGCATCCGTGGGGACAGGGATACTGAGTCCCCGTCAACTCGTGCTCTTCCTTGGCCATCCCAGAGCCATCTCACATCCTAACGGGCAAACTGACCTGGAACATCGTTTGCTTACTGTGTACATACACTGCCAAGACGACAGAGGTACTTTGTTCAAATTCATCTCTCTGCTGTCACTTTTCAGAACGCTGCCTGTGGGGCCACCCAATCTCTTGCTGTAATAACTCGCTGTGTATTCCAGGTCCCGTCCCAGCTTACGTGAGCTCATCAAATTCAGTTCCTACACCTTTGTTTTAATACGGTGGGAACGGCCAGCTGCCCAGAGACATCTCACAGCAAGAAACCCTCTTTCCAAACAGCACATTCAGCTCCTTTTGCCATGGGCCTTATTTTAATCCTTTTCTACTTGCCTAAAGTTCAGTTGAAATGAAGGGGGGGGAATCTCATAAAAGACCACATTAGTTCTAAAGAGAAATAACATTACTGCTACCGGCACTGACCTGGAGAGTCCTACGGAGAGGCAGCCAGTCTCTCTCGTTATTAAAGAAAAAGGTTTACTGCCCAAGAGCAATGAGAGAGGATTGTTGTTCTAAATAATAAAAGTCATAAAGCATTACCATGTGAAGGGATGGAATCCTCCTCTGCCTGCTTCCCTCACAGGTAGCCAGGATTAGGGACGTCAAGTGTTACCAGGCTGTGACAGCACACCTAACCTAACCGGGACCTTGCGGACTGCAGCGAAGACTTGGTGGGCACAGAGAAACCAGCACGGAGGGACAATCTGTTCGCCCCTCATCGAACTTCAGGGCTGGATTTTGAGCAGCGGAGGCAGCAACCGTCCATCTGCAGCAGCAGCACCACGCACACAGCAGCTCCGAACGACTGGAGGGACTGCCCGGGAGTCCAGGCTCGACGTTCTTTCAAGAGCAAAGATACTCTGCTGAGGCTACAAGGAAGGAAAAAACGTAGGGCCTGTCGACACAGAATTATTCTGGAATAGGTCTTGTGTGTTAAACCCATACACTCTTATTCCAGCGTTGCTTTATGTGAAGACAAGCCCTCAAAGGGGCAACCCCATCGGTTGCCATTTCAGAACCTCACCTGCCTGAAACCACCCAGCTGCTGCTTCGGTGGTTTTATGATGAAAATTTTCCTGATATTTTAGAGAGACAGAAACAACCAGGAAACTTGGCTGGGTAGCTGCAGAGGGATGGAGCAGACACAAAATGTAACACTGAAACATGGGGAAATAAATGAAGAACCTTTCTGAAATCTCCTACTGTTCCACTCTGAGAGCACAAGCAGATTGGGGAATTCTGAAGGAGTCCAAGCACTAAGCTGAAGATGTCCCATTAATACCAGCTGCAGCGTCGGCCTTTGCAACGTCAGTGCCTCCCCACTGTCACAGAGACCTGATCTCCTCAATTACAGGTTTGACTCTGCGACACATCTCCTGGTCAGGAAACACTCCCTGCATACACCTTTTCAAGGGCTGACAGTTCTTTTCTCTGATCAGCTGGGAAGAGGGTCTTCAGGGCAGTCCTTACCCTCTTACCAGCACACGTCCGCTGCAGAGGGTCCTACATGCACAAACGCAGCGGAACAGACCGTGAGATCCACGTGCAGCATGGACAGAATTTAAATCTGTCTCCAGCCTGGGGATTAGGTTTTGTTATGACTGAAGAACAAAGTGGACAACTCCACCAAATTGATTTGCGACATCAGATGGGAGAAGGATTTTAGCAGTCGCAGATGGGAGTAGATCACACACCATCCTCTGCCAGCTTCACCGGGGGCAGCGGAATCGGGCGCCGGGGAGCTCTGCTGTGCGCAGGCTGTCGGTCCCACCTGCGGCTCCGAGCCTCGCTGATGCTGGTTACCAACTGCGACTACGCTCCCTGCAGAGCCCAGACTGGCCCGATGGCCGCATTTCTTCCCGCAGCAGACGCAAACCAGGCTCTCCCCCACCGCAGCTCCCGGCAAGCCCTCTCCTGCCTCATGAGCATTGCCTGTGTGACCCCCCTGGCCGGTGCCGACTTCCCGCTAACCTCCTGACCACGGCTGGGAGTTCTCATCCATTCCTCCCCAGTGTCTCATCCTGCTTCAATTTAACAAATAAATACAAAAGTGATGTTATGGGAATAACCAAGAACAACAGCACAAGAGAGCTCGCACGCTTCCAGAAGATGAGCAAATGTTTTTTTCCTGTAGGACAGGACGCGTGGATGAAGTCTCAGCATGCAGCATATCCTTCTCCGTGTTCTGCTAACCTGAACTTTCTCCTGCAGCTTTCTGAACGCCAGCTGCTGATCTCTGCCCTGGCAGAGCCGCGGTGGGCTGAAGAGGAGGCGGATGCTCCGCAGCCTTCGAGGCTCCCTGGGCGGCAGGGTGCCGGGAAGCACTGCTCCGCACGCTGGCGATGGGAAGCTGGTATCACATATTACCCGCGCTAACGCAACACCTTCGCTGAGCAACACAAAGGACATGTAATTAAACTTATTACTGCCTGCCCTTGTTTTGAGACTGTTCTCAGTTTTAACCGGCAGCAGAATTAATTACATTCAAAAGAACTCTGTCAGCTCATACCAGATTCCAAATGTTGTTTTTGCCAGAGCCAATCTGAAGGATGATTTTAACCTGTGGCATTCATCTAAGCACGGATATTTGTTTGCTTAACAACGTGCCATTGCAAAGTTTGTCACTGACAACTTGAAAGGCCAGCGCAGTACAACCAGCAAGGACGCCGACTGGGTTTGCAACGTGCAAGATAAGAGAAACTGCAAAAGCAAGCAAAATGTGTCAAGAGCAAGAAGCGAAAGGTGCTCAGAAATATACTTGCATTTTAATCATCAAAAATGCTGTTAAGAAGCTAAAGAAGCAACTTCTCCCTCGTTCCCAAGAGTGGAACGGCACCACCATCTCGCTTTTAACAGAAATGGACACTTTATATAAAAAAGTTACCTTTTCTTATCAAATCAGCCTAAACCAGCACAAATAGTGCCGTATCTGTGCACATGCAAACCGCAGGCACAGATCCACCCCTCTTTGGAGTTCAAACCATAGCACAGCCCCGAGAAGCAGCCGTTCCCACAGCACCAGTCTCTGGAGCGAGTAGGGATGGGAGGGCCCCAAAAAACACATGGGGAACCTCCAAGGAGGCAGAGACGAAGCCAGGACGTACGGCTGCTGCGAGCGCTGACCCAGAGCCCCCTGCTCCCGGCCACTACCCACGGGCAGGAACCACCGAAACACGGGGTGCTCCCCAGCTGTACCTGAGACCCCCAAGTTTCCACGGCGGGAGGAGGGTGGGGATAAAGTTTTTGATTTTTATCACTGAAATTTTGCTTAACGTAAGTCTGGAGGGAGAATCTGGACAAGAAAGGAAAAGCAAGGCAGGATCTCTTCCTCCTGGATTAACCACAGGGAAATTGAAGTCGCAAGCCCCATCTCCCGCACTACGGCCCTGGCTCCAGAGCCCGGCCACGGGCGGCTGCCTGAGGCAGCGACGACGTTTTAATAAATAATGATGAAAACAAATACTTAACACACAGAATCACGGACGGAGCGCTGCTAAAAATAAACAATCCGTGCCGAGGGCCGGCTGAGAGCGAGCGGCCGGCTGCCATCTCCCGGCGGCGGGTCGCCCTCAGCCGCAGCGGCCCCCTGCGCCCCCCGGCCCCGGCCCCGGCCCCGGCCCGCCCGGGGCGCAGCCGGCAGCCGCTGTGACAAGCGGCGCGGCGGCCCCGCCCGCGCCCGGCACCGCCGCTTCCCCGCCGGGCAACGTGTGGGTCCGGCCGCAGCCGGCGGCCGCAGCCCCCGGCCCGCAGCCCTGGGCGAGCGCTGCAGCCCGGGCGCGGAGTTTGCCTTGGACGCGCCGGAGCTGCTGCCGTGCCCGGGGCTGCGGACCCCCACGCACAGGCACACGCACACGTGCACACGCACACGCGTGCACACGCACACACACGTGCACACGCACTCACCCGCAGGGCCCGGCTCCCGCCGCGCCGCCGCCGTGCCGCCGCCCCGCTCCGCCTCGGCCATGCCGCGCTCCCGCCGGCCGCGGGCGGGCCGCCCCCCGGCCCCCGCCGCCCCGGGCCGGCCCCGCCGCCGCCGCCGCCCCGCCCCGCTCGGGCCGCCGCGCCGCGCCGCTGCCGGGGCCGCCGGATTGGCTGCGCTGTAGCTGGGCAGAGCGCCCCGGGCCCGCCGCCCCCGCTCGCCGCTCGCCGGCCGCAGCCCCGGAGGAGCCGCACGAAGCCCGGGCTCGGCTCCGGGGGGTGGGGGTGCGGGCGGAGATCGCTCTTCCCTCGGCGGCGGCGCGGACCCGCCTTGCCCTCCGGCCGCTGCCGCCGAGCAGCGTTCCCTGCCGCCCGGCGGGGCCGCCGCCCGCCCCCCCGCGCTCCCCGCCGGGCGCCGGCAGCCCGGCCCGATCCCCGCGGTGGCCGAGCCGCTCCCCCCTGGCCACAGCCCGCCTGTCCCGTGTCCGCTCGCCGCTTTCATTTTGTTGTGATAAACCTCGGGAAAATGCAATTCTCCAGGAGCCTTTATTTTTGCAGAAATCTGCACTGGGGCGCTTCTTCCCTGACCACGTCCCTCCCGCTCGGCGCGGAGGCTGTCCTGCGGGTTGTCGGTACCGGGGAGGGGAGGAGGAAGGCAGCAGCCCGCCGGCCGCAGGCCGCCCGCTCGGGTGTCCTTGCCCTCGGATGCACACGCACATTCCTTTTCCATTTTGGAAAGCCGAGTCACTGACCTTAGCAACAGCGCAATCCACGGCAAGGAGTAGCGTCTGCAGCAGCAGCCAGCCGCACCTGCGTGAGCCATCATCCGCACCCCGGCACCCCTCACGCACCCAGCGATCCCGCATGAGAACCCAACGGCAGCCGGCACCCGGCGAGGCTCAGGTGAGCGCTGTGCTCCCGGCCCGGCGCTCCCAGCCCGGCTCGGGGTCGTTCAGGTGCAGACTCACGAAACGCGGTGCCCAGAGCAGCAGGTAAGCGCGGGAGGAGGACAGTGGAGACCAGAGGGGAAGGCTACACAGCATGGTCCAACTGTCCTGATTGCCACCATCCTCACCCAGCCCACGCCGACACGTTCCCAGAGCCAGACTGCTGCTGTCATCGTGGCGTATTCAAATGCCTCCATTACTCATCAAGAACAAAGTAGGACTATCTAGTAAATGAAAAACCACCACATGGCACTGTCCCCTGCCTGTTATTTATGGCTGCTTCCTTTTCCACTTTTCAAAGGCTACCGTCCATGTCTGCAGCAAATCATAAATCCTCCAGCTCCTGCAAGGCTGCTCTGGACCAGGGGAGGAAGCGGGCACCTGGGCTGCAACTGCTGGTCAGCATCGGGGGGGAAAACGAGAACAGAGGTAAATATCCCTGACTGAAGAGAACACTCAGGGTTTCCCCACACAGGGAGCAGGTCTCAGAGTGGGAGACGGGCAGGTCCTGCCCGAGGCAGCAGGCACGAGTCTCGCCTCCTCCAGGGACTTGCAAGCCGGATTCCCAGACGGATGGTCCCTCCAGCCAGCACCACCGTGCACAGCGCTGACAAATGAGTCAAAATTCGTAGGTTCTCTGCCCAGTTCCGACACGAACTCCCTGCGCATCCACACTTACGTGCCTCTCCTCCTCAGCCAGAGAGGTGGGCATGACCCTCTCCCACCTCCAAAGGATCCAGAAAATGTGAAGGACTGGCAGCACTATTGCTGGGCTTGAATAATAAGGAGCACTGTCTGTCACCTAAGGCCAGTGGGGTCCTTTTCTTCCTTCCAGGATAAACTGGTCCCCACCGTGCCCCGGGGACAACAGCATCAGCTCACCAGCCATGCTGGCAGCAGAACGCCCCCGTCAGTGCATTTCCCACCTTAGCAGAGCACACGCAGACCCGTTCTCCTTGCAGTCTGCAAATGGTGCTCTCGCTTTAGCACATTTTGCCTCATTTTTGCCTCCCCCCGCTTCCCCCGCCAGCGGTTTGAAGTTTTCTCACCCTTTCCTGGCAGATGCCATGCAGAAAGACAAGCTCGCTGTCCTCGATCTGCTTTTCAGGGCTTCTATAAAGTAGGGCACCAGCATCAACCCAGCGTCAGGTTTTTGATACATTGCTGGAGTAGCCAAAAATAATAACGGGCAGCTTCAGTCAATCTTTTCGTTCTCAAATCTGCAGCAGCAGCAGCAGCACAGGGGGCCTTTGTCAGCAATCCGCAGCCATTCCCACCTGGGAGCCGGGCTCCCCAGCAGCTCCCCAGGAGTGCACTCGGGTCCTCAACAGGGAGCCCTTGCCTTGTGGGGTGCCCTTTCCCACAGCCATCAATGCTTTGCTCTCCGTATTTCTTTTAGCGCCTTATCTCCCTCGCTGCGGCGAAACGCTAAGGTCAAGTTACAGTTTTACCAACCCTTTTATCTTTCTGGCAGGGCACGAAAATGCAGAACCTGAACTTTGGAACGAGCCCTCGCACTTGCAGTGGGCGGAGAGCGGAGCAGATGGAAGGCAGTGGGAGAAGAGAGAATCCAGGTTCTCTGTGCAGCCCAGCACTGGAATATTTTCTGTTGCACGTTCAGACACATTATTAGGACAATCTGGAAGGAAGTACCGAACCCAACAAGCATGTGCTTTTGGCCTGCGTTCCAGCAGGCAGCCAGATGTGCTGAGAGCTGTGGCAGCTCCAGCTGACGCAGGGACCCGGCACAGCTCCACTGCTGCTACCAGACAACAAGGGAGAAGACCAGCAAGACCCAGCGAAAGAGCTCTGTTTGCTGGGAACTGCCCAGTTGAGTTTCCCCTGTCCCAAACCTGAAATTCCGGAGGTTGGTCTGCGCAGGGCTGGCACCCGAGCCAGGCACCGGGAGATGAAGTACCGGACGACCTTGGAGCCCCCAGGCGCTCTGTGTACTGTCCTGCTGCACATGCATTCTTCACACTCTCACCTCGGCGAATAACAAATGTGTTTGCCAAAGGTAGCGCGCTGCCGTGTCCCTGCCCCAGCGGGCTGCCCCATCCATCGCTCACGCTGTACATGGGTCGGTGTCTAAAACTCACACGTTTCGTGGGGCTACATGTCTGTGATGCGCAGGTCATTCATTCCCCGCTGCCCCGCTCGTGGCCTCTGGACTGAATACCCCCGCGTAGCTCAGGAGGTACAGATGCTAAAACTTCGCAGACCAGGGCCTGGGGGCCGGCCCTTTCCCCCTCCCCAGGGAGTGAAGAAATGGCCCTCCGTTGACTCAGTGCTTAAATGCTGCTGCAGCGAGCATTACTACCACCAAAAAGAAGTCCATACGTCAAACTCTCAGCTAATTTTATTCCAAGCCAGGGTTTATCCCAGCTTCCTTAAAGCAAGCTTGTACCTCATTCCTCATCTGCAGAAGGTGGTGTTTCCCTGCAGACTGTTGTTCTCCCCACAGGCAGCTCCGTTCGGGGGTGATACGCAGGTGTAGGACACGGTCAGAGCTGTTGTTATCAGTGCCGATGCCAGTGTCCTCCCCGGGGCACCATACGTGACCTCCAGCCCTTCCTCACGGTTGCTCCTCCTGTCACTGGCGGGATCCCAGCACCCACCCACCCACCCGGTGTCTAAGAAAGAGGATTTGTGAAGGGAAAGCTGCTGCGCTTCGTCAGAGGGCGGGTAAAACAGCACCTTCAGTGGGTCATGAGAGTAAGTTTTCCATTCACAGTTAGGCACAGCGATTATTATTTGTATTATTTGTAGTCCTGTTTTCTTGGGTCACTTTTTCTGTTTCCTCGGCTGGACAGGGGAGGACGGTCAGACACAGCGTCGCCTCCAGCCCTCCGGGCAGCGACCTTTCCAAACTCCTGCTGTGTTTACCTTTTTGAGCTATTAAACCCAGGTATCTCTCACTTTTTATTGACTGTGAAGCCAGCGCTTTATGACCACGCTGTCTATCACTGGGAAAAACCCGAATTCCCTAATAACCTTGAAGAGTTAGCAGTGGAAGGGACTGTGATTATCCAGATTTATCCCAAATTTACAGTTAAAATGAAAATGCCTGTCAATGTCCTAAGAAGCACTTGTTTTAGAAATTTCCAACAATCCCATATTTCAGCATAATTAACATTTAAAGACATGTAATTGCACAGCTGGCTGGCTGTTACCGGGCTGCTGCTCAAGTGCTGGGGGGGGGATAGTCATTATCGGGGGGCTCTTCTGAAAAACTCTCCAACGGATGTGCTACAACCTATGGCACCGCCAAGCAACGTACAGACTTCACTGCAGATACCATCAAATGGACTCTCGGGGCTCCCAACGTGCCTCCACCAAACCGCGTATTCCTACAGTAGCCTCTGAGCGCTGAAGAACCACAGCTGAGCCGCCCGTAACCTTGACTGTGTTTGTTTGTTTTGTCCTTCAGTTCCATTTCAGCAAAAAGGTAATCTGAAGGGCACAAAAATTACCCAGGCCTTGCCGACTGCAGCAACCACGGCCAGATTAAACTGGGAGATTATTAAAAGATTTCTTCACCTGCTTTATTAAAAAGTGCTCGATGTTCACGAAAGCCGAGCTGTGGCAGTGCAGCAGAATTGACAAGTAGCACTTCTGAAAAATCAGGCACCGTATCAGATAGCGTTTACACTGAAGGAATATTTAACCTCTGACTAATGCTGCCTTTTACTCCCTATTTCATAGCGGCTAGACAGTGGATCTGGACCGGCCAATTTCTCTTTCTGCTTGTAATTAGCTTCACTTCTCAGCTCTCCTGAACAAGCATTAGACTTTCCTTTAGGAATGTAATCCCAATGCACAGGAACCTGTCTTTACTGAGATGCCACTCATCTTTTCTGGAGGTTTGATTTAAAACGTAGCGTTGTTATTAGCAGCAGATTTTTATAAACCTTTTTGTGAGATCCCATTCCTGCAAACGTTCAATATCATTTTGTGCTATTAGTCTCGCTTCAGAGACACTACTTAACATTCAACGACAATTTGAGCCAAGAAGCATTTGCAGGAGTCAAGTTTTGAATTTCAAATCTAAACTACACAGGGGTACCAATGGCATATGACTTTGAGCCTGACAAACACAAATACATGTTTTAGCATCTAAACTACATTTTATTTTGATTTGTCCTTCTGTCTAACAATATCGGCAGATATAATAGCTTCAGCTTAATAGGTGATAGCTGACCTCAGAGACTGAACGATGCTCTTGAACAAAATGATGTTCTTAAAAAGCAACATCCAATCAATGAAAAGTTTATAATCAGAATAAAGTTAGGAAAATGTTCTTTTGCTGCTGCTGAACTCTTCCTTAAAAAAAAAAAAAAAAGGAAGAAAGGCTCAGAGCGTTTTAAAGTTTGTTTTGATTGTGTGTATTTTATCCAGAGATGGCACCAGGATATAAAGCTCATTTCTTCCAATTGCTATCTGCCTTCTAGCCAGATAGATTTTAGTGTCTTTTAGGGATATAAAGCACATCCTTCTCATGGGAACCTCCTTTTCAGATGGAATGAGAGATTCACGCCGATGAAGTCAGTGATTTTTCTGTGGCTTTCAGAGCCGTAACTGTAGGCAATCCATCCCAGCGAGCACACGCACTCGCCCCTGCTCTCCTCTGCCTCCGGCACGTTACAGGAGACAGAAGCCCTTGGAAGACATGGAGTATTTTTGCACTCTTGTACACAGCATCTGGGCGTACGCTGACAAGGTAAAGGGAAATTAGAAAGCACCGAGGAAAGCTGAAGGCAGCGCCTGAGCGGGTGCAGGCTCCCAGCCCACGAGCACTGTCCCTGGGCTTGTCTCGCAGGCACGGATGCTGGAGGAAGCCACGAGCCCCCTTCTCCTGACAGCCTGGGGCTTTCCCTTCGGGGTGCTCTCCACAGCCAGCCACCAACAGAAACCAGCAACACTGACACAGGAACCACAGTGCCTCCACAAACAGCCACATCCATACCAAAACCATCCCCAAATCCCCAAGCAGTAAAACGCATCTGTCTGCAGAATCCGTGCAGCGATGCCTGACAGAACGGGACCTCAGGAAAAGCCATCGGCACCGGAAAGCTTGCAAATCCCGACTGCAGTCCCCATCTCCCCCCCAACACACAGGTAGGAAAAGGAAAGATACTTTTAAAGATCACGTCACTGTTTTCTACTGGTCTCTCCCTATCTCTTTTCTGACTCACACTGATAGCCCATTTCCAGGGCGGACCCGTGTGGTTTTCCCTGAGCAGCGTGTGGGGCAGCTCTGCGCCGAGCCCGGGTCAGCCCCCGCGACGCCGCTGGGACCCCCGACCCTCTCTGGCCAGGCTGACTCTTACCGTTCCAGACTCCCTGCCCAGGAATTAAACTTTGCAATACTGGGGTGCACTGCATCGGTTCTCCAGCTCATTTTTTAAAGTGCAAGTATCATTACTGCATACTTCACGCAATGCCAGGGGCAGCTACTTCCAGAGCTGATGTAAAAATTGTTATTAAAACTTACAAACTGTGAAAAACTCTTAAAAAGTCCAAATCCTGGCACTGCCCTAAATTAAATTACAGCCGCAGCCTGCTAGAGGTACACGGATAAGCACAGAGCCAAGCTTGCATGCAGTCCTTATCCACAACCCACACCTGCTGCTCCCTTCTCAAAGTTTAACTAATGAACACAGTGTACAGCCCAGAGGATTTAAGATATGGAAAAGGTCAGAGTGAAGACTCAGGAGTGAAGAACAGATTGAATGGGGTTCATAAATGACAGCCCCATTTTAAACCTAAAATTAATTTTTTCAATAAATTAGGGCAAGTGAGCTTTCCTCCAACTCAGACAATGCAGCTCTCCCTGGATATAGACTGCTGGCGGGAGGAGGAGGGCACGTACACTCAGGAATCAATGCTAATGCCCTAAAAAATTAATCTCTGAAAATTACTTCAATGGAATAGAAATGATTTCATATAAACCTCTGTATAGCAAGAGCTGATAAAGTATCACAGTGATACCTAGAGTAAGTACAGGCTGAAAGCAAGCCTTTCTCTTTTTTACACAGGGTTGGCGCAGTCACTCTGCCTTTTTGTGCCTCAGTTTCCCAGCTGCGGACGCCGGCTGTCACAGCAGTGAGTCTGTGTAAGCTGCTGGGGTGTGTCAGGAGCCAGTTACGGTTACACAGGACTGAGGGTGGGATGTGGCTTCCCCAAGATGAAAACACAGGCTATTCTACTTTAAATGAGGGTCATGGTCTGTGATTTCAAATGTAGCCAGGATGGCACTCTCCAGGGAAGGGAGGGACAGGCTCTCATCAAAGCCACAGTAAGTGTGTTGGACTCTGAGTGCGTTTATGAATGCCAAGGTGCCTATACAGTGTGTACCTGTACAGAGTGTGCCTATACAGAGCGTGCCTGTACAGAGTGTGCCTATACAGAGTGTGCCTTTTGGTACCTGCAGGACACGGCTGGCCATGGTGGCAACAAGCTTTGTGAATCTGCATCAGACCTCAGAAGTACAAAGTCTCTCAACCTGGTTGAATAATATATTGATTAAAAGAAGACAATGAGCAGCACGTCAGCTTCGCTGCTGACCGTTCACTCGGGGAGCTGCAGACCTACGGCCTCCCCTTCTCTCCGCCTGAGCCACGTCAGTGCTGCGGCTGAGCTTCCAGGGGCTCGCAGTGCCCCGGCCTTGCCGAAGGGCCGTCCCTTGTGCTTGCATCCAGCCCTCGCCTCTGCATGGGTCCTGGGGAGGGGGATTTAGAGCCAGGCTGCCAGCCTGGAGGAGAAGGGGCTGCAGAGCCATCGCTATAAACGCCGTACAGTCCTGGCTGCGTTCTCTGTGACGCCCATCGGCTCCAATCGACCCTCTAGCCTAGAGAGCAGATGGGTGCAGGGACCTCACCCCCATCTTCCCTGCGAGGGATGAAAGCTCAACTCTAAATTCGGTCTAAAGAGTTGTCTGTGATAGCGAAAAATAAGAAGTTTAAAAACCCCTAACTGCCATTACCAACATATGAGCTTCAAACAGAGAGGTCAACCAACATTTGTTTTCCTAACATTTGGTTACTTATTTCTCTCAGAGAGATGAAATTAGACCCAGTAAATCATTCGGACCAGAAACACATTTTACCATCTTCTGGATGGGACATGGGGACTCCTGAACGAGCTCTGTGAGCAGCCCTGCCTGGCACACGAGTATCTCCATCCTCGTCTTCTACAGAAGGGAACCAGAGGGGAACGTGGCCAAAAGCTTCGTGCTGCAGGACGGGAACAGAGGCAGGAACAGGGACAGGTCTGAGTCCTGATTCAGTAGCTGTACAGTAGAAACAATTTCCTTTTGTAACCAAGTTATTTTAAATCAATCTAGTTAGACGGATGCAAAGCACTGACAGATGCACTGAAACTGGTTTGATCCTTGCCTGAACAGGATTAACTTGCCTCAGTTATTAACCAAATTAAACTCCACCTCATCTTCATTGCAAAAATGGCTGTATTTCACACTGATAGTTGTGTTGTGCAGAATTTTTATAGAGACAGAATCTGGGAGGATTTTCCTTTGCAGTAGGTATTCGGGGTCACCACAGCCTGGCTTGGCCTCAGTTAACCCCTCTGAGGTGGAAGCATGCCTGTCTCATCTGCAGTTTTACTCCATTCTTAATGTGTAAACCTACATTTTTGGCCATTAGCCTGTACCGATCACAGGAAGAGTTAAAACCATTTAGACGCACTACAGTAAGAGCCCCAGTTGATTTAACTAGATTGAGTTAAAATAAACATAGTTGCATGGACACATCTTTTTCTGCAGATCTAACCTGGGTTCCACTCCTTACACACAGTCCTGACTCTTGCCTTTTCCGCTCACTGTCACTGGCTTTGCTTTGTGGTTCCCCAACTGTGAAGGGTTAAATCTGCTTAGCAGAAAACAAAAATTCTTATTTTACTTCCTTCTGAGAAAATTCAAAATATTTTGATCTGGAAAGTTAGGGTTTAGATTTTGTTCTTGCATTTAATTTCTTAAAAGACTGATTTCCACAAATATTTTTTCTTCTGCTGCTGCAATATAAAACCGTCCGTCAAGAGGGAAGAGCCAGCAACCCTCTCTGCCCCACTGTCCATCCTCTGAACTGCCACTATGCCAGTGCCACTAAACCACTTTTTCTTATCCTGACAGATGCTGAGCTGAGGTCAAATCCCTGGGAATACACGGGGCCAGCGTATGTTCTCATTAACAAAATTGCAATCTGCTCCTGAGCTGATGAGGCTGCCCTGGATTTACACCATCACAGCTAAAACCGGACGCCATTTCGGAGGGGTGCGTGCCCGTGGGCACACGTGGCTGATGGCTCTGGGAAGGGCTCCGTGCCTTCTCTGATGAGAAATAAGATGAGGCAGAGAGAAGCGGCAGAGTCTGATGGGCCGTGGAGTCCCCACCCCAACCAGGGTAACATCCCTGGCACGCTGGGAAAGTTTAACCAGGGTTGCGAAGGTGCCCGTCTCCCATCAGCTGGCTGTTAGCAGAGTGAATTACTCAGATAACACAAGCTGTAAATCGGTAAATCAGAACCTGCTCCACTTGGGGAGGCAGCTGACAGATTTGTAGGTTTAAGTGACTATAAAGATCAGCCTACTTCACTCAGCACGGCCACGCTGGCCCTGGGAGCTGAGCTGCCCACGGGAGAGGCTGCCGACAGCGCTGCAGCATCCGCCCCGGCACGTGCGCTGCCGGCAGCTCCCCTTGCCCTGCACTGACCGCGCCTGCCGGGCCCCCACCGCCAGACAGGGCACGCAGGCAACGGAGCCAAGAAAGCTCCTCCAGAGCTGACAGCTAAGGACTGAACTAGGGCAGGGTTAAGCCAGAATGGCCCAAAGCACAAGGCTGAACTCTGGGGTCCAGCTCTGCCAAATTCCTTCCCAACGTCCACTGCCCTCACTTTGCCCTGTTCCCAGCCCCTGCTGCCGCCTCTCCTCATTCCCTACACCTCTTTTCCTACCCAAGATTCAATCAGATGGGAACACAGGTAGAGAGCTTGAAAGAAAAACAAGCTACTAGAAACCCGGAGCTGCCCAAGAAGAAGGTGGGTCCCACGGCATCCGCAGCGTGGGGACGGGCAGAGGCAGACAGGCAGCAGGCTCCCACCGGGTACCGGCGCCTGCCCTTAACTCCCAGACGCAGTGGCCAGCACCGGAGCAAGGAACAGAGAGGAGAATAGCGGGTGGTCGTCCTGGGTGGGCACCGAGCGGGCAGTGCCCGGGCACGTCCCAGCCCGGTGCCAGCGGATGACCGTGACTCACCTCCCTCCGGTGGCAGGAGCCAGCTGGCCGGCTGTGCCGCCCCATCTCGCTGCCAGCCTCGCAAGCGAGAGGCTGGATGTCTTTATATACCATTTCAGCAGATCAAAACCAAAAGCAGCAGGTGAGTTCCCAAATGAGCAACAGGACTGTAAACACCATGAAGCAAAGTCCAGCCCAGCCCAACCAGTCCCAACTGCTTTCCACTTGCCATCACAAACACGGGCTGTAAGCCACTGCAGTCACCAGGCACAAGCAGCATTAAAACCCAAAATGGCTTCATAAAACAACTGGAGCCATTTAAAAAGTACATGCTGTGTGGCCCTAGGTTGTACCGTCTCTCCTTCCCAGGACAGCACTGACCCCCAGCCATCTCCAGATGCCCTTGCCGCAGGGCTGGAGGCAGAGCAGGACTCATCCAGGCGACACGCAGGCACTGCCAAACGCTGGTGACTCAGCTGAAGCTCCCAGACCAGTTCAGGTGAAAGAGCTGTGCCACCTCCCCAGCCAGGAGCCCGGCCAGGAGCCCAGCCACCGCCTCCTGGCCAGCTGTCCCCTGCCCAGGCTGCCGGCCAGGGCGGCAGAGGCCACGCAGGGCTGCCAGGGCAAAGGCCCTGGGGGACCTCCTGCAGTGCCACTTCTCCAGTGCTCCTCAAAAGCAGCAGCTGGCCATCTCAGTCCACGCGGGCTTCAAACTGTGAGGCAAAAAGCTCTATTTCCTATTATCCCCCCAGTACTACTTCCCTCCGCCTGCACTGTATTTGTAGCTCCCTGACTTCATCTTCCAGACCCGTACAATTGCTGCTAGCTTCCAAAACCCAGGCACACACACGCACTCGGGAATGGTCTCGCTGGAGGTGATCACGTGGAGCGTGATTCACTCCAGGCCCTGGCTGGAAGGCTGTGCGCATGCCTGCAGTGTCAGGGCTGTCTTTCCATTAGGAAATCATCAGCTTGTCAACAGGAATTACATGAACGGACCCTGGCTGTTGATGAGTAACTGAGCACATTCGGTGACTAAGTCCATCCATAACCTTCAGTCATATCTCATTTACAGAGCACGAGGACAACAATTCAAATTGCTGGGCACGTTCGGGGTGGGAAAGGGCTGGGACAGGCACAGCACTGATACAACACAGACTCTCGAGAAATTAAAACAATTGCCAAGTGAGAAAAATGTTCCACGATCACTTCTTCTTTGGACACTTGAGAAATGCACAACTGATGGGGATCTGGTTGGCTGATTATGGGGGGAGCGCAAGGATAATACAAGCCAATCCTCCCCTGATGCAGAGGGATGGGTTAAATGCTCTGCGCTCTCCAACATACACGCTTCTGCAAAAACCAGCTGCAACAGCAGCTGCCGTGCAGCATATAGACAACTTCGGAAAAGCTGCCAAGCACCGTCTCTCTGAAGTGCCCGCAACGCACACATCCATGTTTACAAATGATGGGATATAACCTAGATTTTTGTTTAAGAGTTTTTTGAGTTTAGTTTTGTTTTTTTATAAAGAGATTAGAGCTGGTGGAAAGTGTTACCCCAGTCCCTGGGCAACAGACGGTTTTAGTTTGGGCTGTGCTTCCCAGAATAGTTCACTGGCAGCAGGCTTCAGCCCTGCTCCGATGGGTTCAGCTCCAGGAGGGAGAGCCGAGGCCTGACCCTGCTCTCATGTCTGTCCGCCCCGATCTGGCTGACCCAAGGGATGACGGTGCCAGGGCAAAGAGCCATTTTTTGGTCCCAATCAGAAACACTGGTCACTAGCACAGGGTTACGTTTGAGCCCTCCCAGGTGAGAAAGGACGCAGCCGTTTGAGCAGTCCAGTCCCTCGGACAAAGCACATTTTCCTAAGCATACGCATTCCTGCCAATGGTGAATTAATGACACTCTTTAGCAAAGCTGCTTGGGACGATGAATCATTTTACTCCCCTTCTGGTTTTATTTTAATAACGACCAATGTAATTGTCTTGACAAAAGGAAAACAGAGCTGGAAGGAAGCTCGGGGAGGAAACCCAAACGCTTGTTCCAAGCGCCTGCCTGTGATGTCCCGTCAGACAGTGCCTAAACCAAGTCGTCTTCCTGCTCCGACAGAAAACACCGCGGATGCAGCGCAGGACTGGATGTTAAGTCTGAGTCTGAACACAATTGTTTGGAACAAGGCAATAAAAAGAAAAACCTGCATTAGGTTGATGTGCAGTTTCTGAGTACAGTCTTGGCCTACCTTTGACACGTGGCTTCCCTTATACCATCCCTTACACACTTCATTACTTTATACACTTTGAGAAACAAAAATGCTTTTAAATGCCTTTGACTGTAGAAGTGTGAAAGCAGCTTCTTCGTAAATCCAATGAGATCCCAAGTGGAGCCAGAAAACCACTTGAGTTGTGCACCATAAAGACTTCCACGATGTAAATTACGAAGTCTCTCTGAGGATTGGGAAGTGTGCCACATGCAGCATTTCTGAGTCCACAGCCCTTTTATCTAAGTTGTTTTTTTCCTTTATCCATGTCTCACTCCATGACAGTTTTGAGATTTTTGGCATCGTAACTGCAGCCTGGCTTGTCAAGCTAACCATCAACAGAGACTTTATATGTACGTGAGAAATGAGAATAGAGATAAAAATAGTTATTAACTCTGCTTTTAGAATACTAAACAAGCAAAATGGCTGTGTTCCAGCGAAGGAAGGGGTTTGAACCATTTCTGATCCACGTCTGTTTAACACTGTCCAGTGTCACTGGCTTCAGTGGAGTTACTCCTCAGGAACGGACGGGAGGGCTGTCCTCCTCCGCACGGTTCTCTTGCCCCAACGATGCTGCCTTTGGGCTGTGCCCACATTAGCAGGTTGCACGGTGCAATAGGAGCAAATTTTAAGTAGGAAGGGTTGGTGCTGAGGAGCGATGCGCTGTCTGTTCCCCGGGGAGCGCTGGCTGGAGCAGTGCCACGCTGCTCCCACGGAGGGGACGCGTGCAGCGCTCCGGGAGCACCTCAGTCGGTTCAGCTCCTGCTGAAAGCGCTCCAGGCGCTGGGCTTGCTCCATGCTGCAGACCCAAGCACAGTAACTGGGCACAACTGGGAGAGTCACCTGAGACGCACGTGCCCGATCGACGCCGAGACACTGACGTGGACCCGCGCAGAGACCTCCGCCTTCCAAGTGCGAGTGGGAGCGACGTCCGTCCCTTGGCATTCACGGCGCTGGAGAGCCGTGCGGAGACTCTCATGCTTCCAGCACAATGACGCTGCCTTGCTCTAAATCAGATCTAGACAAACTGTTTCTCGGAGACCATCCCAGCTTGCTGCAAATACTAAAACAAGTTTGGAAACACTGGGAACACTGGACTCCATTAAAAAGAGGTGATCCATGCCAAGGCTGGGAGAACAAGAATGTGACCTAGCGGGACTGTCTTGGCTTGCAAATGGCTCACGGACAAAGCTCGCTCTTTCTCCCTTGCTTTTCACCATTGCCAAGCAGTGCCTCGCTCCCTTTATTCTGGCAAGTGTCTTAGGTAAAATGTACAAGAATTTCTCTCCATGCCAGTGAATTTTAGAGGAGAAAATGGAAAACGGCGCTGGGTGACGAGCCAGAGTTCAGCAAGGCGCCCGAGCAAAATCCTGCATACATGCACAACAGAGAATGGGCCAGACCACCGCAAAGCCAGTACTGTGCAGCGGAACACCTGGGCCCGTTACTGCAGAACGCTGTAACACTTGTGCCCCACTTGGAAGACATTTTATTATAAATAGGAATAACAGGCAAGGCCCAGATACTCACCCACTGCACGGTATTTTCCCCACACTTTGAAATAAACCCACTAAAATCAGAGATGTTCAATGCCCCTTGTAAGAATGCTAAAAGCTCCACTTACTTTGGCAATTACTATAAAATACTTTCAGGCAGTTTTTAAAGGCATTAGTAAGATAAAATGAAGAAAAGAAATATGCTTTTAAGTATGTTAAACACTCGCCTTATCATCCAGCCACTTTATTTTAATGAGGTTTGTTTTACTTCCTCTGGTATTTGCTTTGTCACCCAGTGTAAGTCTCTGAGTATTTCTGTCAACGATAAATGATTTTGCTTGAGCAGGCGGGGGCTGAGAGTGCTGCGGGCAGACGCTGGTGGACACCGGCCAGGCAGGGCTCGCTGGTAAATGCCGTGGCCACTCATGCCCTTTATCACTGTGGGCAAGCAAAGCCCCTGCTTCATCACGCAAAAGGTTTGAGTCCTGCACATCAGCTGCGTTAGGAGAGAGCCACATGCCGATCCCACAAGTGGGAACGCAGCTACGGGATTTTTATTTATGGTGATATTAAATATGCAACAATCATTCCCCAACATCAGAGTAATAAACATCACTGCTCCATCTGATCTGAAATCAGCAAGCATGCTTCTCACATTCACAGAGAGAGACAAAATGCTAAATTATTTATGCTTTGAATATGAACAAATATAGAGAAATAAGTTAATTCGGTACAATGCAGCAGAGCAGATTCAGGGCAGATTCCTGTACATCCTTCAATCAAAACATACTCTCTCATTACTCTAAACAATTGTTTCTCCTCCAAAAAGTGGGTTAAAGAATTCTAATTAAGGGATCAGCAGAATCATTTCTGACAAGCTTTTTTCGATCTGACTACACATGTAAAACCACCACCCCTCTAAATCCTTGAGCGTTTACTGGGATACAGCACCAGCGCTGCGCAGAGCGCACCCACTGCAACTACCAAACTAGGACAGTAGTGGCTGAGCGACTTTCTGGGACATGAGCAGATTCAGTTGGTTGGTAGGAGCAAACATATTCCCAACTACGTGCTACAAAACTCCTTCTAAAACAAAACAATTCTACCGTGGTCACCAAATACCAAAGAAACAGAGGAAAAAAAGAAATCGAGCCATTCTGCCTCATATTTGCACTTCTCCTTATCACTAATCATACTGTAACAGACTTTGCAAAGCCAGTGTCCGTCTGTCTCTGCTGAGTGCTTTATACTGCTCTCCTGTTCGTTCCAGAGTGGAAAGAACCCTGCAGATGTCAGTCAGAAGTCACAAAGTTGTCCCACGGCTATAAAATGCCGTGTCGACACAACGTCTGTCTTCTCCTGGGTACGGGCACGAGCTGCAGGACCTGCCCGGACCCCAGAAACAGGCTGGTGGCTCGGCCGGTGGGAGCGCAGCCCCGGGCGAGGACAGGCATTGCTGAGCGCCGTCGCTCAGCCGGTGGCACAGGCAGCAGCACACGGGGCAGGGGGGCCCCGAGCCCCGCTCCCGGCACAGGGCTCCAGCCCCGCGGGGTTTCACCGGTGCCGGGGAGCCCCGGCAGTGCGGGGTGCCAGGCTCTCCCACCACAGTCCTGCTTCAAACCACGTCTCTGGCCTAAGCAAGTCATTGCAAGGACAACCAAATATCCAAATCCAGTGTTTTCATTGTACCTGCACAGGTTTCTTTATGTTTTATGTAACATTTCCCTGCCCATACAGAAGGCTGTAAATACCAGCACGTTAATGAACTCACATTAGAATCATTGTAGCTATTAACCAAGGAGGGCTGTGAAGTTTCGGGGCTGTTGTGCAAGCCTGCGCTCCGGGGAGCTACGCAACCAGCCCCAGGCTCCTCCTCGTTCCCAGCCCCTCTGTCTGAAGCAGAGGAGAAGTTCTCTGAACTCGGGGTCCTGGACGGCAGGGCTGTGCCTCAGCCCTGCCACTGACAGATTTTAAACATCCCAGGAAGCTCAGTTATTAAATGAATGAAAAGTACTCTAGAGCTGCACAGACACCTTTCTACTTTCCATATAAACACAGAATCACTGTTACACCTTCCATGCTGGCCTGAGACCTACGGCCAGTATTAGCCCAGTGTTTGCCATGCCCCGCTGACATTTCAAGCTTGGCAGGAACCAAAATCCACAGGGAAAGTGGTGCAAATGCAGGAGGAATGACAAGAATTCTGGGACAGGACTCCCTTCGGGAACTGATTTTTCAGCAACCACATCAAGCCCTCTGCTACCCACGTGTGTGTGCGTGTGAGAGGGAAGGGGATGAGATGAGAAAGGGGATGAGAGCTGTCCTTCAATTTCTCAACAGTTTCTTAACTTAAATCCTTCATTCTGGGCACAAGTACTAAATCAGGCTCAAGGAAGGAAAAACTTAATTAATCAGAGGTAGCTAAGTTCAAAGTGCGCCTGGGGTCAGCTTTATTACTATCCTTCACTTTGGAGGTACGGGGTTTATGGATAATCCGTGTCTGCTGCAGAATGACAACTATGTGGTGCCTAGTATTTTCTGGCAGTAACTAAATTTGAAGGTCTCTTTTCTTTCCACTCATCTTTTTAAAGCTTAATATTGTCACTGAAATATAACTGAGGACCAAATATAGCACAAGGGTTTAAAATACCATGCACAGGCCGGTGATACCATGTTCAAGCTCCATGTAGCACTTTGCAGACTCCCCTGACTCAGGCTTTTGAACGCGTGGTTTACACTGATCCCCGTGAAACGGAGAATTACTGGAGATGAGCAAGGGCTGTGTGGTACCCGCTGGGGTAACAGGCCAAGGAAGCCCACTAGGATCTGCTTATTTAGTATCTCCACATCCACAAATGTGCTGTGCGACCCAGGGAACTGAATCATCATTACAAACACTTTATTATCTCTGTGGACAGAATCACTCAGAAATTTAACCAATACCAACAGCCATCAATTATCTGATTAAATACCAGCAACGATAATGCCATCGAGAGCAGAACCAGGTCTCTGTGAACAACCCGGCTTGGCAGACGCACCCTGCAAAGCTGACCAGATGTCTTGTACCAGCCTGCAGACTCACGCATTTCGATGCCTTCCACCTGAGCTGACCCGTGTTCCCTGACAACAGCGCTGGTAACGAGCAGCCAGACGCTCTTCTCGGGTACAGACGAGATAGCCACAGTTTCTGTGTTTGGAGAAGGGTGCACAGGGGGTTTCTGTGCCCAGCGGCGTGTTTCCCCCCGGGCTCGGGGAAGGAGGGCTCTCCCACAACACATGCAGCGGATGGACTTGTTTCTGCCCCACAAACCCGGCTGCTACGTTGGTGTTTGCCCTTATTCGCAGCCAGCTGCCAGTAAGCCGGGGTAGTTACTCCTTCAGTCCTGGAGATGTTCGGCTATGGATCATCCACTCAGATTTGCAGAGCGTTTTGACCGGGCTGAATGCTGGGCACAGCAGCCAAGCTGGGAAAGTGCCCACCTCTGCCCCACGGCATTGACCCGAGTCTCGATTCAGAGAGGGGTGGGGGGATATGTCACCTCCTGGGTCATATTCGGCTTGGTGCTGGAGCGTTGTGACACTCGGCTTGTTCAGTCTACGAGAAAAGACTGAGGGGCACGAGGACTATATGTACTTCAGAGTAAGTACATGAGAAAGACAAGAGCTATTCAAGCTACAGGGCAGCACCGGTGACACAAGTGGCTAAAAATTGGCCATGAATAGATTCAGACTTGAAAATCAGAAGAGGTGTTTTAACCGTGAGAGAAGTGAAATTTGAGATTAGCTTTCCAGAAGGAGGGAGAATGGAGGAGAAAACCTCAATGATGTTAAGACGGAGAAAATACGTTCATGAAGGATATTCTAAAACATGGTCGTCAGTAACAGAACGGGTCTGGATCTGCTGAACGAAGAGGTCCCTTCTGGTCATATGGAAAATGGCCTGGCTGGTCTAATGATTTCCTAGGAGAGTCTCTTTGGCATGTACAGAGATGTATAGCCAGTTCTTGGATATCCTTCCTGGAGGTTTGGTGAAGAAGGACAAGTTGAGACAGAGGTATCCAGCATAATAGCTGCTCCCAACTACCGCAGCAGCCCTTGCACGAGGAGTGCAAATTAGGACAACCCGGGAGACTGCGGTCATTTAGTCTGAGGCTCGATTAGCTCCCGTCTGTCCCAGAGAGTCCGACCGGAGCGTGCATAAGGGGCAGAAAGAGCCGCGTTCCCGTCAGCCCCACAGCTGCCTGCTGACCTTGCTCGGCATCTAACTGCAACGGGTGAACGGGAGGCGCTGGCTGGTCCCTGGCCAGGAACGGGCAGGTGCACGGGGCTCCCCAAGGGCTCCCCACCGCACCCTGCGGTGGGATCCGTGCCAGAGCCCCTCACCAGTGCCTTCCAGGGAAACAGTTGTTGGACCTGGGATGGTGAGTTCTACCCCATGCCTAAATAGTAAAGCCAGCATTTAGTTCCTTCAGCTCCACACGAAGTATCTCATTTCAATTTAATTTCACAGTTGTAATGGATTTTTCAAAAATATTCAAGAACATATTTACTTTCCAACATCTTATTTCCTTTTACATTTGAAAAAACTTTCTATCTAATCCCCCAAGTCATCCTACAGTCTGAATAATTTCAGGTTTTTAATCAATAGCTGTCAGACTTGTCAAATTACTTTAGGGACCACAAAGCAATTTTTAAACATTCATAAACCCTCGTAGAACAGTTAAGTGCACTGAATTTTAAAAGAAAGAGGAACTGAATAACACTGATCAAATAGGATTATATTCTGGCAAATTATAAATTAGTTTTTTATGAATCATCTCACAGCTACTTATCTAGTGTCAGGCTTCTACTGCTGTAGGAAGAAGTGTCTGTTCACCTCTAGAGAAAGAAGCCTTTTCTCTTTTCCTTCCAAGCCTCCTGAGCGGGAGCAGGGTGCAACGCACTTTTTTGTTGTCCTTTCTAAAAGCAACGTCGTTATCTAGCTAGCTACCTTGGGGTTCTCTCCATCATCCTGCTGCCTGGGCCAGACATGGCCAAGCTGCTGCTCCAAAGCTGTACAAATGCATCTTGGCTCCTGGCATCATTCCCAAGCCAGTCTTTGCTTCCCAGTGTGCTTCTGGCATGTGAATCTGTCTGACATGTCAGTCTAGAAATGACGGTTGCCAAAAGTTGTCAATTTATTGGACATCTGTACCCAAACCACAGCTTGAACCCTTTACAGGGATGATTTTCCACGTTGCACCAAGTTAGACTATTAGCTGAACGTGGGAGCCTGTGCTGCTATTGCCTGTTCTGTGCTTGTTCTAGGAATGAAGAGAGATCAAGAACATCTGAAGAAGTCAAACATGTTTATCCAGAAATTACTTTATACACAACAGTCCCACCTCGTCATTGCAGCGCCTTTCTTAAACTTGAGGGATGTGGCCTGCATAGGGGAAAAAAAAGGGAGCTTCACAGCTACACCAAGAATGTTGGAAGTCTTCCAGGAAAAAGTACGTCTCAGATCAAAGACGGGATGAAGGATGATCACAAGAAAGGAACGTTTCAGCTGGCCACATGGAGACTAACAAGCCCGAACCCTCCGCCCTCCTCCTTCCAGCTGAACTTACTCTTCCACTGCCTCAGAACCGCCCCAAACATACCTGCGCTTCTCCTGTTCCCGTGTGAGACTGTCTCCCTCTGTGGCAGGCCTCCTTGCATGTTAATTAAAGAGCTGGGCACCAGCGCAGAGCCCACGCCGAGCCTCACAGGCCGTGAGGCCCCCCACTGAAGAAGGAGTTGAACCTCGGCTGCGGCATCGGATGCACCATGACACCAGGGAAATTCCCGTCCCTTGGCTATTCAAGACAGGATGGGGCAGGACAGCAAAGTGGAAGGCACTGTGTTTTCCGGAGGAAGAGCTGCCAACAGGAGGGATTACTGCTCAGGTAGGGGTGCGGGAGCCAGGCAGCCGCGCTGGCAGGGCTGCGCGGGACACGTGCTGCCTGCTCCGGGCAGGGCACGGGGGGATGCAGGGGTGCTGGGGACACGCACTCTGCTGCACCTTCACATCCAGTACAGACACAGCCACGAACCAGGGCACAGGCCCCCCAAACCCTCCTTTGGAATGCGTTACCTTACCCCACGCCTTGTTTCAGTATTGCTTGTCCTTTCCCGGAGCTCCGGCACACACACATTTGTGGATGCAGTCAGCACTGTCAGTTCTGCAAGTTCTGGTTCCTGTCCCACAGACTGCTACTTAGTGAGGCATTAAATACATTCCCTGGCTATCTGCATCTGCTGCAGATGTCCTTTGCCAGAGATGTGCAATTTTATCTGTAAAGCTTCTAAATACCAAACAATGACTGCTTTTAACCTTTACGCTGGTTTCTGGTTTCCCGAAGGACTCTTGCTGTTGCCATCTCAATCAGCGCGGTACTGACAGCAACAGGAGAGACCCGTCTCACACAGTCGTGTTGCTGTACGCTGACAGCCCGCAGTTGCCGTACGCTTGCCCAGGCTCAAATGCCCCCGAGCGGGATATCCAGCAAACACGGATTTGGATATCCAGCTGACCTAGTTTTGACAATGGTTCGATGTCTAAACCGTCGCTCTGGAAGCTGAACCTGTCCTGGCTTTGGGGAGCCTTGTTCCTAGAGCCCAGGTGGCCAACATCTGCCCCAACGGCTTGCTCAGCCTTCAGCTGGGGTCTGGAAGTCATTAACGCCAACAGCTCGGAGCAGGAGACGGGGAAGGAGGGTGTACGCACTGCTAGCCAGTCCAGCTCAGAAGGAAACGGGGGGTTGTCTGACTGATTCACAGAGTTGCTTTTTTTTGGAGTTCAAATCGAAGACGCAAAAATATTTCTCAATGAGAACATCTCAGCAAGTTCAGATGTTTTTAAGGCTGACTTTGCTTTTCTTAGTGAGGTGCTTAGTAGGTTTGTCAAGCCAGGCATCAGAGACATCAAAAGTCTATTATTCTCATTCAGCTTTCCCAGTATTCAGCTTATTGCTAACTGTTTGCCCAGTGAACTAGAAAACCAAACATATTCAACACTGTGCTAACATACAGAAGCTCATACAAACATGTGCAATTACATGTGTTGTATGTTCTAGGCCAGAATAATATAGTCTCAAGATCTAAATAAACAGTAAGGAATGTAACGGGACACTGAGCAAGTCAGTTCAGCACAAATGATGCAGCTAACTTTTCCTTTCAACTTAAATGATTAACCCCCTGAATTACACTTGATTGATAGGGATTCAAACATGTCATTACTTTGCATCAGTAATAATAATAAAATCAGAGTGCTTTTTGTTATGAGATACCTTGCCCAGGGATTTGGTAAAGAATATTTAATTACAGGGCTATTTCATTAAATGTTAAAATTAAACTAAAGACTAGAGGCTGTGATTTTGGAAAAAAAAAGTAACAGTGAAAAAGAGGCACTTACAGGGCATAAAAGGAGGTTGAGAAAACACCCTAAAAGAAGCACTGAAGAGCAATTTCTCCTCCTATCCAGAGAAAGAAACGTGCCTGGGCCCCCGGCGCGGTCCCAGCACACGTGGCGCGGGCAGGACTGCCCCAGCCAGCCCAGGACCTGCGCGGAGCCGGGCAGGAGCAGCCAGCGCCCACGGGCACCCCACGGGCGGACGGGCCACAGCGGCCACGGCCCCTCCGCTCCCAGCTCGCCCTCAGCACGGCCATCGCGAGGCCACGCGGGCGCCCACGTGCCGTGCCGTGCCGTGCCGTGCCGTGCCGTGCCATGTCGTGCCATGCTGTGCTGTGCCCTGCGAGGCCGCGGCTCCCGCTCCGGCCAGCCCCCGTCCGGCAGCTCAGCCCTCTCCTCCCTGTAACTACAACTAAAGTGAAACTTAAAAGCTCAGACTTGAAGGAGCTGGGGGTATCTCAGGAAAGCTGGGCCCAGCTCACCAGGTCTGAATAAGCCAGCATTACTTTTGCTTGAAATGACCTAAAGTCCCTCACCGTTTTGCATTTTGCTTTCACTTTTCACCTCTGGAGACTTTCCCACGCAAACAGCTGTCTTTTAGGTATGGGTTTGCTCAACACGTAGCAGCAACGGGCTGGGACTGCTGTGCGTGCTTGGCTGTAATTCAAAGAATTAATTAATAAATAACATTAGTTACCACGGGGCACTGCCAGTATGAAAACTACTCAACTTAAAAATCACGAGACAGAGCAGTTTGAGTTCAGGCAGCTGCCGGCGTTGGGTTATGCTTTCCCTCCAGTAAGAGACGCACGGACTGGTCGTACTGACAAAACCAGGGAGAAGCCGACTGAACAAAATACTGTCAAGCAGACGAGGGGGAAAAAGCTTATCGAACGGAGTAAGAAAGCTGAAACAAATACTTGGAACATGAATTTTAAGTTGACTACAGTGTCCTCAATCTGTTTCACAGTCAGCTGGGCGTGCTGCCTTCCCTCGGAGGGTGAAGTAGAGGCAGGAGCGGGGCAGGAGCTGCCCACCCCACGCCCCGGCTGTCCCGGCTGTCCCGGCTCTCCCCACCGCTTCCCGGGTCTGCCCTCCAGCGCACTCAGCGCAGGCAGAGGAAGGGTCGGGAGAGAGTCCGAGTGGTTGTTTTTCAGCTGTTTGTGCTTATCTGTATTTGCGGAAGCATTTCAGAGCCTCCCTCAGTGCCTCGGCGAGCTGTTTCGTGGTCTGAGCGGACTGGGAGCTGGGAATAACTCGGGAACCAGCCGGAGCGGTTCAGCTACGCGCAGAGGAGTGGGAGCAGATCAGATCCTACCTCACTTCAGTCCCAAGGTGGGTGGGAGGGAGAGGAAAAAAATCAAGGAGAAAAGCTTAGATCTGTATGAATGCACTGGGTTTCCCTTCACCCAGGCTGTACCTTTTCTTTCCAGAATGTCTCCCTCACACCTACCAATGTGGTTTTTTTTCTTTTAAAATAGTTGGTGCCACTTCCAAACTGCATTTGCATTACTTCCAAAAGTGATAGTTTCTCTAACATGAAAAATAAAATCCATCCTGAATGAATGTTAACATTAATACTGGCCCCCAAATCATTTACTGGCATGCTGGCATAGTGTTAGTGCTGAATATACCCAACAGGCATCAATCTCTACCTGCCAGCTCAAGCCGCCTCTCAGAGCCCAGCTGTAGGACTGGGACTAAATGGACTCCCCACCCAGCTGGGCTTCTGCGAACACTGGTGTTAATGGACACAAACACCCTCTGCTTTCAAATCCGTGAGTGCTTTTCACAGCTCAGTAACTCCAGTCACCATCAGCCAGGCTTACAGCTGTATCAGAAAATAAGACAGGAAAACCAGCTGTTTGCCTCCTAAAAGAAGTTATGTGCTGATCATCGTCTTTAAAGGGATGCTCTGAACAGAGATCAGGGTATAAAAAGCACAAATACATAAAAATTGAGACACACTTTTTTCAACTCCACTGAAATGCTCAATGCCACAGGAAGCTTTCTAGGCAGAAAAGTGGAGAAAATGCCATGTAAAGAGCTAAAATGTGTGGGAGTCCTCCTGCTGAGGAGCGTGCTCTGGTGCAGCACTGCCCGGAAGCGTGAACGGTACTGGGACGGGTCTTGAAGTCCAAGACCACACGAGTTATCCTGTCTTACAGCTCATTCCTCTCATTAAAATAATAAATCTGGCTTAGGAATACAGTTCCATATAAATACCATGAGATCTGGCCCTAATACACTCAGCTTTATAATTAACACCAACTTTAGTGTCTATGAAGGCTAAGAGGTCTCTGGGGTTCTTGATCGGGGAATACATCTATTTAAGGCCTAGATTTACGGTGTATTACAGCTGTGTGTTTCGCAGGGTCTCGGGGCTCCAACAGTTTGGTTCCAAGGTACCTTAAGGGGATGTTTAGGCAGCGCAGAGGGCACGCACGAGCCCGGCTCTCGGGCGATCAGTGAGGCTGCCAGCGCAGGGTAGAGACGGGAGCATCGTTTCTAACCAGCTCTTGACTAAGCAGGAGGAAGAAGCAGAGATGGAAAATACCCCGAGGTTATAAGATGGTATTTAAAAAAAGAAGTTCCATTGAAAAACTACTGCTGGGATTTGATCTGCTGCCATTTCCCATTTCTGGGAAATTTCCTCTTCATAAATAAAACATATTTTAAAGTAAAATGTCTTGCTTCTAGGTTTTCTGGTGCAACCTAGTGAAGAACACTGCACAATATCATTGTAGAAAATAAAGCCCAGTTATCTAATAGGCCTCGGATCCGTGTTGCAATCATAGCAAATGAGATCGGTGCCCCAAGCAACAGGAACCGTACAAATATATAAAATGAGCAAAGCCACAGAGATTCACCGTTTCAGACATAAACCGCTGCAGTCATCCAGTCACTCAACTGTTGTCATCTGTGAAATGGGAATATAGTCTATAGCTGCTACCTTGAAGAGTTGTTAGGAGGACTTATACAAGAGTAATTAGAAAATATTATATATGTGTTAGACATTACTTTTGCAAGAGCATTTTCCTGTAAGCTGCTGGGAAGCCTGACTCACTTCATGGCCTTTGGCAAGATGCTTATCTTCTCTGTCCTTTCATGTATGTTCCTAGCCCAGTATCCCACAACAAGCTTCTCGTCTATCTCGTTCGGTATCCTGCCTCCAGCAGTAGCTAACAGCTGATGTTTCAAAGGAAGGCAATCTTGTTAACAGAGGGAAAATATAGTTCCTGACCCTTGAAGGCAGGCAGGCAGGCAGGCAGAGCCCTGAAACTTTTGATTTATTCTTCCTGCTGGTTGCTTAGCTACAAATATTCTCAATGCTCATAAAAGGCGCTCTGCCTTACTCCTCCTCACCGCTATGTTTTAAGTCCAGCCACAGTTTATTTTTCTTGAAACCTAGGCGATGAAATTTCATGTTGATGTTACATCTAAGATGTAGAATGCCCTGCTCCCCCTCCAGCGCCTGGGTAATTGCCATTAGCATTAACAGGCACAGAGGGGGCTCCATTCCGCGCACGGGAGACAAGTCACCCTCCAACACCGAAGATGGGCAACAGCGCCCAGCTCTGATGTAAGAGCTCTTAAAAAAGGAAACAGAAAGGAAAAAAAAAGTAAGAACCGAGCCTGATGAACCAAACTGAACCTGCAGCTAAACCAGACCGGCTGGCAGCTCGTTGCATGGGCCCATCGAGCGTTGGAGGCAATGCCTCGACATCTGGCGGGTCTCTGACGCAGCGCTTGGCATCTGCTGCCAGGGGATGTGCGTAGCCGGAGGGTCTCAGGGCGCACCCTCCGTGAGCAAATGAGGCTGGATGGGATCAGCTGACACGAGGCTGCCATAACAAGGGGCAAACATCCCAAACACATGACGACGTCCCCTACAGATCTCCCTCTCCCCAGCCCCTTTGCCTGCAGAGCGTGGGGCTGCAGCCTCACAGCTCTGCTGCTCGCTCCTCTGCGGGGCTGCTCGTGGGGTTGCTGCAACGTGTGAGCATCCATTCAACCCGAGGTCCAGCCACCATCTCCATCTCCCACCCCGGCACTGCGTTCATGTGAGGGACAGGAAGAGGCCACCGACAGGTGACATGAGTCAATCGGAAACAAAGGTCTGCTCTCAGTCAGGGATAAATAAAATTACTGCAAAAACAATAACCTCGCAGAGCTACCCGTAGGAAAACAAAGGCGGCGGGTCTGGGTAGGAACACTGGGACAATTGCTAGCACCAGCTGTGGGGACGGGGCAGGCAACAGAATTCAAAGGTGGGTTTTTTCCTGTCTGCTGAAATTAGAGAACAATGAGCAAAACCTCTCTGGTAGGAAAGGGAAGCAGCTTAGCAGGAACACGCAGCCCCGGCGCGCGAGTCCAAAGCCCTGCCGTGCCCAGGAGCAGCGCGAGGGGTCTGGGGGCTGCAGGCAGGAGCAGTCGGCTCTCCCACGCAACGAGTCACTCGGACTAAACACCTACCCCCTGCTCTGGCTTCTCCTTACTGACTGGGAAGATGTATGCCGCTGTGGGTTCGTGTCTGAAAAAGGCTTTGAAATCTCTCACTGAACACACTGCTAACAGAGATACCAGAATTATATCCAGTGTTACAGAATCACAGGATGGTGGGGGTTGGAAGGGACCTCTGGAGATCACCTAGTCCAACCCCCCTGCTAGAGCAGGGTCACCCAGAGCAGGTGTTAATAAGGTTTTTATGCTTCTGCTATATAATGACTCTCTACTTTGTATTTGAGAAGTTAGGCATACGCACTCAGCTGTCTTTGCATACGTACAGACAAGGCAGCACCATGTCCTACAGCAGGCCAGGGGATGCTCTCTGGAGCCCAGGGAAGAGGACGTCAGCTGACTCAACAACGCCATCAGTTTTTATAGGCCACATGCAGGAGCCAAGAGCCGTTTTTAACTCATTTTGCTGTGGCACAGCCCCTTTAAAGCACCTGGGAGTGCTTTAAAACCAGAGCTGAGACGCTCTGTTGCTGCTGCATAAACGTGGAGAGGAAGAAACAGAGCTTGAGGCAAAGGCCTTCTGGTCCCCAGGAACTTCTTGCTGAAGCCCAAAGAGAAGCTCCTGCACAGTTTGTTCTTTGAGCCTCCAGTAGACTAGCAGTACCCAGCTCCTCCCAGCCCAAACTGGAAGGCAGACCATTATGTGATCTCAAAATTACTGGATAGGAAGCAACAGACAGGTGCAGAGAAACGTTAGTGCTGTCACATTCTCATGACTAAAAGCTGAAGCAACTTGAATGGTAAAAAGCACCTTTTGGGCTAACAGTGCCTCATGTTTGGTGAGCAGGTAACAGAGGAGACAGAAGTGCCGGGAGTCAAGGGTCTCTTTATCAAACTCGTTTTTTAACTAACAGCCTTGCAACGATGCCAAGAGAGAACCAGAAAGCTCCCAGTCAGCACTGCACCGCAATCAGTGATTAATTTGTTGCACGAAGCTTTGCTTGCTGTACGTGACAGAGCTCATAAATTCTCATTTTATTGATGTTGTCCTGGCCGAGGGGGCATGCTGGAAAAGGCTGGCTTGTGCCACAGGTGTCCTGGGCAATTACCTGGGGACGGTCAGGGAAGCGCAAGCAGCATTGATGCCATCTGACTGGGGATAACCCCAATTTATCAAGCACACAGGCTCAGTACCTGCCTACCTCCACATGCACAGAGGCACAGCCCGCGTACAGACACACAGACGCACACGGAGGAGGCGTTGCTGTTCACTCGGCGCAGCGGTTCTCTCTCAGCAGTCAGCTGCAAGCCGCGGCACCGCAGAAGGGCTGCCACGGGCGTTACCTGGAGCACTCTTCGTTCAGCCCCGTCCCCTGGCTCCCGAAAGAAACTACAATTTCGCTGACGACACCCTCAGGAGCTCTGCGAGGCCAAGTCTGTGGCACTCTACATAAAGAAACAAGGACCCCTGTTAGTACAGTTAAATATCTGCTCTGTACTTTGGCTGGGAGAGTCCTGGTCCCACACAGGAGGTATCGCCGACATTTCTCTCCTGGCATGATCTACGTCATTTAATGCCCTCAGTTCTACTCATGGCCACCATTACAAGCCCCACTGAGGACCACAAGCTCATCAGGCACTGACTACTCTCCTCACTATTTCATATGTTCTCTGCATATCACTTTTCCCTAGATGCTGACCACCTTTCCCACACCCCAGCAGGAGAGTGTGCTAAAATGTGCAGCTGCCCATTCTCTGAGTTGCAGGGAAGGAAAGAGCAATCTAAGAGCAAATAGCACTAACAGGGGGACTGGAAGATGTGAAATATACTATTGGGACAATAAATATTGGGAAATGTCCCACACTGTGATGATCAGTCCTTCAGTGAAGTGATCGTCCCCCTGTACTCGTCCCTGGCGAGGCCGCACCTCAAGTGCTGGGTTCAGTTCTGGGCCCCTCACCCCAAGACAGACACTGAGGGGCTGGAGCGTGTCCAGAGACGGGCAACGGAGCTGGGGAAGGGGCTGGAGCACAAGTGCTGTGAGGAGCGGCTGAGGGACCTGGGGGGGTTTGGCCTGGAGAAAAGGAGGCTGAGGGGAGACCTTCTCGCTCTCTGCAACTCCCTGAAAGGAGGCTGGAGCCAGGTGGGGTCGGTCTCTTCTCCCAAGGAACAGGCGACAGGACAAGAGGAAACGGCCTCAAGTTGCGCCAGGGGAGGTTTAGGTTGGATATTGGGAAACATTTCTTCCCCGAAAGGGCTGTCAGGCCCTGGCACAGGCTGCCCAGGGCAGTGGTGGAGGCACCATCCCTGGAGGGATTGAAAAGGCGTGTAGATGTGGCGCTTGGGGACATGGGTTAGTGGTGGCCTTGGCAGTGCTGGGGTAACGGGTGGACTCGATGATCTTAAAGGTCTTTTGCAACCTAAATGATTCTGTGATTCTATTCTATGAATCTCTGTGCTGGAGCTTTCTGCTCTCTCCCATGGGACAGCACCAGCACATTGTGCAACCCCTTCGAGACCATTCCCGTCCAGCACATCAGTCAATCCCCTTGCAGGATATGACAGACTGCTTAGAAGCTTTGTTAAAGCCTTCTTATCATTTTATCAGTCTAATTCTTATTTTTATTGTCTTTGCTGTAAATCTACTGGCTGCAGCCCAGTCTGCATCCTGCTCTTTACTGGGAAATGGAGCGTGCGAGACCCTCCCATCGCAGCAGGGCAGAGGCTGCCACCTCTCACTGCAACAGCCACGGCAAAACGCAGAGCATCTCCAGTGCCACCAGCAAGGTCCCACCCAGACTGCTGACCCCCGCAGCCCCGCTCCCTGCTGCTGGGACACACCGTGAACAAAATGGGCCCAGCGGGGGCCCGTTATCGCTTCCCATTAATGGGTGCTGGTGTTACCACAGCAGAGGGGATAGCATGAGGAAAAAGAAATTATGACTGTTTAAAAAAAGACAGAACATTCTTACATGGTGAAGGGGTGGAAGAAGGAACCAGTGCTGGGGGAAGGGAGACCTCTTGGAACAAGTCTTCAGTTGTGAAAAATGAATAAGCCTGTATATGCTAACATAGACACTGACTGGCGCAACTGGCCGCTTGGGCCCAGCATCTAACACAGCTCCAGCAGACAGCAATGCCCAGCAAGTCTTAAAAACTGGGTCTCAAGCACCTGAAATTGAGACTGAACAAATCAGTGACTTCACGTTTTGCTATCCCAGGTGATACAACTCCAAGTTCTTTGAATAACTCTTCTCAACACAAATGACAATTGTATCTCATATTATTAAATCTGTCATCAAATTGCAGGTCTCTGAAATGGTGAAAGTCAAAGAGAAGCAGAGAAGGGGGGTGTTTCCGTACAATACGTAGTGGAGCTGAGGGAGCCTTTTAAATAAGAAAAGGTGTTATTCCCGTCACTTTCAGCAGAAGGAAACTCACAAAATTACTGAGTGCTTTCTCATCCCACTCATTATCTTCCCAGCCTCCCAGCTACACACCCTGGGGCCACAAAAGCCTGGCAAGTTGCTGTGATAAAACACCAGACAGGCACAGGGCTGCAGCTCGGACCGGGGGCGAACGGCGCACCATGCACTGGGGTTCACCGGGGAAAACAGCGACGTCTCCTGCTGAACTGAGGCTCCCCTTTGTCTACAGCGCTGCTTTCCCACCCGCCCCGTTCACGTCTCCCTGTTCTAATATTGCCACTAACAAGGCCACGGGAGGCGGCTTAGCCTCACAAGAGTCTACGTTATTTTTACAAACCCCACGGCAGCCCTCTTCTCCCGTGCGCTGCAGCCATGCCCAGGGACACCTCCCGCTAATTGCCGCGCAGTGGGAAGAAGGATGGTGCCAGGAGCCCAGCCACGGCGTTGCAGCGTCGCGCAGAGCAAACGTGCCGCAAGGCCGTGTGTCTTGCTGGCTGGGTCTCTCCAAAGATCATCCAGACCCAACCCTGCTTCATCCGTGCTGCTCAAAGGAAAATGACTGAAATGATGGCTGGGAATCGAAAGGAAGCAAGGAGAGTCATATCAGTTTACCTCTGAACATTAACACGACTTAATTACCGTTTGCTACATCAAGCTATGATTTAATGAGAACAAATACAGATGCAGCCTTGACCTTCTTTCCCTCACTGCACACTCCGTCCCTCATGCCCTTCCTACGAGCCGTGATGCCCAGCCCTGCCTGGGGCAGATGCTCGGCAGCGCTGCCGGGGCAGCTCATCAGCTGCCTCCAGCTACAGGTCTGAATGAGGCTTGCCTTAATGTAAGAATTCACGGCTTTAGTTATATTTAGGTGTTCCTAGTTGTGCGTATTATTATAAATATGCTTCGTTTTCAAACTGTGATTATTATTGCTGCATTTATTGAATAGTGAATGGCTAAGAGGGATTCTGCCGCTGTTTAAGGTATTGCAAGCAATAGTGGTCACCCTGCTACGTTTGGGGAAAAAGGGACGGGAGGGAGGAAGTGTGTCTGAAGCCTAATGAGGACGCAAATGCTTGCCAGACTTTAATTTGAAATACTTTCTTTCTTTTCAACAATATCCTTTTCCGCTGGGCTCTGAAAAGAGCCGAGCTGGACAATTGTACGGGAAGCTGGGAGAGACTAACAATAGAGGAGGAGTGGAGAGGGGAGTGAAACCAGCCTATCTCCTTTTACTCAAAATGAAACGTGAAAAGAAACAAATTGCATAAAGGATGACTAACAAAGACAGCTTTAAAAAACGTTTCAGGGTTAGTCTTTTCAGGTTCACAGCAGGGACGTCAGGAAAGGACATTGTTTCATGCATTACATAAGTTTTAGTACATCTCCCTTTAAAGTTAGCTCTGCTGTACTCCTACCACGTACACAGCCGCCTACACACACCCGGGACTGCTTGCAAACACACCCTGCCCCAGTCCACGGCCAATTCTTTTTTTACAATCCTACAGATCTTTTACAATTGCTTTGAAAAATCTGTTACTTCTGTATGCAGCGCCGTGGCCACTCCGCACGCTCCGCTCCCCGTGGGAGTGAGGGAATCGCTTGCCTGTACGCTGTGCTCCCACATCACCGGATCCCTTTTGCAAGAGTACCAGGGCGCAGAGTAAACACCTTTCAAGCAAACCATTTCACCATTTGATTCCTGCATCCTTCTTTCTCTCCCCACAAATGTCTAGAGAAAGCGCTGAACGCTCCTTTTCTTGGATGATTGAATACAGAGGTTGGCTAAAGGCGCAGCTGCCTCGACCCCCACAGGCTGATTTCACAGGAAACAGCACAAACATCTGCACCATTGAACCGCCTGACAGACCTCGGGAGATCTCTGTTCCCAGCAATCCAGCATTTGAAAATCCAACACATTGCAAGATGCTGTAGCCCCAGCAGTCCCCACCAGCTGAAACAATGTGCTGGAAAGTCTGTTTTCTCCATATCTGCTCCCTGGCCCTTTTTTTAAAAAGCAGCATATGGATTCAAAGGATTTTAAAGGTCCAGCTTTTCAAATCTGGATCATCCACTTCCAGAGCAAACTCACAAAGGTGCAGGAAATACTTTGTCATTGCAGTCCCACTGTAATTTGGCAAATCCTAGTGAACCACTGAAACGAAAGGTAAGTGGAAAACTACCAGACACTTACCCAAGCCTCCACTGGACAGAAAAATAAGATCAGGATAGAAAAACAATTCTGAGGTCCCCAGGAAAGTCAGCTCCTTGGAGAGCAGTGCGAGTCCATCTCCTGCGCTGCCGTCCCTTGGCCGGGTCGGTCGCTCTGTTTGGCTTGTACGATTGAGCTGGCTCTGAAACCGCTCGCAGACTCCCGGACTGGGAGACTTCCTCTGCAGCTGATAGTGGGGTTATTAAAGTAAACTGACTATTGCCCTTTGTGAAGGGAGGTGGGGAGGAGGGAAGCTCAGCCCCTTCCCTTCCTTTGTAATTCAAACCCTTCCTTGAGGCTCACTGCTTTGGAGGAGAGGCATCTGCTCCCAGCCCCTTCCCTGCTGCCTCGGAGCTCACACAGGTACTGGCTGGGATCCAGGCTGAAGAATCTGCACTGCACTCCAAGTTTACATGACAAAGCAGCTCATTCCTAATTAAACTTCATCTAGCATTCTTCTTTCTCATACATAATTAGGGCAGTACAGCAAACATACAGGTAAGAAGTGAGAGAGTTTGCACATAAGCGCAGGCTCCTCTGGCTGCACCGCTGATTAATCTTAAGATTTCCTCTTCATTTACTCGGTAGCAGGCTCCCACCCCTGCCAACACGTTATGTATTCACCGTCCCTGCCGGGGGCACTTGGCCAGCCGACGCTACCGCGACTGGACGCTGCTGGGCGGACGCTGGTCGCATTGAGGAGCGCACGTTTCCGAACCCTCCCCGGGACGCGCTGCTCCTCGAGCCTGTCATTGCAATGTCAACACGCTTTCATAGGCAGCTGCATCGGGATCGGGCCGCTCTGATCTTTATTGCTTCCTGAAGGCAGTTAATCTTTAAAGCTGAAACTATAAATGCTGTCAGCTTAGCTTGCAGCCTCCTTCTATTGGTATTTACAATTCACATTTTAAATTATAAAAACGTCCAGGCATACAGGAATACGTCCACGATCCAGGCATATAGGAATTAAAGGACATTTTCCTCAAATCCTCTTGAAATCTAAGCTTTCATTATTAGCCATACCCAGTGTGGTGATAAACTCTAGTCCCTGACAGCAACATATGTATCTCATCTCCACTGTATTTCAGTATTACAATACTCCACAATGACCTGGTAAGCAGCCTCAGTCCAGCAGATTTTACTTCACTCTGTCAATTAGAAAATTCTGGGACATTACAGAAATAAAAGAAAAAAACCCTGAATATTTTGTTTGAGTTCCCACAGCTCCCTGTGCCTCCCCCTCTTCCCGAGCCGCATCCTCCTTCAGGCAGTGGTTTTCGCTCATTTCTGACAGCAAACGTTTAGATTCGCTGCTCTGGTGATGACCACAAACAGTGGGGATGGGCAGATTATCTGTTTCAGCTGTTTGTACCATTCCCCGAGTTAATGAGAAAGGGCACGGAGAGCATCTGCCACCAACCAGGGCTCGCTGTGCTTCAGGAGAGCAAGGACTTGGTATTCTCCTGGACGTGTTTTTACTGAGGGAAGTGAGTGGAAGGGCGGAATTGCACGGATGTTTTCTATTACATTTTTGTTCAGTGTCCCAACCTTATGCTAACAGCGTGGCTGCGACGAGCGCATAGTCGCGGTATTTCGCTATCACTGCAACGCAAACAGGCATCTTTCTAACCCCCCAGCGCAGCCTGCACAGCTGCCGCTCGGGACACGTGGGCACACACTCCTTTCAGTCTGGATCACTTTTCACCTGAACTCAGCTCTTCTCGCCGCAGAAATCATGCTGTATCCAAAACCGAGGGATAGGAATGAAACCCTTTTTGCAATACCTGTGATGAAGCACGTTTGGTGTCTGCAGGCCAAATGCCACTTCCACTGAAGTCCAGTGGTTATGTTCTCATGGATTTAGCAGGATTCGACTGCGAAGCAGCCGATGCGGGTACCTGCAAGCCTGCCCGGGACTTCCTGGGATCCCTTCCTTGCTCACACCGAACCGGGGCTGGCTGTGCAATCAGACTGGCAGACAGACGTCAGAACTCATCTTAACTTATGGCCTTAGGGCGCTACTAGTAGGTAAATATTACATGACGCAATTAAAACACGGACAGTCTAAGATAAGACTGGTAAAAAAGAACAGCTAAGCAAACAAACAAGACACCTCCCAAATACACGTATCTGTATTGTTACAAGACACAAGGAGCTGGCTTTTCTTCTGTATTACACTGGTATAAGTTTGAACTAATTCCACTCATTTATTCTCTATATACATGGGCATATTAAAATAAGAATGGACCCAGTATCAAATATTCCCTGTCTTAGGAGTTATTCCCAGCTGTTGGTAACACAGAAGGTCCATGAGAGCCTGGGAGAATGTATCCATATGCACACTTATCTCTTCATTTCAGGCCATTCATCATTCCTTGCCTGGAAGCAACAGTTAATTTACAATAACTCCATGTCAAGATGGCAGTTTAAAATCCTCTTGAGGATTGCCCTAGGAGAAGATTTTGTCCTGGCTCTCTGTGGCCACTGTAGATTCAGCTGAGCCTCTTCTGAAGTCGCATAGTTTTAGAGCACAATAGAAATAAAGAAAGGGAGAAGACCTGCAAGGCTGTAGCTAGTGCACAACCAAAACCAATGCGGGATCATCTCACCCGCGCATTCTTTTGGGATTTCAGTAGTCACAGAAATTAGAGGCAGAAAGGAAGAATACAGCCAGTCAGAAAACCCTGCATGCAACGCAGATTCTTTCCTATGGTTTATTGTTTCGTCCAGACTAGATTTAAGTAACATATGACTCTTGCACAGAGTAGCAAATACTTCCAACTTAGAGTGCAGGAGAAGAAGGTAGCCCTGGGCTAACACCAACAGATTCAACCGCTCTGAAAAGGCCATGCCACAACCAGAGCTGCCCCCCACACCTTCCAAACAGCAATCCCGATAAAATCCACAGGAAGGACCCTCCGAGCAGAGCTAGCGACAGCCCGAGTCTCCATATGCCGTTCTCCCCTTTTCTCTCTCTTGCATTTGTTCGGACTCAGCTTTATCTTTTCATTTTAAGGACTTTGCTCACCACATTTTACTAGCGTTGATGGCCCTTGCCTTTTATCAAGGACAATCTGCACCTAATATTTTGGAAAGCAATTATTTAAAAATCTTCAGGTAGTGCGGCAGACAATGGCTGACATGCCACCTATGTAAATCAGAAGGTGCCTAAAGAGGGTGTTTACAAGCAGAACGCTGCTAAAAGTCTGCCTTGGTTGGAGATAACAAGGCTGAGACAATGACAGATTTCCTTCCCCTCGCAGCCACGAGCAGCTCCCTCGGATTGGCTTCGCCGTGTTTATCCAGGATGCTGGGAGAGAGCAGGCACCAAATACGCAATTAATTGGCAGTTTGCAAGAGCATATTGCCTAAAGATAAACAGAGTGGGTGATGGTGTCGTGTGTGAAATGGCTGAGTGCTGCAGATGTAGTGTTGACCCAGTTTAAAAAAAAAGAGGGGTTTTTTGTTCTCTTGGAAAATAATTGTATTCAAATGAATACTTTTTTGCACGGTCCCTCTGGCCTTTGAATATTTTGTGTATGTAAGCCATTCCAGGTTCCTCCTTAATCTGGAAGTACTTAGTAAATTAAGAATTTGCTGAAAACTTTTACTGCTGACATCAGTGGAGCGTTTCACCAGTGGAAAATGTTTTGTGCAGGAGCAGACAAGTACATTGCGACACGGTGTTAATGGCCTCTGCTCTTCACAGCAAGTGTTTTGCAAGCAGGAGAAGACAAGACTACTGGATCTGAGTCTCACTGGCAATCGGGTGACATGGAAAGGAACAAAACTCCCCAGGACAGACACAGGCGTGTGAAGGACATCAGGTCTCGAAGACCAGAGGGGAGGAACGGTTATTCAGGGAGGACCCGGGGCAGGGGCAGGGGAATGGCTGATGCTCGGGAAATGGAGGGTGCTGGGAGTGGAAGGGACAGGCTAGAGTTTCCAACCACAGGCCTTGTCAGACAAAAGGTACAAAGATAAAACCCAGGGTCAGGTAAGGAAATAAAGAAAATGATAAGGGAGAAGACTGAATGCTACTGAGGAGCTTAAGATACACACTGTGGAAAATAGGTTGAGGCTGGAAAGGAAAGGGGAAAGGCAACTTGCCCGTGGTGGTGGACAAGCTGGGTAGCTCGAGAGACTTCAGAAGGGGCATCATCTGTGACATGATCAGAGCAGCAGCACAAACTCGTGGATCAAGTGCGAGACACACATGCTAAACAGAAAAGCTCTCAGTTTCAGGAGAGAGAATGCATTAGAAGAAAAGTCCTTGATGTAGACTTTCAGACTTAATGTTCTGCAGAACAAAACAGAGGCCCACAGAGCTACCAGGCACAGCAGGAACAGGCAATGAAAATCAGTGACCTCACAGCACAAAAGGACACTTGCCTCTCTCATTTTTTATATTTAGTGCTATAAAACTAAGGACTAAAGCACGTGACAAATCTCTCACTTCATTTTACTGAGACCACCTAGACATTACAGGCACTGTTCAGATCGAGCAAGAAAACAAGTCATGATCTGGCAACTTCTTTGCGAGGGACAACGCACAGAGATTGTATCTGGCCTGACCAACGTGACGACTTCAAAAATGCCTCTACCGGAATTACTGATCCCACGGAGAGATTTTTACAGCATGCCTTGACTTGTTGTTTTGCTTGATACTTTCACTTTGCCCTCAGCCTAGGCTGTGAACCGAGAGTGGAGAGTTTCCTGTGCACTTCGCACTCCACAGATGACGTCCTTCCTTCTTCTATGCCAAGGTGATTCCAGAGGAATTCTTCATGCAGGGCTCAGTCCAGCTTCCCTTTGAATCCCCCTGAATGCCAGGCCTTAGCCACGTGCCACGGAGTCTGGTGTTCCAGAAGCATGGCAAAAATTCGTCAGAGTTTAAAAAAATCTTTTTATTTTAGATCAAAGTTTCTGTATTTGGGTACCTAAAATTAGCTAGTAAAATAAGTGACATTTTATTCAGAGATGCAGAACTTCCATTGATTTTAATGGATTCAGCATCCCAGAAAAGTAGGCCACTTATTTATGTACCTACAGAAGCATGTGCATGCCTAACTTGACGGAGCCAAGTTTGTAAACGATGACCTTATGTTTTAAAAATCATGAGACAACTCTGCACGCATCAGACTGTTATTCCCTTTATTTCTGTCAGCAAGTCTCATTTGAGAGGTAGATTTAAGCTGTAAAATGTGCCTTTAAAGTTTCTTGCAATAAGGTCTCCTCTATTTAGCAAAACACTTAGGGACAAGCGTAATGTCTTCCTGAAGAGAAGCACTCCGCTGAATCAAGGCTAATAGCTTTCTCATACCCCTTCGGTTGAGATGGGGAACGAATCTTTCTCTCCCCACAGAAAATTTCTGATCCTGATGGGAATGGCTCAGCAGCCTTGAAGCCCATTTCTGCCTCATCACTTTACCCTGGGAACATACGGTAACATCTTACAGCACTTGGTTCTTCAAAGCGCAGCAAGCTGAACTGCACTGGAAAAACTGCATCGCATCCTGCAGCGACCTGCGTTTTGGGCACCAGCGCCGCGGGGCGGAGGGAGGGAACGGGGGCTCCAAGAAGCAGCAGGACATGGAGCAAGAGGTGTTCCTGGGGAGGGCAGCTGTACAGCGACGAGGCACGATCCCGTTGCTAATGCACACGAGAGGAACTCCTCAACCGGCTATTTATCTTGCAACTTATCTATTTTAATCTTGTGCAACTGAATGACTATCAGCGGACTGCCATTTGGCTGCTTAAGGAAATAGCTGTATAATTTAGCTCCAATTGTTTAACGCATTTGGCAGGAAACAATAGATAAAAACTGACAGGACTTTCTGCAGTTAACAATACAAACTAATGAAGTGAAATACTGCTCAGAGAAATATTGTGACGGGTCTCCACAGATTCAAATGAAGGAAAAGAAGTGGCAGGGTAGATTCTGCACTGCAGTCCCTCAGCCTTGACTTTGAAGAAAAGCCATCAGAGCTTCCTTCTCTCTGTCTGCTCTTCCATCCCGCTGGTTTGGTTACACAGCACTGTAGGCAAGTTTGTAAAATTACACTGGTTTAAAAAATTCCCAGAGAGGAACCACAAACCCGAAGGAGCTTAGCTCAGATCTGCCGCACTTTCGCGTTCCCACCGCTGTTACCAGCAGGAGCTCACCTGTGGAGCGACACGGACCACCGAAGGGAAGCGATGGGGGAAACCCCTGAACTCGGACGGATACACCAGCAGCACCGAGCTTCCAGCACGAGCATTTGCGTGCAGGTGTGCTCCCAGCGACAGCGCTGCAGGAGCCCAGCACGAAGCCAGCACAGGCGTGGAGGGCTCTGACTGTCCAGCTCACTCCTAAAGGTAATTGCTGGATATTGAACTTTGGTAGAAAGAGTTCCTGCCACTGCAGACAGCTCCAGGCACTTTTTATTTTCCTTTATCTTACGAATTGCAGCGCAGTGTCTGAATTATTCAAAGCAGACTCCAGTGACAGCTTCTTGAAGCAGGGGGGCACACAGACACACAGATGGCGGCTGTAGTTTTCCCCTGCGCATGGCGTATCCCAGTTCCCAAGTGTGTTTAACTGGACAATTAGTGCGATTTGTTCGGCAGCAGAAGGCAGCGAGGTGGAGCAGGCCGTGCTGTGCACACGGAGGGCGTTGGGACAGAGCCCCTCTCGTCTGGGTGGCTTCAGAACAGAGGATGGCGCAGACAGGCAGCAGCCAACCGGCCCTGGCCACGAGTACCGTTTACAGGATATTTTGGTTTGATTAGTTGTGGTCTCACCCACTGGCTCAGCTAAAATGACACTGAAGGCCCCAAAGAAAGTAATGATCAAAAGCACTCTTGGGGAGGATTTCCCTGTTGTATATCTTACTGTAGGCATGATAGGATTGTCTTGGTGTGCTGCAAGGAGGCTCTGTGCACAGAAGTAGGATGAATAACTTGATGATATATACTGTTGGCTGTGGTACAGTCCTTGGTAATCCCTAACACGCAGCAATATTGCTGGCTGTGTGGCCACCCTCCGTGCCACCGGCCTCCTTTCTGCCTTGACCACAATGGAGGGAGACGTAAGGGTGCAGCTTTCCCAAAAAATCATGTGCAAACACAGCATCTGGGCTTTGAGGGCAGTTAAACACTATTAACTAATTTGGTTTCCACGGTGAAGGGCTGCAAAGTTTTGCTTACCCTAGGAAGAATGGGAAGTTTTCATTTTCTGGCCCCAGGTAAAAGCGTAAGGAAAATTACATCTGGTTGGGAGTGGAGACAACTTACTTGTACAAATCAAAAAAAAAATTAAGCAGGAAAGTGGTGCAGATATAGCAGAGTGCTGCCTGAGTAAAACCCAGTGTAATGTACCCTGGCCAAATTTTGTTATTACCTGTCCAACTCTTTTATACAACTCAATAAAGAACTCCCTGACCTACGGTGGGGAATGTGCTCCAGCAGCTCTGAGGAAACAAACAGGCAAATCCCTCGAAAGCCATGAGAATGAGAATCGTGCTTGTGCGGAGAGCCAGCACAAGCCCCGTGCAGGGCTCAAAGCCCACTTAAACCCACTGCTGACCCCTTCGCCCCATCCCCTCGCTCCCACTGGGCCACACACGAGCCCTCTGCACCAGAGTGAGTTTGTCTGCTCTGAACAAACCTAGACAGGGAACACTTTCAAAAGCATCCGTATCTGCTCCTAGCAATCCCTTCCAGCATCAAGGCACCACATTCCTCAATACTGCAAGCTAAAGCTGTTCAAGTGAACCCGAGACATGCCAGACTCCGTACTTCTAATGGGAGCTGACACTGCCAGCGCTGAAAATCAGGGGGGAACAAGTCCTCAGACAAGGAGACTAATTAAAAAACATAACTGACACTCGCAAATAGCTTAAAAGATTTAAAAACCTCAAAACTAAACTCAACTTCATCCCAAAAATAAAACACACAAAAAAATCTTTACTTTTATACAAGTCAATTTAAAAACAAGGATATACTCTAAAGGCCACACGGCTCTTTCTCATGTATCCATACACCTGAAAGTCAAGGCGCTGTCTTCAAATTCCACTTGAAATTTTAAAGTTTACAGATGTTTCTGAACTCATTAAACTAGAGCTTCACAGGGAAAGGCAAACAGGGGCAACTGGATCAGCTCAAATACCATTTTCTAAACGGTCAGAGGCAAGAGTCCTGCTGCCTGGAGCACTGGCAGCCCCAGGAAAGGTACCGTGAACTCTTCCTTTGGAAGAGCTGCCCCTCTCCCCTGCCCAGACTCCTGCACCCCAGGCACAAAGGCTTTGGAGACGTGTGCTCACCACCCAGTTCCAGCCTCCGAAGGAGAAACGTCTCACCTCTGCCGCAGGGGCCGGCGCGGGTCGGGGCTGGCGCAGCCTGGCCCCACAGGAGCACCCCACTGCTTTAAAACTCGCCGCGTTGTACGAATGTTCTCACCAGGGAACATTGCCGGTATTGTCTTTCAGCGTATTGTTCTCTCCGGGTTAAATATAACTTATGTGCCATTCACAGAAGAAAACAATTCTTTGTGTGAGAAAATGCATAGCAGGCTTGTCGTTTGACACTGTTGTTACCACGCCACTGCAAAGACTAACGAAACAATAATAATAGTAACCAAAAGTTTTAACAATATCTCTATGCATATTTTGCTATGTCATAGAGATTAGGATGCTTACGTCTAAAACTGGGTGAAAAAAGTCTTAAAAAATTGTTTTTGCTATTTTAATTGAAAATACAGGAGGCTTTTTCTGTCTCTACCTAGTCAATGACCTCATTTCAAGACATTTTTCAAATTTTCATTACATAAAAAGGGGAAAAATAGAAGGAAGGAAAGAAATAAAATCATGGCTTTTGACTAGTGAAAACTCAAAGGATGTCAAAGTTATAAAATATGATTTTATGAAAATGAGGGATGTTGTTAGCATTGCCATGAACCAGGGTAGGGTCCGGAAAGCTGAACAACTGTTGGAGCAGGTACAAGGCACACTGCCCTCCCAGCCTGCCCCGTACCTGCTCACACGAACACCGCGGCTGTGCAAGTGATGCCGTCCTGCTGCTCGAGCCAAGACTGGTATTGCGGAGACCAACTCTGGAACAAAGCGTCTGAAGACTGCAAACAACCTGGATGTTCGGTTTGGTGACTCACAGCTTGCGGCAGTCCATAAAGACCTCCGTGTCTATTGTGACTATGATTAATCTCTCAGATACATCCCCAAAATCAAAGTTTCAAAGGCTCCTGGCTGCATCCAAGCTGCGACAGTACTCCTGGGTCACTGGGGTGTTAATGCTTCAAACCTGACACTCCTGAAGTCAATGACAAAGCTCCCATTGACTCGAAGGGTAGAGGAACAGACTGCAAAAGGCACGGATGTAGCTTTAGTTTCCTGGCTGAATTGTGCCGTCAGCTGCTTTGCGGCCACGGACGGGGACTGTCCGTCACCCTGGGAATACCAGAGGCTGTTTACTGGAAAGGAGCTCAGCAGCTGGGAGGGATCAGGGGCACTTGAGTTTCCACACTGATGTGCAAAAGCAGTAGCAGTAGTAACAGACTGTGGGTAGGTACGAAGGGAAAATGTCAGTATACGCTTTCTCTGAGCAGACTTGTGCCTTTTATTGTGTCAGCCCATCACTCTTCACCAGTTCGCGAAACACCCGGGATGCCCAGGGAGAGGGCTGAGAGCAGCCCCGCGGCGTGCAGGCGCCTGCAATGAGCCGAAGGCACTTTGTCCCGTCAGGCAGTGGGGTCAGGCTGTGGCGGGTGCTCGGCAGTGGCTGTAAGAGTTAAGCTGGAGGCCCCAGCCACGAGGACAGGTAGCCACAGAAGCCACACAGTCAGCGCTAACCTTCTCTCAGTGTTGCGGGCTCAGAGAAAGGCCAAGGGGTATATGTGACCAAGCTCTACTGTGATTTCCCCAGGGGAGCTCAGAAATGCCTGGGGTTTTGTGTTGTTCCCAATTTAATCCCTGCCAAGTCATTTTTTTTTAAAGTTCATAAAAATATATCCCCATACGACAAGGAAGACCAAAACTACACAGAGTTAACCCCAGAGTCTGTCTAATGAATATATTATCTTCCCAGTAACTTAGTATAAGCGCAGAGTTTTACTGCAGTCATCATAACAGAATCCGTCACTACTGTGTCCTCTGGATGTCATTAATAAATAATAAATGAAACCACTCAGAAAGAGAGAAAAAACATATCTCAGATTCTTTGGAGCACATTGAGAGGCCAGTAGCAGTGGCAGGCACGAAAGGAAAAGTCTAACGGGAGAAGCTCTGGGGAACACGCGCTTTGCAGTGTCACGGAGACAGGTAGAAGGAGCAGAGGAACGGGCGAGCACAGGCAGCGTCTGCTGGCTCCCCCCGGGTGGGCAAAACGGGCAGCAACGCCCAGGCCCCGTGGCTGCGGGCAGCGGCACCGGGCACCCCGGCAGAACGGGAATAAAAGCACTGCGTTACAATGACAGCACCAGCATTTGCCAGAGCAGGTCAATATATTTTTGCTGTCAGCTCTTGGGAGGTTTCTTTTAACGTGGTTTAATTGGGTTTTAGCACTGGTGAAAGCCCTGGAGAGAGATAACTTGTGCTTAGTCACAGAAGAGTTATGAGCACTGACAGTGGTAACGTCCCTCTTCGCACAGGCAACATACGAACCTATTCTCTCCTCCCTCTCTGCGGTCTGGCCTGGCTAGATCCAGGAGTCAATCCTCCCTTTTCTTTTTCTGTTTTGTTCCATACACAGTATCGTCCATCCCAAAGGTTCCTCTTCTCTCGCACTGTTAATAGCGGGTGAGACGGGCGGGTGGTGGCACCAGCTGGTGGCACAGGAAAGCTGCTGGTCCTGAAGGAACTGCCTGCACCTGCCTGTCCTCCTCCCTCCCTCCCGGGCGTTCGCAACCTGGCCTGACCAGAGACGTCTCATTCTCTCCCCTCCAAGGGCCACGGCATGTACTCTAGCTCTTCTCACCACACTAATTTAAACCATCTTCCCATGAGTGCGGGGCTTGGAGGACAAGTTTGGACCATCACCCCACCCGCACTGCTCGAGTCAGCTTATCCCACCCTGAGCTCCAGGGAAGCCCTGCGTCCCAGGTAACTCCACCGACATCTTGAGCAGTAAATAAATAACAGGCATTCAGTCGTTTCCACAGATTTCTCTCCGAAGCCCTGCTCTTTCTCAGCTGCTTTACACTCACCCTGACTCGCAATTATCAGAAAGAAGGAAAGAATGAAAATAAACAGCAAGAGGAATTCCTTTTTTTAAAGACAAATGATAAACTATTCTCAAAACAGCTAATATTAAGTAGAAAAGAAAAAAAATCCAAACCCAAAATACAGGCAAGTCAAACACACCCTGTCAATTGAGGAAAAATGTCTTCATCATCCTTCACCAAGTTACTGTTTTTCCCTTGGGTGCCAAGCCAGCTAGAGCACAGTGAGGGGAAGTGAGTTGCTTTTCATTTCCTGAACACTTCTTAAACTATGGAAGATTCAAATTCATCATCCCAAACACGGCTTCAACCGTTTCTCTGCCTCTTCTGCCCTGCCTCTCTCTAAGAACCTCAGTCTGCGGAGCTTCGGTGCGGCCATTTTCCTCGCTTTAGATGGTATTATTCTTGAGCAATGCACAACAACGTGCAGCAACAAAAGGGTTATTTTCGCCCCCACACATACAGTGGTCAATGAATTTCCTTAGTTTACTGTAGCCTGAGATGGGATTTCAAAATGTGTCAGATCTTTCCAAGATCCTGTTCCTGTTCCCACTCCCCACCCCACCCTCTGCTCTTCAGTGATCCTTTGGGGAGGCTGAAACTGAACGCGATTTCCTCGCCAAGGAGTTTTCCTTTTCACCACCTACACTTCCACTTGTGCTCGTTCGAGGCCCCCGGAGCGCACTGCTGCTGGCACTCATTCCTGCTTAGCAAATGTACCTCGTTTGATTGGGAGCAAGAGTGGAAGAAATCTGCTTCGCATCAGTTTTTTTGAGTTTGGTTTGCGGGAAGGGTATTATTTCTTAGAGGGTGAGTCTGTTTATTGGCTGGGGATATTTCTACTGCATTTATTTTTTGTTGTTGTGAATCTGGATTAGAGGCATCTCCCTCCTCCTGACAGTTGCTGGCAGCAGTCTGTAAAAATATGATTAATGAAAGTGTGACTATGAATCTACTCAGAGGCTTAGGCTTTTCCTCCAACATTAAACAGAGAAAGGCCATTTAACAAAGTTCAGATCTTGAAGCAGATTTCAAAGTACACTGCAGTTTAGCTCAGCACGACTAGGAGGTTCAACCTTCAACATTTAAAAGCTATGAGCTCTTGGAGAGAAGAGACTTCTGCTTCTGGACCAATCCAAATATAGAAATAAATAAATAAGAGATAAATAACCAAGCCACGTTCAAAAAGGACTTCAGCAGCACAGCAGAAATCCACTGGTCACCTGAGGGGCTCCTTCTCAGCCTACGTGACATTTTTACCCTTGTAGACACTTCAACTATAGAATACACGCAGTCCTGTCGCACTGAGATTTTAGATTAAAACAACACATTCTGGCTCTTGCTCTGTGAGAAGCCACTGGAAATCCTGGAAGACCTTCAAAAATGAGCAGTATAGTACTTGAGAAAGAGACACAACTTTTTACTAAATTGAAAAATTTGAATTTCCTAACATGGACTTAAAAGGTACTACTGAATCTTTAATGACTGCAATATAGAAATGGCTCAATCTGAGAAGGGCTGAAGGTCTTCCTTTGAAGAAGTCAAACTTAAAAAAAAATAAGAAAAATATCTGCTACATTCCAAGGTCACAAAGGGTTTCATGAAACTCTGTATCCCTCCTGACTCCGACTGCCTAAATGATAGTCACTTGTTAATCCAGAGCACCTACTTCAAACTGAAGGTAATTAGCTGGGGAAAGGAAAAACGTGCCAGACTAAAAAAGTATTTCTATAACAAGAGGTTGCGAGGAGCAATGTGCTGCAGATACAGATGGAAAATGGGTTATTTATTTATTTCAAGAGCACAGAATTCTTATTCATTAAATGTTACTTTTAAGTTTGACATGTTTTAAGCTGTTTGGTATTCTACAGCCTTCTGACTGACTGACAGCTTAGAGGAAAGGATCAAGAATGGGAAGCACGGGCTTTGCTGCTTCGCGGTGTCTGTGGGGTCAGTTCCTAGCCCATTTTTCCAAGCTAACTCTCTTACTATTTATTTCCCACGTCCAGTAGCATCTTCAGTCCCCGCAGTCAGTTCCTCTGTCTGCACCACGTTTGGATCACCACCCAGATACTCCACTAGTGAACAATTTTCTCCTGAGAGCCTTAATGAACAGGATAAACCTCTGGTTTGAATGCTGAATATTGTAGGAGGCGACCTGCTAGACAGAGTGTCCCATTTCAACACGTCCAGGCCACGAGGAGTCTCCAGCACGCACAAGGCTCAGAGGTTCTAAAACCAGCAACTGAGTGGTGTGACGCAGCCCGGCGCTGGGGTGATCGATGCAAAGCGGCTGCCCAAGCTCCGGAGGCCGGCGACCCACCACGCTGTACACGCGCTGCCTGAACCTGTGCTCTTGTCAAGCCTACAAGCAAATGTAACATGGAAGAAATAGCCATTTGCTTTTTAAAAAAGTAAATAAATCAATAATTCTCTGTTGTTAGGCAAGAACACAGGCTATAGTAAAGCGCCTGAACAGATAAACTGTTAGGCAAAGCCATAAATTTAGATGGTGCAAGACTAGGAATGTAAATTTAAAGTGAAACATTTGAAGTTTGGGTGAAGGTAAAAAATATATAAACTCTTTGAAAAGACAGTAATTGTTAGAGATTATAAATCTGCATGCTAATTTATGTGATTTCTATTGACGTTTTCTTTCTAATTCAGTTTTTATTCATTTTATTGCATGCAGATAAATTCTGGATAAGAGCATTGTGATGTGCAGAAGGCTTAATCCAACAGAAACCCCCTAATATGCAATTTAAGGATCTCAGGTTCATTAATAATCCTAGGAGCGTCTTGTTTAATCTAGTTTATTTGCATGGGACTGAGTGCCCCTGAGCGAGACGGGCTACGGCAGAGGTTGCCTTCCCTTTAGAGACACCCTTTGGTGTGTCCGTGCCAGGCACCCGGGGGGATGGGGCTCCTTTCAAGGGCTTCTCCATCCGCTGTCCATTTACTGGGCAGGTACAGACTGGGCAATCCTAGAAAGGTCTGTTTCCCAGAGATTCCCACATGATCTCTCCTCTCTGCAGGCATTTTGATAAGAAAATACATTTAATACCCAAACGCTATCCTTCTCATCAATCCATCGATTCCCTTACTGGCAGTTTCAATAATAAGTTAGATCAATATGAATTACTGTGTGTGCGAACAGATGTCAAATCACAATATGCTCTGATCCGATCAGATGGGTGTTTCCTAGAAAAACAGTGTTTATCCATATTTGGTAGAGAAGGTGCCTCTGCTCATCCAGAACCCAAAAGAGAGATAAGTCTCCCAGTGAGGCTTGGACACGGTAACTTTTTCTGGACTAAATCCTGAAAAGAATTGGGTTTACTCTGGGAAACAAATACTTTTTTTTTTTTTTTTTTTCCTAGTTCTGTGCTCTATCCACCTGCTTCCTCTTCGATAGATCCAACTGTAAGAAAGCCTAAAACTTCCTCAAACTTTGTAGCTTTCAATGTATTGGCGCGAGTCAATATTTTATGGCCATGAGCCATCTCTAGTGTTGTCCATGAAAGACAACATCTGAGGCTTCTACAAGAGAACCCAAAGGAAAAAACAAAGACCACCACACCCAGCTAACATTTGCTAGAGAACAAAACACTGCACCCAGGCTCGGACCTTCCAACAATATACACCAATACATTCTCCCACTCTTCCCCCCACACCTCCCGTTCCCCCATACATCTCCCTGATCTCAGACCCTGGTTGGGATCCTCAGGTGCTAATGGAAAGCAGAAGAGACCTCTTGGGTGACTGACTCCTCCAGCACATCCTCGAGGACGGGTCAGTAACGGGAGAGCTTTCACTGCTTCTCCGGGCAGCCCGCTCCAGACCGACGCATTGGCGTACGCAGGGAATTTCCTGGTGCCTGGATGCCTGCATCTTCCCACCTTGTCCCACGTTTATCTGTCAATTATCCACCCTAAATTCTTTCACCTCCCCACTGTTGACACCCTTTAAATACATGGTTATGAAATTCATCCTCTGTTATCTCTCAGCTGACCTAGATAACAGAACTGGCTGTGCTCCGCGCTCCGTTCAGCTTCTCAAGAACTTATTCAGACAGAGATGTTTCCCAAACTCTGAATTTGATCCTATCGAGGGGCTATGTTTAGATCACACATCAGGGCCTCGTCAGACGCCATCCCAAAGAGCATCCATCACGGCTTTATTCTACTTTGGTGCCTCCAATCTAGCTTGTTAACCATTCCCAAAAATGAGTATATTTTAATTACTGTTTTCTGAGAATTGGGATTATTTTCCTTCTAAATGTATTCGTCTGATTATCTCCAGGATGAAATTCATTTGGTTAATTACCATCCTTTTAATTTGTTTAAGACTATGTTTCTGTTTCCTGCGCTGTAGCACCTCCCTGCTAGCTCTGCCTGCATTTATTCAGTGTCTGACAGACTCCCATTTCGGGGAACAAACAGAAGATTTCCATAAAAACACACGCCGAACGAAGCCTTGCAGGCAGAGCCTGCGGTCTCACCTAAAATCCAACGTAAGAGAGAGACATCATTCAAATGTACACATTTATGACTCGTGTTTGTTACTGGAAGTCCGGATCCTGTGCCCATTGGGGTTTCGGCCGCAGGGCTCGCGCGGCAGCGGAGAGCCGCCAGCCCCGGGCAGGGACGGGGGCCTTTCCTGACATCCGCAGACTCGCGAGGACTCACCGCTTGTCCCCGAATGTTCAAAACCCTCCCCGGCAGCGAGACGGGGTTTATGGCACAGCGGAGCCGTGTAGAGAATGAGCAGCCAAGACTTCACGGCGGGACACCCACCCGCAGCCTCCCCAGCCCTCCCGCAGCTGCTCCAGGTCCCGCCGGTCCCCAGGTGCCATCGCACCCTAGGGGCACACACAGGCCTCCCGCAAGGCTGCCCCGAGGGGAGCCTCCACCGCTCTGGTCTCCCGCGCTCTCGGCCTCCCCTCTCTGGGCATCCCACACCACCGGGGCCTCCCGCGCTCTTGGCCTCCACTCTTCCCAGCTGCCACCCTCGGCCTCCCACCCTGTTGGGGCCTCCCGCGTGCTCTCAGCCTCCAGTTCTCTCAGCCTCGACTCTCCTTGGGCCTCCCGCGCCCTCTGGGCCTCCCGCACCCCCTCAGCCACCAATTCCGCTTCCCATCTGTACGTGGAGCCCAAGCTGTCCTCCTGTCAGACACAGTCTTTTATAACATCTCATTCATTTGCCAAAACCCAGCAGTTTTGTACCTAATGCCCGGCTTATTCTATCATCATCTTATTACTACCCCAAAACGGAGGGAGACGGATTCGAATTTCATTATCAAGATCTCCGTTCCAGTCAGTGATGCACATACTGGAAGAAACCTAATGTAATTTTATTAGTTTTCTAAACTTTCCTAATTGAAAAAAAAAATCTTCCATGGATAATGCAAATGAGACCAATGGAGACATTAGGAGAAATTCCAAATAGTCTTAAGCCGCTGGAAAAGCCTCCCAAAAGGAAAGGTCATGACCCCTAATGAAATCACATACATAGACTTGAACTGCAGTGACACGGGTGAGTTTGGGAGAAAACACCGAGCTGTACACGTTACTGCTACCCGTGTAACACCGACGGTTCTACTGCGTGGGCACGTACCGTGCTCTCACTGTCACCTTACGAGGACCATTTGCCCCTTTAGTTTCCAGGGAATTCGGCTGCTCACAGCGTCCGGCAGCTCAGGACGCTCGCCCAGGCTGCCCCTCGAGCCCCTGTGCCGCACCAGCCTCGCTGCACCCACGTTTCTTTTCCATGCCAACATGTTTCCTTCTTATTCAGAAGCTGTTTGTCCCTTAACAGGGCACATTTTCCAGCTAGCTTTGTTGTTCTGCAAATTATGGGCTATAAAGAATTAATGGCTGAATATAAATCAATTTAGTTCACTGAGAGAGTATATGTGTTTTATGTGGTAAAGGTTTTCAGAGAAAAGTAATTAGTTGATTTAGCATTTTAATCTTCAGAAAAATAAAGAAGCTACTTTTCTGCTAGGAGGATGAGTTTGAACACATAAACATGTGCTGCATTTTCTGAAACCATATTAAGAAATATTATTTATTGGCTAGATGTGGCACAGCTGATAGTTATTACTATTGTCTCAAGAAGATTCTTTGTGATAAAGATTTCACCACAGAGACTACATTTTACTTTCCAAAGTGCCTGACTAGAGGCTCTAAAAAAGCCAGACAGGTCTGTTTCTCTCCCAGGTAGGATGCTTCTACGGACCAGCACAAGGAGATGGAACAAATGAGATGGAGGTCACCGACTCGGGCCGACACGGGGGCTGTCCATCTGGCCGCTTTCCTGTAGAGCAAATACATACCAGGGAAACAAAAATACTTTTCTGCTGCCTGTGTCGGAGGAACGGACAAGCTCGTTCTACACTGGAGAGCCTGAAGGAGCTCAGACAGACCACGCAGGATGAGTCAGAGGGACTGACCCACCTCCTGGGGAACGTTGTGTAAGAAGCCACTGCTTTGCAATTTGTTTTCCTCCCTAGCTGCAGTGTGAATACCTGAAGCCGAAAGGCTGTTTTGCGCTTTGTGAGAGAATAAGCCTGTCCCACTGGTGAGTCTCATTTGTCCTCTCTGTGTCTGTCTCATACAAAAAAATTCCACCTTACTCCATTTGTTGAATTTCACACATTAACACTCTGGGTGTGTTTAGCAGACAAACCAAAGCTAGCTTGCACCACATTCGAGTTTGCTTCCCCCCTGCTCCCCACTAACGACTCATTTAACAGCAGCACGGCAATTAGAAAATCGATATTCCATTCAGACACGAACGTTTTGTCTCGAGCATTACTTAAGGAACGTCTCTTGCAGCCTCATCTTTGCCTGGACAAAGGATGAGGCAGAAAGGACACTGGCATTAGGTTATCTGATTGATGATTTCTCTTAAGGCCCGCACGGTATTTGCAAAATGTTTCAGACTGGGTATAGCCAGTGTGGATATGACATTCTACCGATAAGCGTCTCTGTGCCAGGGAGTGTGCGTATAAATACAGTTGCAGAGAAATGCAAGCTTGCGTTATTGTTTAATACCATACCACCCACCTGAATAAAACAGAGCCTGACACATGTCATAAGGAATTACTCTAAGAATGCAAGGCCCTTAGGCATTGAAGCCCCATTTGTATTCCAGTCGTATCAGCCAAAAATAAAACAAATAAGTAACAATCACATCTTCCTTGCTATGAAAGGATTTTCCAGCCATTCAAGTGCTTACTACATTGCTGTTACAAGCTCCCTTACTGGAAGTGCAAGGGCAGCAAAGGGGAAGAAAAGCAGAGACAAAGCGAACAGCGGAAATCACAATGGAGAAATTATTCCGATTTGCTGCATTTGAGTTTGTGCTGGGAGCCCCGAGCCCTCGCCCAGTACAGCCTCGCACGCTCCCGCCCCAGTCCCCGCTCGGACACGGCGCAGCAGCCCCGCCGTCTTCCCCGAATTCTATAATTAGTATCAGTGATTATTCAAGCAGGATTCAAAACACTGCCCATCTGCAGCGTCCGGGGTGGGAGCAGTCTGGTTTATTTTTCATGTTATTTAAAATAAGAGCTGTAACTGCCAATTGTTGTTGGGGAAAACCACTCCCTTGCACGCAGACAAGCAAGGATGGTAAGACACTGTGCGGACTCAGGGAAAGTCATTAGAGAGAGTGGCAACAGCAAAAATTCCCTACGCTCAGAGCAAACCCAGCCCCATTCCTTCCCACCTGCTCCAGAAAACTGAAAATGAGATATATGTGTTACTAAATTAAGTAGCAGGAATTCCTTTCGCGGGGAATACTAGTGATGAAAGCTGTGCAACGCAGACTTCCCCAATCCATCCCACCTACTAATTCCCCGGTTTGTTTGCGTGTGTGTGTGCGTGGTGTGTAAGCCATAATTATGCAATCTCACAGTTTACCATGGAGCAGATTCGCAGCTTGTTACAGCTCAGCAACAGGCAGCAGCTTACGACCGTAACAAAAAGGCTAGATTTTTCTGCAAACTTACTGGCATGGAATAACGTGACCTCTTGTATCATGGAAAAGGGCCGTGCGAAGATGAGCTCCAGAACAGGGGCCACTGCTGACAAAAATTCCTAGCAATGTACTTGGTTCTCTTTCTAGTTAATGCAGAATTAAGCTGACCAGGGGAGCGACATGCAGAACCTTTAAAACAGGTCTGTGACAAGGTTCCTATGAATCGGATGCCACGACACAGAAAAATTGGAGCTCTGTGACCTCAGAAGCAGCACAACAAACAACTACAGGAGCTGGACACTTGACTGAGATAAAACATTTTCCAGTGTACTTTTTGCTATAAATGGTAGATAAAATCACTGGACAGAATAGCCCGTCCTAAGTAATCTTCACAAACTGCTGAATTTGACTTTTTTCTTTGGTCAGGTGATTAGTCACTCAAATAATTTTTCAACAGAAAAATAATGAAGAATTCTCAGTAGATTTTTCAGGTGAGACAAAATGAGTACAATTTTTAAGGTTTACAAATAGTTGTAAATGATGTTGAGATTACAGGACCAGCTGCAATGTGAGTTCACAATATTTATGAGAGTAAGAGTTTACTAATCGCTGTTTCAAACAGTTGGCCTGCCCTGATCTCCACAGAGGTGTACAATGGGTGTTGAAGAGCTGTTTATGTGTAACTCGATGATAAGGATGAACACAGTTAGGAGGAGTCAATTCCTCCAATATATTTTACTGATACCAAACAATGTTATTCTTTATGTACCAAATACCAATAGCACAAATCAAATTTAATCCTACATTCTTTATGAACCGACATTTATAGAAACAAAAAAAATGTAAAAGGAAGAAAAGTGTCCGGAAAAATTACTCAGAGCTGAATGATCCTTTTTCAGCTTATTGGTGACAAGGTCTGTGGTTTCAATACATCACATAGGAGAAAACAAAAATGCCAGAGATGCAGGTGATACAGCACTCATCCTATTCTGAGAATACTGACGCGTTGCTCTAGCCTGTAACTTACTGGAGTCAGGAGCAAGAACGCCACGCGCCAATTTGGAACAAAGTAGGATAATGGGCTGGGTGAATTCAGGGACTGTGGAATTATCTTAAATGTTTAAGGGAATTTGATTCTTCCAAAACCTTCAGACTTATGATTGGGTTGGTGGAATTATTTAGGTCAAGTCCTGTTCTGCATTTTAATTAAAAAAACCCCAAACCTAACCTGACTTTGAGAACACCAAGGCCAGGACAGTTAGCCCAGGAAATCATTGATGAGTCTTCAAGCCACGGATAGCGGTGTGGGACTAAAGCCATTAAGGGTTGCCATTTGTTTGCCTGAAACCAGCCTGGTGCCCTGAGCCCTGCTCTCAGCAGCAGGTGCCTAATCCGCAAAGAGCTGCCGACCCAGCTCTCGGGAGCCGACAGTTTCCCCGGGGCACGCGCAGACCGACCGAGCAGCAGGGCCAGACCCGGCCGACTGCATCCGCAGCGGTCTCTGCGGCGGGGGTTCAGGGCATGTCGGCTGGGAGGCGTAGGAAAAGCTGCCATCGCCACAGATGCTAGACCTGTTGTGAGGGTAGAGAGGAGATCCCCAGGCTGTCAGTCAGAGCTACATTCGTACAGAGGATTTTTTTCATTTCTAAAAGTTGTTATTGGAAAATGTCACTATTCATTGCCAAGAGTTCCCGTGATGCAGTAACTCTCATTACACCTAAGCCCTCTCAGCACAAAATAGCCACACACTGATAACCTGAATATATTTGCTGCAGCTGCTGTTCCATAGACTGCACTCTTGTACAGTCAGGTTATTTTACATGCTTATTAGCCCCATTATTTTATAACTCATTCCTCTGTGTAATGCTGACTCTATATCACTTCATTTTAACAAAAGGATATGTTCCTCTGAGACAAGAAGGGATGAGGAGTCTCAGAGATGGAAAGAGAGGGTGGATTAAAGGCAGCAGGTCATGTTGTGCCTGGGCTGAGGAAGCGCCCAGCGGCGCGGGAGCCCTGGAGCCTCTGCTCCCGTGGGACCCTGGAGCCTCTGCCCCTGCCGCTGCTGCTCTTTCTGCGCCGGAGGGTCCCTTCAGAGAGCTCTGCCCTGGTGCTCCCAGGGGAGCGGAGGTGGGAACGAAGCGGGCGGGAGGCAGCCTGCACCCTCCTGGGTGCTAACTGGGAGCACTGCGCTCAGACGCAGCACATCGTCCATCTGCTAGAGGTGTGGGGTTTGCTTGGGCCACGCCACTTCGACGTGCCTGAAATGCCACAGAGCCGTGGCACGCGACACGGACTCTTACAGCCACAGCACAAAGGTCCCCGACGCTCTTGCTCTCAGGCATCGGCACCATTCACACTAACGGCCTGACCACCCTGGAGAGGGAAAAGGAGCCGACAGTTCAGTCTTTGTGCTGCTGCACACACGTTGCTCGAAGCAGGTAACCTTGTGCTGCTCATTCAGCAACGCTACCTGCTGAAAAGTCTTCCAGCAGCCAGCCAGCCCCTGTTTTCTCCCTCCTCCTCTACCCAGAATTTCTCTTAAGGCCCCAGAAGTGCAGAACCTGGGTGCTACCAAACTAACACCTTCGTGTTCTGCACGTTTCGGTCTCTCTCAGTGGCAGCTCCCAGCTCCCCTAAGACACCTGCCATGGTCTAACCCCAAATGGGGTTAACACAGTAGCTGCTGAAGACAAAACTACCTCCGTCCTGGCTGAAACCAGGACAACACCTATCTTAGAGATGCATAGAACATACACGTCAGTGCTTTCAGGAAAAACAGGTGTAGAAAAGGTGTTTCTTCCAATGGCTCACTAATGTACATGCGCAGTACATTTATTAGAGAAAGCCTCAAGGAGTGATATAAACCATGGAAAACAGTCCACGAGGAGTCTCTTTAGCTGGAAGAGGCAAGGAGAAATGTCCCCTTAGCAAATTATCAGCAAACGATGCATGGTAAAATAAGAAATAAAGTGTCTGTTTCTATTTACTGTCTTTTAATAAAACGGCCAAGGAATAGATAATAAAGATGAAAGATAATTAACGATAGATTTAAAAATGTTAGTGATATAAATTATGTATCATACATCTCACTGTGTCTGTGGAACTCATTGATACAAGATGTAATTGAGAACAAAACTTCACATGACTCAAACAGGATTATTATTTTTTAAGACAATGAAACTTTTTATAACATTCCGAAGAGATAACCAAGCTCTCGAGTCGGGGAATAAGCCAACCGCGAACTGGCACCAGGCACCGGGCTCGCTGGGCCATCACTCTCACGTGCTCTCGTCGTTCTGCTTTCTCACTCCCCTGCTATCAAAACGTTTGCTCTGACGGAGGGGTACATGGAGGCTCTCCCTGTTGTGTGAGAGGGTTGGACCTAAGGCCAACACAGGGAGTGACAGCCTCAACGCGAGTAACTTTAGCTAAGGAGGGCAAGACACCCTGCCTTGGTTTATACAAGAGAGAGCTTTAGATATAAAGGCATCAAGTAGAATCATAGAATCATAGAATGGTTTGGGTTGGAAGGGACCTTAAAGATCATCCAGTTCCAACCCCCTGCCATGGGCAGGGGCACCTTCCGCCAGACCAGGTTGCTCCAAGCCCCGGCCAACCTGGCCTTGAACACTCCCAGGGATGGGGCAGCCACAGCTTCTCTGGGCAACCTGTGCCAGGGCCTCACCACCCTCATGGGGAAGAATTTCTTTCTTGTATCGGATCTCAATCTCCCCTCTTTCAGTTTAAAGCCATCACCCCTTGTCCTATCACTACAGGCCCTTGTCCAAAGTCCCTCTCCAGCTTTCTTGTAGGCCCCTTTAGGGACTGGGAGGCTGCTAGAAGGTCTCCCCGGAGCCTTCTCTTCTCCAGGCTGAACAACCCCAACTCTCTCAGCCTGTCTCCATAGCAGAGGGGCTCCAGCCCTCGGATCATCTCCGTGGCCTCCTCTGGCCCCGCTCCAGCAGGTCCATGTCCTTGTGTTAGGGGCCCCAGAGCTGGAGGCAGCACTGCAGGGGGGTCTCACCAGAGCGGAGCAGAGGGGGAGGATCCCCTCCCTCGACCTGCTGGCCACGCTTCTTTAGGTAAGAAAACTTCTCTCAACTGCGTGTTGGAACAGGTACAAGAGGGCCATGCTAATGAAAAAAAAGACAAAGAATTCTTTGCCCTTTTCTTGCAGGTTTCACTCCAGGACCTGGAATTGCTTTATGAATACATATCATGGAAGCTGCCAACAGTCTTGGGAAGCAGCAACGTTATACAAGTTCATAAGCCACATTTAAGAGATGGTAGTTAAAATCGAATGCAGAAGTCAGCTGATGATTTTTCCTGTTACATGTTCTGTTAGAACATGCTATAACAGAATCAGAATTATTATCCGCTCTGTAGCGCTCCAATGTCTGTGTAAATGAAGCCAGGAGTAACTAGTTAAAGCAATAAGGATTGAGGAGATTAATATTAGCTAGACTTACTTCCCTAGATGGCTCATAGAGCTTATAATAGAATGGGGATGCAAGAAAGCAATTAAAAGAACTAACTTAAATAAATCTCTAAGTGCTGAAGGTTTGCCAGCATATACCTCTAAATTCTTCTGCAGTGCAACTGGGCCCCTTCCTCTAGGGACTTTCTAACAACCTTTCAGACATCAGGATAATTATTGCAAAGTGTGACCCAGACTGTGGTTACTGGTGTAATCAAGAAAACCCCTTGAGGTTTCAACATTAGACACAATCTCACCAGTGAAGCAGACTTTCAGTTGTTGGCTAACATTTTCATAATGACTAAACTTAAAATCACCTTCTCTGCGACTGGGCGATGCAGCCGGTGGGTCGGGGCTTACGCTGCCTGCCGCAGGACCGCTTACCCAGACAGGCCTCGGTACCATTATGGACCTGCCACAGCTGTAACCCCCAGAGAAGACTCCTGGCAAGGAGCACACCCAACGAGTTAGAAAGGGGAGAAGGTAGATAATGGATGGAGAGAGACAATATCTAAATGCTCTTATCGTAAGGGTAGGATACGGCTAGTAAAGTGTTCCAGCTTTGGCAGAATGGGCACTGCTGTTTCCCTGCAACGTTTTCTAAGCAAAACTTGCTCCCCTGATGGTTCAACTCCTCAAATTGACCGAGTGTTTTATCTCTTTGGGAAGCTTAAAGACTGTAGTGGATTTGCTAGTTTCTGGTGCACAGGGAACTTCCACTGCTGGGATATAAATCCTTGCTTGGTTCTTACATGCAATCTCCAATTTAAGCAAACAGGGAGTAAGGAAAGAAATGAAATACTAATTGCAATCCAAATTGCTCCATCTTCTATCCACCCCCTGCCAACCCTCCTCCCTGCTCCCTAATCCATAAGGTCTGAGTGATGATCAGTGAATAATTAATTCTGGGTGAGCTGGAGAGGTTTCATGCAGAGAGCCTCGGCAGCTGCAATATCCAGTTCAGGAAATGCATGGCTAATGTTCGGCGCTTCCCCGTCCGTCCCTCTGGGTACACAGCACCCACCGAGGCGCTCCCATGCATGCAGCTGGCGTCACCCCGCTAATTACGCTTCGTTGGTCAAAACCTCTATGCTCGCCAACGCAGACACTGCACAACAACACATGCTTCCACGTTTACTCAGAGCATTAGTAAAGGGTATAGTGAAAATGCCCCACTCTAGGGTGATCATGAACAATGCCATGTCAGTGATTAAAACTATTACAGTATAGCATTAAAGCAACCATTTCAGCCTGTGTCAAAAGAAATGAAAAATGCTGCAATGTGGTTTTTAAACCATGCAAACCTGATCTTCTGAAAGCACAGAAGTTAAAATAAAAGAGAGCTCACGAACAGCCAGATTTCATACTTCATTCTCCTGCATTGATTCAGAACGTGAACATGTAGGAGCAATGATGTCCTGCAAGTGTCTCTTCCCTTTACAAGAGTCCTAAACTGAACCTCTTGGTCCAAGCGCCACCAAATTCAAGCAACTGGCAACTTGAATTCAAATTATCTTCTCATTGGTTTTTAGCAATAGCCAGGACTAAAATTGTTCATATGTCACAAGGTAGCAAGAAACATTTTGTATTGTGATTGAAAATGCCAAACATCTCACACACGCAAACACGCCAAACCCAGGCTCTTCGTAGTACAGATTCTAGAGAACTGGATAACTGAGAAAAGCCTCCAAAGCATCTGTCTCTTGCCCTGCACGAGTTGCAGAATTGGCGTTTCTGTGCCCGGAGGGAAAGGCAGCGCGCGGTGCCATGGCTGGTCAGGTAGCAATACGGGAGGCATGTTACCCCTCGTCCGGGAAATGCCACATCCCGGCTCCCAGAGAGCCTGCCCAGCAGCCCAGCAGCCTGGCTTCACGTCCCAACAGGACGGTGCTTGGCCCTCGTTAGTGCCCGGGGGATTGTGCCCAGGCAGAGGGTAAACAGCAGATTCCAAGATGAGCTAATAAGCAGCCCTCAGCCTTTCATTTCAATTCGCACAAGCAATGCATTTTTAAAAAATGTTGTTCTCACAAAAAAGAATGAATATATAAATCCTTCTCTCTTTCTCTCTCTGCATATATACATATCATTTAAAGTGTTACTATATAGCAACAAACACATCCATAATGGAACAAATCTCCCTACGCAGCAAGGACAGCAAAATATTAATTATTCAAGGTACATACAACAGAGTTATGTAAATCATTCGGCAACTACCGCAGGACTACTTTGCAGAGGGACTCCTACGGGGAAGAAGCACGGAGGGGTTCAAATAGGGGACGTGTGTAATCTCTAAACAGGGGACGTGTGTAATCTCTCGTGTACCAGCAGTGGAGCACGGGGGCTGCTGTACAGGGCCAACCTAATCCCAGAGACATTTGTAAATGTGAGCAAAGGGGACACTCTGATATAATACCTATGGCTTTATAATTACTAATACATTTATATCACTCTGTGAATGAATGGCACCCTCCTGCATGCTATCAATCATGTACAATGCATGCCACATCCCTTTCTCATATAATTACTTATATAACACGTGGATTAAAGCTAAATTCATATTTCTGGCTTTAATTCCAATTAGTTAAGTATTTTTAAACAAATTATATTTTAATTCCAGCTAAAACGCACTGGTTTAATTCAATTAAAATCGGTTCTTGCTTCTTTTCATCACACCCGACCTGAATTTTTGCTGAAGAGAACCTAAGTGAGACATTCTGTAGGTTATTGAAAATTAAAATTATAAACACTGCCAACCAGATAAACAAGATCATAGTATCAGTATCATAAGAAGACATCCATATGTGAACAATCTACTTGAAATCTCCCTAATAATCATTTAAGAAGAGGCTCCAGACCATAAAGTATTATTAAAGAGTACGGTAAGGAGGAAGGACAGAGGAGCATATTTTTCCTCAGTCTGTTTTTCCTTCCCTCCCAGCTGATGGATGAACTTGACATAGTTATTTTATATTCACATGTCTTGAACATCATTACATCCAGTGCTCCGTACAAGTAACTGCCAGGAGTGAGCTCAGCACACAGGCTGCCTCCAGCTACAATCAACGCATTTCTGTGCACGACCACTGCAACATGAAATTGGATAACAAGATCTACATGTCAAACATCTGCGTCTTCCAGCCCTCTGAACAAAGGCTTGAAAACCTTGCCCACCTCAGTTGTTATATGTTCCCTTGCAACTCGTTGTCCCTCACACAGATTTTCCAACCAGGGTTTTGCAGAGTTTCAATAAAGAACAGAGCAAAACTTGTTTTTAAACATTTCCTCCTTCCAAGACAGAAAGACATTTATTGCTAGTACTAATTGCCAATAGAAATGACAGGGTAGAGGGCAGAAAAATTTGATCCATCAGGCAACGTACCTCTCCTATGAGATGGAAATTCCATTTTGAAAGACGCAAAGCTGAGGCAGATGCCAGGTGATATCCCTCCCCCGTGCCTGCACAGCGCTAGGGGCAGAAACCGGGAGTGCAGATTGACATCGTATCTCATTACATGCAACTGCACGCTGCCGTTGAAAGGAAAAGTCCTTTTTCTGCCCTCTTCCCGTTACTCTGCCGTGACATGAGTTGGGTCAGTGCTCCAATCAAACAGAAGATCACCCCCCTAAATGATAATTTCCCATTGAATCAACTTGCTGACCTTCCTGAGGTTGCATGATGACTAGATCTGCTGCAAGGGGAACCCGTGGCCAGGACATGGTGGGCTGGGGAAAGCAAGACTGTTCCTCTTAGTTTAAAAGACATGTTTTCATCATGAGCAGTTTTCATTGTGTGCCAGAATGTTTAAGCCTGGGATAGAAGTATCTTAGCTTTTACTGTAAACAAATAATAATTTAAAAAGCAAACAGAAGAGTCTGGAACTAACAGAAAGCATCTTCTGGTATAAAACTTGTGGTGATAGCATTCTCTTTCTCTTTTTTTTCTTGGAGTTTATTGACATGAAGAGTAATGCTAATGTAATTGCACTGACATTCACGCACGTGAAAATCTCAGCAGGGCAAAGTCAGAATAAATGGTCTGTTCGGAAACAAAATGTTAATGCAGTGGAGCCGCAGTATCTGTCTTCGATCTGAGGAATAGCAAGACACCGTCAGCCACAATGCAACTGAACTGTCACCCTCGCTCGGGGTTCTCGCTGAAAGGATTCGAACAGAACTATCTGCTTGTAACCCCGAGGTGTACACTGATGCGCCGCAACACCACGTCTGCCAGGCAATGGCCAAACGAGTCAATAACACGTATTCAGCCCGCGAGAACAGTAGAATGAAAGCAAGCAGCCTTCTATCCATTAATCAACCTGATCTTCCGCTGCAGAAACAATGCCTTCCGATTGTCGGCAGTTACCAAACATTCTTCAAATGCTAACCATCTGCAGCTGTAATACAATGCTTTGATTACAAACGTCAAAAAGATAGAGCATAAAATTAACTTCTCCTTATTTAGTAGGTTTAGAGAAATGTGGCTTCACGCTACACTAATTCAGTGCCCTCAGTATGAAAACTCCCCATTATGATGTCTCGTCAAATTAGAGCCAACGATACGACGATGTCATCTCTATCCTCACACAACACTATATTTTGTAATTAAGCAGGACAGTGAAACAATGGCCTTGCTTATAGAGAAAAGGTCAGGAATGCAAAACATATTTTTGCAAGCTAATTGTAAGATGCACGAAGCCAATTATCCCGGTAGCGCTGCATATGCCTAAGCAGGAAGGATTTTCTCATTTTGCTACATGACTCCAAGTTGAGTCGAAGCGCGAGGTGGACCCTGTGGGGCACTGTGCTGTTTGTTTGGGCTGTTAGGAAACCGGGAAGCGGAGAAACGTGAAGAAGGCTATTAAAATAATTCCAGCCTCTTAGCCCTTCCCTTGACATTTTATTGTGGCTTGAAAAATTTCTAGGAATGAATACAGTCTTTTACTGCAAGATATTAGACATGACCTCCCTGTTCAATTAAGAAGTTAGCTGGAATATGTAGGATAAGGGGAAGCGTTTATGTTTTTCTTTGAGAACGTCGAATACGTTTACCTCAGGTAGCCTCAGATACAAATCACAGATTCACATGCATGTGCAAAAGCCTGAAAATATATATATATATATTTTGAACAAAACACAATTTAACAGGAGGAATAGTTGAGACCTTGCTGGTGTCCTGGGAGAAGCTGAAAGGCACCACATCATTTTCAGTCCGTCTCTGCTCCTCTTGGACTTATTAAAGCAGCATATTGCTGAATGGGGCTTTACAACAGGTATTGCTGTATGCACGGGCCGGTGCGATTGATCTGCCACGTGCCAGATTTACCAGGAGCTCTACTCCCCTTAATCAAGAAAATGTAATGCGAAGAACGCTGACCGGGGGAGGGCCTGAGCTGTGCCGAGCCTCCGCTCTCGCTGCGGGGCTGCTGCGCTCGGGGCCTGAACCGATCCCACCTCTGGTTTTAAACATGCTCCCGCCCTCACCGCCCCCGGCATCGGCCGTTAACCGCAGCATCCGACTGACTCCACGCTGAACACAACGGAAACCCAAACCACCTGTATAAGGGAACTGCACAGTATTTTTACAAAGCAGAGCATTAGCTTTTTTTCCATATAAAGGATTATTTTTTTTGTTTCAATGCCTCCCAAAAACCCCCTCCAAAATCCCTGCTTTCCATTAAGAGCATTATCTTTTTAAAAATATTTGAATTCCAGTTTCTAAACTTCCTAATACCATGAGAAGAAAATAAGGAACATAACAGTTTCTGGGGAGAACCGGTAATTTCCTCGTGCATCTCTCCTTCAAAGCAGTTCTCTCTGATTTTACTCTAGCCTCCTAACATAGCCATTAATTAGAGATGAGTAATTAACTTTCTGGTTCAAGAAATATTTTGCAAAGGAACCCCATTAAAAGGCTGATTTGCATATTCTAGGACAAGGTAGCCTTGATATAAATGCAGGTACTATATGAGGCCAGTCTCAAGCCTGAGGCTGTTCTTGACTCTTTACGCTACCCGCACCCGCTCCCTGCCTGCGGGGCGCAGTGGGAACGCATTACCCACCCCACGAGAAAGCAGGCGCTCTTACCTGCTGGATGCTCCCCTTCCTGACCCTGCAAGATGTTTTATTTTGCATTTCAGTTACTGTTGACAGTGCCGAATGGTTTCCCTGTACAAACTCAGCAGTGTTTCCTCAAAATACTTTCATTATCATGAAAACCAGAGGCCCCAGCACTGTACTTAACATGCTGCCAGTGTCACCCTTCACTGTGCACCTACTATTACAAGTCTTCCTACTTAGAAAGCTTTGCCATTTAAGTAAGGAGCCAGAAGAGAAAGCAAGCTCTCCAGCACTTGTTCGCACAGACCTGAAAGCCCTTCATGTGTTCTGGGGTCTGCCAGTGTCCTAGTTCTGCAGGATGAGTCATTCCTCTCTCCAAAGGAAACAGAGTGACTTCTTCATCCTTTGTAATGCAGCACTCACCATATTCTCAGCAAACTTAACCAATTTCATCATGCCTAAAAATATTTGGCATATCAAGTTTGTTGGGAATAAACAAATGATAATTAGATCTAAAAAGAACTCACAAACTGAGTTTACTGTAAGAGTACAGACGTTCATAAGTTATTGATGCTCTCCTATTGCATCAAAATCAGCTTTATGAGCATTTGAAAACCCATAGAGCAGACTGCATTAGCACTAGATTAGGAATTAAATGCACTGCAGTACCTGACTTGTACACTTCCTCTTCCCTCTGTGGGTTATAGACAAAAATTTTTGATGGGATTAAAAAAAGAAAAGTAGTTTAAAGAGGAAGTAGCAGTAGTGCAAGCCGTTGCTGTTACTAATGCACGGCTGTACCCCTTCCAAGGCTGAGGCTCATTTAACAATCAAACATATGCTCAGAGTTTTGTAGTGCCAAGAAAAAGCTTGAATAGAATGTTATCTTCTGGAATGATGAAAAAACCCTTGCAAAATAATCACAAATGTTCGTAATTGAGAGTTCCTTACCATTAAATGAATTCTAGGTGCACCGAGAAAAGGTGTCCCTAGAAATTATCAACTTGGGGATGACATCAGGATACGGAGTTACACAGAATACCCATCTTGCACCAAATCAAGGAAGTCTGAAGGTACTTGTCCCACGAAGTGGTACCGTGTCCCTGCCCTCTCAGTGCTGGTGTAAAATCATGGCAGCCTTTGCCAGTTTCGGAGGAGATGGGACCAAGTTCATGCATTTAGATTTAAAAAAAACCCAACCCCCATATAAACCAACTTTCTAAATTCCTGACAAACTGTCAGAAATTATTTTTAAAAGATTACTGTAATGGAGAGACAGCAGTGACTGAAAAGGTCACTACAGCAAGAAAACAATCAGAAACGTCCTAACAACAGTAATTAACAACTGCAGCAGAATAACCTCTCCGTTCTCTGGCTCTACTCCCTGTGTCCAAAGCCCAACCCAGAAACTTTCTCCATCACAAATTTTGTAGGAAAAATGTGGGTCCAATTAAGAAAAATCCATCTGCCAAATGCTTCATTTGTGACTGATTCAAGAAAGGCTGCTACAAAGACAAACATTCAGCGCTCCATGATAAAAACTTTGTTAGGTGCTGTAATAAATCAGGATGCAGGAGACATTGTTAGCAAAAAGCCACTTTAACGGAACCCTTTTTAGCTCTAACAAGCAGTCTGACCAGCCTGCAAACTGAAAGGAGCACTCGTTCCACAATCCTCCTTTAAGTCTCATATTTATATAAAGTGATTGCACCAGATTAATGCACCTCTCACACAGAATACTACTTATACTTGGTCTGATTTTGCTTCTCTTATTCACAATCAATAGTTTTACTACCGTTACTGTAACAGGACTCCTAGAAAAAAATCAGTATGCAAAAGACTGGCAAAATTTGGCCAACTACATCGATGTGAACACCACAGTAACTTACTGAAGCTAGTGCAAACCCCTTATTCCACCTTTTTTCAAACAAAAGGTCTCTTCTCAGTCAATGTAAAATCCAGTACTATGAGAAACCACCATGTTTTTTCTACAAACATAAGCTCTGCTTGACTATAATCAGTGTATTTTCCTAACACTCCACTTTGAGCAATTCCTCAGATGTTCTCTATAGAGAAAGAATGGTTGGCCAAGGTTTTACTAAACCAGAACTCTCCTAGTTGTCATAGTTGCTCCGAACAGACACGCGCACGCGATGGCAGAACTGCGAACAGCTGCCTGGCAATGGACACGGGACCCCGGTAGACGGCCCGGCAGCTCGACAAAGAACCCCCCTTTCAGCGCTGCCAGCTCCCCCCAGGACGCAGCAACCAGGCTTTGCAAGAGCAGCTCTGCAAGACTCCACGGGAAACCTGGCTGCTCGCTTCGTGCCAATGCCAGGTACGAAACCCAGGCTCTACTGCCACAACATTAACAAGGCGATTCTGAACTGCTGCCAGTGAGACACTCTGTGACTTTTCCAATGTTTAATGATATTTCCTTGTTTTCCTTTGTTATAAAACTCACACTGCACAAATTCCTCACTATTGTAGGAGGCAATAATTTTCCATTTTAAATTTACAGGATGTATTTAAATGCATGCATTCATCAAACACAGTCCAAAAAGCATAGCTATTTTGTTTATATTCTCTTCTCTGCTCCACATACACGCCACGTCCACCTAGTTAGCTGCCTGTACATGTATGAGCACATTTCATATATTCATACGCATCTGCTGTACATAGCAGGATAAACAGGACATGCAAGAAAAGGAAAAATAAAGAAACTAAGAGGCACGACACAGTACCAATTTAGATACACAGAAGCCAAGTAACAGAATCATTTATGATCTACTACAGCTCAATATTTCAACCGTGAGTGCTTTGACTGCATTTATTGCACTATTCATTTTTGCTATGGCATCTCCCGCAAAAATTCTACGGAACAGAACGCTGTTATAACGGTTACTTCCGTGAGCAAAGCAGCTCGCGAACAATCAGGTTGGATACAAGATGGAGTCAAGAATCAAATATTTAAGAGGCAAATATTCCGATACCAGATGCTTCTTTGAAACAGTTCTTGCATTTCAAGAAAGACAAGGAAGCACAGCAGAAAATGAACGAGAGTGATCTAAAAGACTCAAGCCCTTTCCTACACAGAAGTGAGCGTATTGTGCATTTTAGCAGACGTGGATGGGAATGTTCAGGAAGATAAATTTATCTTCCGTAACGAAAACCTCGATGCATGACTGAGAAGCCCAGCTGCTGCTTTTCTTTCACCTCTCCGAGAGCAACAGTACCTAAGGCCAAGATCTTCTGCAGAAGGATACTTGCTTAGATTATGGATCTGACACTACTATGAAAGCCAGGGCACTAAAAGCTTGCTGTCAAAAGCTACCCAGTGTCAGACAGTTTCCTCCAGACCAGGGCATGAAGTGTATTTATGAGTGATACCTGCCTAATGGAAGCCTTTCATTTTCAGTTTCTAAATACTCACATAAGCAGATCCTTGGGTTTTATTCAAGGCTGCCAAATGCTACGTCTCCTTGAACCCACCCTTTAAGCTCTACACTGAAAATGCACTACAGCCATGCACTGAATCTCTTTAAAGAAAAGTTGCAGCAAAGGTGGCTCTGTCTGAAAGGACACTGCCCAGCAAGCTCCAGGGCTCTGGCGCTGGGAAGGCAGGGAAGTTGCAAGGCTTAATTTGGGAAAATGACTTTGGCTGCAGGGCTGGTCGAAACAGTTCCCATGTCCTATACTGCCAATTCACAGAAAGAAATAAAATTCATCTAGGTAGAAAGAAAACATTGTCTCATTTGCCTGTTCTTTGAGTGAAGCAGCAGCACTGGAGGCAGATTCCCAGCCGCCCAGCTACACTCGCTTGTCTCCCATACGGAACACAGTGCCCTACTTCGAGCGTTTGTGAAAACTGCAGCACCCGAATCAAATCAACTCTGTCTTCCCACATAGTAACCCCTGAAATATTACTCTGCACTGACCAGCACAATCCTTTTACTTGCAGAATGCAGGAGGAAAAAGCTTAGGAGGCTGTAATAGGTCAGGTAAGGAAAAATCCAGATTGACAATTGTCATTTGTGGGCTTCAATTCACGGCCCCTCCAATGAACGAGTAAGTATAGCTAAAACAAAGTAAAAGTTGTCATTGCTTTCAAAAGTGAAGCATTTACTCAATGGATTCTAAAGTATCATCTTGATATTTTAAAATGCCACTGTTACAAAATGGTTACATCAGTGTGTATCCAATTTGGCATATTTTTCAGACATAGACTTTTCTTGGCACTCCAATACTTCTGTGTCATTCTCCAGAATGATTCACGTAAGGTTGAAAGATCTTCCTTTTGGAAGCAAACCAATAGTTTATTTCTGTGGTTGGTAATGGAGTCTGTCTTACCCAACCATGACCTTGATCTGCATGTGAATTTACACACAAATTTACCTAGAATGTGTGTCTGTCTCATGCACACACTGACATAAATCTACATGTACATAAATACATGCAAATCCACTAAAGAGCTGCTACACTTTCTAACTGAGCTGAAGAATAAAACCAAGGTCTCATTTCTCCTTCATTTTGCTTGCCATTTGCTCCAACACTGGCCATCCCGTGTCAAATGCTTCCTCTCATCCATCTGCACGTTCCCTGCAACGCATCCCTCCTGGACTGAAAGATCCTGTCATGGCTCAGACAGAAAAAGCAGCTTCGGCCACATGCCGAGAATCCGTCTCAGTGTAATGACAGCAGTCAACGGCTATGCTGAAGACGTATGTGTGTGGAAGGGGGAGAGGGGGATCTGGGGAGATTATGGCTGTTATTGTTCTATGTTATTGTTCATACAACGTGTAACCCAGTACTGTTCCATGTAGTCCAGCGTGTGAGCATCCCTCCCCTCCCTCCCTCACCCGCATCAGCCGGCTTTGGCTGCTGCATCTACGTGCTATTTATATGCTGGTGCATCAACTTAGGATTTATTGGGGAAAAGAAAGCAGAGCAGTCAGGCTTCTCTGTACATGTTATTTTTAACCTAAAAAGGGAGGGCTCGCACTGTACACTCACCAACAAATTAAAATTACCCCTCTTGCAATTAAGCAAGTCTACTTCTATCACAGATGTGGCCCTTGCTCTGAACAAGATAAGCAAGATATTAACAAGACCTGGAAAAATCAATGTCCTCATTCCCTCTCACACACCCTCCTCCCCACCCTCCGAGAAACGTCCCCTTACCTTTCATTGTCCACACTCCTGAAGCCAGGTAAAATGTGCCGGAAGCTGCTGTTCCTATCAAGCTTCGGTTGGCTCTTTGTCCTTTTGATGGAGCCTTTAAGCCGACGGCTGAGGAACCCCTGTGGGGTGAGACAAGAATACTAAATTACAACAAAAAAGGGAGAAAGAGAGAGCGAGCCCTGAACCTGCGCTCCTGCGCCGAGTGCAGCCAGGCAAATTGTTCTCTCCGGCTCCCTTCATGTGCGGCGGCTGGCAGCGCTGCTCCTCGCTGTCAGCCCGGCTCCCCAGCTCGCCGCCAACATCTGCTCCCAGCGCTCGCCGAGGCCAGGGCGCTGCGTCGGCGCGAGACTCCCCGAAGCCTCCGTTACCCTGGCAACCATCAGCTCACATAAAAATACTGTCTGAAAGACAAGACTAGCACATTGCAACTCCTGCGACGCAGGGCTCCGGCTGGCCCAGCCCGGCCAGGCTGGCAGCCCCAGCTCCCGGGCACAGGTACCAGACACCACCCACTCACCAGCGACCGGGAGACAGGCAAGAACTTAATTACCTGATCGAAACCCCCCACATTTTCGGCCATGGCTGGCAGAATTGGACTCAGGTGTTTTAGCTACGTGTAAAAATATCCTATAAAGCACGCATAAACACAGCATATGGACTCGGCAGCTATACGCGCTACCTTTACAGAAGAAAGAGAAGGTACAGCGCCTTCTTCTCCTCTGTGCCTCCTCCCTCATGGAACATAAGTCTCGGCTCCTGTAGTGCTCCCCAGCAAAGCCAGCGCTAAACGTTTTAATAGCAAAGCTTCTAATGTGTTATTTGCTTATTGTTAGGAGTTAATGTTCTACATAATCTGAACATTACATTTAATCTCTTGGCTAAATAAGGCAATAAAAGTATACTACTACTGCGGCGTCCAGCATTTACAGCATATGAGAATAGTCTTAGTGGGTCAAGCACATTAGCCAGAGAAAGTGGGGTAGCATTTTAAAGAGAAACCAGGATTTTGGGGTGAAGCCTAAAGAAGTGTTCCTTTCACACATCATCACACCGAAGAAATAAATTAGCTAGATACAAACAACTTGGCAAATCCCTGCACAACCTGAGGTTCTGCACACGCCACTTCCCTTCCCCATCCCCAGGAAAGGGGGTAAGATATCCACTGGATCAAGCACAGATTTTGACATGCCTAAGGAAAGAAATGTGAGAAGAACAAGTATCTTTCCACTGGGTACCATGCCAGCATCCCGGCCGTACCCACAGAGCACGCCTCCACTCCAGGCATGAGTCTCAGTAGCTTCTCTAGTCAACCTTAAGGAAGGGATATAGGTCATGTAGCCTTTAGCAGCTCCCTTTTATAAATTAATACCCTTTATATGTCTTGCAGGAAGATAATCACAGTCTAACTCATACCTAGCCTGTCATTTGTTCATGCTATTTAAGCACTCCTTCCCCACCTAGGATATTCATGGGTCACATTATGTCTTTCTCAGGTTGCAAAATTTCCTGGGGCAGTCTGTGCGGCTCTTGTTATGGAAGTGACTTTCCTGTTTGTAAGTGCATCAAGAATTTGAAACATCTAGATAACCAAAGGTGTTTCACATTTATTAAGTGCCACTTTACTTACAAACAAGGTATGCAACACGCATTCATGGGAACTGAATATTTCTCCGGGAGCTATTTGCATGACTGGAATAGGATGATGTATCTAACACAGGCCATCAGGTTATACACTTTGCCATCTTACACAAAGCCAACGCATAAGATAACAAAGGCCTTTTCAAAAGTGGTTTGTCCATGAGAAATACTTTTAGAGAATTTTTTATAGTACAGAAAAACATAACTATGAAACAGCAAATTTGAGAATTTGCATTATCTAGAACATTGCTAAGATATTTCCCTCAGCACTCAGACCTTAGCCAGCCTCATACTCATGATACCAATATGATATCAACCTCATACTCGTGATATCAACATGATATCAGCCTCATACTCATGATATCAATTCTTCATGCTCTTGTTCTTCTGTCTAGATCAGGCCTCTGGTTGCCTGCTATGGAGACTAGCCAATATTTGCTGTGAAGGAAAAGATGAAAAATATGCAACTGGCCAATGGTGCGCTATTTCCCTAAACGCTGCTGGTGAGCAGTTTTTGCCCAGAAGCAAGAGATTGGACTTCCTTTATCACTGCCAGTCTAGCCACAAGTATGTCATCATATTATCAGCCACTTCTTCAAATCTAGTAATAGCTTTGAACTCTGGACATGGAATTGATAAGGACAAAACCAAATACTTTCTGCAGCAAATGATCGCAGCTTGCTTTCACTACCTTGTATTTCACATCCCGACGACTGTGAGATGATTCGTGCAGGATTTGGAAATTAGAATTTAGGGTTGCAGTAAGACATTACTTTCCTTCTGTTTCCCATTGTTTTTACATTCATTGCTACCAGAAGGAGATCACACTGTGCCATTTTCAGTTTTCATTGCTAGCTTCCTTGGGAGAACGATATGTCAGAGATTTTAAGGCTGATAAATTATGCTGCTATAGCAATACTTTGCACCTCCATAGTGCGTGCCAGAGATCAGAAAGTCTAATGTGTGAATTACCACCTTCTGTAATTTTTAGATGGGGTAAGAAAAAAGGAGAGAGGAGTTGGTCTCCACAAATACGAGAGAGAGAGAATCCGACCTGGGGTGTGACCGCCGTGCTTTCCTGGTGAGATCATAAGAACATCATCCATTTCTTCTTCATTTATGACTTTAAACAACATTTGATTCTGATCTCCAGACAAATGAGGCTAATCCTACCCTATGAACATTGCCTACTCCTCTGGCCTCGCTGCATTCTTGTGAGTTCTAGTAATTAAAGTATTGCCCTTTATATTACACGTTCTTTATATGCTTTTAAGTTTATATTGAGAGCTGTCTAGGGCAGAATTGTGTCTTCCGATGTGTGGGCAGCATTTACCACCAGTAAAAATATCTTAGAAAAGATTGAACTACTAACTTAGGAAGGTTTCATTCAGAAGTTAATAGACTGTATGAAATGACAATAAATAGAAATCTGCAGAGCCCAAGAATCCCATCAGAATTTGCCCCAGCAGAAGACCATGAGATGCCGCAGCCGGTGGCGCTGAGGGCCCTTACTCGGCCCAGCGCAGCGACACCCTGCGCACCCGGGGCAGGGCCACTCCTGGAGCGGTTCGCCGGGGTGTAGCGCGGCTGCATTGCTTGACAACGGCACGGGCTTTTACCGCGCCGCATCACGAGGTGTAGACATGTTAGCTCGCTCCGAACTAGTGCAAAATTTGCACAAATGAGAATAATGCTTCTGCTTCATTTAGTACAGATTTGTCTTTGTTTAGCCCAAATGACTTTTCGAGTTCTTCTGGAATACAATGAAGCAAAACTTCGGCTAATATTAACTTCCTTTTAGGCAGTGGACATAAAGTAAATCATGAGATACCCTTTTAAATGTAAGCAGAAGTACTAACTAGATAAATTAATCCCTTGCACAGCCTAACTTCTTCTGAGCAAGAGGAGATATTTTAGTGTCATCGGAGTAGAGACAACCGTTCCGGTCAAGAGCATAGTACCATGCAAACCTGACAGCTGTACGGAAATTTGCCATCCATCAAAGCCCACAGAGGAGCGTGGCACGGAACTCACCTAGCCTAGCAAGAAAGAGACATGCAGAGCTTGCGCTGTGCAGTGATTTAACTTTTTTAAGTGCGAGGGTCTTGCTTTTCCTGTTTTGTTGCGCGGTTTTGACTCTGACATCCTCAAGCCTGGAATACAATTGCAATTGCTCTCATCAGAAGAGCTGACTGAAGTTATAAAAAGACACAAAGAATGAAAGCAGAAAAAACCAAAACAAGTCCTTTTGAGGAATGGCTTAATCACAACCACTGCTACTTAAGCTAAAACAGGACGGGCACAATTCAAACCAGGACAATTAAGGCTGCTGTGATTTCGGTTGTTTTTTCTTACATATTTGGACAAACTCAAAATCTGATGCCATCATCCTGCTGCAGATGGAGGAAAGTGGGACTCTCATTTTTATTTTTTCTGCTTATCAGTTTTGGCATTTCCAATTACTCTAGACCTGGAAATAATCTTATATTATACTATAATATTTGAATATTTTTAATATTATAATATTTTTAAAGCATGCATGCAAACCCATCAGAACCGTATGCCTTTGAGATGCAAGAACTGCATGCTTCCACACACCCTGGGCCAACAATAAGAAAACTGGAAAGAAGAGCGAAAAAGAGGGGGGTGCAAAACTGAGCAGACTATTAAAGACAGCGAAATCTTGAGCTCCTGTTTTATTAAACATAAAGTAATGATGCAAGTCTGGAACTGACTCCTACACCATTAATGTTCATTCGCGGTGAACCCACATGATAAAGTTTTAAAAGTAAAAAGTCAGCACCATGGAAACACAATATATATGAAATTAAAAAAAAATCAATAAATCAAGCTGGATGCATCAAGAGCAGCTTTCTTTGGAAGAGTCCTGGCAGCTCGCAGTGTTTTCTAGGCACAACGAGCAAGGAAAACGGGAGAGGGGCTGGGCAAACACACAGGGGGCAAAGTGTGAGGGTGTAACCACGGGGACTGGGAGAGCGCCGGTCCAACGGGAACACTGGAAAGAGAGACAGAAGTCCTGGTTTATGCTCTTATCGAAAGACCACACAGAATAAACACTATAAAGACATATCACAGGAACTAGTGAACAGATGGGGTTATTTTTATCGTTCTTCCATATCTTTTTGTTTCAGTTCAAGCAAATCTCAACTACAGAGGACTTGAGAGGACATCAGAATTTTTTTCACTACTCATAATAATGAAACTGCCATAAATAAGTAATTGCCGTGAGTATAAATGTGTAATGCCGTATTCCATATTGGGTGTCCACTTTTTCTAGTATATCAGGGATAAGATTATAGGTATAAAATTGGGAGTAAATCTTTTCTACCAGACCTGTCCTTATTCTGGGCTTTAGAATCTTAGTTTATTTTTTTATATTAAACTTCTTTAATTCTGGGATCAGCTTTTTTTCCTGCCCTCGCACAGCATCTATGCTGCTCTTCCACAGCACATGGATATACCCTTTTACTGAGGCTCCACTGAATGGATAATTAATATTTGTATTCGTGAACCAAGCAGAGCCTTGCCAATGCTAAGTATCCTATTATAGCCTTAAATGTACAAAAAAAGAGTGAGTTTATCCGTTTCTACCATTACCAATGTTAGCCTTAGCTTTCAAAATAAAATAGAAACCTTTTTTGGGCAGCATTTGATACTGTTTGTTACCAGGTAAAGACACCTAAGTGCGCATCTCTACTATTCTCTTTGTAGAACATGACTGCACTAAACCACGGTAAGAAGTGCACAGACCAAAAAATCACTGCGGGTGAGTTTAGGCATCAAATGCGTCTCTCGAAAGCCCAAGAACAGAAGTAACCCAGCGAGTGGTCTCCTGGCGTTGATACAAGAAAGGAAGGGAATTTCATGTATAGCACTGACCTTTATGGATCAAATATTTTTTATTTGTTCAGTGTATAGAGGCATGTGCCTGTAAGTATAGGTATCCTTCCAAACACTTCATATATAATTTATTACTGTCAGCTCTTTTGATTTGAACTTGTAAGTTGTAAGTTGTTTTCCTACCATCCAGTTCTCCTCCTGTCAGATGTGATAAAGGGCTCTGTTCACGAGGTGACCAAACAGACAGCCCCTATGGAGTCCCCTTCCCCGAAGAGGGCATTGCTAGCACATGCAATGCTCGCATAGGATCCGTTGGGAAGTTGGGCATGTGGTGGGCAGGAGACTGTCAGCCAGAGTGTCATTTGAAGTTGAAGACATCCCCAAACTTATGAGAATCCTTGCCGAGTTAACCTTAGGAAATTATACTCTTGCAAGTTTATCAACCAACAAAGCCAAATTCTGCTTCCATGACAAAACCCAGCTTGCTCCAATCGGTAAGACTTGCCTAATATGCAAGCCCAGGGAAAGGGCAAAAGAGAGCAATAGCCTCAAAAGTCCGCAGAGCAACAGAGATGTGAACTTAAAAGGAAAACCAAAACAGTTTATTATCTCTGGACCTAGAAATGCACACACAGATTAACATGTATTACTCCCTCTGTTCAGAGGAGGCTGAACGCATGACTTTTTGTTCAAGTGGGTGAAAAGTCCCTCAGTTTCTCTTTCTCAATATTATTTCATAAATCTCAGGACCATTCCCAGTCACCCTGTGAGCCCCTAAAGAAACACGCAGATGAGGTGAAGTAAGGAACTCTTACGTCTGAGAGTAAGGGCAAGAACATCCATCCACAAACCACCAACTTGCTCTGACCGATGTTACCTTAAAACCTTATTCTATAGGGATAAGGAAAGCCCCTCTGAGACACAACTGTCTCGGAATTAGGATAAAACCCAAAAGAATGACAAAATAGCTACAAAAACATTGCGTGTCCAGTGATAGATGGCAACAAAACCTCAAATCCCACCGCTCCACACGCTGTGGTCAGACTTGTGCTCTGGCATCCAGAGTCAGAGAATAAACACGGAGATACGGTACTTAGGCGGACGAGAGGGTATGTCTGCGAGCCAGGCCATAAAGCAGTCCCGGAATGTGAGAAACAGCTCGTGTTGGTAAGTGCTGCTTAGCAACACTGCCCTTCTATGGCAAAAGATTAATCAAATTTGCAGTGTCATTGGAAACACTTAGTTCAGTCCATTTGAAAAATCAGATGAAGATGCACTGAAGTCCCACAGGTCACCAAAGGGACAGCGTGGGTCTGTCTAGGTCATGAAAACTGGAATTACGTCAAATGAGAGGCACTGAGGGTTAATTATGAATATGGCAAATCTAATACATGCAAGTATCAGCAAATCACAGATGGAAGAGGCAATAGCTTAAACACGTAACATCTCATCCCTTTTCCACCTCTGGCCAATAAGGGATTGCTGCTTATGCTCTATTTTTGTAAAGATTTTACCTATCTTGTTGAAAATGTCTCACTCACAGGGTCTTCTCCCACTGGAGAAAGAATTACACAGCCTGGCAGCTCTCAGTGCTGCGTATCTCTCAGGACATTTTTCCTGATACTCAGCTAAATGTTTCTTTGCAGAATTTCACTCTGTTCCTTTTCTGCTCTTTTCTACCAGGGAAAGACTCCTCTCCCAGCCCCTGAAATAGTCGCCCTCAGCCAGCACACACCCTTAGTCCCCGACCGAGAGAACTACCAAAAATCTTCAGGCAAGCCAAGGCCTTACGGTAAAGTAACAGGACACTTGGGAAGTCTCCGTCTGCACTCTCTGACTAGTGCTGATGACTTGCCTATAACATGCACGTGGACCAGGCGGGGCGTTAATAGAGTCCGAATGAAGGAAAGCAACTGCCAGGAAGGATCCAGAAAACAACTGCAATTCAACAGCCGTTGTTGTTCAGGGATCACCCGATTCTTCAATTTGGATTCTTTTGTTCTCCTATTAAAACAAAACCACACTCCTCTGGATTATTTGTTCACAGTTCCGTAATTATCATACTGTCAACATTTCATATCCGAACAAGACAGATAAATATTCCTTAGGAAGGTAGGAGAAGGGTAATTGAGCAATCAGGGATGAATGATGCAGAAACAGAGATACAGGTAGAATGCAAGTAACCTTGAAGAACAAAAACAGTTATTTACCCAGAGAGGAGTGATATAGAAAAAATCTGCCGAGCTGAAGCCAAGCGAGGATGCCACTTGGGAAAGAATTTCAACGGGGTGAAACAGTTTTCTTATTTAACTGCCACAATGGAGTCAACCACCCCAGAGGACAAACTGTTCATATGCAAAACTTCTTTGTCTTTCGTGAGGACAATCCTGAGAGAAGCGGAGCACCTCCTGGGCAGTGCCGGGCAGTGCCAGCTTCACACAGGCCAACAGAAGTTAGACCAGGGAACACCTTGCAGGAGCTGTTTCCAGCTCCTGGAACCAGGCTTGCTGTGGCCATCCCAGGACTCTGCTTCTCCTTGGAATGCTGGAAAAGAGACTCTGAGCTTTGCTTTCCTCTCTCCTCTCTCTCCTCAGAGAACTGTGCTCAAATTAGGTTCTTGAGCATCTTTAGTCCCCTAGAACAAAGCTGTCACTGCTGAACAGAATTCGAAACCAAGGGCTGGCAACTGCCATGGCAGGTTGTAATTGCAGCAGAGGAAAAAGTATGTCCTGACAACCTCTGGACTAAGCAAAGTGCCTTTTGATAATCCCTGAAGATCCCAGCAGTGTCTAAATGAAAAAAAGGATTCACACGGTACATGAAGCCTGCTTTCTAATGTAATTACGGCAGTCATTTAGAAAGCAAACAAAACGCATCACATCATTATCCATATTTTGGGACTTGTTACTGCAAAGAATAAAATCAAATAACATAAAAAGACAGACATTTCTCCAAGTAAGGTTTTAAGAAACAAACTAATCCAGCCACAGTAAGGATCATCACGGAAAATCTGAGGGAACATCCCAACATCTATGGCCTCTAGGAGAGAGCCATTCTTACTATTATTTAAGAAAAGAGAAAAGTAAGGCATTTAACCTTAATGGTTAAAGCAAGCTGGTCTTATTTGGAGCTTTGGAGATTGAGTTTTATACAGCCAGGAAGGAGAGGGGAATACCAAAAACACTGAACAATATGCCAGGGGTTGTTAAGACTCCACTTCCCTTCATCATGTAACGTGGGGAAGCCCAGAATCCTTTTGGGAGAGATGAACTGTCCCTCCTCAAAGCATCACTACCAAAACATGCTCACTCCCCTAGTTTAGGCTTAGAGAGCGATTTTTTTTTTCCCTAAAAACTCAAAGCTCAGATGTTTATTATAATTTGTTTTACTGCAGGTAATTGCCTGCATGTTAAACCAACTGAATCTTGGCTCCGGAAAGCCAGCCAGGATGGCTGACTGTCACGTCTAGACCATGCTCTATTCAAATCATTTCCAAGACAGTGTTTTAATGGCTTCTTTCTGACGGGCACTCTTGTTCGTGCAGTTCAGATCACGGACCTCGGAAAGGAAGCCTGCAGGCAGTATGCATCTGTAAAACCTTACATGTGAGCCCCTATGAGCTGTGCAAATACCTTGTTTGCATTGAAAAAATGCCCTTTCTTACTTGTGGAATGGCAGATACGCCTGCAATTATTCTGGACACAGCTTCTCAAAAAGCAGAGCTACTACAGACCTGGCATCCAACGTACTGCTGGGGGAAACACCCAGGTTTTCAGCAAATATCCAATGCAAGACAGAGGGCCATAGGTAGCAAAGTAATTTCTAGACTCCTAAGAAATCCCACAACAATTTTCTATGCATTTTTTTTAAAGAACCATCCTCATTGGAGTAGACTCATGAGAGTTTAAGTGACTTCAAACAAAAACCCCCAATTCAGAAGATGATGCACAGCTAAACCATTACTCAACACTTTGAAAATATATCCTATGAGTTCAGAGTCTTCAATTGTTTATGATACAGTTTTAAGTATTTGCCTTTCAATAAATGTACGAAGTTGCACATTTATAGTCTCCCATGTGCTGTACATGCAGGAGATTTATTTTGCAATGGAGAGCAACAGATTCCAATCAGGCAAATATTTTTGAAACTTCAGATATGGAGAGAACGAGTGCCTTTTAGACTAAAAGGGATAATCCCAGCTGACAGAAAAGTATTCACACTCCTATAAATTTAAACTTCACAATACTTTTTGTAGCATAATAATGACTTAAACACTCGACATCAGCTGTGAATCATTACATTCATCTTGCTTTTAAAATGTAGTTGTGATTTAAATGAAGATAAAGAATTTATAGGACATGGTAGCAATGTATATTTGGATGCTTGGTGATCCCATTCAGGCATGAAAAACAACCAAACTCTGCAAAGATTGATGGTTTCTATCACTCAGACTTTTTACAGAAGGCATCCAAGGGAAAACATCTGCAGGTCCTTAAGGCTTCAAGCCTGCACACAAGGTACTGGCATATAACTATCTAAAGGGTCCTGCTTGCTGGGATAAGTAATTCCGTGCAAGGCATATGGCCATAGACACCCTGATCCACAGTCCTTCGGTGCTTTTGCCATGGCCTAAGAAGCCCAGGAGCTTTCAAGAGCTGCACTTTGGAACTGGTACTGTGGGGCGGAACTTCAGCCCCAGTGGGTAAATGACCATTGGGCTCAGGACTTTTATACCAGGTACATAACCCATGGATGAACGGTCGGGATAAACCCATCATCTGCCCTTCGATTTCAGGAAAAAAGGTATATCTTTTCATATAAAGCAGACTAACTTAATTCTTTTACAATATCAGAAATGAGAATATGCCTTTTAAAAGACAGTCCATAGGAAGATGCTTCAACAGGCTTACTGTCCGAGAAGGGGAGAAATGAGGGAGCGCAGGCAGAGGTGGGATAGCAGGTAGGAAATACTGTCAAAAGAGATTCTTTTGGCAGGTCACAGAGGAAACGAGTTTGCAGGTAAAGGTGTCTGAGTGATTTGCTACACTGACTATACAGCAGATAAACTGCAAAGCCAGGATTACTTCTCAAGAATGCTTCATTCCTAGGCCAGCAGTCTAACCGCTCAAATACATTGCCTCATGTTAGAACAGGTATCAAAGCTCTCCAAGATGAGCAATAAACACACAGGGTAGATGAGACAACCATCTCCATAAATCTGTTTACATTAATGTTTGCTTTTAAAGCCCACTTTTGCTATATGATACAGAGTAAACTGTTTCATGAGTGTGTTTTATACGTGCTTTCTCTACTTTGATTTATGGCCTTGAAGCAGCATGCGGATGTCATGTTGTATCTAGTCATCAGGCATCTTCCTACTCACTTCCATCTGAAATCTTCAGAGCAGAGCAAATACTGGAAGAGATAACCCCATTTTCCAGAATATTGATGACCAACTCTAAGTCTACAGAAAGGTATCAACATCAAGTTGCTGCATTTTCATTGACAAATCTTGTGTGCTTTTAATAACACATTTTCTACAAAACCAGCTGCTAGGCCAATAAATTTTAAAAAGCAGTTGGTAGACGATATGTTTAGAATAAAAAATTATTATTATCCTTTGAATGTAGGGATTCATTGTGTAATTTTGCAGTAAAAGTTACTCATTCAAATATGAAACTCATGTTTCAGGCAGATGCTCTTGGCTCCAAAGACTTTCACCACATTTCTGAAGCTTAAATTGGAACATTTGTATTCAGCAATAATTACAGCTGCAATCAAACAAAAATGTTAACTTTTGTAAAGGTACGGTGAATACCTACTATAATTCAGATAATACATCAGTCTTGCATTTTTCCCTATCTACCTTTCTAGACAACTTAATTTCCAGACATTGTGAAAATACTTAAGATGAAGCTCATTTGTCCTAACCTCAAAATTTATGAAAGTGATTATTTCAGTTTGATTCACCTTCTGCTTACAGCTTTGAAAAAAAGGAGAGAAATTACTATGAAGAGATAGATTTAACACACGTATGACACTTACAGGAGTATACCAGCCTTGCTTTCAGGAGTTTTTCTGTCCTTCATGACACACAGATCAGACAATTTTTTGATTAAGAAAGCTTAGGGCTGAAACAGACAATAATCCTTAGGATGGGGTAGGAGGAATCTTTCTACTTGAAATTATACCACAAAAAAATCAAGAACTTTAGGTGGTTTTATAAATCTGTAAAATAGTTCTCAAAATCTCAAAGTCCCCTCCTAATTAAAATAGAAACTGGAGGCTAGAAATGCGCACACTTCCATCTAGAGACTGGAAGTGAGGTCTCTACCTGCCCCCTCTATGCAAAATAAAAATGAAAAGGGCCCAATAGTTTTTCCTTTTCAGATGAAATCACAAATATTCAATCATCAATTTAACTTGAAATAAAAAACAATGCGAGACTACTCCCTGCTATTTTTCTCCACCTTTACTCCTTTCCTTTTCCTCCTAAGCTTGTACCTTGTGTCTGATCTTTGGGTTAAGGTGGCAAAGAACGTGATGTGAGATAGCAATAAACTACACAGCTGACAATTATGTTTCCTAGGACACTCAATTGAAACTTTGCCAAAGATATAAAGCAAAAAGAATATCCTTCAAGAACTGGAGGCAAAAATTAAGTTCATTGCTGTTTTATCCCTCTGCAAAATAATAAGACAGACACTGTAAGCGGTAGATCCTATTTTTGGGTCTTAGCAGTGATTATTTCTTGCCTAATTATTAGCAGTGGATTTACTATCTTTAAAGCAGAATTTTGTCACCCAGCAGGAAATTTCAATTCTATCAGGCAGTTTTAAGTCTCATTCATTTACTCCTTAACTGTTTTTGACTCACTTGCTAATTATCAAGGAAGGCTGCATTCAGAGCGGGTCTGAAGCCCGGAGGCAGGCAGGACCTGCATGCTGTCCCTCAGTCAGAGCCAGCTGCCACAGCAGCTGTGCAACTTGTTGAGTTGCCTTGTTTCCTACGAAGGTATCCTCCTCTTCCTCCCAGTATCAGCAAAGCTTGAATTACTGTTTGAAAATCTTTAAAAAATTCTAGATTTGACAAGGAGGTACAAAACACCAAGCAAGGTATGCGGATGCCTTTTTGACCCTGTTCTTCTGAAAGGGGACCGCAGTGCTCCGAAGCTAATGGATGTAGGGATATGGGAGCATTACCTGGACATGCTGAGTTCCCATCTTGTTCCATACCACATCCCTGTCTCCCAAGTATGTCTAAAGACATGGTCATCTCTGCTCTCAATATTAAACTAGATAATAAACTGCTAAGTAAGACTAGTATACAAAGAAAAACTCAGCTTAGATTCCACCCACTCCTGCAACATCTGCATAAAACAGATGAACACAGACCTGGGCTCCACTTTTCCTTATACTACCTGCATGCCTCGGAACAGCGGGCTGCAGAGGTCACCGTGCAGCTCAAGCAGAAACTCTCCTGGTCATGGCAAGGTGGCCGGGTCATGGCGCAGCCCCTCGGGACTCCCAGCTGCTCTCTGAACATGACACGAGTCAACAGCTCTGCACGTCACAGCCTGGGACACACACTTGGGCAGATCTCCCACCAGTTGCAAAGGCAGCACGGGAACTTGATCGTTTACTACAACCAGGCCAGGCTGTCACCTCGTGGGAAATGGGTGGACATGATCTTGGAAGTGGCAGGAGCAAAGGGAGGAGACAAGGGCAGGCAGAGGCAGGTTATGCTGATCACTGTGAGTCCCATTCTGCAGAACAGCGTACGTAACTACACAGAGCGATTTAGGAAATAAAGACATGATTAGTTCTGGAGCTAATTTCCTTGGTGCTTTGAAGAATGTTGCAGGTAAGATATGATCCACTGTAATTATGGAGGAAGATAAAGACAGGAAAGTTGTTGGCAGAGCGCCAGGCGCAGGAATACCTGAATACCTCAGGAAAGGCATTACAGCTTGTACCAGCGCTCGCTCACATTATCCCTGATGCCTGAGCCGTGACTATCACTGTTCACTAGGAAAAAAAGAGGGTGGGGAGGACAAATACAGTCTATTCCTTATCAGAGCGCAGGGCTGAGGAAAAGCGACAGTATGGAGGAGAAAGTGAATCTTGTTTCCATGGTAACTAAAGTTTGAAAAAACTATCTAGAAATCAATGTCATCTCAACATGTGCGTTTACATACAGACCCACAGTAATAAAAAGTTATTCAACTGCAAGTATCATGAGACCACGTAACCATCATGAGACCATCCGAATCAGACCTGCTGTTTCCAGTAGCTGCACTTGGTTTGGAACAACAGTGTCACCACCTGGAGAAACATTCTCACATTAGGCAGCACCAGTTTGGGATCTCAATGGGAAGAAGAAACGTCCAAAACAACTTCCAAACGATCTAACTTAGCAGCCCTACTCGCTATAAAGTGCCATAAGCTCTTCCATGGCTGTTAAAGTTTGAAGTCAGACACTTCCACAAGGGTGAACAGCAGAGACAAGACCACTCCCAACTGGGATGGAGCACTTCTTACACGACTTGCTGTCGCAGCACCCTAAGTTCTTACCAAAGTATGCAGAGGACACGTGAACCATCTATCGCAATGAAAGTCCAAGAAATTATGGCTCAAAATATGGCATAATTATGGCTATTAAAGAGAAGTGTTTAGTCTAAGTGGGAAAAAATCTGTCTCAGAAACTAAGTTAAAACTTGGAAGAAATTTATTGATAACCATTCAGTGTTAACTGTGGCAATGACACACAGTTCTATTAATTCCACTGCAATTAATTTAATATCTAAGTTACTACCTAATATCCATGAGCTAAAGCAATACAAATTCCAAAATGGAAAAAGTTTAGAGATGAAGGTCCTGATTAAACGGACACTCATGTTCTACTGGAGCTCTCTAAGAGATTCAAATAATACCTTACACTATTTGACTTGTTTTCTGAAAGCACAAGATCAGTGCTATTGAAGGTGGGAGAACAGAATGTGTTTATTAGTCTGCCTTTTCTATCTGCAGTACAATTCTTTATCTGTGACCCAGAAACAAATTAAAGGGATGCTGTCAAGTTGTGTATTTTAATGGTCGTCTTTTCTCTGTGCTACCAGCAATCTGAGTTTTTTTCAGTGCCTAGAGGTTTAAACAAATTAAAGCTTTTGTTTGTTTACTTTTTGCCTTTCATTCATTTCACAGAAATGAAACTAGCCAGCTTCGTCTCCCTACAGCCTATTAATTAGTACAGGGTGTTTGCATTTGGACTTCCAGGGAAGAGTTGAAATATTACCAAATTTTTTTCTTGTAGTACTTTTGAAATGAGCAAGAGGTAGTCATTTCTGTTCAAATCATCCTTTGGAAATGGAGGACTCTAAAGAACTGATCTGAATCCAAGTATGTTGCTGAAAAATCCAGTGAGAGTTTGAGATTGTCTGTCTTTGTGGGGGGAATTCAAACAATTGCAACAGATAAAAATACAACGGAGCACCTGAGCATATATTAAATTGTGAAATTGCCACAAAAAAATGCCAAACAAACATGTTTTAGAGAGTAAAGGCCAGTCATCTGGACAGTTTTAATCATTTTCACCATTTTAAATGATGCCTTGAGTTGTTTTTGTTCCTTATAAGACGATCAGCAGAACTACTATGCAGTCCCAACTCTTTTATACAGATTATGAAAGATGGAGAAAGTCATATAAGCTTTCCATGCCTTAGTTTCCCCATTTATTTTAAGGCATTATGACAAATTGCAACCCACAGTGACTGCAAGCTTGAATTCATTCAGACTGGCAGAACGCTTTAACAGCCTCGGATGAAAGGTGCTACAGAAGTGCCAAGTACTATCACTGTAATTATCATTCAATATACACTGATCAAAAGAATGAAATGTGAATTAGCATTTCCTATTAGCCCTACTTACAGCCTAAATTTTCAATATTCCTCCCATGGGCTCTCTCCACGAAAGCATACAGGAACTGTTGGTGCTTCTCATACGGCTACAACACTGCTTCTACAGGAGTGGAGGAATGGAGGGATCTAAAGAGAAGAGTCAAAAAATCATGAGAACACCACAGGTTTCCCCCACAAAAGCTTGCTCAGGCTTGCCAGGAAGACGGAGCTTGGAGCTGCTTTCTCACTCTCACTCCGTCCCTGCCTCCGGTCTCTTTCCTGGCACAAGGATGTGACCTCTGATGCAGCTCTAGGGATTTTCTGGCGTTGGCCTCCTTCGGACGCTGAACAACACTTCTCTGAAAGTTTCACATAGCCCAGAGGAGCGGGTCCAGCTGTCCTCAAAGGCTGAGAAAGTGTAAGCATTTGGAGCAGCTAAATGAAATCAACGGAATCGTGCTAATTTACACCCACTGCAGAGCCAGACAACTTGCTGAAACGTTTGTTTTCCCCTTTCTCACCTGGGAACTACACAGTATTTGACTTTATTTTCCCTAGAAACATAAGCTCCCATGTTAATCCACTGCCCGGGCCTACCATAGGAAGCAAAAATATGAGTTTCTCCCCTCATCCTGAATATGTTTCAGTGGCAGTTGGGGCACAGCAGTTTAGTGATTCCTGGCCATTCCCTCTTGGTGCAAGCTGCCATCACTGCAGATTAAATAAGAGGGTCTGACTGGGCGCTGTGTGGATCCTCACCCTTTAGGAGCTGACCAAGCTCTATTAATGCTTCTCAGACAAAGCATCTAACAGATGCCAACAATGCCAGGTCGTCCTCCATCCCCTCCTTACTGCCGCGCACCACAGCCAGCCTTGCTGCGGTCGGTACAGAGCCTGTGCAACACAGGGCTTGCTGTCCAACCACGTCAGTTTGATAGCAATCAAAAGCAGACCAAAACCATGCTCCACCCCACAAAAACTCAAACAGCATTACTAATACTTTTAAAGAAAAGTGGCCTCAGTGTGTGAATTAAGCTGTTGATGAGCCCTTATGCCTCTTCCTTTCTGTAAAACTGTCCTTTAGACAGCTGCAGGCTCTGAAAAAGAGACCTCCTTGGAACATATTCAGCTCAAAAAGGAAAAAAAAAATCCATACCCTGCCTTGCTGAGTCCTTTTCAGTGAAGCAGGTCATAGCACCATGTCTTTTATCCTGTCATTCCTGTCTCCTGCTTGATGCACATAATAAATCCACAGTGGTTTGAACTGCAGCTCTGTGCTGAAATCTGACAATCCCACGTATCTTTAACCGTGCTGTCTTCCAGTACTCCCCCAACTGGAAACTCCAAGTTTACTTAGACAATTTTCAATATACAAGGTCAGATTCAAATAGTTAAACATATTATATTATCAATTCCTGTGCTACGTGGCACTGAGTATGGAAAAAGATTCCCTTTTTAAAACAGAATCTTTTATGCCTTAACTAGAATTTATCCTATGTCTTATAAAGTGCACGTAAAAATTGAAGAGCAAGAATACCCAGAGATTTACGTTAACAGCTGACTTAGAAAAATAAGACGGATGGCTCTAATTTTAATAATAAGTAATTGGAAATTTGACAACATGGGGCGCTGGCAGAGAAAGTAAGAAAACCAGGCATGTCTGACCTCGGAACAATGACTTGGGAGTCCAGAAAACCACTTACTCATTTTCACATGACAGCATCAAGTTTGAGAAGAATATTTAATTCTCTTGAAACTGAAGGAGGATTTCAGAGAAGTAATTAGGAGTAGCTTAGCTAGTGGTTAACACCAGGACTGGGAATTAGAAATTAAGAAATTCAGCTCAGGACATATTTCCTGGCTTTGCTGCATGATCACATTTAAGTTAGTTAACTTTTCCCTGCCTCAGTTTTCCCAGCTGTAAAATGAGGGTGCTAGTAACTAGCCACCTTTGTGGAGAGCCTGGAAATCCATCAACAAAAGATGCTTTACGAGTACAAAGTCTGCGTGCTGTTGTTGTACCTGACAAAAAAGAATCTGACAGTCAGGTTAGCACTCCTAATTTTTGCAAAACAGTGCCAGTGAGACTAGAAATAACTGCAAATGCTCCAGATGACCTTGTTTCGCTTCCGATCCCTAAAATGCTCAGAAACCCAAAGCTTCCAAGCATGTCCTGTTCCACAAATGGTGGAGGAATTGACAGATACATTCTCAAAGCAATTTACATATTTCTTGCTGCCACCAACACTGGTTATCCAAATTCAGTTGCAGTTGACAGTTTAATGATAATAGATTTCTGTTTATATATCATCTGTGATAATGTTCCTATTCTCCTTAAATTCAGTCCCCGTAAAAGGGGTGCTCTAATGTATGCAGCCACAGACCAAAATGATAGTAATTTTCCCTTCTAGTTGGAATGGTTTAGTAAACAATTACATTTCAATTAAAGACGGGGTGATCATGCCGAGGGAAGCACCATTCAGCTCTTCACATAATACAGGAAGATAAATTCTCCAAAGTCAAACTATTATAATAGAGTTTACATGACTGCTTTTGAAACTAACAAACAAACAAACAAACAAACAAACTTAAAACAAAATAGCGTATATTATGCACAGGCAAAAACTTGGGAAAAAATGCTTCAATATCTCGTCCACAGCAGCTTGAACTAGGATCCCATTATTCAGGATTATGTTCAGTGAAGAGGAATGGTAGAAGGGTTACTCACTTTCATCTCTCCAGGAGTTTCCATTTAGTGGTATGCCATTAGTATTTAATACTTCATTTATCGAGGATTAAAAACAGGATAGATGGAGGAATGCCGTAAGAGTAGCTTATAATGTATCACTGTAAATTCAGCTGTGTACCCAACGCAAACGGGCAGAAAAACTGCTGGAAAGCAAGTTAACATTACAAGCAGAAGAAGAACTAAAACCTAAAAAGATTTCAGATTTCTTTGTGACTATAAATGCTTCATTATTAAAGGGCTTGAAAAGCAGAGCAATGAGAAATGAACCACAAAGGACAGGTGGATGAAAAGCTGGACGTGAGCTGACAATGTGCGCTCGCAGCCCAGAAAGCCAACCGTGTCCTGGGCTGCATCCCCAGCAGCGTGGCCAGCAGGTCCAGGGAGGGGATTCTGCCCCTCTGCTCCGCTCTGGGGAGACCCCCCTGCAGTGCTGCCTCCAGCTCTGGGGCCTCAGCACAAGGAGGACATGGACCGGCTGGAGTGGGGCCAGAGGAGGCCACGAAGATATAAGGAAGAAGATATAGATATAAGGCAGAAGTTTTTCACACTGAGGGTGGTGAAGCCCTGGCACAGGTTGCCCAGAGAGGTGGGAGATGCCCCATCCCTGGAAACATTCCAGGTCACGCTGGACGGGGCTCTGGGCAACCTGATCTAGTTGCAGATGCTCCTGCCCATGGCAGGGGGGTTGGACTAGATGGCCTTTAAAGGTCCCTTCCAACTCAAACCAGTCTATGATTCTATGACAGCTCCTGCTCCAAGACATCACATTCGAAGTGCAGAACAACAGACAACAAGCAGATGATGAAGGAACATGAGAAAATGAGATGATACTCATCTTCATGACTGACAATGAGCCAGTGAAGAGTGTGTTCATACCCCTGGGTTTGGTCTTTGAAGCTTCTCTGAGAATTGTTTCCCTTCCAATTCAATTTACACAATTCCATGGAGGGACAGCCTGTTCATGTAGCTTATAGCTGCAATGTGTTTTGGTTTCATTTTCTTGGTTTTCTTTTATAGCCAGTGTGGCTTCAGCCAGAAGTACAGAAGTGTTTCTGAGATCCTGGAAAGCAAATGATTGATACTAGAATTGAGGATTAAAGGTCTGGAGAGAAGAAAATCCTAATCCCTCTCTAGCATTTGGGGTAGGAGAGAGGATACAGATGCTTCCTCAGACACAGCTCTGTAAGAAAGGCAGAGAGACATTTTCAAACTGTTTTGAAATATTCAGACTACACAGGTTATATTAATTCACTCTGTTTGGAAGGAGGCTCCTTGCACTCAGTGAAGCAGTGACTAACAGCAAGAGATCATTCTGGTTTCCTGATCCACTTAGTCCAACTCTTTTGCACAAGTTCTTTGGCAATTTGGATTTCTGCTTGGCCTGGGATATTTGCACAGAGAACTAAATAAATCAGGCTCTAATAAAAGCAGTCAATAGATGGCAGCACTCTAATGAGATGGGAGAGAAGTCATCACACGGCAAGTCTCAGCAATCCCACCCTTGCTGGTGATTTCCCTGCAAGGTGGGCAGAGCAGGAGGATTTAATACCCAGCAGAGCTTCCCATCTTCTGGTCCCTGTGTTTGATAAAATACAACACAAATTTCAGGCTTAATTCACCTCACACCTTAAGCTATTTGGATTCAATGCAGAGAGGCTAGATGCTTCTCTGTATTCTCCTAAAAGGTAAATGTCAGTCAACAGCCAGGCTTCGCTCATCTCCCCTTGGGCATGGAGAAGAGTCCAGCGTTTGCCCTTGGTTACGTTGGTGTCTACAGCTGTTGAGCGTTATCAGCTGCTGCCAATTACCCTTTCTCAGTGGAGACAGCTCTAGGTCACTACCTAAGCAGGCAACATTTTAACTGTCATCTCATGCTAAGTCAAGCCTTCTGTCTTTCTTTTTCTACCCTTAGATATTGACTTTTCTTGAAGCACTTGTTAATTAGATCTTTTCATTCAAGGGGCAGAATCAGGACAAACAGGAAGGGTTCCAACAAGACCATTTAACTCTAAAGATGTCTCCTGCAAACGTGTGTGAGGAGTCAGTCTCTTCCATCAGTGTATCAGATATAATAAACTCATTAGGACCAGAATTTCCCTGCTTGTATTTAAGTTTTATACTGACATGCACCAAACCTACTGTTCCTAGGCACTGATGCCGCAGTCAGAAAGGTTTTTCTAGTCCACACAAAGCACTGTATAGCTGGTGATGCAAAATACATTCCTGGTTTTCCAATCAGACACAGACTGAAAACTGAATACTGAACTTGGTGTCCAGAGCAGATTCAGAATCAGGGACCTCAGATGAGCGGTCACTTGGATTAGAGACTTGAATTCATCAGACTGCATCAGATCATACAAAGCTCTGATAGCACAGAAGTTGTGAGGTTGGTTTACATGGAAAATAATCATTTTACAACATGAGATAACTAGGACTAGGCAAGATTTTTTCATGTTTAAGAAGCTTTATTAAAAACTTCTTTTTGCAGAAGGAGTAAAACCAACTAGTTCACATATTAAGATGCAGAAATCTTAAGACTTGATTTTCAAGGTTATTTTCTATAACTAAAAAAACTAGCATAAGCTATTGTTTTCCAAAGTTGCTATAAAACCTATAATGCCCAATTAACTGTAACTTGCCTGGCAAACTTCTCTATGGGAAGGGAGTATTTCCACCCTAGTTTGCTTTAGATTTCAAATGAAAGAAAGCAACTGGGAGTGCAACTCTGTCAAAATAGCTGAATCCAACGGCTCCTGAGTTTACTAATCCCTTGGAGACTCAACAGCAGAAGGATGGAGATGTCAGGGAAGAACAATCAGCTGTAAAATATGAAAAGCTTACAAAATCAAAACCTACAGCAGCAGGCTCAAAAGTAATAATCCCATTACCACTAAACTAAAGCACTAATTACTATTCCCAGTGGCTGGAGTGGACTGACTGCTAATGTTCCTTTGGTTAATGAAGGAAGGTGAGGGAGAATATATTTCTTAAGTCAGACATCTGCTGAAATCTGGGCAGCCATAAAAACTGTATGTAATGAAGCCGTTCATATTAATGGCAATAACATTCGGAGGGCTGAGCAGGAACAGAAATGAGATGAGAGTGGATTGTAACTCAGAGAAGACAAATGTATGTATTATCCATGGGACGACTGCCCTTATTTAGTCCATACTGAGTAACAGAGCCAGTCAAAGCAAGCAACCACATCCCACATAGGCTGTTTCACTAATGAGAGCTAACCTGCTTAAAGACAGGACTAACTTCTCTAAAAACATAAAGCAGGATATATGCCATTGGAAAAGGAATAAACAGCATTTTATTTTCACTGACTACAAGAACACTAAGAAAAATGCTCCCAAATCCTCTGTCTTGTGAAGAATCTGGATTTCCCCATCATTCTTTGCCTCTTTCATCAACAAGGAGTACATTGTTTAAGGTTCAAAGATACTCATTTACTGAGACAGATAGATTCTGATAAATGAAAGGCACACACCAAAAGCATGCCTATCCAGTTAGCTTTACTGTGGTTTTGTCTGCCATGCTCAGAGTTTTGGAGCATTCGTAACTGATAATCAATTCAGATAGATGGCGTATGGCTCGTGGAACAAGGGGGTTAGAGAAAAAAAGTCGTTTCCCCTTTGGCATTGAAACAAGATGCACCTTGCTCAGCAAAAAGGTGATACCACAAGAGGAATCAGAACAAAAGATGATCCCTCTGTGTTTTGACCTGTTAGAACAGGGAGCTCTTAGGAGAGTAACTTTCATCAACTCCAGAAAAAGAAAACCAAACATGCCCCTACAGCAAATGCTTAAAGACATCTCGTACTCCATTGTTTCTCTGTTTCATTGTCTTCAGTATTTGCCCCATGCTGTACACACTCCTTCAAAACAGAACTCATCTCCTGCCATCCACTCACTGTTTTCAACACTTCTTCCCATTTCATTTAGCAAATAGGACTGTACCGAAAACCACACTCGCGTATATTCAGCATGTGTTTGCATATAATGGCTACAGAATATAACTCCACAGAGAATGCTATGCATTCACAAACTTACAATTTCTAGAACTAAAATAAACTACTCAGACAAACTGCTATTAATGATTCAGTCATCAGTGCAGAATGTTCTCAGGTGAACTGGGTGTGCTCAGATTTTTTTAGATTGCACCATTGTCTTTCCTTTGAAATTCTGGTTCTACCTATCTAGGTTTGTTATGAAGCAGCTGAGCCTGTAAAGTAGGTGTGGCCTGCAGAGAAAACCTATAAACATATCTTGAGAAAACCAGCTCCAAGACCATTTCCCTCTTCTCTGAATAAAAATACTTGTGTGCAAACTTATCCACATATAGCAGACATTTTCCTCTTGAAAATATTACCTTCTGATTGCCTTGGCTGTCGCTCCTACTGGGTATATCCATCTCCAGCTGTGTACACTTTATACTTGTACTTATTTTTTAAAATCTCTAAATCTCTCTCACTATTACTGGAGGTTACCCCAAATGTTACCCCGAAGACCTTGATAACTTCAGCTGATTACAAAGCCCCAGTCTCCCAAGGCTCTGTTGCATTAACTAGAGATGTGTCCAGGCTGATGATGCATTAGAAAAAAAAAACCACCCAGCTACTCTCAGCTGCATGTTTATTGCCAATTTTCAAAAAAATATTTATTTTGATCCCACCATTGTGCTTCTATTTGTCAGCTGAGTGTACTCCTAAATTAAATAATTACTTGGATTTGATATTATTTGTTAGACAAAACAATCCTTGTGACAAAAATTACTGTGATCCACGGTAGAAGTCTATCTAATCTCTACAGGATGTTAGAGAGATGACTTACATCAGGGGGAGGCAGTGATAAATACCACTGTGCACATTCTAACTAAAGAAGAAAAACAGACTTCTAACTCACGCCAGAACTGATCTCCAAGGCGTGACAGGGCCTATCTTCCAAAGCTACGAGCCAGCCCAAACATCTGACCTCGCAGGAGTGCAGAGAGGGTAGGAGAGGTGGTTAGGCTCATTATGCCTCCTCACACTGCAGTGAAACTGGTGGCAACTACTCCATTGTCTGCAGCACCACAGAGCCAGGGCTCGGCACCAACGGGTCCCTCGGTCAGCCCCTAGCTCTGCCTCCTCCGGGTCTCTGGCTCCCTTCTGTACCATGGACGCAGCAGTGCCCTTCCCCACGAAACAAAAAGATCCTGTTGTTCTGTTTGATTTTGGTATCACTGTTCTTCATGTTAGTGGTGCTGCTCTGTTCCACTCCCAAATGACTTCCCGTTCTTTACATACTGCTATCACAACAAAACAGTGATATTAGCAGAGCATCTCAAAGCAAAAGGATTGAAGAAATGGAAAACAGTGAACGGCTCCTCTAGGCTCCTGCTGGGAGAGGGTATCAGGCTCTGGGGAATCACCAGCTTGGCAGGTTTTCTGTTAAAGAAAGTTTCTTCTACAGGAGATTTTCTCTCTGTAGGAGTATGAGGACGTACTGTACAGTTGCAGACCAGTAAATACATCTATGAATATACTGCACTGCCCTTTCACAAAGGAAACCTCACCTGGAATGTCTCCCAAGTGAAACAACTTACCCAAACCTGCTCCAGATTCAAATTCAAATCTTGTTGCTTTACCAAGAAATATTTTACAGCTACTTGCTGCTAACAGTATCTAACAACAACACATTTACTTAAAAATAAGTAATCAACTAGTTTCTCATACACCACCTCTTCTCTCAGGATGAGCAAGTCCCTCTGTTATGGCAAAACCCCATAATAATCATTAAGATGCCAAACCAATCATTAAGACGGGGAGAGACACTTACCGTGACCCGGAAGGGCGTCGTGGCAGCAGGCTCCATGGTGGGGTTCTTCTCAGGGACCCCGCTGGGCATGCTGCGCCTCTGCCCGCACCTCTCCGGGGGGGACTCTGGGGATGGTACAGAAAACAAAGGACAATTACAAACACACAAGCACAGGAACAGTCCAGGAACGTCAGCAGGCCATGCAAAATGTGGCTTCTTCCTTTGAGATGCCCTTGCAAATGAGCCAACACAACAACCCCACTGTACCTGCTCGTATTTCCCACAGCTGCCTAGAACAACGTTCAATCAGCAAGACTTTCACCTTCAACAATTAGCATTTTTTATACAACTGTAAGCTTCAGATAATGCCTGACAGGTTGGCATTATCATTATTTCCAGTCTGCAGATGGGTAAACAGAAAATGTATTGAGCTGAGTGAGAATTATATGCAAAGTACGGATCCGTGCACTTGTGGACTTGATACTCCTAAGGGAAACTGCTAATGGGGTTACAGGCACAGGATGCTTAAGTTCCCTCTCTAATTCCTCAAGTAATTTGCTTTGTAACTAGGAAAAAATTATTAAAGCCTGCATTTGCTGAAGTATAAAATGTGGATAGGAATACTTACCTCCTTCCCTGCTGGTGAGGAAAGGAAGGGGCTGAAAAGGCTAAATTAACAAATATGCCTAACACTGCGAAGATTTAGAAAGATACTAGGTTAGGTCAGCAACAGCGTTATGAGGTGGGGTTTCCTCGGTTCACAAACCCTCTTTGAAAGCACAACGGAGCTCATAAAAACAGATCTATTTCCAAGCTGCCATTCAACGGTGCTCAGACCTTGTAATAGGCTTCCCTTCTCAAACCATTCAAGAGTCCTTATTAGCCAAGCATTTCCAGCATCCAAAAGGTGACGTCATCTCCATTCTGTTGATGAGGAAGTCTAGAAAATGGGCAGGGCCCGTGGTTATGATCATGTAGGCATTGAGTGATAATTTCAAGAAGATAATCCAGGCGCCCAGACTACAGTGTTCTCAGCGGGGGACACACGACACAAGGGCAGAAGGCGGCTCCTGGTCGAACAGGGCTGCGGCTCTCCAGGAGGCGAGGAGGCTCCGTGCTTGAGGGGGGACTGCACGGTCTTCTCTACGAATCTACGTGGGTCAGAGATCCGCGTGTGGCTGTGCAGGTTAAGCAAATGCCTTTCTGTAGGTCTCTACAGCAAGGCAAGAAGGTTAGAAGTAACAGCTCAATCATGTTTATGAGCAGAGTTTAAGCCCATATAAAGTGTCAGGAGAACAAACCAAAGGCCTGAGCAAATCTCCTAGTAGTGCACCTTCATTTTCAAACACCGGTTACTTTGCTGCTCCTCTGAAAGTACGCACATAGGATTCTTTTAAGGGGAGTGCTTCTTTCCTGCTTGTCCCTGCCCTGCTGTGGCACCGACCACATCCAACAGTGGGAACTCTACAGTTTTCACTCAGAGCCAGCCTTTTGGGGACACGAAGAATTTTTACATTCAAAATCAGCCCAAAACTGTTTAAAAACTCTCAAAATGGGTACAAAAATTAAACAAATATCAGGTGGTATGTAAATACACTGGTAAGGTGCAAGCTGGGGAAAGGCTTTTGTCAAAAACTATCTTCTTTGGGCTTTTTTTTTTTTTTTTTGCCACACACTAATACATATCAAAATATTGTCCACTGCCATCAAATCATTGTCTCCTGAATACAGCATAGCGCAAGCTTTGGAGAAGATGAATGCAGCTTATACTTCTTATTCTCCCAGGCCCCAGAATCTTCTCTACTCTTTTATTTATCCACATCCTCTGGGTTGGACTTTTGTTAACTGAATTTCTCCCCTTCTGTAGGCTTCTTTTCCACAAATATTTTCTGTCCTTCTTGTCACCTTATCAAGAAACCCTTCTGATCTATAGAAATCCCTGTAACTTTTGAAAGACAGTGTCTGGATATATAACACGGAATCATTTAGTAAACAATATGGAATCCAAGCAAAGACAACAGCAAATCAGCAATTTCAGAATGACACTGAAAAGCAGATTTGCCACACTGTTGTTCTTCTCTTTTTAAAAATTATGAGCAGAAAAATAAATTTTAAAATGGAGCTGAAACAAACAGTGGGGGAACTCCAGGCATGCCAATGAATATTACATCATTGCTGGGATTCTTGGTTGGGAACGAGAGGTAGCCTGAAGAAGAATACCTGCTGCAAAAGGAAATTAGATGGTAGAGTCTGCTAGAGGGAGGCTTCTACAAATTAGTATGCAAAGAAATCTGAAGATGGAACAACCTATACTTCAGAATGTCTCAGACAATGACGTTCTCATAACTAGTGTAACTTAGAGGTGGTTTGTTTGCCAATTCTCAGCCTCTGCAATCTGCAATTTGCTGCCATCAGGTCTTGGCAAGGAGGGTTGTCCCCTTAGCAAGGTTCTCCCCTTGCCAAGGACTGCCATCACCCGGGATCTGTAAGAAACAACTAACAAACACCTGCAATTCCACTCAACAATTCCTGAGATGTATCTTAAGCTATTCCAAAAGGACGGATTGTGAGATTCCACCCATGGACTGGGTGAAGTGCCTGTTCAGCAACATCTTCCTTGGTTGCAAATCCCGCCCATAATTCCTCACCAGCGGCCACGTAACCGGTATGAGAGCCAGACAGCCCAAATCAGCCAGTTCGTTGCTTTCACAACTTCCAGCCAAGCCTTCTAACGTCTTGGCCTCTTTGTTTGCAGAATGCTGCACTTTGAATCTCAACGAGGCAACCAAGTCCTTTGGTGTCATCTCCTTTCACAGGAAGGCTCCCACCCCATTCCTGTGAACAGTGGCCGCCTTTTTTTTGGACTGTCATAAAGAAACTACTTGATTACAGCATTTTGAAAGTGAGTTCAAGATGACGAGACAACTGAAGAAGCTGCTTTGCATTTTCTTAATGACCAGAAAAATAAACGTTGTTTAAAGCATTTCTCATAAACATGGCTGGAAAACAGGAACGATGGGATTACGTGAAAAGCAGCTGCAAGAAATGACTTTCCGCAGAGGCCTGCGGCACAGGCACAGCGCTGTGCTCCCCAGCCCAACACGCCTCTCGCCTTCAGCACAGAGGGAAAGTACTTGCTGTTCCACTACGTGTTACAGCACTATTGACTTGCACCACAGTGGTTTGTCAGACCAAAGTGCACAATTGTCTCACTTTCTGTATCTGTCAATCTGCTTCCTCTTTCAACCACACAGGTCAGACCTCTTCAGAGAAAGGGAGAGCGTGTTATGACCCAGGGCTGATGAATATCTGGGTCTGATTGCACTGAAGTCACAAACTGTACTCTTAAATTCTTACTTCATCATTAAAATATACCCAAGGCAGAGCCAGCAAACACATCAGTTTGACCCAGACCAAAATACAGAGATGGGTTAGGACCTAAAGCCTCCTGTTATTCTTAAGCTTATGGTTCATAAAGTGTTTGGAGTCAAATCACCATTTTAGCTTAGTTTAAGCACTGTGGGTATGACTGGAGAAGGGAGGCTTTGCAGGAGAGACGCATTACAAAACTCTTTATAAGAAACCAGAAATAACTAGAAGGAGTGTTGGGTGTGGGTGTTTGGGGTGGAGGGGGGGAAGTTTGTTTTAAAGGGAAGTAAAAATAGCTTACAGGTAAATTAGTAACTCCTAACTATCAGAAATGTACAGCAGAACAGTTTTACATAATGAACAGTATGAATACATAAAGGTTTGAACTGCCCTTTCCACTTCTTCAGGGTTAGAGGAAAAGGCTTCGGCCGGGTTACTCTGCCTAGAGACAAGCACCGGCCACGTCTGCCTTAGCCAGCCCGCGGCAGCCCGCCACACAAAGGGCTCCTGCAAGGCAATAATAAAAACTCTCTCCGTAGCCACTAGAGGCTGAACAAGAAATGTCTTAATTAGAGCAGAAGATATTTAGGTTAGCTATTGGAAAAAGTCTTCTCTTGACACAGAGAGTTATACATTGGAATTGATCATCTGGAGAGAGAGGTGGATGTTCAAGCCTATCTTAAACCTTTCTGTGGCAGAGCTGTCCCTGTCAGGCGAGGTTCAGGTACACTGAGCCTCCTTCCCTCCTCTCTCCCGGGGCAGACAGATACCTGATGATCTCCTGAAATCCCTTCCAGCCTTATTTTCTGTGATTTCTGACAAATTTGCCCACTTGTGCATAAGACAAGCAAGCTACAAGAGATCAGATTCAGTGTCTGACTTCAGCCTTTTCCTCACAACCTCTAACACATCTTCCTTCTCTCCTGAACTTCTGCTCCACTTCTGGCTGGACGGACTCTACAGCAGTTCCATTACTCCTCTCAATAGCACAAATAGCCCAGGGTCCTACACTGACCTCTGCTACAGACTCACACCCTTGGACATTTTAATGCTTTTCATCAGATTCACCATTGATAAAAACCTTGAAAATCCTATGGGAACACTGCAAGGTTTTGTTAATGAATGTCTGCCATCCATTTTGTATCCCAAGATAAAGGATTCCAGAATGAGGAACAGTATTACTGCAGGCAGCTAACCACGGAATGACATTTCCAGAAGCACGCAGTATTATCAGATAACATCCTCACTAGACAGCGAATTTCTCTGTTAGCTGAATACTATCCCTCTGCTCATAGAAATTCCAGGATTATACCTTCATTTGTCCATTTATTTGCTCTAGATCAGATTTGATCTGAGGACTTAGACACACAGTATCTCAGGACACTATTTGCCCTCCCAAAGTCCTCAACTTGCTATGAACTTAAAACCTCCAAATCTTTCTTTTATGACACAGAGGTCTGAAAATCACTGAAGTAACAGTCTATTAAATGAGGATTAAGGTACAGGCATACTGGATCTGAAAACAGATTCCTTGGGTACAGCGAGGAAACCGACATTACCCAGCGGCAGAGATGCCAGCGTGCAGAAAGGGATGCCCGCAGAAAGGGATGGCTTTCTGATTCTCCGGCATTTCCACCAGCCTGTAACGCAACACCCAAATAAAGGATGACATATATACAGATGAGCAACAAGAAGTTGTCTAATTACTGTTGGACAGCTGAATGAGGCAGGCCCACCTGAGTATATTACCCAGCCCTTTAGAAGCTCTTAAAAATCTTGAAATTGGGCTGGAAAAGGTTCATAAGTCACTCTGAGGAGGACTGTGGCCGTTCTGATGGAAATTCCTCATCTAATCTCCTCCTTGTTGATGCCATTTTTCCTGCACTTTTCTAAGCTTGCCCAATGTAACTAGTCATTCCTACTCACACTCAGTTTTACTTTCACCCTGCATGTTGCAGAACCGTGCTCCCGTGGGCCGTCCCAATTCTTTTCCATGACCAAGTACTAAACCTCCCCATACGCAGCACTGTGCAACGTCTGGCACCGACTGACGCTGTGCCAGGGCTCAGCCACATGATGCAATTGCAGAAGCAAGAAGAAACAAACAGAAGTGCTTCCTGCTTTTCTCAATATTTACTGAAGGCTGCAATGGTTTAGGTTTTCCCCAGTGCAGAGTAAGATCTTCAAAGAGAAACTTCCCTGGAATTATCAAACCCCCGAAACCTCTCCCAGGTTGTCACACATAGTTGGGTCCAAAATGCTGCTTGGTGTGTACTGCACTAGGATTTTTTTTGAAGCTGCCAGGGTTGAAAGCATCCCACTGAGTTCACTGCCAACAGGAGGACACTGTAAACACTGCACATTCATTTAGGACCTAGGGCTTATGAATATTTCTGAAACTGCTTCTGTAAAGTAAGAAACACATTTGATTTGTTAACTAATTCAAAACATTTGAATTGACAGAATAATTAATCCCTACTACACTTTTCCATGCCTGTTCTTCTTGCTGTGGAATAGTTACAGAGCAGCGTAGCAATCCCCGCCAAGGCTTCCAGGACATCAGCAGCAGAACAGACTGTGAGGAACTCCTGGCACCAGAGCTCTTGTTTAACCCGCTCAACATCACTGCCTTCTTCATTGCAACTTCCCAGACACTGCTACAGAGCAGGTCATTACGTGTAACAAACACGCGAACAAACATTAATACTGTTTACTTTTCACTTAGCAAGTGAGATGTTTTTACATTTTCATTACCTGCTCTTGTGAATCACAGCTAGTCCAAGAGATCATCAGGATTATGCTCTCATTAGTGGGAATGAAATACATTAACTCCTTCTGTTTGTTCATCTCTCTTCACGCTCTCCCCCTCTCCTGCTCTCCTCTCACACACAATTCCAGGGATCAGCCAGTGGAAGAGACAGTATTAACAAAAGCAAAGAGAACCAGCTGGAAGGAATAACTAACAAGCAGGCACTTCCCAGCAAGTTGATTTTCTGATATGAAACTGTTCCAACTCCAAACAAGAAAGGGAGGTACAGATCTGAACGAGCGTCAGAGAAGTTAGCAATGAGAAAACGTCTCCCTCGACTCACCAAAAGGAAGCCGTGCTTGTCAGCAACGCACATGCCATGGCACTCCGAACAAGCCAGGAATAAGAGGAGAAGTAGAGATGATGACTTCATCAGAGGCAGCAAGAAAGAGAAGTATGACTGGAATGCCAGACAAGCCAGCAGCGCTGGGGAGAGACGGCAGGAGGCCAGGTTCCTGCACCGTACCGCAGCGACGTGCTTTCGGAAAGGAGACTTTAGAGGACAATAAAACTTCACCAGATCGTCTGGATGTAATGCAGAAAACTAAGAGTTCATCAGAGCCAAAAGCTGGTGGACCAGATCCTGCAGGCAGCCCTCGGAGAGGTCGGGCGGGCTCCCACCTTAGGCAACGATCCACCAGGAAGGTGTGCTCCTCCCTGTCCTGCCCCATTGCTTAGCGCTTGACATCTCCAGGGTGCCCCAGAGAGCTTACCAGGGTGGAGTTTCTGTGAAACCAGAGGGAACAGGAATTACCGGTCTCCTGCTCGTGCAATTACACTCCGTGAATTAATTTTATTGCTTAATGAATTTAGGTGTTATTCCTCTAATTTCTGCATTATCTAACAACTCCTGACTACAAACCCAACAGAGGAGAGGAGGAGGCACATAGTGACAGAAGTGATTTATTTAACATGGCTCACACTAGCATCTATGAATTAAAAACAATCCCTGGAGAGTAGATAGTTGTAGTGTCTGTGTGATTCCGAATACTCAAGAGAGGCTGCAGAAAAATCTACATTTCAGACAGCTTTAGGTGGCCACATGAGCCCAGGAGGAAAGACGGATCTTTAATCTGAATCCAAATGGGTATTTAGAAGCTGCTGTTAGAATAGTGGCGCTTTTTAAAAGTGGAATATTACCCCGGGAATAAACAACTACAGGAAATAATAAATACCAAGCTGAGCCAACTTTCCCCTTCACGAGGCATGAATAACTTTGAATGCGAAGCAGAGATGCAAAAATGTCTGATTTCCAGTGGACGAAGGTCAGTGAAGAGCCACCAACAGGTTCTGAATGCCCTCGCTAACACTCTCGTCCTGCTCCCGTCCGCTGGACTAGAAATACAGCTGCAAGGCCAGTTTCGTCCTTCAATTACCTGGAGAACTATTTATTGGAACATATCGCCCAATGCCCTCCTGATCCCTCAGTGAATTCCAGTCGATCTCTTACAGCAATATTATAACCATTATGCCACAGAAAATTAATTAAAAGTCAAGCCTTTATTAGGCAATAAAATTGACTTTTAAATAAAAATGGTTGTGAAGCAAAAGTGTAGGGCAGGTAATGCTGCCCTCTGAAAAATCAGACTCATCTAAAAGCAAAGCTAATGAACACTCAGAGTGCGCATTCTCTAGGCTAATGAAAGTTTGCCTCACCACCACTTTTTATGTTGGAATAAAATTATTTCTTTTTGCATCTTAGAATCTCTAGCTTAAATACACCTCTATAAAGCACAGCAGTCCCGCTGGCTGTACCCACAACTCTTCCACATCAGAATCAGTGATTTACTCCCTACTCATTTAATGCTCTAAGCAGAAATAGTTTCTCATGCTCTCACTACCTTTTCAGACAATTAAGAATACTGTTTACAGAACTATAGCTTGTCTAACCATTTACATACAAAACAAAAAAATAAATTGGGATCATTACTTGCCTTTTGTGCTACACTCTGGCACAAAATATTTAGAATTGAACACTTAGAGGCTGGTTGTATGCCTATATCTAATGCTATCCAGTGACTACACCAAACAGATCCAGCTTCTTACCATTACCTTTGTTTCCCTCACGGATGACTTAAGTGTTACAAAACCACTACATTCAGCCTAGCAGGGGGAATGCCGTCTCTGACTCAACTGTGTCCCTGCCTGAAAGCATAAAAAGGCACCTGAAGCACCACTCAGAGCCATACAACCCTCTGCAGCTCCAAGAAAGGTGGCTGGGACAGTTGTGTGAACTAAAGAGCCTTATTAGAACTGGCTGGAAAACAGAAAACAATTCAACCCACAGAAAACATCAGAGCACAGTTTCCCATCAGCTAAAAATTATGACCATCTTCTCTCAAAGTGGGACTAAGATCTTCTGGAAGAAGAGCTTTTTCTTTGTTAAATAATGATTTGAAGTGACATTGACCTTTGCCATAGCACGCTGTGCACTTTAATGGATCTCACATCATCTCTGTGTCAGGTTCCCGGATATCGTGTACCGTGTAGTATTTAATATTCCTCATACTGCTCCTGAGCAAGTGCTATTAATGGCTCTTGAATCTAGTACTGAAAAAAGCTGTGCTATTTTTCTCTGTACTTGATATGTATCTATTCCTCTAGTTTCTCTAATATTACCCAGTAAGAGAATTCTTTTCCCAGCAGCATGCCGAGGTGCTTTTTGATGCATGCAAGCAGAAAAGGGACACACTGCCCTTTTCTCTTGCCCTTCTGTGGGCTTTGGCTGCCCAGCGTGGCAGCCCCTTCTCTCCTGGAAGGCTCAGCTGGGCCTTCCACCCTTCAAAGCTGGAATAAACTGTGTTTCTATTCCCACGCAGCAGCGGGGTGAAGGGAGCGCTGCTCTGCTCTAGCAGGAATCCAGCGGCCTCACTAGAGGGAGCTGAAGCCCCTTCCCTGGCCCGGCTCACCCACGGCGCTGAGCCGGCCCGAGGACCGGGGCTGCGCTGCCTGGAAGCAGCCATCTGCCTCTGACCCAGCCATCGGGGTGTGGGGTTTCTCTCTGGTGGTGTTTATCTGCTTGTTTCGTTGGCGGTCGGTACCGCTGACAGTTGAGAGGACTCTCCCTGCTCTTCTGTGCGCTCCTCCGTACCTCCGAGCGCTGCGGGGGCTGCTCCCCGCACGGCCCCCCAGGTAACCCTCTCCTCCGGGCACTTCACATCCCCTCGGCGGGGGCTGCCCCTCCTTCCCTCCTGTGCCTTAGTCACAGACACCTAGGGCAAATTCTGCCCTCGTAGGAATTGATGGGGAAGATACTCTTTACCTGAGGAGATAGAGGAGACATACTTGTCAAGAAAAAAAATACTCCCAGAGGGCAAAAAGGAGAGAAGAAAATTGCACAAATGGGAAAGGAAAGCTTAGATAATTCTCAACATGCGGAGTCTGAAAATATACACACTAACTTCTCTGTACCACAGAACTGAAGAAACAGATCAGATCCACGTACAAAAGAAAGACATAGCTGCTGGTCCCCAGACCTGGTGCCAGGGTGGCAACAGGCATCCAGAAAATTACCCCCCCTTTCTAAAAATAAATAGCAAATCATGCTGATTGAGGAGCCTTTACTACAAACTCCATTTTACTGTCTGGTATTTTTAAATTATATATGTGTATATATATTTGGTATTTTTATTCTTTATTTATCAGTCTCTGAAATAAAATATGTATGATATTTATCTTTCTTTGGTATGATGTCTAGAGAACAAATTCATCTTTTGCAAACGGCGTATCATTAGCAGCCTCTTCGCCAGGGTAAAATTGAAATCAAGCACAGACTTAAAAAATACATCAGAAAAAGCTGAAATTCTAGCCTGGTTGGGGACTAGATCGGGGAGACTGCAATACCCTGGTTAAACTGGAAAAGATGATAAAGTGAAGTGCAGCATCAGCTTCCTCCTATGTGATGATAAAGACAAGCAACATGGAGTCTGGAGAACAAGAAGTCAGCTCTGGGGAGATTTAAATTAGGTTCATCCATCATGCTTAACATTTCTGCAAAGATTCAAAACTGTTACTGTGCTGCTTTCTTGCAGCACTTCATCGGCATCGCTGCCCATCCACGGAGCAATCCAAGGCAAAGCAGAAACCTCCGTACTCTCTGCAACCTCTGCCACTGCGGACCTAAGCTATGCCACCTATACACACCATCGGGACGCGGCATGGAGAATATAACTCTCTTCCACTCGAGGCTGCCAGGAGCCCCAGCGGGCTGAAGCACCGTCAGTGGCCAGCTGCCTCTGCAGGCTGCTGGCCCAACACAGGCGGCCATCAGCGTGTGGTGGTGGAGGACCACAGAGACCTGCCAGACGGTCTCACGTAGCCTTTGGCTAACCTCGCAGGATCCCTGCAGCAGGACGGCTGGAGAACGCACTGTCCCTTCTCCCGCTAGGGCTCTCTCAGTGATTCCAGTACAGCTGACGCAGGTCCTCCAGGCCTCCCGTTCATTAACACCCCTGGGATTGCAAAAGGGAGTTGGGAAGCTCACAAGAACGGATTGCATTGCAGCACGTTGGCCCTCTTTGCTTCCAATTTCAGAGAGAACTAAAAAGTATAGACCACATAGTGCCACAGCGGCAACCCCAGCGAGACGGGGATACACAGCCAGATCGCAGCCATGGTTTTGCCTCCTGTCAGTGAGGTTTGTTTTGCTGGTAAGGTGGTCCCATGTTTGGTTTGGGGCTCTCTTAAAGAAGCAGCAGCACAGTACGGATGAAAACTTTGCGCAGTTTAATTACTAGGCCATTTTTCCAGTCGTGCGTGGTAGCTGCTGTAACAGGTCTGTACTGGCAACATGCAAATTAAATAAATAAATACTTAATTTATAAGCATGATTCATCAGAGGTTTCATCTTTTACAGCAAAGAAACAGATGTTCTATTGATGGCACTTCATTAGAGAGATAAATGGGGTCACATCCATATCTCTATCCACATCCATCTGCATAATAGACCAAACATTAAGATTTGAAACTCACATAGTACATGCAGCTCTTACATCAGCCTGGAAGAGTCTTAATGCCCAGAGCCAATTAATCCAAGTTAGATTGTCTTAACATAGAAGGAACTTTAATACTGTTCAAGAAAGCAGAAGGCTGGGATTTAGCACTGGCTATTTAGGATACAGTTTCATTGGAAACAGTTACAGAAGAATATTGGATTTTAGCTAACCGGACAGCAGTAATTTTTGGTAGCTACTGGACAAAATATGGTATCTCTCCTGATGAAGCAACTCAAAGACAGCATTAAAAAGCAGCAGCGACAGGGAAGTCTGAAAACACTGTTCTTCCTCCAGTCACAGCTACCAAGGGTTGGGATTAGGGACAGGGTTAGGGATAGCTGGGAAATTTTTTTTCTGTTTTTCCAAATGTTTATGCAGGAGGCCTGAGTTCTGCTACCAAACAGAAACAAGGCTCCTTCATTTTAATATGCATTAGACAGAAGATAATGCTTATAAAGCATGTCACCTGCTCTGCCAACTTGATTATTTTTTAAAGGTGAGTGCTTACACAAATGTTCTGCATTTGCTTGTGCGTGGATGGGGGAGTGTACGCACACGCGTGTACGTTGGGATACAGAGCGTCTGCAGCCCACTGGCAATCTACCTACTCCGAGCATCGCTGAAAATGCGTCCTGTCCTTACTACTGCTACTCATACATCTTTCTTCCAGCTATTCAGACTCTCTCAATTTCTAATTGTGGAATGCAAATCCTAATTTATTGTGACTGATACTTTTATTTCCTTTGGGGGTGGGTGGGTATTTCTGCTTCTTCGCACATACATGCTCTGAAAACATACTTGCAGGTGTCAGCTTCACAGCCTCACTTCTTAGTTTCCAAGCAAACATCGCCAGTGCCAACGAAAGAAACAGGAAAGAAAACATCAAAAAGCAGACATGTTTTCTTATTTCATATGAATAATAGTGTGGCACAGATGGACCTACAGAAACCACCATCCGAACTATTATATTCCTTTATGCAACTTACCTATAGCAATTATGCTAGCTTTGTGATTGTGTTGCCATGCTTTTTAAAGTGATATCCACTGTTTACCTACAAACAACAATGTGTAGTAGATTGCAAAAAGGGATCTAGCAGGGCTATATTCACTTGTACATTTCCCATTGTATTTCTGAAGCGGGAGGGAGCGGGAGGATGTTCTTACCTACACTAACACTGACAGTTGCATTTTCCATCCTAAAAATTACGCAGGGTATCTGTAGGGATTCCTTCCTCCACTACTGAACTGCAGTCACGCCGAGTAGCAACACGGTAGCTGCTCAGGAACACACTGCAACGCTGCAGAACAATTCCGCACACGTTGTGAACAACATTCACTCTTCCTGGGGAGATTAATGCACTATACCTTGCTCTCAGAAATTTTATTTGGGTATTCACCCAAAATTCAGCTGGTCCTAGAAGTAAAGTTATATAAATGAACACCAAATGTTCTCACTTTAAATACGCCAGCCAGATGAAAATTTGTTCTGATCTAAGGGTATAAAGGTAATAACTGTTAACCTTTGATGGCTAAAAATGTAAAGGGAAAATATCTTTCATTTAAAACTTGCTCATTTGGTTACCATGGACACTGCTTAATCATGAAGGATGACTATTACTTGTTCCTATAGTAACCAAGAAGCTTAAGAAGCATCCTGTAATTTAACTCCAGATGCCAAATTTTACAACAGTCCACCTATTACCACATTTGGATACTTCAGAACAAGCCCAGGCTTGATCTCCAACTCTACAAGAAATTCACTGATGCAGAAGTGCTGTAAGAAATCAAAAATGTGAGCACATAATGTACAAAAGAAACTTGCACTTCAAATAAATTGGTTTCTTCAAAAGGAGACATTAAGTGCTCAGCATCTGAGGACTCCTTTTACAGTGTAAATGTTAATGAAGCAAAACTTTGGCCGTCTTTATTCTTGTCAATGTTTCTCAAAGTCTATACAATTGCAGGGCATGTTTTTCCCCAAAGTGAATGCTTCAACGCTCAACTTAAAATGAACTTCTGAGGTAATGCTGAGTAGCCAGCATTCATAAACGAAGCTCCGAGAGCAGATCAGGACTCCTAGCTCTCCAGAACAAACCTACAATAAAAACACGTGTCCCTCACGCAAGCAAGAAGCAATGGACAGGACAAACCTTCCAAATTCAGGCAACCAATGTGTTGCTCTAGACAGCCTTTTACAGTCTTTTTGCTTATTAAAAAAACCCCATAGTGCTTGCCTAGTGTTACTCATCACCATAAAGCTTCACCTTCAGCACCACCAAAGACATTTTAGTCATAAGCTTTGTCTCCTGTAGGTCTGGGGAGATGAGGCTTCCAGAAACTACCTGCGGCTGATGCTGTTTCTTGACCCTCACCAGTTCTATACTGCGTATGAATTCCCAGCTTTCAAAAAGCCATCAATTTTTACATTTGCTGATTTCCAAAGGGGCCTGAGGAAACTTAGTTTAAAAGCCTGACCCTAAGGCTGCATAAAACAGTGAAATGAGTAAGGAAGTTCGGGGTTTTGTGTACCTTTTTTAATACACATATACACAAACACACAAGCAATTAATATCTAAATTTAAAATATTCTCTGCAGTGTTTAAAAGGAAAGCAAACTACCTTCAGCTAGTGTCTGAGTTGAAAAAAGCAAAACTGATAATGCCCAAATATGGAACGTGGCCCAGCTCGTTCCCCGTCTCCATTGAGAGCAGAGTAAATTAAAGGATTATAGAGTGCCTTCAGTGCAATAACTTAAGGGATTAGTGGCACACTAGAAGACCTTCAAGGGAAATATAGGTTTAAAAGCTTTAAAAGGCAGCTCTGTGTCTAAATTGTTTGGACTGTCACAGCTGTAAGGAGACAAACTTACTCTAATACGTAAGAGATTATGAAAAGTCTGCTGAAACCCTTCTAAGCGTGCTTTTGGAAGCAATTCTTTTTTGGACTCAGACCAGGGTTTTTAACCTCCTTCTCATTTATTACCTATGGCTTTTAGATAAAACCTCACTCTGCATTACTTGGGAGCAACTCTGCTACTTACTTCCTTTCAGAGTAATCAGCCCCTCTTAGCAACACTGTAAGGGGAAAGTGAGGTTACTACCAGAAGGAAACGACTTAAAATAGAGATAAGTGAAAGATGAGCAAAAAGAGACAACAGTCAACCTTCAAGTTGCCTGAAAGTTGCTGGTACAATTCCCAAATTTCTGTCACAGCATTAAATGAGCTGTTTCTTGGACAGTAATTTCCTGAGTGACTCTTAAGCAGTATTGACAATTCTCACAATTTTATCAAGACTGTTATTATATTTAGTTACCTCTTAAAAATGCAGCTGCTGGGACCATGGGACATTCAGGTACGGGACTATGGTCAAGATTTTAGAGAAAGAACATGAGACTCAAAACTCCTGAGTTCTCTTCTTACCTTGGGGCAAAAGGAAAGTCTCAGGGAAAAATGCAGAGCTACTGGAGTTTGTGCCGTTACTCTGTCATTGCCCATCCATGGGATTTCCTGCAAGTTATCCCTGGACACCTCACTGCCTAAATGAGAATGCATCTACCTAAGGCTTCTTTCAAGTCCATGAACTATTTGCAGTTCTTATAAACATGCTAAAGAAAATAAAACAATTGTTATAAGGCAGTGTGTTGTTATGCATGAAGATACGCAGACGACGTTTAGTGTTTTGGGTAGTGCCACAAACACCACAATGGACATGTAGCCCACACTAACGGTATCAGCAGACACGTACACCTTTCCAGCTGCCCAGTTTCATCAAGGTTTTGGGTTCTTTACTCAAATCCGCTTCTTTTCAAGCTGCTTATTGGACTTGCAAAGCTCACTGTCCCTGCCTCAGCCCACATAAACAGCTACAGCTGCTGACACTGAATCAAGGCAGCTGTGTTGCCCTGCATAAACCTTCCCCCATGTTCCAAGTTACTCCCTACAGTTCTCCTGTCTTTCTTTTCCTCCCCTTCTTTCCCTCTTTTTGTGTCTCACTATCAAAACTCGACATCCAGCAAGTCTTAAATCGCCTCCTCTGCAATGTTCCTCTTAAAATTTGACAGAAGTTGCAGCACATGAAAATCAAAGAAGGAGGAAAATACGAAGCTCTCAAAACCACAGGATATTGTCGATAACAGGACAGGTGAAAAGTAAATAAACAGTAAGGGGTGACCTCAGCCTGCCACAAGCAAATAAAATGACGGGTCCCCCAGATCCCAAGCATTCTCCAAAACCCACCCCATAGGTTAACATCGCACATTGGGCACAAGGTTGTGGTTTAACTGCCCTGTAGCTCCAGACACTAAATGCCAGCACTGCCCAGCGGTTACACACAACATGGCTGATCAGGAGCTCCGTGTCTTTGGAAGTAGAGGCTGTTCCTTCCACCACTGATGACAGCACGATGGGATGGGATATTTGTAAATCTTGCTTCCTGCACGTGGGTTTCTAGTTTACTGTGCAAATACCAGAAGGGCCAGTGCTCCTCGGAAATTCACTCTGGTGTTTCCAGAGGCTCCCGATGGGAAGTTTTAAAACCTGATTCATTTTTAATCTAGGGTATTGACGCATTTGTCACAGAAAATGCTTGCTAAGTTGCGATGTTCCTGCGTTTCTGACGTACTTCTAAAGGAGGCGGTGTAGGTCAGTGTGGCATCACCAGCACCGTAAGAGCAAAGGAAGGAGCTCCAGGCAGTACTGTCACCACGCTCCTACTGAAGGGTCTGTCTAACCTTTGCCTCCACAGACAATAAATTCACTCTAAATTTTTGTTTATTAAACGGATACTTAGAATTCTACATCCCTTGTTTTCATATCAAAACAATTCAAGAACTCCTCCATCATGCACTACTTCCCGTTATTAAATTTAGTATAGATTTTTATTAGACAATTAAGCATTGAACAAATACGGCAAAGTCTCAGCTGGAGCACTAGTGCTAAAAATAGCACGGCTGCCAGTGAATATTTCTTACAAACAGTACAGCTTAAAAAATTTTGCATATCTTTTCTATGGGCATCTGTCAGCCACGCTGTTAAAATTTCAATGAAAAACTGCAAGAGTTCTGCAGTGAAATAGAAAATGCCACAAAAGAGACTTGGAAAACAAAACATGGTTATTGAAAACTGTGAAGCAGGAAGGTCTCCTTTTCCTGACATTTAAAAGACACCACCCTTGGAAAAAAGCCCCTATCACTAATGTTTATTACTGGACTCTTCACTCGCCTGCTCCCAGCCCTTAAATGAAAAAAATTGTTTATGCAATATTTTTTGGAAAAATTGTAGGTATTCTAAGGCACATGATTTGGATTCTTCAAGAAATCTCTCATACAGGAGACAGGCGAAGTGTACACGTGTACACTTCGGCTATCCAGAATAGAATGCAATATAATACAATACAATACAATTGTACTATTGATTGGCTGCTAAAGGGAATAACTGAAAACTTGTAACCTAAAATCAAGTAAATTATAAACTCAGAATGGGAAGAGTGACTCTGAGGTTGAAAGGCCGTCCATGCTGCCCGCCGATGGTGGTGACTGGAAGGTGGCCACGCAGGGCAGCCCACAGGGCAGCCCCGGGTACGGTGACTCGTGGAGCAGATTGACCAGTCATATGTTATTATGATCATCTTTCTTTCCAGACTTGACTTCCTCCTGACCATACCTCATTCGGTCTCAACCACTGGTACCGAAAGATGTGCTGAAAAGGCGAAATCACTCATCTTGTCAAGTTTTGTAGGATATGAGTCAGAGAACAACAGTAAAACTGGAACATTTTACGCAGATTTCTGCCTGCCAATATAAATACATGCGACACATAGGCATACTTGTATTTGCAAGGGTAACACTGTGTATTTCAATCTTCTACATGCTGATGCAGAATCGGTTTCTTTTAATAAAAAACCATATTCTTTAGTCATACAGACCATTAAAAGCTGCTAGATCTTTGTCAGATAGATATGGTCTCTCTCAACAAATTTATCGTGTAACAATTTAGATGCAATCCAAAAGATCAGAACAACTCTGTAACAGAAGCGAGTGTGAAAGCGGAGGTTATAGTAATGTGTGCCCTTTATAGGCAGGTGCACAAAGGGGGTTCTGATGGTGGTATTGAATTCACAAGCACTATTCAATTTGTCAAAAAATAGAGACCACAGAAAGAAAAATCAAGGCTCAGGGGCACGTATTGGTTTGGCATGCCAAAAAAAATAAAAAAGAAGGCATTGTAAGTGTAGGGAGGTGTTCTGTTTGGACAGCACACAACAAATTACTTATTTGCTTATTTATTCCTGAGTTGATTATGGCACTGTTCTTCTGAGATAGGTAGGTCTGGTCGATACCGATCAGTCAGGAAAGGCAGGTTCAGATACAATGCAGGTGTTTAATACCCAGGCCCCTGCCACAGCTAGAACTATCTAAGCTAAACTTCGTGTAGAGTAAGTGTAGACAAAAGACATACATGGAAACACACATGCTTTCCCCTGTCGGAAAGGCATGCAGCTAAGTGTAATTCAAAGAAAAGTTAATTGTGGGTCATGAAAAGAACCAAGTATTGTTTGAACATTTCATGTGAATTACTTACTCACTTACAGAACCCCGGATCTTACTTAACAATATAGTGGGAATTTTTGGTCAGGACATTTCTAACCAGAATGAGAGAGAGATCCCTCCACCCCACAACAGCCACTACAGCAGCGTCCAGGACCCTGCCCTGCGCCACAGGACAAGGTCCCGCAGAGCCACATGGCATTCCTTGTCAAACATCGCTTTTTGTTAACATGCTGCAAAATAAATTTTCAGCTAGGAAAGATTAGAGAAGCGTGTGAAATATCAGTTAGCTTTAAATATAATAAAACGCCCTTTGACAATTTTCATGTCTCTGCTTCCCTTGTCCCAAGTGAGTGCCTTAACCTCTAAGCTATTGGCTATTTGGGTATAAGTTGATCTGTTGTTTATCACGTAAAAGGTTTTTATTTCATCAAATAGAGAGAGAAAGACTGAACTCCAGCCATTTTCAAGACATGTATCTGAATAGCCTGTGCTGAGAAAAAAACAGTCTGACCTTAGCCTCCTGCACTGAGAAAAAACCAGTCTGACCTTAGCCTCCAAGCTCGCAGTGTTTGGTGTACTAAAATCCTGGGCTTTACTGAAGATCAGTCAGCTTTCTCTTCACAGCAGCCATCAAAGGAAAAGAAGAAGAAAGACTGTTTAATAAAAATCCTTTTTGTAGAACACCTTGAAAAGCATTTGTGATAAACAGAACTTAGAGCAAGACATTTATGTCCAAGGAGTTGACAGAGGCAGAAGTATCAGGAACACTAAACCTTCAAGATCAGGAACTCAAAATGTTCTCAAATTCTCAGAGCTTTGATGACAACTGATTGCCTACAGAGTTTTACAGAAGAAAGACCTGAAGCCAAAGCTGCATTTGGCTCAGAGATGGAACTGCGAAGGGAGCCCCCATCAGTAGTTTCTATGAGCAAACTGAATTTTCAGAACCCTTGCCACTGACCTCTCTTCCTTCATTACACCCGTAATTAAGGAGAAGCAGAGATAGCATGAAGAAAGCCACAGACCAAAGCACTGCAGGCAGAAGCAGGTGTTGCTTTTATTGATAGTTTTCCTTCGACCCTCTCTGCCTCCCAAGTACCTTCCACTACATTAGACGGATCACCTGGTAGTTATCATAATTACTGCCATGACTCCTCATATGGTTACACACGCCTCTGAGCTGAACAGATGGTCCAAGGAAGAGATGGAGTTTCTGCAGTTAGTTTTTTTAACTAACTAATGTATACCTGCAGCGTGTCCCGAATCTCTGTGGAAAGCAGAGCCAGGAGATTTCAGACATTATCATCATTCTAACAAAGACTAACAGTGGGGTGAAACCTGTCTTGTTTATCCACTGTCAAACAGCCACAATTTAAGCACACTGGAGGCATGATCACTTTAGCCTCCCGATAGCATGCCTTCCAGTTCTGATCTGATTTGCCCTCCCCATCAGTTTTACTGTTCTTCAACTATTCTAGCGCTGGACCTCTCAAAGGGACAGGCTGGCAAACATACCGAAACCTGTGATGAATGTGTAATAAGCACCGGGGCTAACAGGGAACTCTAGAATAGAGGATGCCATCACAGGAACCATCAAATAAGCTGGCTGTCACTGCGAACAGCTGAAAGCCCTGTACATTTTTCTGCATGCTACATCAGATTGTCTCCATCTGGAGTCCCAACAGAAAGCAATCCCCTACTTCCCTTAGATACTTGCACAGAAAAGGCAAATTCTGTTCACTTTGCCTATCTAAAATGCGCTACAGCAGAGCTTTCCTGAGGGAGTGGTTCTCTCTTTCTTTGTACCTCAGGAAGCAAGGCCAATTTCCCAAACCGGGTCTCGGCTCTAACAGCCACCGCCGATGACTGGGATGCAGCTGTGCGAGCTCCAACCCCAGCCTGACTTTTACTGCGTGTCCTCGGGCGGGCTGCGCTCCGCACTTGGAAAAGGCCAGCAGGCAGCATTCGTGCAGCAGCGCTCGTCGGAAGGGCGTGCGTGGATAGGCAGCGTTGCCCCCTCAGGGGGTGAGAGTGGGAAGTGGCAGTATATAAATATATGCTTTTAAACACAACCTCTTCTTTATTCGAAGAGACTGACTGATACAGAGTGGGCTGAAAGAGGCCCTTTGACTCACAGCAAACAGGCGTGTCCCGGCGTTTGGAACGGAGGCCATGCTGGCAGCAGATGGCAGCACCTGCAGCTCATGGGTGCTCCGGCATCAGGGATTTATCATCCAGGATTGATGCAGTACCAACAGCGAGTGATTCCAGATGGGGAGAGGGGGCTGTGTGCCAGCAGAGATCTCCTCCTGCCTGTTAAATGGGTAACAACTGCCTGAGCCTCAGCGAGTTCCCTGTCCAAAAGCATGCTGCTAATCCGCTGAAGTGACACACCTTGGAAAAGCTCAACTTCCAGGTACCACTGCTCCTCCAGCTACGGCCACAGGCGTACCTGGGCTCTGCGGGGATCTTGGCAAAGGGTCCAGAGGCTGGAGTGAGCTAAAAGTTGCCAAGAGGATGTCCGGGAAAAACACATGTGGCAAATCAGACCATTGCGAATTCCTGTGAAATAACTCCAGTAGGCATGAATTCATGGTAACCTCCCACTAAGGATGTCTGATCTTTGAGTATCTCAGCCAGAGATGGCAAACTACACTGCGGACCAGCATTTGAGAAGGGGACCCTCGGCTCTTTCCTTCGTCCAGACTTGTAGGGTTTGGAAATTAACATTACATCAAACCCCAAAATCTATAACCTCATTCTGATTTCTGCATTCTCCATAGCTCCCACACCCCTACAGTCTCCTGCTCATTAACCTTCCAGTGGCATCAAAACTGTCACGGACAGTGTTTCCTTGGCTGTATCCTAGCGCTTCCTTCACTCTGCCCAGACTGGCAGCCAGGGCGCTGCAGCAGCAGGCAGCGACCCCCGACTCTGGACCAAGTCCTGCCACTGACCTTGCTGTATGACACCGCCACCGCACAGCTGGTGTTCTGCACCTCTTACAAAAACGTGTCGAAAATAAAGAGGAAATTCTCATCCAGATTTGCAAATCCCTTTAAGATCTACAGATAAGAACAGCTCAACTAGTGCTGAGTATTATGATCCTCCTAGCAGGCAGGAATCCTAGAGAAAAAGTGTGACAAACACAACATACTCAGGGAGAGACCAACAGCAAGGAGATTTCAGTTGGTTCAAATCCAATTTCTTACAAACATTAGGGTTGGTTTCCATTTCCATCAAATCTGCCTGCATATTCCTTGTGTTCATGACAAATTACACCGTTAGGTTCATACTGGGTTACCTAAATGAAACCAACACATTTCGTTTGCCACAGTAACTGAAATGACAGTAAAATATTTTGAACAGTATACAAATAAGGGGGGAAAGGGAACTGTTACACTCTTGAGTTTACAAACACTCCTCCCTGGCAGGCAAAACAAAAAAAAAATCATGGAAAGGAAAACACTGCCTGCTTAAAGGAAAAGATGAAGCTCAGGGACTGATTTAGCTTCCTATTGTTTTCCAGTGATGATTCAAAATCCTGAAAAAGAGTACTGTATGCCAGGAAAAGAGGAAAGAAGACATTGCACTAAGCTAAATCTTGTAGTGCTACAGTCTACTTTACAATCTGCTTCGTAAATCAGAATTAACTCCAGTGAGACAAGTACAAGCCTGGATTTGCACAAACACCTGATGCGGTGCTGCAGTTGTGCTTTTTATTATGGCTTTTTATTCACACAATAACAAAAAAAGAATTATTTCTAATTAATGGCTTTGGTTAAGCTCAAGACATTCTAAATATGCCTGGATTGTCACATCAGAGGCCAAACACAATCCTCTCCCCTCCTTTCTGAAAAGATAGTTCAACAGCAAAATGACTCAAGACTCCCGCTTCTTTGACTGCTTTAACGATAGGCATAAGCATCAATAAACATTTATTTCACACTAGAAGAGAAAGTCAGAATAGCTTACTTTAAAAATGCAACTGGGTCAGTAGCTGCCTCAAGTAGAATAAATGGGCTGCATGAGTGAGTATGCCCTAAAGAGACATTACTCTGTGGACCTAACTCCTGCTGATGAGGACAAATAGGCCCTTTTAGAGCAGGATTTTTAAAAGCGCAAAGTGATTTGGGAATATGAGTCCCATAGGTTTCCACAATGCCTCGGGAGCACAATCTTTAGGCTCTTTTGAAAATCCTACCCCTAAACTGTACTCAGCTTTGTAATTTCAAACCCCCTGGTGATACTCAGCTCCTGAAGAACAAGACATTCTAGCAGTATATCTTTGCATATCGATACCAGCTCTTAAATCAAGGATTTTCAAATCTCTATAATCATCAATTAGGCCTCCAAACATCTCAGCTAAAAAAGTAGTTACCTTAATTATACAAACTGAAAAAAATGAACCATGGATAACTGAAAAGACGGGGTTAGTTACAGTTACACAAGGTGTTAAGAGCACTGTAAGGACCAGCACCCAAGCCTGACGCCCCAGCTAAGCTCTTAAAATTAAGCAGTTCTCCCTCCCCTTACATGACTGCAGCACTACACAAGCGACTGACCTTCTGTAAAGCTCGATATACGCTTCACAGGGAGCAGGTACACTTACAAATATTCACGCTGGTCATTCTTATCTACAGTAACAAAGCTACCTGTAAGCAACAGCACGTATGTCTTTGCACTGTCAATTAAAGAGAACGGTTGTTGCAATTACCCCTACTAAGCGGCCTGTTCCGGCTCCGGGATCTGCTTCGCTGTCTCTGAAGTCGTGACCTCCGGAGCAGTCGATAGTAGTAAGACGGTCTCCCAGAACTTTTCCTGCTGTTCATTGACATTTTTGTATCTATTTTACACATACACACATGCAGGCACAGGTTGACTCTCCCCTCTGGCAAAGTAGCAACAGTTCCAGCGTTTAATTAACTGGAGGTTGGTTCTTTGGAGTGGAAAGGGAGAGGGGGGAAGAGGAACTCTTCACTTAACACATTTAAAAAGAAAAACAACAAGAAGAAAACATAAAAAAGAGAGAGAGAGGAAAAAAAAGAACGCGGCACCAGAGTACATGTCTCAGCTGAGGGAGGACTTGCAGCAAGCAAGATAAACTGTACTAACAATTCCTGCCCCCAAAAAGATAAGCCTGCTGGAGTTGGAATAGGAAGCCAGAGTTGGCCTGGGCTCTTGAAACGTGAAGAATAGGCTGGAAGAAATCCTGGACTGGATCCTCTCCGCCGGACAGCAACATCTGATCAAACCGTACTGAAAAAATCAACAGCTTGCTGCATGAAAACGGCTGGGTCGCCTTAGGGTGCCCGCTAGTTTCTACCTGCCCCGGCCATCAGATCATTTCGGAGATGAAGTTTCAGGCGGCTTGGTCTGCAGCGGGAGGTATCTACGAAAGACTGGGTTGGGGAAGGGTATAATGATTTCCTGGCCATGGGACACATGTTAATAATCATCATGGAGCAAAAGCCCCAGAAAATAAAGTGAAACTTGAGAGGGGAACACTTTAATTAGAAGTTGAATGAACAGAGCTCCAGACTCCCCTGGAGGCCCATTTCCTTTCAACATTCAAACTGAGTTATAGCACATCCCACAAATTAGAGAAAGAGCCTATTTACCATTTGGGTTCTGATGGCAGTGAAGATTCCGCCTCCGGCTCATATTGCTCAATAAAATTACATTTCAATGGGCAGAATTAACACTTTAAGCCACGGAGGAAAAGAAAAGAAAAAATTTCACTCCACATTTACAGTTTCGAAAGGTCAGAAGTGAATTGTCCAGAATCCTTCACCTAAGCTCCTTCCCTCACCGGCACAAAAAACGCTCTGAAGGAAGAGCGATAGACAGCATCTCAGAAAACCAGAATGGTGGCCAAGAACTTCATGCGCTGCCACTTCTGCCCACAAGCTGGCAGATAACAGACAAACCTCATCGCAGTGGGATGCACTGCAAAACGACATTCGCACAATGCCTCTCTGTATTGTGTCCTGGTTTTGTCATTTTTCCCAGACATTTGTGCAAATTTATCTTTGTGGTGTCTCGCGAAGCTGCAGGAGCAGACAGGCTCGGCTGAGGACGAGCTATGCTCCCCAGTTAGCAGGAGCTTCTTCAGAAGTTTGAAAGCTTCCCTGGATTATGCTGTGTCGGACCTTCAATAACAAGAGGCAGAAACTATCAGACTTCAGCACCCGCACCACGACAGGAGTCCCGTCCTGACCACCAACCATCCACCTTAATTTTAGGATTTCATAAACTTGTGCAGTCACGGAAAACATCAGAATTCTACAAACCCTGTATTTTCTTATTGACATATTGAGTAGCAAACCCATGACGTTTATCAGCTGAGAAAGGCCCTTCCAGGAGGAAAAAACAAGTCTTGATCTTCAGTGGAGTCCATGCCTGGTTTTGAGGCCACACGTAAGGAATTCGGCGCCAGCTTTCAGGCAGCAGGAAGAGCCAATCAAGGGGGCAACGGCAAGTTCAGGTCAGGGAGGCAGATCCCAGCTGGACAGCAGAGGCTCCCGCCCTGGGGAGGGGGACATTCCTCTGCGCTTCCACCCCAGGCACGTCACTCCCCAAATCCCACATCAGATCCCGGCAGAAAGGAAAAGGCTTCAGTTACTACACATCTGCCCTCTTCTTGTTAGCCAGAATAACACTTTTTTTTTTTTTTTTCATATTTAGGTAGGTTAAAAAACCAACCAAACAAAAAACCCAGGAACAACCAAAACCATTTTTCCAGATGACCAGAGCCTCATCCTGTGCAGCTGATGCAGTTCACAAACAGAGCTGAGAACATCTAGAAGACAGTGATGGGAAAGTCTGAAAAAACTGAGGTTCACTTAAAGATGTGCTATAGACAAGAAGCCAAATATTCAGGTGTGTCTCTGCATTTTTGTGTCTTAATAACTGAGCTGGTAGCTCTTAAGGGAATCTTTTACGATCATGCTTTTATCACTGGAAATGTCTTTAAAACAGCCTATCCAATTTATTTTTCCTTTTGTCATTCCCAACAGCAAAAAAAGGCACCGATGGAAATGAAAGTTTAAACAAAACCATTTTAAAAGCTCACCCAAATTCAGACAATCTAAAAGGGGAAGGCTGACGTGCCTTGGTTTTGCTTAATTGGAGCCAGGTGACTGCTGCTCCAGCCCGGTGCTGGTCTCCCTAACGCCGGGGAGCAGGTGGACACGACCGGGAGACGCGGGGCGGTGGGCCTGCAGGCGCTGGGCACTCGCCCACAGGGACGTCAGCATCTGTTCCGCGTTTAGGGATTTTTATTTTTAATCAACCAAGTACCTTCAGAAACGTTCATACAGGTGAAGTTAATGAGGGACTATAAACTACCATGACAAGAGAAAGCAGCCTTCCTATAAAGGCATAAATGGCCGGGAGTTTTGTTCGAGTTTCGCCAGCTTGCCTCTGTCTCTCGCGCTTCAACAGCGGTTTTGAAGGCTTTAAGCTCAGATGCTACATAGCAGCAGGCAACAAAATGAATGACCCATCTGGGAGGGAATGTGACTGGTCTGGACCTTTCCAATTAATCCAGCACTGCTCTTTTTTTTAACTTTCTTTTCTTTTTTTTTTCTTTTTAAAAGCCACATCCTGATACAAACGCTCTTTTGTGTATAGCAGAATCTACCACTTGCAAACGTTAGATATATTAGCTGCTCTGGAGGAAAGCTGACAACTTTAAAATCTCTATCTCTAAAATAACACGCCACAGCCTGGCTGTTCCCCCCAAGAAGCAGAAGGACGAGTTCAGTCACGGGCTCTGCTGCATCTCTCAGTAAGAGGAGCAAATGGAGCCAACCATAGCCGCGATTTTTGGGGTGTTAACTCCTCTTCCCCAACACCGAACACAAACCTAACCCATGAAATTAAATATCCGCCAAACTGTAACATCTCAGTAAAACATCCAGGTTGATACAGTGATGAGCTTTAGAGGAAAATGAGAGCACCCACAGCTGACCTGGCGTCCCCTGTCATCTACCTCGGTTATCCTGCCACTAAGCCTTCCTAAAATCGGATTTACTTCACTCCTTTACCAAAACTAACAGCACGGGAATAGATTTTAAATAGCACCAGAAGAAGTTCTGGGATGGAGAGCTCCACAAACGTTGGCTTGTTTGCGTTGACATCAAAAGGCGCAGGCTGTTGCCCGAGGCTCTGCTCGGCTTCGGCGGAGCTGCTGGGTGCAGGGAGGCCGACGGAAGCCGTGCCTCCCCAGCGCCTAACACTTGCCTTTTTTATCATTTGTTTATTGCTTTTTGCTGGGAAAATAATGACTGTACTTCAGAATGCACGTTCCCAAGGCAGCCCCTACCATTAAACCTCTTACTTTCCCAAAGGGCTTTAGAGGGAAACAATCGCTCCTCTTAACTCCCTCTGATTTTATGGCAAGGAACTCGAATTCCTTATTCTGAAAGTGAAAGTTTCCGTGCTCTGTCAGTAGGGCCCGGCCCGGCCCCAAAAGCTCTACTTGTACAGGCATGAGGATAAACTGATTTGTCCACACACGTAATTAATGGCCTCTGAATTGAGACTACCTTCTGGAAGACAGCAGCTGTAGTAATTCCTTTTCAGTTTCCCATATTTTTTTCACAAAGGACTGAACTGAGGCTTTCAAAAGTTAACACAAACAAGAACAGGTTTGGCCTTGGCCAGTACAGAGAGGAGTGGTGGATATAAGCTTAATTTCTAATTTGCATTGGGTCAATGAACGGCAGACAGATCATCGAGAAGCTGAAAAAAATCAGACTGCAGCCCAGATTTCCCTGTCACGTGTAACTACACTGCCTCTGAAGAATGATTATATTCCCTTCACAATCCGAGGCAAAAGGAATAAGGGAATAATCTCTACAAAATATCTGTCTCTTAAAACATAAGAGAAATGTAACAGTGTTCTTGTCAGTGATCCTAGACACTCTCAAGATGTGCCTGCTTGAATTTGCTTGCAAGCCCATTGCAGTCTCCAGTTCAGCTACTACGAAGCTGGAAGACTTCCAGGCTTACTGCCTCGGGGCTACCAGGGATACATAAGCTCCTCTGCAGAGCCAGAGAGGGAGGCGATTTCCTTTGTGTAAGGATAACTTAACTTTCAGTTCAGCTGTACCCACACCAAAATCTTCAGTGACGTATTTGTTTGAAGACCTAAAAAGGAAAGTTTCATACACACAATTAAAAGTGAACTACTTCTTTTTAATATTTTAATGGAAAACAATGATTGTTTTAAGACGACGCATAGGCAAATTAATTTCCTTACCACCTTAGGTGGAATGTAGCAGCTTTTTGATAGCCGCACAACAAAGTGGTACACAGATTTGGGATCAAAATGAGAAGTAAACATTTACCTTAAATTTAAGCATAGAATTCACTGCGCTCCATTTACTGAATGGTGTCATAGCTACCAAGACACTATGGAATACTCTTGCTGTCTGTATGGTGATGAAATCCGAATGTAAATGGAAAGTAGTCCTTACACATAACATAGATATTTAGTGATATTAATGAGTAGAAAAAGCAGTGCCATATAAAAATGCAAGAGGAAGAATGTGCATCTGAATAATTTAATATTAAACAAGCGTTCAGAAGGTCTTATATAAGCTAAATCAGGGCATGAATTCCTTTAGCACTGGTGTTCCCTACGTACAGGCTATTGTTTACTATCATTATGTTTATTGTGTATTTACTATGGCGGTGCCCAGAGATGCAAAAAAAGATCAATGGCACATTGTTTTGGGATCTGCACACACCACCAATTAAGAGATGACTCCATGTCCACAGTACTTATGACGTAACCAGATGCACACACTATTGCGCACACCACAAGCATAGTAATTACCGTGGCCGTTTCATGAATGGGGAAGTGAAGCCCCGAGTGATTTATACAAGGTCGCATGGGAAGGCTGGGGCAGAGCTGGGCATAGAACCCGGATCCCTTAGTTCTTGCCCAAAGAATTAATGGAGCTTCCTTGCTCTCTCAAGACAATCCCCTCGTGATGAATAAGTATTAAGCATAATAGTATCTTTTTTTCCTACAGTGTCTTTCATCCAACAGAGCATAGATGCTTTTGCAAACACTTGTTCAGCTTTTTAATGATGTACTTAAAACATACAAACTTCCTCTTTTTCACTCAGGTTAAAAAAAAAATTCAAAGGGAAGTGCCAAATGTTAAGTAGGAAAGTCAGATATTTGGCTCCTAATAAATAATGTTCTAATTTTAAGAATGTATCATCATGTATTTTAAAAAAATGAACAAAGAGTTTGTCAAATATCACACACAAAAAAGGAAGCAAGAGAAATAAAAATAGAGCCTAGGAATTCCACCTCTAATTCCCAACAAGTCTATCAACAAGCTGAGTTTTGGACAACATTTGATTTCTGCATACAGCAGGCAGCTTCTTGACAGCGGGGATTCAGTAGGACATCCCAGCTCCAGATCAGCGTGGAACGGGCAAACAGGAGGTCAACAAACATGTTATTCATCGTGCTGGAAGGACGTGTAGTGCTTCGTGAAAAACACACACGGTGATTCATGTAGGAAGGGCTGCTCAGCACCCGGGCAGGTTACAGTAACGCCAAGGAGAGTCAGTGTGTCTGAGAACCCCACGGGAGACGTTTCCTGCGCCACGCAACGGGCTCTGCTGCAAGGGAAGAAACACACAGCCTGGCCTCAAAGCAGGACACGTTTCCTGACTGCTTCCCAGTAGAACAATAGAGCTAAAGAACATAAACTTTTTCAAATCAGCTTTCGACTAGCTGGGGAGACCAAAATAAAATCAGTTAACTTTAAATTTATCGGCATGTATTCCTAACAAAGAATATTCTATTCAGATAACTTGGTTTATGACCTGACTGCTAATGATGCTAATAAAATTTAGGAACTAAAAATGTATCTTAAGATTTGTGCTATGATTTCCATAGACATAATGAAGTAATTAAACACATGGAGTCCAACACAAATTGAAGAAGAAACTTTTACCAGAATCAAACATCCCATGCCTCAAAGCAGCCTGCTGCTCTCAACAACCCAGGAGAAAAAACCCCTGAGTGTAAAATCTCCATTGTACGGCAAAAATTCCCATACCAAAAAGAAAACTGTTGTACGAACCCCCACATCAAACAAAGCTCCTCATACATAAATGGGAACGGTACAACACTTCCTAGCAGCGTGCGTCTTCCATGAGTCGCTGCTCGGAGGAAATATTTGTTTAAGCCTGATTATTCTTTACAAAACCCCTTATTACTAAAATAAAATGTTAACAATGATCCATTGAGTGATTAACGGAGTAACTTCAGCTCCGGGTTCCCGAAGATCTCCCATTTCCTTCTCCAAGACAAAACCGAAGCTGCTCTCTGCTATGACCTCTGTAAGCTCACCCGCGGGGCTTGCCCTCGACTCAACGTAGAGCCAACTTCAGCGGAGCCATTGCAACTCTCGTACTCGCCCCCCGAGCACGGTCGAGCCCGCGCCGCTGGTCCCAGGCGGCACCTGCCCAGCCAGAGTGACCCCCACAGGGGTCCTTCTCGCGGGGCAGCCCGCCACAAAGAACCCCCCGACGGACGACCCTGCGCTAGTTCCCCCAGCACGGGAGGAGCTGCGCTGGCCCACCGACCGCCCCCTGCGCCGCGACTGCGCCGACTCGAGAGATTTGAGGTTTTTTTCAACAGGAGGATGAATAAAGTTGTCTGGATTGCTCAGAGATGATTCACTTCGGTCTTGTAATGCAACTGTTCGGAAAATTTTTATTTACAATAATACACAATGATGGGAATTTTTTCCCAGATTTGTGCTAATATTAACCATGACATTTACCACACGGTAGTGCAATTTTTCTCCTTGTGCTTTTTTTTCACTATTATGATTATTGTAAAAATAGCCTTTTTGCTCAAATGAAATATTCAGAAAAAAATGTTTTTTCACAATTTTTTAATTTCTTTTTTTCAGATGGAAATAAAAGCACTTTTACTGTAGTCCCTACCACTTTTTATTATAGTAAAAATGGGAAAATTGGCTTATTTACTGTGAAAAAATAAACTGGAAGATATTCAAGATCTTGCAAATCTCACATTGAAAATTCAAGGGGAAAAAATGAAACATGTTACTAAAACATCACAGCATAGGAAAGCTGTCATTTATATTATTTAAAAAATAAAATGTCCTTATCTTGTTTTTTTAACCACCTTTTAAACAGCTCATCTATCTTGCTTTCCAGAAGCACGCTGGCTCTGTGAGCTGCCTTCTCTCAAATTCTTCTCTGCTGTGCAGGTGTGTAAGATTTCCTGTGAGTGATGAGGACTCAACATGTGCTCAATGGGGAAGATTAAAAAGATGCTTGGAGAATAACTGACTGAAAAGTCAATGTTTTCTAAGACAGCTTTGAAGTAAAACTTGTGGAAGACAGCAAGGCTCTCAGACAGCTTAAAAGCGCATGGCTCCACACTTCCCAGAGATCAAAGCCACCACAGCATCCCACAGTTTGCACCTTCCAAATTCGTCTTTCAGTATTTCTGAAGCCATCTATCCATCCCGACCAGATGCAGTCTCTATTATTCATGGTAAGCAGCAGAGACAGGCAACTTGGTTGGTCCAGGAATCACAGAACAGAATCACAGAACAGCCCAGGCTGGAAGGGATCTCCCAAGATCATCTGGTCCAACCTTTCCTGGTCCAAGGAGCATAGATGGTGAATTTTTATGATCAAAGAAGACTTAAACATTGCAATAGGTAATGCAGAAGACAAACCGCCAAAGACAAGGACTGCCAATCAAGTCTTGCGGAAAGTAGGAGCTAGTAGACTACGCTGTGCCATTGAGGAAGAAAGAAGAGAATTTCAGAAATAAAGAGCGAAGTCTAACGTCTAATGAACAGCTTGCATGTGGAACTCTGATATTCAGTTATTATTACTAGTTATCAATGTTAATACAAATAACACATTCACTTGCTGCTCCCTACCTATGCAGACATGAATTAGATGCTCATCTTTACTTTCCTATCTGCAAATTTAAATTAAAAAAAAATCATCACCTTTAGGTTAGGAATCTAATTATTAGACGTAATAATAAATTATTTTAATAAACTATGTATTCTGCATTAACCTTGATCAAAATATTCATATAACAAAAATCATTAACTCCCAAAAATATTTTTACTTTGCATTTCAGTAGTAAACCTGCTGTTGTGTTGCTGCAGAGAACAAGTTGATAGACGTTTGGCATCACTGGCTTCCTATGCCAAATTTATTAGTTATTATTAGCAGAAGTCTCAGCTACTTATTGTGTGTTCTAATATAATGGCTTTCCAATGTGGTGTGCTAAAAGGTCAGAAAAAAAAGATCAACCTTTCTGAAAGCTACTGCAGGGCATCGCTATCCTTGCTTGCGTGGAATTCTAGTCTGTTCTAACTCAAGGTGGGGAGAAGAAGGGGGCTTTCCAGGAGGAGCCCGGGAACCCACTTTGTGCACAAACAACATTCATGCAATCTGAGGAATCCAGTTTGCTCCAAGGGAAGCAGACACGTTAATGCTCACCTCCTGATGCGTGGCTGGTTCCAAAGTGCACCATAAGGACACGTGAGATTTACACAGCAGTGTGAATCAACACTTGGGGTGTTTCAGCTCATGATAACACCACATTGAAAGCAACATCTATGTTGACAAGCAAAATGAAAGATAACTTGATTACACATGCTACGTAAAACTTACTTCCTGATTAATTAATAGATTAGACACTTCCAATTCATGTTTAAATGTCTGATAATGATCTTACACTCATAAAACAAATCACTGATTTATATACACACAATCCAAACTTCATTTTTCATGTGACAGATTATTTTCTTCCTTTCCTTGCCACATAATTTGCAAACTACACTACAAATACAGTTGATGGTTTTACTTGCTTTCTGGCATCAGATTACTCTTCCAAGGAATATTTTGGCAAGTATGTTCTTTAGCCATCTTCCTTATCAGGCTTACATGACAGTGTATCGCAAAAAACACCATCTATTTTAAAAGAACACCCTGTTAACAAGTTAAAAAATGAAAATGTAGCTATTGTTTTTAAAGACCTGTTTACAAAACCAACTGGAAATCCTGCAATCAATTTTTAAACACCATTGTGAGGGTGGTTTATTTTAATTTACGTTCTTCCTTCTAGCACACCACCACAGTGCTGGTCTGAGAGAAGTTATTGTCCAAGTTCAGCTGACTGCAAAAACTGAAGACCCTCCTTAAAATAACAGAAATATGAAAAACAATCTAAGAGCAACACCAGGGACGGGATGTTTTTAAGTGTGGAACCTCAGTGAAACAACTAACATCTCCAGTCCCCAAGCTCTACCGAGTCATGATCTACCCCTGCAAACTATCCCACCGCCAGGTCTTTACCTCAGTGACCTCCCAAGCCCCGTGCAGAGAACTGGTTGATAATCTGATAAATGACACTCCGAATAAAAATGTTAGGAAACATGTAGCTAGGCACACGGTCTTCCTGCCAAATGATGATGTAATGCTCTTCTATTGCAGTGTCAGTTCAAATGGAATTTTTTCTGCTTATCTTCCTAGTTATTCATACCGATCTTCCGCTCACAAGAGTAACTATCTAGTCTATATATACCCATTCTGCTAATATGCCCATTATATTTTTAGAGGGAAAAAGCTACAGCAAAACCTCTTCCTACTGAATTTATATCCTTTATTTTTCTAATATACTCTCTTTTACTCTCTTTTGCACCTGCAAAGGGCTACCCAACGACAGCTTGTCTTCCTGCTCCCAGTACATCTGTGTGGCAGCAGTCTTGCATGATCTGGTTTGCAGGGATTGTACAATTCATTAGTCAAACTGATATACTAATGCAAAGGCGGCAAACTTTTCTGGTGCCTGTTTGGTGTTTTATTTAAAATAGTTGGGTGGCCTCAAAACACTCTTTGTGGGAGACACAAATAATAGCTCCTCACTGGCAGAGCACGTGCTTGCCCATGAACAGCCACGCAGGAACCATCAAACCATTTCCTTATTCTCCACCCTAAAAAGAACTTCGCTCTTGACCCATGTGCTGAACCGCACAACAGGTCCTTCCGAAGCAAACACGTAACTCTAAAAAGAGAGCTAACACCCAAACAGAGTGATCAATACTCGTGATTGATTGTTCATTAGAAGCACTCTACATACATTAGTAAGATTTTCATTACAGAGAAGACAATGCGAACACCTGCTACAACTCAAAATGAAAAATTTCAAAACAAATTCTAAAAGAATGAAAAGTTCAATGTGACTTTGACAAAAATCAGAGCTGAGTCTGGGGCGCCTGAGCAACGCATAGATATACGTATCACAGCAAAGAGACCCATTAGACTGCACACCCCTGCAGGCCGCTGCTGCGCAGCTGAACCTGCATAGTCAGTCTTTGCTAATCTCAGTCTAACTCCAAACTCTACTTATCTTTTTCTTTCTAAATCATCCCCAGGACAAGACTGGAATCTCTTTTGAAATGTAAAGGCTCTACAATAAAATTTAGAAACAACATATGGTACAAATATCAAGCATGAACATCTCTTCCCATCTTGTACGTTTCAAAGACTGTGCAAACAGCACTTTTCCCTCATTTTGATCCTGCAGCCAAAATGAGTCATCTGTGAACAATTATGGCTCTGGCAGGGGCCTGACTGTTTGAGAATGAAAGGAAACACTTTATTATTGAAATGAACAGCATGCCAAGCCAAGAGGCGACTGCAGAGAAATGTTAAGAGTCCTTTGTCCTCCTTCAGCCAGCAAAATCGAAAGCAGTGGATGCCGCACTCTCCTCTCACACGCCTGATAACACCTAATTTCAGTATGGGCAATGCAAAAGCACAAGGAAGTGTGAGCTGTGGAGAAGAGCAAGTATGTATACGGCAGGAAAAGAAATACAGAGAGCCTTAAAGCAGAAGGCCTGGCTTGAGAAAGTGTTGGTTATTCCTGGCTTAGTTCTCCCAGAGGAGTTGTGAACGTATTAAAGGAACATACAGTCAGAGGCCATGGAGCTGAAACCTGAAACTATTAAAGGACGTTTGTTGGGAGTTTGGTACTGGCTGAGTTTTACAGGCTCTTCTGAAAGGGGATGAAGGGAATTCCCCTCACTGAGAAAAAATAGCAACATAACAATTTAGTAGGGACACCGGCCTTCCTATGTGCAGCCCATTTTCGGCATTGATACTACCATAGCTGATTTTGACGCCTACTGGCAAGAGGGGATAGATAAGATCTCTCTGAAATCGTAAGGGTAACTTCTGTGATGTCGGCTGCTTACTACGAGGCGGACAGCACAGCTAACTGGGTAGGTTATTGGTTTGACGGACTTGGCAGATGATACAAGCAGGAGGTGATTTAAAAATTTGCCTATGAACTATGTATGAGCAAGTAATTTCCAATGTATTCTCGTCTTTTCTTCCATGAGCAGCTTGCAGAGGGAGGAGGAACAATATGGTAATCATCACCCAGAGCCTATAGACTATTTAAAGACTGTTAAGGTTGATAGGATGACAAGGGAGAGCAGGGTACACAGAACTGCTAATGGAAGGTGTAGGGCAGAAGATCAGGGAGGAATCTGGCAAGAGCACATTTTGCATTATGAAATTCAGCTCCAACCCCCAATAAAAGAGATGTCTGAGGAAGATCTTGAGATTAATATTCTGACAGCAGGACCTCTCAGGTCAGGACATTAGCTGAACAATAGCCCTTACTGTTTCTGAAACTCTGAGCTTTGAAAACCTCTGGAACAGATTATACCACCGTTACCACAGCTTGGGCAGCACTGATCCCCAAAACTAAGCAGCCTGGCAGGCCTGGTGCCTAGGCTAAGCTAGCGTGCTTTATACCACGTTGAGAAAGCTGTTGAGCATGCAGGCTTACCAGTATCAGGGGATTCTTGCTGGCCAAGGCTAAAATGCACCCCCCCCTATGATCCTAAGAGGGGTAGAGAACATTTACAGACATCATATTTGTCTTGGCAGTTGAGAGACAGTTAGTAACCAGCCTTGCAAAAGCCCAGATTCTCCTTTCTTCAGAGTCTCACATAGATCAGGAACCCCACGCTTACTGCATTAGGCTAAATGCAACAGACTCCAGAACTCCTGGAATTGAAGGGATTTTGGAGGGTCCTGTTTAGCTTTTTATACAAAGGCACTTTTGCTCCTAACAGAACTCATTAGGGTCAGAGGTACAGATCTTCTCCAGATCTACATCTAAACAAGACAGTCTGGCAAACACTGACAAATCTGAAGTGGTAAAATACTCAGCAGCAATGCTGAAAACAGACATCAGGGATAGGAATTTCCCCAAATGCTCATTCTTTGCAATTCCATGGAGCAGCCTACGGTTACCTTTACACAGTATGTGGTAACACTACACGGAAGGCATCTTGTTACAGTCAGAATCATCTGGAATCTAATCTTGGCAGCAACCAGAGTGCTCTTTTGTTTAGGTCATGTCACTCATAGGCTTCCTATCATAGCACACATAGCTGTGCATAAATCAGCATAATACAGGGGATTGTGAAGCTTTTGCCAACGGTGTCTATGCTTATTAAGCGTACACCTCTATTTGTCTCAACTCCTCTGAGCATTGCTAAGTAATAAATAAGCTCTGAGAATCCATCAATACTTTGACTATTCATTAGATAGTTTCAAATTAAGCCATATAAAACAAAGACAACTTCAACAGTCTCAGCCTGTGCTGAGCACACAGGAGAAACATTTGTTGTACACACTGAGCACAGAAGAGTGCGGAAGAAGTGAGGAAGCCTTTTCAGCTCAAAATGCCAGAAACACTGAGTGCCATGTCAGCGCTTTTAAGTCTAATGGAATACTGTTATGACCTGAAGATAGACCTCCATTCAAATACAGCTTAGAGGGAAGTTTTCTCTGTCACACCATCTCCTTTCATAACTTAAGACAACACCCCTGAGAAGTGTCTAACGTGCGATCTTTAATCTGGTCAAAGCTGTCTTTCTAGGTGAATTCCATCGTTAGCACCGTGCCTCTAACCCAGCAAATGAACATTCGTGTTTTCCTCTAAGCACCTCTCCGCGGTGTTTGGCTCCCCATCGGAAGCCCCTGGTGCAGGCAAGGGAAGGCAGCGGCGCGGCTGCCCAGGGGCCGGGGCCGGGGCCGCGGCTGCGGCAGAGCCGGGCCCGGGGCAGGGGCAGGGCCCGGAGCAGGGGAAGGGCCGGGGCCGGGGCCGGGGCAGAGCCGGGGCCGGGCGGAGCAGGGCAGGGCCCGGGGGCCGGGGCCGGGGCCGGGGCAGGGGGCAGGGGAAGGGCCGAGGCCGGGGCAGAGCCGGGGCCGGGCGGAGCAGGGCAGGGCCCGGGGGCCGGGGCCGGGCCGGGCCGCGGCGCTGCGCACGGCTCTGCTGCCCCCCGCAGGCCGCACCGCGCCGGCTGCACTGAGCGGGCAGCTCGGCCCGCGCTCTCCGGCTTCGGGACACAGCTTCTCACCCGGAGAAACGCCGCCCTTGCCGTGGAAATCAGTCCCCAGAACCCACATTAACCAAATATATATGTGGTTACGTTTCCTGCCAAGATCTGCTTTTCCCTTAAAAAATCCTTTCTGCAGAGCTCGTTCCCCCCCACCCCCCGAAACCAGGAACCAAAACACCATGGTCAGGCCTCTCATACTTGTTATTTTAGCTGAATAAACTTTGCTGCTGGCATTAAAAATAGTCTAGGAAAATACATACAAGGTCATACTCTGCAATTGCTGCGTACAGTCGTTTTCATGCACAGATGCTAAAGAACATTAGAAAAAATTACATCCATTTTACTTGGTCAGAAACCCCAGTGAAGTATCCAAGTGAGTGAGTTACTCAAGGCTTCAACACTTCCAACTTGCAAAAAAACCCCACAAACCCTTCTGTTTTGGAATAATATTTAAATGAGACATATGCAAGGCAAAGAAATAGTCCAGGCGAGACAGCTACAGTGCAGTTCAGCAGTAAAGTCAGTGGCAAAACAGCAGATTTAAATACGCGTAGGCCTTAACTGTGATTGTTGTTAGTGATAAACTGAGAGACAGGCAGGCTCATACCTCGTGGTGCTGTATCTGAGGTAAGATTGTCCAGACTTCACGCACAAAGAGGTAAAGCTGGTTTTTTTGGCTTGCACTGTATTGTCTATTTTGTTCATGAAAAAGGAGTCAATTATGTAAGATGCTGAGCAGTCCGAGGTCAAATCAGCAAAACCAAATTAGCAAAACTCTTACACACGTGCTTAATTTCGAGGATATGACTAAATTAAATCTAAACATCATAGGTTTCATTACTTCCATCTGTAACAGCACACAGTCCTCGGTACGCTCAGAATCTTTCACCCGCATCAGTTCTGGCCATAAGAAAGGTTTTACAGCACTGCCTGGTAACTTGCCAGCTTTCCCAACCTGCTTTTTTCCACGGCATGCTAAAAAGCACATGTGGACTTAGTAATTGCTTGTCCAATGACTGTATTACTTTACTGCATACAACTGACTTAAATGCGCTAGCAACAAACAATCCCAGAGTCCGAGATAGAACTGAATGTTGGAAATAGTCTGAGAAGGCCTCTGCTTTCAGGAATACATTGGATACAACTAATAACCCAACGGGAAGCAAGTCCTGTGCCCAAGGTTGACAAGGAGCAGTGGGTGACCCCAAGATGAGAGCAGAGGACCAGAGGTCTGAGCTACGGTGCCCCAGCCTTGTCTGAGTCACAGCAGCACTTGGAGCAGACTTTAGGGGATCTGTTTTCCCTACTGAAAAGCAATCAGGGCAATTCAAGCGCACCAAGTGTTACGCGGCTTATTGCTGCAATGCACTCCGAGAGCCTTGGTTTGAACAAGGTACGAGTCAAGGACGTGCTCAGTGTTTTGCGACCATTAGATGAAGCAGTTTCCTCTCTCCAAGTTATCTCCCCAATCCACCGTGACCTTATGTCCATTCCCAGACAATTTTCCCCTTCTTCAGTGGAAGTGGCACCAGGCTGAATCTTACAGAGTGTTTTGCGGCATGGCCTGCCTTAGCTCGAGCAACGGTGTCATGCCCCCACCCCTGTGAAGTACACTGACCCGCAGGCCCGGCTTTACTGGGAATGCACAGAGCACTTCCAAAATGTGGCAACAATGACTAAGAAAATCTCATCCAGTTAACAGGAGAAAAGGAGGTGGGGGAAGCTGCTGGCCATCTGCCAAGTCTCCACACTCTGGTTTTTCATTTTTAGTTTCTGCTCTTTGCTGGAAAGTTTCTACTTATGCTCTGGTCTCCATGGCAACTGCATTTCTTGCCTTCTTCTCTAGCATTAAATTTTTTATTTGATTTCCCTTCTTCCTGAGACATGACTTTCTTTTCCTTTTGAAAAAAAGAATTAAGTGTTGTCTTCTCTTTGGTTGGTGATATTTTTAAAGGAGGTGAGAGAGACACTACTCTCAATCTGATGGAGAATCTGTCTATAATAGCGGCAGAGGGGTAATCTTCCAAGTAAGAATGTCAGGCGATTCCCTTCCAGTAAACCCATTTACCATAACTATCTTACATGTAACAAGGTTACGTGTATGAGTTCCAGATACTGTGGAACCCAACATTTTTTAAAAATTGGCCAGTTGTTTTTATGAGACCAGACCTGGCCATTTTTTCTACAACTAAACTTCCTGGGTTTTTAAAAGCATTACTTGCGATTCCTGAGCAGTCTCAAGAGAATACGTAATAGTTTAATAATTGTAACTGCACCAGGAATGTGGACTTCGGTTCCAAAGTGTAGGAGCATTCGAATATTTCCACTGACAATCTCCTCCCTTGGCTGGGAGTGGTATTACGGCGGGGGGCAAGCTAAAGGGACCCTTCCCCTGTTAGTGGCTAATCGTCTGAAGGCAGCGCCCTGCATAGCCTCACGCAAAGCACACACAGACAAAACCCTCACAACTCATGGAGCTTAAGCTAATTAATTTGTCTTGCCCTTGCCATGTTGGGACTGAATTAATCTGACAACCTGAATTAATTTGAGAATGAAAAAATTCATCAGAATAGAAAATCTGGATTAGATCTAGTCATTTGGTTTTTCCAAGCTTTAGGTTCATCGTAAACAGAAATAGTTTACATGCTGCAAAGCACTAAAATAATACAGGTTTTCATCCCATTTCACTATGAAAGATTCTCTCCACATCTAAATTCTCCAGCACATTCAGGCCATAAACTGACCCTCCTGTACAGTTGTAGATTACAAGGTTTTTAGTCTTATCTCTGCCTGGTGGGATTTCACAGTAAATTCTTTCAGGACTGAATAATTAAAAGAAGCAAAAACATAGCATTTGGCTCACATGGCAACACAAACAAATCTGTCCATGGGTGCTATCTTGTTTGCAGCACATGTGCACAGATTTACATGTAGGATTGAGGCTTAGTGCTCTGTTTGTTTAGATTTTTCATTATTTAGTACCCCAAGCATGACGTAAATTATGTAAAGACTGAAATTGGAACAGCTTTAAGAGTGAGCTGACCTTATGATCATCCTAAATCATTTCATTAACAACATTTTGCATGTTTTAGATTCTTACTGCTCAGAAGAAATAAGGGAAATGGGTAAGAAGTGAGGACTCCTGTCTTCCATACTTGGTTCATGCTTCCCTCCTCTTCTTGAATTCCCTCCTCCATTGAAGATCTAGGTCAGGAATTCACAGGATCTTATAAAAATCTGGCAATGTTCAGTGTGTTTGGCAGCCAAGCTATTTTAATTGTCAGATATTAAATAGATCTGCCAAGATCCGTGCTGTAAAATCCCATTACAACATACACTGCGCATAAACTCCCCATCGATTGGCTTCGCTGCAGGCCAGATCCCCCAGTTCAAGTAAAAGTCAGGAGAAATTTTTACGTAGCTAAGTGTGGCCTCCCTGTTTAGTTCCCTTTGAGCTGAGAGGATTAGGGATTCAAAGAACTGCTTTAAGCGTAGCCCCCTAAATTGCAGCCATAATGTGTCTTTTATGTGGCTACGGACAGGCTTCATGTCTCCACTGTTTCAATTCCCAGAACGGGGATTGATTTAGACAGACAGCAGCTTACTCTGCTGCTGTACTGAGGCGAGAACATCCAGGCAGCCCCTTGCTCATCTTCGCTTGATTTAATGATTTGCTGGCCAGACTACAGAGAGCGTCTCAGTAATTCATACACCAGCGTGGCACGATTTGTTGGTTGCTGTTCCTCATCTGTAATTGCAATGAGAAATGTGCATCAATCATTACCGCTTTCTAATATAATGTTTTGAGATACAGCAATGAAACGGCTTCAGCCTGGCATATCTTTTTGAAAACATTCTAATCTTGCAGATAAAGATCTGAAAGCTACCCGAATGATGAGCCTCAGAAAGGCTGCGAACCGTGCACTGCGTGCGCTCTCTGACCCAGAGGTGCACAACCACTCCCTCAATGAAAAGAACGAGTATCGGTCCACTTAGTGCAGGGGCAAAAAGAGGCTAAAAGGGAAATCTGCTAATCTTCATTGCTGCAGTCACTAACACCAAACTCTCAAGTCATGGAATCAAAATATTTCTGTTGATGTTGCTGGTCTGGTTAATTTGTTGGTATCAGACAACGCTCCATTCATCCCACTGCACTTCCCCATTAAATACAATCTTTCTCTGCAAACTCTTCTGTATTAACTTTGGTCTTTTCTGTATCTATATATGTACACAGACATACACACACAGATACCAATGCGTGTATAGGTAACTGCATATACGAGCTATGATGGCATTTCAATAGTAGAAAGTAACATTATAAACCCGAGTATCATTCGCATAGCATATAGTCATACTCCTTTATTACTTTTTTTACTATATTAAAGTATACATCATATCCAGCAAAGAAGCTTTCTAAGGATGAAAGTCCTAACTTCAGTGGCTGTCGTTCCTGTTGTCGTCTTAAATGATCCAGAACTAGAGTTTGACAAGAAAATGTCCTTTTCACAATCTCTGTATCTGAGCTATTGGATCACCATTACAAATGGTTCCTCACCTCTGTGAAGTGCAACCTGAAAATCATCATCAGTTAGTCCCCAGTGGGACAAGAGAATCCCTGTAGGTAAAAAGCCAGACGGAAAGGGGGTTCCTGGGTAGCTGCACTCAGTATCTCTACAATCCTTATCGCCCTCATTATTGCCTCAGCCAGATTTTAAAACTTTTTTCTAACTGTACTGTTAGCATCACACCTTCCCAATAATGTCCATATTTGAATTGCTCGCATTAATTTCCTGGAGTCTAATAGAACACAATCTTAACACAATTTATTGAGATGATTAAAATTCAGAAAACAAGCTTCTCCATGCTCTATAAAGCACAGCAAATTTATTTATTTGCTGCAGTCAGTAAAACTCTGCTGCCTAAAGCTGTGCAGTAACTCGGTACAGCTTGAGCAGTAACTGCAGGACCCTTAAAGCTGCGCATCGCAGATAATCAATCAGAGCTGTGTTGGCACCCTTGGGGGCCAGCTGCAGACATGCCACAGGTTAAAGTGGCTTCTACACCTGTAGAAGCCAAAAAAAAGAAAATAAAAGCTGAGCAGTAGTTTGGAGAGTTTGTGGTTAGTCTGTTGTGTTCCACTGGTAGACACCACCTTGCTCTACTGAAGACTGGTTACCAGGAGTGGCTTGTTGGAGTCAACACTGTAGCCTTCAATGTTCTTGTGAAATCAAAGAATACTGTAGCTTCTCAGGTTCACCAAGAAACAAGTAACTAACAGGGCACCAATATATTTAACAAACACAAAACAGGCACTAGAGAAGCTTTGGGTTTTCAGATGAGACAATGTGATGAGGGGACAGGAGCACTATGCTCTCCCTAGGAGCGGTCTGCTGCATGATGGAAGCGGTTAAGGGGCCTGTGAAAGCTCCCGGGAAGCAATGCTGGCAAGCTCGGCATAGCTCTTGGATTCACTCCACCAGGAATTCTGTGTTACTGGGATTCCAAGACGGAAAATACAAAAATGCAGTGCATGCTAGAAAATGTTTCTGTTTGAGCAATGGGCCAGCAGTGTCTTTTACTACAATTCCTTGAATGCAACCTCAGGAAGGTACATTAAGGAGTATGCAGGTTACACAGCTGTCGTTTCTAGCAATTCTACCAATTATTCTATAATTGCGACCAATTTTAAAGCTGTACATTGATAAAATCTAGAATCTTAAGTTTCCTTAACCAAAGACAAAATAGAATGGATTTTTCATCCACCAAATCAAAAATAAAACAGCTGGAATCATTACAAATCTGTAAAAAGGCTGCAAGCATTTGGATACACCACACTTAAGCCCTAATGCATATATTTATTCAATAAAATCACTTTATTCAAAACAGATCACCAAAAAGCCAGCTTGCATTTAGACTGCCTCAAAGAAGAGATGCCACACTAGAGATTTTTCCAGTTACAAATAAAACTGATAAAACAATCAGTTTCACGGATAAAACAATCAGTTGTTTGAAGTTATCTATCTGTCTTTGAGAGGTAATTGTTAAGTGAATTTAGAAGATAATTGGTCTGAATACCAATAAACTTGTATTATACACTGAATAAGCACTACAGGCAGGTGATAAATTGCAAAAGTAATGCTCCACCAGAGTTTAACTTTCTGCCGAGTCACCCTTTGCTGCTCCAGCATTGTACCTTAAAATAGCCCCTGCTTTCATTAGTAATAAACCACAGAATTAATTACTCACAATAAAAGAGGCCTTGAAAATGTGCCCAGCCAGTGCACCATGGTGGCTTTTGGCTTTTTTCCCCCCTTTTTTCGCCTGTAAGGGAACCTCAAACCCATTGCTAGTTATTTCTTTAAAGTCTGCTGCACTATGTGTAGGTTTCTTCCACGTCTCTTCTATTCCAAAGCGGGTGCCCGTGACCTGCAGACTACAGCGAACACTCTAGTCACGATTCTCCTACCAAAATACTTAAACTGATGGCCAACAGCACTACAGATTTCACTTCTCTGACTGGATTATGATAAAAATAGTTCAGTTTTGGAGATGCAGTCAAGCAACGGAAATATTTTAGACTGGGATCCAAATCTTTCAAATGTGGAGTGCTGAACTGGAATTCTCCAGGGACTTCCAGGCAATTCTGCTCCAGCTCGAACCAGAAGAATCCTAAGCTTGTTATTATTAGCAGCTGGAAATCTTTATTTCCCTACTCTACAGTAAGAAGGATTCCAGCTTCTCCCTGAATCTCATCTTTACAGAACATGCAAGTTTTTGCGCAGAGGATAGCTGTGCATGTTTTCACCTTGGCGGTTTTCCACAAATTTGCTTCAAGACCTAAAGAAATCACACCAAGTTACTAGGAAGTTTTAGATCACGTCACATTTTTGTTACTCCCCCGACAAGCTGAGGCAGGGCTCTGACAGTAGGCTACCTGCATTCTCCTCCTCTTTCAAAATAACCCTGTCATGAGCGGGACTAGGAACAAGCCACAAAACTTCTTCAGAGAAGTACAAGCACCGCTGACAAGGTTTCCACCAATTCACGACCAGAGTATTTAAAACCTCCTGGGCAACAGTCCAGCCCTTTTGGCAGCACTGCATGCATGTAGAAAGCAAACATGGGAGAAAGAGGCAAATCCAACAAGCACAAGAACCGTTCCGCAGCCAAACAAACAGCTGCATGCCGAGACCAGGATTTTCTCAGCAGAATTAATTTTGTAGCCCGGGCACTGGCAGCACCAGCACTGCGCAGCCCTGGCCTGCGTGACAGGCCTGGGCACAGGGCTGGGGGCCTCGGGACCTTGCCTGTGTCTCTGACAAATAAGCTGTACGGCCATGGGCAACTCCATTAATCTTGCTGACCTTTAGGTACCGCTTTGTCTGCTAAGAGTAACTTTCTTTCACTTTCTAGAGTGCCTTGCCAGCTGTGGGTGAAAACAGTCATGCAAAGAGGAAGGTTTGATATTTTTTCTAATTGTCAGAGACAGTCTGAAAGGTGCTTTATCTACCCACCAGTATTTTGCTGCACCGCCTCACTATGTAAGAACATATTTGGTCTGCCGAGCTACTGTAAAGTCAGTTTTCCAGTTCTCTGAGGCAAAGTGTGACAGATAATGAAGGTAGGATTTAGAGCGTGGGTTGAACAATCTCATGTGAAAAGATTCCAATTGCAGAGGTAAAGCATTAGCTAAATTTTATAATCACGGAGTTAATTTTTTTGCTAAGAAAAGCAAAGCCAAGATGAGGATTGGCTCCAAAGATTACACAGTGTGTGGTCTTTGCATTTGAAGAGCTCTGCACGGCACTCACTCATGTTACATAAATTACTTTAACAAAGTTAGATTCAGAATAATATTTATAAAGCTAAGATCCGCAGACCTTTTTGCAATCACCTGAGTACAATCACCTCATTCACAAGAACTAGCTATAAATTATGCTAATCAGTGAAACATTCAGAAGATGAAGAGGGGCTTACTGTGTAATTTTAAATGGATTCCCTATGAAGAAAAAAATTGGGGAGATAAAATTACAAAGTTTCAGTGAACATTCCTTTTAAAATCTAACTTATCTGTTGTTGCGTGTCACTAATATAAAGGTTAAAGCACTATGATCAGGAAATTTAAAACACGTCATTTTTATTGTGGGACCACTTTCACCTCTCCACAATGATTAAATAGAATGCTGAAAGGCTTTGCTGTTTGCAGATGTCATCTTAAGCACCAATCCTGACCACTCAAATGAGGCCTAAGTGAGGTGGCCATAATTTTGCTCTCAAGATGACAGCCCTGTCTCTGAATCAGTCCCTCTGTCCATTACATTGTACCATTACTCTGTCTTAAAAATAAACCTTCTTTTGTTTTGTGTTTTTTTATAAAATAAAAAGTTAAACAACACAAGGAGATACAGGTTTCACCTGATATCCTTTGGGGGGTAATTTAAAAAAGTATTTAGCTTTAGCCTACCTCTAATGTAAATTTTAATCAGTGGCAAATTCCTGTGCATCATTCATGTAACACAGTACCTGCTGAGCACTTGGTACTCCTAGGAAGCAATAGGTAGTAGAAGTATAAAAGATCTTTATTTGTTAAGTTTGTGGTTCTTCCTGTAACACCTGGTGTGTAAAAGCAGAACATCTGATGAACTCTCATGAATGAAGAGCTTGCACACCAGGTATTTTACCCTGTTTTACAGAGAGTTGGCAGATGTTTAACGTTAGAAGCTGTATTTCCACCTGTCCAACAACATGGGACCTTCTTTGAGCACTGCCTGCACTACCCAGAGGGCACCCCTAAGTAGCCAAAAGAAGTTAGGAGAGCACAGCAAGGGAGGTAGCTGGCTGGGAGGTGATTTCCCATATTTCAACTCAGGTTCTGTACTAAAGTATAAGGGAAGCACAAGAAAGGTAATTTTCCACATGTTTTTAAACAAATTCTAGGATTTGAAGGTGAAGTACAGGAAATCCCGTATTAGGTGCGACATCTGGCAACTTTTATTTACGGATGGATGATGAGAAGTAAGGAGGAGTAAATGACATCTCTAAAGGCCACAGCCCAAACCACCACATAGACAGGATTAGGCTGTAGGACGTAGACTACCCTGTTGTCTGTGTGACTGCTTTTCTCCATCTGTCTTTGCATAGTCTTGGCTTTTCTAGCATCAAGGCAAAAGTACCACAGGCTTATGTCAATGCTGACCGACTATTTTACAGAGTAGTGCTTCTCCACCTTTTTTGCCCAGGTTTCTCTGTAATCAAGTAAGGTTTTTTCCACTCTTCAGTGAAAGTTTCACTCCTGGAGTTCAGAGGGTGCTCTGCGCTTTCTGCCCTGTTCATCGCACTGCACCGGGTGTATACAGCAGGTGTGTAACCAAGACCTACTTGTAGGCTCTTCACTTGACTTCTTTGTTCAGATGATGTCAAGTTCAGATTCCATGAAATGAAAACCTTCCAAACAGAGGTTAAACACAAAGTGTCCAGACTTTTGTATGATTCAAACATTTTGCAGCCCACCGCTGATACCTGCAACACAGCCCTAAGGGCTTTAAACAATTAAGGAATCTACTTGTGTGTCAATTCTTTCTGGTTTCCATGAGATTATTTGCACAGACATTACACAGTGATGATACTTGGCACACAAAACTCCATTAACAGGAGAGATGTGCCGTCTAAAATTAACTATGTATTTGTTTTCTCTTCAGTTTCTATAGAACACGAGGAGTGATGCAGATGGTTGACAGCAGTGAGATTATAGTGATAGCTGTAAAATTTGATGACTGTTATCAAAAGCATCGTATGGCTTATGATAGCAAGTAGCAATTAAAAAAAAAAAAAAAAAAAGAAAAGAGATTTCCAAGAGATTTACTCTGGACAGGACAGTTTGCAAAACAATTTTGTCATCACACTTCACAGATTACCATTAGCAAACGTAAGCTTCAAGCCAAACTTGATTTTAACATGAAGCACTGATGCCCACTTACCATAAGAAATAAATATCTTAAAGGAATATATCTTAGAGCACTCCCTGTGCGCTAGGGAGTAGTAACAGCAAGGGGGTTTAAAGCCAGTTTCATACTAAAGGATTTAATAAGAAAATCACTACTTCAAACCTTAACAGATACTGGTTATCTGAAGCAAATACAGGAATACATCTGTGAATGAAATAAATGTGCTGTGTACTAGCCTGAATCAATGACAGAGGGAGATTTAAATTTGGGGGTGGGAATTTTACTGCTCAGGAAAGCAAGGCAGCGATCAACTGCATTTATCTGAGACAAATGCTAAGGAACTTGCTCTGGTATCTCTGGACTAACTTACTCCAGATAGATCCCTGCTTCTCCACAGCTAGAAAAATGCTATACTGCATACTGGTATATTGAGGGAGACGCTTGACAAAGTAAGCTGAATCCACTAACTTTCTACCGCTTTCAACCTTAGTAAGACTTTGTTCCACCTCTATAGAGGAAATACTGATCTGACCTGTAAGAGAATGATACCCACAATCTTCTGTTACAGATCTCCCTGTTCAAACACTTCTCTTCTTTTGAGAATTACCTTTGCTCTTTACCAAGCTGGCAAAGCTCTCATATTCCTATTTCTCCCTCCCTCTTCTGAATTGCCATGACTGGAACTCCAGACTTTCAAAGCTACAATGATTTATTGACACCAGTTCTACTTAGTAAGAACTCTGGCAAGCAGAAGCTACTCTAAATGCAAGAGACAATTCACAGAACAAGATAAAATCTCTCAAGAAAATTTTCAAGCAGTAAAAGACGAAACAACTAGTGAAGGGTTGACAGTTTTCAGTGCTCCCTGAAACATGGGAAGACCAGAAACAGAAAAATTAGTATCTTTTATTTTAAGGTGCATGTCTATCAATTCACTAGCTGAAAATTAGGGATTAATTCATTAGAAATCAGGACAGAGGAAAGCACTGTTCCTTGGCTAGGCCTCCAGAAAATATACCCGAAGCATCTGTACGAGATGGACACTTAACCCTTAAACATTACAGAGTTTTCAAAATATCCGTATGTTACATCTACGGGGATGCAAGTTTTTTACAGTAGGGGGAAGTTAATTATAATCCGATGGGGAATCTGTTTCTCTGTGTTGGTTTTTGATTTATATTTAATCTCTATCCTACACCAAAATATGTACATATATAATTAGCTTAAAATATTTAAGAACACTTCTTGATGTGGGATCCATTTGCAAGGAACATGATACTGAGCGCCAAGACTGAACTGAAATGATTTACTGACAAAGCATCAATATTTTCAAAAACGTTTATGCTGTAGAGTATGGAATTTGATCATTTACAAATTTCTATAACATTGGCAAGTTTACAACACATAAGGTCTTCACCCTGAAGTATGTCAAGTAAAATCATGTGCTGCACTTCCTCAAACATGACCAGACTTTGCACGTAAACTCCTTCCCTTTGAAGAAATCAGAGCACATCATTATTAGCTGAGATAATTTCTTAATTTAGTTAAACAGCACTGTAATGTAAAAAAGACTAGACAAAATGCAAGCATAAATTGCTGGCTCACCAAGGAACTTAATTTCTACGAATATTTACTTCATAGAGGACAGAACAATTCTGCTTCCCCTTGTTAATGACCTCCCTCCTGGTCACCCTGGATAGTAAATTAAAGAGATTCAGACTCCCTTCTTGTAATTCTACATGAAATGGTGACACCTTTCCAGAGAGCTGATGGGACACTGGTTCCCTTCCTCAGAGAAAGAATGTTCCAGGTTTTAAGAAAGTACAGATTAGTACTGCATATAAAAACCCAGAGTAACAATGGACTTGGTAGACATTGGCATGAGTTTGACCAGGTTTGTTTTACTCAACGGAGCTGTGTTTAGCAGTTTAATCAGTGTCAAGGGTCAGTCAACACAGTAATTAATTCCTGTCAAGATCATGACTTCTGTTATCAAAGAGGTGGTAAATGAAATGCATGCAAACCAAGGGTTTCAGAACCTGTTACCACAAATGATTCAGTACCTACAATGTACACACACAAGAAGAGGGAAGGGTTCAGGTCCAAGAGGTAAGATTAAAGTCAAGTGTAAAACAAAAGTAAATCCACTGAACTTAACTGGCTTATTTCCCAAATATACAGTATATACATATAAGAATTTAATCACTTCAATCCTGCCATTTTACAACTACTTCTGAGCCGGGTCACTTTTCATGGCTCTTCCTGAACAACATATGCAGAGTGCCTTTTTTAAAGTACTGTCCAGGCCGATGGTTTATAGGATAGTTATGCTCAAGACTGAATACTGAATAAAGCTCAGCACTCCTTTATTCCTCCTCCACTCTTTGCCTTTTGTATTTCGAACACAAGGAGGGGAGAGAATAAAACCCCCAAATCTAGCACCAAACAGCTGTACAATAGTTCTTCACAGAGGTGTAACTGCTGAGACAGGCATCAGCATTTATACGTCTGTGCGAGAGCGACCCTCGCCTGGCTGTTCCTCTGCAGCAGTAAACCTAGCAATAGCAGAGGAAGGAGCTGAAATCGCACACCCTTATCCCGAGCTTTGGGTGAGCCTCACGTCCATGCAGCTCGGAGCAGTGGTATTCATAGAGACAGTTTTGATCATCAGTGTTCTGTGAGTTTATTTATCCTTTTTGTTATATTTGAGGTTAACATCTTGGAGCAGTTACTGGGCAGGTGGAACTGCAGAGAAATAAAGAACGTAGAGGCCTTGATTCTCCTCCCACTTGCACGACCACAGAATCAGTTCTACTCCACTGCACATAAAAGCAGGGTGTGAATGAGAGCGAATGCAATGAGAGTGGGACAGGAATCTGATCAGCTGTCCACAAAATGCTGGGAGGGGAGCTTAAACAAATTCTCCATTTTGCTTTTAGATGCACCAAATGCCTGAGATCAAGAAGTCAGACAGCAATCTCAAAAGGCCCCTAAGAAACCAAGAGGAGCTTACCCACAACCAATATGGAAAATTTTGAGGCAGTATAAGAGAAATCACTGCCTTCTTTATCCATGCCAATTTACCAATAGTTGTAAAAAACCCACCAAAGCAAAGTGACATCTTTTCAAAAGGGGATGCTTTGTATTTACAGCTTGTGTCCATACTTCTGCAGGAATGTCTTGGCTTCTTGGTTTCATGCCTATTTAGGATGCAAAGCTGTTAAGGCACCTATTCACAGATATTTTGCAGCCACAGGTGTTTGCCTGTGGAAATCCCACATATAAACAAGAAATCTGAGACAAATATAACCTTAACATAATGGAATGAAATTTGACTTGAATTAAAAGCTACCACCGACAGCCAGAACAACAGTGACTAGGGCAGTGGCATCAGCAGAACAGCTCTACAGACAGGACTAAATGGCAAAAAAAAAAAAAAAGCTCAATAGCTTTCAATCATTTGTGCTATTGTGGCTAAGGAGGGGCAAGGGCTAATGGTGACAAAGTAGAGCAGGATGAGGTACCCGAAAAGCCTGGAAAGACAAAGATGGTCAAGAGCAAGGTAGCAGGCACCTAGATATCAAAACTTCTAGGTCTTGGTGTCTGACAAAAGCCTTTTTGACCACCTTGACCAAAAATACTAAAATATATTACTGGAGAACAGAAATTCCCTCTCCTGTCAGTTCTCTTCCCATCCCAACATACATAAATGGAAACCACAAAATGATACAACGTGTCCAATCCTTGTTTGGACTTTTGTGGTATTGACAGAACGCTGGATGAAACTCAAAACAAGTTTATTTTTCCTACCCTAAATTTAATTTAGACTTGAAATATGACAAGAACTCTTTCCTGTTAATTTGTAAATGTCTTTAAAAAAATTAATGACCTATTTGAACTGGTGACTTTTTACAAAGTAACGAAAAACCTGTTGTCACAAAGCTCGAGACTTTAACAGATTTGTGTTAGATGTTCCCTTAAGGAATCTGCTTCTGTCCTGAACACTGGTAGCTCTTTCAAAGCCGGGTGGTTGGTTACCCTTGCAGCTTGAAAACCTGACGGGGTTTGCTCTTAACCCTGCAGGAGACCTTCACCGTTTTAGCGTGACAGTGTGACGAACAGGCCAGCAAGCTGTTAACCTGGTCTTTCTTCTTGAATCTTTTCATTCCACCCATAAAAAAGTCTTTTTCACTGCCCTGAAAATCTGGTTGTCAGAGCATCCTCTGATTCCACATTTTCCACGACGACAATGTTATTCAGCACTCTCGGGAGGAAAGTTAGTGTCATCTGCTGATACCGGCAGTTATTCTTCTGACCGGGGGTAAGAGGAGTTGGGGGGGCGGCTTTGCTTTTAGAGATAAAGCCATGTGGATAAAATTATAAGAAAATTGAGGAAATCATACATACTAAGATATGAATCTTTCTGTAAGAATTTCTTTTTTAAGAATAGACTTGTTCTCTCTTACTCCCCCCCTGAATTCACCCACACAGACTGTATTAAAAGCACAAGCTTGCATATATTACCAGTATTCTCCATTTCTTTTTAATCCTATTAATAATTATCACCATTTCTCCAATTAATACTATCAGGAAATTCTTCTGTGAAAATCTATAAACTACAGACATACCCAGCAGCCATTTCATATAATGCAGTTTGAAAAACATACTGTCCTAATCTAAACCACATCCTCTTTTTTCAGTGAAAGGTATTACATTTAAAATATTATTCTCTTCAAACACTTCTCTTTCTCAAGACACCTATTTTCAAACCTTAACTTTATTCCAGAGATTCAGTTCTTCTACACTGTCCATAAACTATTTAGTCTTAGTTCTATTAGACATGTGACTGCAGAATGAAGTTAAGTACAAGACTCATTTCAACTGACAATATTCTTTGCCTTCAATTCTGTGCTACTTAATTAAAAATTACAATCTCAGAACAAGAGAGGTTCTTGTCCTGCCTTGAAGCTGCTGAGGTCAGGATCAGAAGCTAAGGATGCTGTACGGGACTTCAGCAAGAAAGCCTGGAAATACACATTTTGGAATATTATAGTAGGCTGCCCCTTTTAGATTTCCTTATTATTTGGTATACAGGTATTTATGTCTAATATAGTGTATATTATACACATAATATCTACAAATATTTATTATGTGAAATATTAAGGAATCTCAGCCTTTAAAGACCTTTAAAATGTAAAACAGCTTTACATTCTACAGTGCACTTTAGGTTTAACCTGTGGCCTTTATTGAAGTACCTGTGGCTCTTCCAGGCTTCACCCTCAGCCTGACACAAAGTTATCACGGCAGTTTGCCAAGTGACAGTCCCCAGCAATGAGAACCCCGGAAAGAAGGGCCCTGAAGCCTAAACTAATTCTTAGAAAGGAGGTGTAAATCTTCAGCTCATGGCTGAGCGGATCACTGATGTAGTTCTGTGGTTATTCTTCTGCAGTTACTCTTGGCACAACCTCCACGCAGCGTTTAGAGTTTAGATAGCAGCCTTCCACTGCTCACAGCGCCAGCCACAGCAACGGCAGCCAGGCAAGTACAGAAGGCCAGCAGGTAACACGCTATAGGGTTTGGGAGTTAATTTTCAGCCTACAGTACAATGCAGTATAGACTTCTGCAAATTACCAAGAAAAACATACAAAAACACTCAAGTTTTGGCCAAGTTTGATTTAAATGTAGCAGTTAACTATTTTAAAGCGTTAACTCTAAGGAATTAAATGCTAAACTAATAAAATCAAGGAAATATCACCATTGCCTGATATTCTTTTAGCAGTACAAAACATGTTTTAGTTTTTGTTCCTGGTAGTAGGAATAGCACTGCTTTAGACACTATAAAAGTCAGAATAAGACAATGTAACTTTGTAAAGAAATACTATCTAAAAAGACAAGTTTGGAGGAAAAAGACATAGAAAGATGAAATTAGCTGAATTTTGTATGGGAAATAATTTATTCTGTAGAAAAACTGATTTTGATCATTCAAAAGCCCTTCACATAATTGCCATACAGCTCTGGCTACATTTTTTCAAGACTAAATTCCCAAGACTGAAGGCAAGAGAAGCTGTTCATTTTCAGTCCCTGTTCCAGTCACTACATATTGTTCACAGCAGAAGACGTGAGGGATCCTGGGTCAGGGGAGAAGCAGAGCAAGGTAGCTAGCACAGTCTCCTGTGAGAAAAGAGCAGATGTGGGCTTAAACACCTTGAGAGAAAGAAGGACTTTCAAAATTTCCATGAGGAAATTCAAAATCAAACCTACTTTTGCTGGTTTTCACTTCCACAGCTGCTCTGCAAAATGGTTTCACATAGTCTGAAACAGAAACCAGGAATTCTCTGGTCTACTGTGCTTGCCACTAGCCTGTCCCAGTTTCTCTGAAGTCCTTCTCTCTCCATTAATGCTTCTCTGCTGTTTAAAACACTGACTTCTATGCTTCGTCTGACCTAAATGGAGGCAAGATAGCCATTTTTTATCTTGATTCTGTTGTCTTATCTTGATTTTATCTTGATTTTAAGAATTTTGATAGTCTACTGGCAAGCACCAGAAGCAATGACATCATAGCAGGAGGCGGCATCTATTCAGAGGAGCTCAGAGCCAGCAAAAATACTCCCAAGAACACACAAATAGTTCCTATTACATTTTACTCCTTGGCAAGGAATACTAGATTATATAAAAGGCAATAGAAATAGCTGGCACAGATATATGCAAAGTACTTTAATGTTAATGGTCGTGCCGCATCACTGTGGTTCATGTCTGCAAACTGGAAACCTATATTCTAGGTAGGTCAGATTTGTCTTCAGCTGAAGTTCACTAAAAATGTACTGATCTAGACTCCAGGCACCAAGTAGGGCAGAGGGAGCCACATTCTTTGTGAATTAAGTGAGATCAAGCTGCTAGAGCAAGTCTGGCAACTAAGTCAGGCAAGAGAGTTGTGGTGGAGAAGAGAAAAGAAATCATTGTGGGCTCCTGAAATTAAGCTGCAAATGCACAATAGCGTTGTTGCATTGTCAGAGTTGCCACTTTAGCAAGAAAGTGCTCTTTCCTATAGTGAAAATGACAATTCTTCGTCTTCAAGGAAACAAATACCCCGGTCTGCTGAAAAAAAACCAGCACTGAGATTTTCCAAATTCCTATAGACATGTCAGGTGGATAACATTCTCCACTGCAAACTGACAAATGTCCTCCAGCGAGAAGAGAAGAGCGAAGAAAGGGAAGTGGACAAGGAGGAAGACTGTGGGCAGGAGGAATGGCTAAGGGGCTAACGAGGGACACGGAAGATTCAATACCACTACAATACAATGATAAAATCTTCCTGTGCGTGACCCTGGGCAAGCCACTTTTCAGTCAGCTCCTTGTTATAAGAACAGGGTAATAGCAACACATTTAAACGGGCATGAAGATATCCGGATTACAGGGTGAAAAACATTGAAGCATCACAGTATTGATGATCATACCAGCATATTAGCAACAGGCAGGCAAACAAAAAGTACTTTGCAGCTACACAGGATCGCATTAAAAGGAAGTATTAACCAGTACTAAGTTGTGGAGAGCTTTGCTGAGGGATCTAGCAGTAACCCTCTACAGAAGGGTTGCATGTTAAGTCCCTAAACAATAAACTCTACCCACACAAAAACATGTATCACAGTTAGAACACTGAACCAAGAAACTACTGTGTTTGATGAAGGGGGGAAATACAAAAAGCCTGCCCACTCTGAGCAAAAAATAAACACACTTTTACAATCAGCTGGTGTTTGATGTGAGTGTGCATATGTACATACCACTGAATTAAAAAGCTCTGATTCCACCGTCCTGTATATTATCGGTTATTGCTCATACTCACTCACTACTGCCAATGGCTAAAAGCCCTTCTGCTATGTCTGGAATGGAAGTGATCTTCACCTCTGGAGTTCGAAGGTCAGAATTTTATTCCTCATGCTACTTCATTATAATCATGATGTCTGGCCCAATGACAGATTAAAAAAGGGCACCTGGGAAATCTACAATTGACAATATAATTCCACCAAAAAAAGACCTAAGTGAGCATTTGTTATTATTATCAGCAGCAATGAATGAGAAATAGTTTTTTCTATCCCCACAAAAATGAAGATCACTGGAAAACCCCATTTGTACGGGTACATGCATGACCTTTCAAGGTTTTTTTAACATACATAAAATGAGAGACACACACCTGGCTTGCACCTGGCAGAGTGAGACCTTAGTCTGTATATCCTATATTCCCAGCAAGCACAGTGACCGCCAGCCAATGGGCCACACTGCTTGCACCTCTGTGTGACTCAAGCATTCCTTCTTCGGCTTGCAACCATCTTCCTGATTCAGGCTTCAGCAAAGTAAGTTTTTTTCTCATTAAAAGACTCACATTTGAAGATCTGGCATTTTGCCACAAAAATGACTCAGTGAAAAGATGTCTAATTGTGAATCTTTTTTTTTTTTTAGTGAAACTGCAGACAGCAACAGCTCTTTTCTGTATTAGAAGAACATTAGCTCAAAAGACCTGAGTGTAAGAAAGCATACTAGATGTAAGATCTTGTTTATTTAAAATTGATTCAATATGAAAAGTTTAAGTTAGATCAAGTATCAGTTACATAAATCCACTGTTCCCTTATTTACAGGTACTAAACATTTCTCTCAGAATACATATAAGTACATGCAACTTACACACTTACTATGCAGTTACAATTAACATATCAACACACAAGAGAAAGCTAAAATTTTGTCAAAAATCAATTACAGTGAAGCCTTCAGCAAACGAAGCCTTAGAAATAAGCTTTGCAGGTTCTCCTTGGAACAGACAACAGTAAATTGAATAATCTGACTCACTGGAAGGAAGGCTAAGATTTTGTAAAACATCACTATTTCATGTCCTCCCTTAGCTAACTTTGCCTTGTGTAGACAGAAGTGTCTGGTTGAAATGTAACCTTCAGGAGAAAAAAAATTGTAACTACGTTTTAAAACAGTAACATCAAAAAGTTAAGTATATGCTACCAGTAATGGGAGAGAGTGGTGGCCATCAATCGTGTTGGTGTCAGGCCTGTTGTTTTGAGGTTAAAGGAATGGCTACAGTTTTCTCTCTAGTGATTGAGTCTACACCGGCAGGTCATTAGTGAGCTGGATTTAATGGGCTCACAAACTACATCTTGTCTTCTTGAAGTGAAATGCACCATTTGACTGTAAATCCGGACTGCTGAAAAATAGCTGTGTTGCGTCTGAGATAACAGTCTGAAAAAGAGATTCCATAATCAGGAAAACAAGAGTTGAGAGAGTTCTCTTCATAAAGATGCAAACTGAAAAATATATGCTGCCTTGCACTGCAATTACACTTACACTGCAGAAAGTTTGTATTAAGACCTATTGTAAAACCATTCCTATACAAAAGAGCAAAAGGCAATCATTGTTCCAACTCTGCTCACTTCTTTGGGCTCATTAAAGAAATTCTGAGACAAAACACAGTCTTTGATCCCAGGCATTGCTACAAGGCAACTGTACATTTCGAATGAAACATATTCACTCCTAATGAAACAAAACCTCTATGCAAGTAAAAAGTCAGTCCCTGAAATTCAGAAGTCCTTAACTGCTTACCTTGTTACGAGCAGGTCAAATTTTTGGAAGTAGTTTCTCAGAGCAACTCAGACATTCCATGTTAACTGTTGTGCTGCAAGAAACAGCTGCAAAACTTGCTGATTTATTTCCCCATTTCGTGTGCATGCTGAACCCCAGAAGAAATCCCATGCAGGAAAAAAATAAAGGAAAAACAACCCCAAAACCCACAGGAGAAGCACCTCAGCCCTTGAGCAAAGCACAAAAAAGTTTCATGGGGAAACAGAAAGAAAATCCAGCGACAACTAGAAGTTTGGATAAGAAACAGGAAAAGCAAGCTTGCTCCCCTTGCCTGTCGTCCTGGCTAAAGGTGCCTCTCCAAGCAAAATTCACTGAGACTCCCGGCTCCTCGGAGCAGATGGTATTCACACATTATTCCCGAACAGCAGCATTCCCTAGCCCAATCAGGAGGCAGCACTCAAAAGCCAAGCGCTTCCCAGACTCTGTTACAGTTTTCAATAGCTATAGCACAAGATGAATGACTCAGAAAATGAATAAGCAGGGAAAATAAAACACGCCTCTCTCCTAGTCAGAGGCACAGGCAGGCAGTTCAGCAACCCTGAGCGTACTAAGCACTGGTTTCAAGTTGAATGCACCTGCTTTTTTTCCCTAAATCCTAAATGCTGATTACATTTTCCATATCTTTAATTTGTGTGATCAACTTCATCTTGGGTTAGAAGTCACAATAAGAATTAAATCTTTGCTTTTTTTTCTTCAGTCTTAAAAACACCAAACATTTGTAAGAGTCAAAAAAGGATGAACTGTGTGTGTGCTCTTCCAGACAATTTCCAGATAAGTCAGTGAAACTCCTCATGCCATCCCTTGCTGAATACATACATCAATATTTCTAATATTAAGGCCTAACTTTACAGATCCTGTTACAAATTATATGAAAAGAAGAAAGGTTAATTTCAAAATTGTCTCTCCTAAACAGATTAATACGTCCTCTGGTTTTGTCTGAAGTTTACCACGAAGCTTTCAATTACAATAAAACAAGTGCATCTAAGAAGCAAATGAATTAACGACTACCAACTTTCAGGTGAAGTACAACCGTTACCCAAAAACTGGCCAAACCGAACCAGTAAACTACTTCCAATTGCTTTGCTCAGCTTATAACCCATTGTAACTGCCTCAGCCGGAGAGCACTTTTAAATACAACTCCTCAACTCGATGCCTGGCTCTTTCTGACAGCTGCAACTGAGTAGTAAAGGATGATCTGCTAAACAAAACTAGTTACTCATGGAAACAGAGCAGCATGGCACCGGCAGGTTTCTCCTTGGAATACAGTAGTGCACTCCTGAGCCTTCCAAAACATACTGAAACTCTCTTTAGTTTTCGAACAGAAAAGACTGCAAGGAGGTAACACTGTGTTTCATGTTCCTATACCAGCACTCACTGCAGTCTACATACAATGTTTTTATTGCTGCCACTCAGAAATTAACTCCGGGTTAGCTGAAAACACACTGCAGACAAGTGGAATCAGTTAAATCAGTAAAGCTATTTGGGGTGAGAAGCATTCTCCCAGGTCTCCCTGGACATTTTCAGATCTTTGTCTGTGGCTGTAAATTGATCCTTTGCATTCCTGTCTGACACATGAACTGTGAAAAACTCTTCAGGGATAGTCTCTCTGCCATGAGTAATGCTCTAATAGCATTTCTGCAAAATAGAAGACCAGTTGCAGAGATAATAAAATATCGTGAACTCTGGTCTAACTTCTACTATTATTATTTTCATTTCTTTTTTCTTCATTCTGGAATAAATAAGAGAACTCTATCAGCATCTTACTTTCCTACTTTCAAAACACCGAGCCTCAGGATTTCTCCAGCTTGGATTAACGACAGGACCTCCATTCAGAGGCACCGATTTGCTCCATAAGGCATGCCATGCCCACCCAATGGTTAAGCAAACAGACCCACACATACAGCTCCAGGACAAAGAACAATGCCTTGTGTTATTACATCTGCCACAGCTGCCTACCAACTTCCCGACTACATCTAGAGAAGTATTTAAAGGTGTAAAACAAAACTAGAAGCATATCTAGATCCGGTAAGAAAACAAACATTTCTTGAAACTTCATTTTGGCAGACATTTTCTGATCACGGCATTCAGCTCTATAGCAGCCAAAGTCACTGACTACTGACTCACTTAGCAAGGCATCTGGTAGGCCTCCGAGCCCCTATCAGCAGTAGCAATGCTTTGCAATTAAATCTCTGACATGCGCTAGTTCCTTGGAGATGCTCCGAGGGGAAGCACATCTAAATGTAAACATTATTACCATACTGCTCTAACGGCCATGATAACCACACGTATGCACTGAGAAAGCCCCCTGGCAAACACCCTAATCAGGCCTAATAAAGCATATTACAGTGAAGTGGCTAAAGGGAAGCAGCTATTTATTCTTGATATCCCTTGTGTATGGTACATTTGTTAGACACGGATGTAAAGCATCAGCGGTTGTCAATCTTTCTGGGCCTCACCAGAAGAGGAGGCTGCTGTTCAACATCTCAGTAGTTACATGTATGGGATCACAATAACCCTTGATTAAAGGTGTCAGAAAAATCCACTTGATCGACCCTTTGTCAAAATGTGGGTCTCAGCTCTCAGTAAGGACTGACAATTTCTTCTGTAGCTTCTCCAGTTTCTGTTATCTACTACCAGAACCTTATGAATTTAAAAGCTTCTGACCTATAAATACCTTGATACATCAGATGCATGCTTTTAATTCCTCATCCTCTCTACTCCCGTGAAATCCCTTGTCCCCTAGCTTCCAAATCAGACACATGAACAAACATTTAAAACCTCTTGTCTTCACTATCCCTGCAACATCATTCTGAGGAATTTTCCTATGCAGCATCCTCACACAACTGATACACCTCACTAATATTAACAACTACTTTTAGATACCAGGTCCTGACTGGACAGATTTCAGTAATCACAGAAGAAAGAACAGATAGAGTACACTCCTCCATTCCATTTAATGATACTGAATTCACCTCCCCAATACTAGGCTGCTGCTGTAGAAAGTTCTCAGAGACTTGTAGCAGTGCTGTATTTTAGAGATACAACTGGGAGGTTTCCCCACAATGCCATGCCTTGAAGCTGCTCTCTTTTAGAAGCAAAATAAAAGAAGCCTTGAACATGCTTGACCATGAAAGGACCCTTTTCTTTATTACCAAAGAATGAAGACACTACTTTGACTGTAGCCAGTACCTCCAAGTATGGACGGTAACATTCTATTCATCTAATGTTCCTTCACGATTTCATATAGATGGTTCTCCCTTATTGCATGCTCATAATCTGGTGGGATGCTTGTTTATTGATTGGCTCTACCCTCTTCTACAGATTGCAGTAGGGAGAGAAAGGAAGAGATTGGATGCAATCATAATTCAATTACAAACTTGGAAGTTGTAGAATGCATTCTACAAATCATTACATAATAATCTTCTTAATCCTTGGTCTCCTGTTCTCCTGGAGCTTTCTGCCTTTTTGATACTGTTGGGCACTTTATTAAAGCTATATTGCATCTTTCTCTTTATTGCCAAAAAGTTTTGGTGACAATAGAGAAATGCAATTACACCTACCCACCTACTTTAAACTCCGTGACGTTTGCTCTACCTGCCACACGGTCACTGACAGTTCAGGCAGGTTATTTACGATCCTTTTTGAACAATGATCACTACACATACCGGGATCATTTTGTTGGAATAAGTCCAATACTGGTCATATACTTTGTAGGAACCTCAGAAAATAATGTGGAACAGTGGCCTAATGTTACTTGCGGGATGAATCTGTCACTATTTCAGACATTTGCCAATAAATAATGCCCTCAGGTAGGATATTTTATTTGATTTTGTCACCAGTATTTCTTATGGGCAGATATCCCACTTTGGTTTTGCCCACCAAGATTTAGAACTTTTTTCCCAGAAAAATTTATTAGCTGCTTCAGACTTACCTTTCAGTACAACACATCTTGCCTATGAATTATAGTTAGGACCTGAATATAGTGTAGATAAAATGAAGAAAACTACAGCAAAGTGTAAAGAAAAGGGTTGCCACCCAAAATATGCCTACCACTTTTATGCACAATTCATCAGGAATTCAGTCTGCATTTATCTTCTCTAGGTATTACACTGCCATTTGTCTTTTTCTTTTCGATTTTTCCTACCATCAAGCACATGTTTCTTTACCTCTCTTTTGTCAGAAGCTGTAAGATAGACATGGTATAAGAACTGTAACAAAGAAAAGAATGAAGCATAACTGTCTCAACACTCTATAGTCCTCTTCTAGCTCAGCCTTGAAAACTGAAATTCAGTACAGCACTATTTAATCACCTACTGATAGTTTAATATGTTTAATTGCCATCCTACTCATTACCATTTTTCTTCAGTCCTGTAGACAATAATGGGAAATTAACTTTTAAAAACTACTACCTCCAAAACTCATTACTTTCCAACATTCACTCTATATAGAAAGCAAGTTTTCAGACTTAATGGGGCAGGACAGTACCCCGGATAAGAAATGCCAACGTTCACTATGGGTTTGTACAGTTCTTGCAGGATGGCTGCTCCCAGACAAAACTCCTCCTTTTCTCTCACATAAGGATCAGTGCTCTGCCTTTCAAAGATCCGAGCAAGCTCTTTGCAATTTGTGCAAGCCTACCAAAAACAAGCCAATACACAGTGACCCCTGCCTGTTAGAAAGACAGCAAAAAGGAACTGAATTTAATGTTGCACAAAAATGTATAGCGTGCCATATTAAGATTGTATTATAATTATTTTCTACTGGTTCTCTGTGCTACTCCGTATCTTATTCAGACCTCATATTTTCTCTACATTTAATGTGTTTATGACTGACAACTGTATCAACCTAATTTGACTGTTTAAAAGACAATAAAAACTAAAAAAAGTTTACTATGAATTTATTCTGTATAAATTTCAAGCAAGCTAGTCTTTTCTTCTATACTCGCCTCCTCTTTCCATGTCTCTCATGCTTTTTCAGTACACCACATCTAAATCAAACCTTGCTTACCAGTCTAATCACACAGCATCTTTATTTTCTCTCTTTACTTTCTCAGATAGAAATGCTCAGCAATATTAACTTTGCTTCCTCAGATAGAATGCCAGAATGGCAACACCTGTAAGAAATACTTAACATATAATTTCCAGGCAATGTACAATATTCAACCACAAATATACCTCTATTAAAATAGATTCTTGCCAAATTTCCACACACTTGGGGAATTCAGGTCAGGGGAAGATTTGTTCCAGAACAAGTTAACTTAATTACAATGGTAAAATGTGAATAACTTACTCCTATACTTTCAAATGCTCAGTTGTTGGTAGATGAGAAGGAGTTTACTTTTCAAAACATAACTGCATGGCATCTACTTCTATTTAGAAGGCAGGGGCTTCAGAGTACTGCACTGTAAATTAGTGTTGTCATCTTATTTTCCTTCTTTTTCTCATTACTAGATGCCTAAAATGCAATTCTGAAGAAGAAATGCCAGATCAGCTCCCCTATTACCTGCCTCTGCCTCACTGTTCAGCAACAGACTTTCCTCCTGCATGGGGGATTCCTGGTTCACAGCCTTTTCTGTGGAACTTTCAAAAAGACACTTCAAAAGATTTTGCTATTTTTCATCTTATTTTTAATCTAATCTTTTTCCTCTCTGAGATCAACATATTATCTTTAAAAGAAGATAATGTAAGGTTAAGCATACATATATATTGTCCACATAGTGAAAGCAAATTTCAAGTCCAGGAAACTAAAGAGCCTGGAGTGCTCATGAGCCTTTGGTTCTGTCTGCTGAGATGCTGGATGAGGTGCCCCAAACTACATCATCTGCCAAGTCCAGCTCAGTAGCAATGTTCATGGCCTTCTGTTCTAAGGCAGATCTACCCTATCTCTCTGAATAAAACACCTCGGTCTTCACCTGCAGCAGCCGTAATTTGTTGGTCTTGGGTTCCCACACAACTATACTAATAAACTTCATAGCTAATCCACAAAAAATTCTGTTTTCCCAGTCCTTGCTTCTGTTTTCCTCTCTACCGAGTGGCATTTTTAATGCACGTCAAGGTGACAATGAGACTGGGGTTTCATTACTGCCCTAGAATATGGCTTGAAGAAGCAAATTACCAACAGCAGACAAAGTTCAAGCCTGACTGTCATCCACGTAATTCGCCTGGTTGAATGTGTATGTCAGATACTGAAAAAAAAATGCCATAATTCATAGAATCATAGAATCATTTAGGTTGGAAGAGACCTTTAAGATCATCAGGTCCAACTGTTAACCTAACACTGCCGAATCCACCACTAAACCATGTCCCTAAGCACCACATCTACATGTCTTTCAAAAATTATTATTATTAAATAAGTAATTATTATTATATTATTGCATTAATAATTGATATTTTAATTAATTGTATTATTAAAGCACAATGATGTAATTTCATTTCTTTGTGGTACAAAATTTGTATCTGTGATTCACATTCATTGTGAAGGGAATATGATTCCACCAAAACCAGTAGATGGGATTTGCTCTACAAGGTTATTCATAGATTCATAGAATCATAGAACAGTTTGGGTTGGAAGGGATCTTTTAAAGCTCATCTAGTCCAACCCCCCTGCCATAAGCAGGGACATCCTCAACTACATCAGGTTGCTCAGAGCCCCATCCAGCCTGACGTGGAATGTTTCCAGGGACGGGGCTTCTACCACCTCTCTGGGCAACCTGCGCCAGGGCCTCACCACCCTCAGGGCGAAAAACTTCTTCCTTATATCTAGTCTAAATCTCCCCTCTTTTAGTTTAAAACCATCACCCCTTGTCCTATTGCAACAGGCCCTGCTAAAAAGTTTGTCCCCACCTTCCTTATAAGCCCCCTTTAGGTACCGGAAGGCTGCAATAAGGTCTCCCCGGAGCCTTCTCTTCTCCAGGCTGAACAACCCCAACTCTCTCAGCCTGTCTCCATAGCAGAGGGGCTCCAGCCCTCGGATCATCTTCATAGCCTCCTCTGGACTCGCTCCAACAGGTCCATGTCCTTCTTGTGTTGGGGGCCCCAGAGCTGGATGCAGTACTCCAGGTGGGTCTCACCAGAGCGGAGCAGAGGGGCAGAATCACCTCCCTTGACCTGCTGGCCGCACTTCTTTTCATGCAGCCCAGGATGTGGTTGGCTTTCTGGGCTGCAAGCGCATATTATCGGCTCACGTCCAGCTTTTCATCTACCAGTACCCCCAAGTCCTTCTCGGCAGGGCGGGTCTCAATCCCTTCATCCCCCAGCTTGCATTGATACCGGGGGTTGCCCTGATGCAGGTGCAGGACCCCGCACTTGGCCTTGTTGAACCTCATGCAGTTCACACGGGCCCACTTCTTAAGCTTGTCCAGGTCCCTCCGGATGGCATCCCTGCCCTCAGGCGTGACCACCGCACCACTCAGCTTGGTGTCATCTGCAAACTTGCTGAGGGTGCACTCCATCCCACTATGTCATTGATGAAGATATTGAAGAGTACTGGTCCCAATACGGACCCCCGAGGGATACCACTTGCCACGGATCTCCATCTGGACATTGAGCTGTTGACTACTACCCTCTGGATGCGACCATCCAACCAATTCCTCATCCACCGAATAGTCCACACATCAAATCTGTATCTCTCCAATTTAGAGAGAAGGATGTTGTGAGGGACCATGTCAAAGTCCTTACAGAAGTCCAGATAGATGACATCCGTAGCTCTTCCCTGGTCCACTGGTGTAGTCACTCCATCATAGAAGGCCACCAGGTTGGTCAGGCCGGACTTGCCCTTGGTGAAGCCATGCTGGCTGTCTCCAGTCACCTCCCTGTCCTCCTGTGCCTCAGCATAGCTTCTAGGAGGATCTGTTCCATGATCTTCCCAGGCACAGAGGTGAGGCTGACAGGTCAGTAGTTCCCAGGGTCCTCCTTCCTACCCTTTTTAAAAATGGGTGCAATGTTTCCCTTTTTCCAGTCCTCAGGGACTTCACCTGACCACCACGACTTTTCAAATATCACGGAGAGTGTCTTGGCAACTGCATCAGCCAATTCCCCCAGGACTCCGGGATGCATCTCATCAGGTCCCATAGACTTATGTATGTTCAGGTTCCTCAGGTGGTCACAAACCTGATCTTCTCTGACAGTGGGAGGGACTTTGCTCCCCCAGTCCCCCTCTCGCGGTCCATCCACTCGAGAGGTGTGGGAAGAGAGGTTGCCAGTGAAGACTGAGGCAAAAAAGCTGTAGAGCACCTCAGCCTTCTCCTCATCCGTTGTCACCAGTTTGCCAGTCTTGTTCATCGGGGGGTACACTTTCTTTGACCTTCCTTTTCTGGCTGACAACTCGAGAGTTTGTACACAAATACAGTATCTTATAAATCTTCACTGGCTCGCAAAAAGCTGCTGAGTTGTCTTTTATTCTTGTAGCTGCAAGTGGCTATAGTGCAAAAGAGAAATCTGTAGCTCTGATATGTCATCCCTCTGAAATGGGTAATTTAGGGTTATGGTTTCAGAATCAGCACATTCTTCAGCACTCTTCTTCCAAGAATTTTTTTTTTGTGAAAAGAATCGAGTAAAACCATGCCAGTACATTAAAAAGAACACATCAAAAAGTCAGAACTGTGAGCCATCATAAAATGACAATAATCTTTCTTTATATCCTACGTTTCAGAGAACAGGAAGAAAATATTGGGGGAAGGGGGAAGGGGGTGCTTTAATGATTTTTAAAATCCTTACAAGAAACTCTAGCTTTATGTGAGCTTTTATCCTTGGCACACATGGAGAAAAGTTACAGAACTTCCGTCTCCTTTCACAAATGTCAAAATGGATAGCAACTTATCAGGCTTCTGTTCAAAGTAGTGCAAGCACTACAGCTCAATGAAGAATCATGCAGAAAAGTCCAATAACCATTTCACCCACAGGTTATGATTTTATTCCAGGGTCTATTACATCAAGGCAAGTTACACAGCTTAAATCCCAAGATAAGGCCCCCAAATAAATAAGTGGTCCTTCTCTGTTCCAGTTACAAGCAATAATAAATCTATGAGGTATCTCCATTAAAAGCTGGCAACCTAATTTGATTAGGAAAAAAAAACTGTGCTGAGAAATGAGACACATGGCTTCTCAGTCTTGAATATTCCACTAACGTCCTTCTAGCTGATTCATACATCTCTGTAAGCAAAGAAAGGGCTGCAGGAGGCAAAAAGAGCAATTCTAAAGTATAGTATTGCCACATATTCTTCAGAACAGCTTTTACTGTCATTAATGATCTATTGATTGGGCTGGCAATAAGCAACTAAGAATGAACTGAGACTGAATTTTAAGGTAGATGGGTAACCAATATGGACTATCAGGTAGATCAAAAATTAAATAACAATTTTCATTCTGGCAACAGAAAAAGGAATTTGATTTGACATTCTTGAAGGTAAAAAGGCACTTCTGCAGTAAACACAGTAGTTTCAAGTTATGGTCACTTCCCAAGGCATTAATGTTTGTCACATGAGCAATACTGTACGATAAGCACAATAGTTATCAGTGTGTTCATAGCAGTTCACTAGCCGTTTGATAATAGAAGGGACAAAGGGGCTGCTTCAAGAATGACAGCTGCAAGAAAACATTCCCAAAGGAGAAAATCTTTCTTAACAGCACTCTGCTGGTATATTTTTGATAATTTCTATTTGCTGAATTCATGCAAATAATGCATGGTATATCTAATAACAGATTAATCCTTCAGTCCTGCATATTGCTCCTGCAGCTCCAGCAGTGTAACACTTAAGCAGTTGACCTTCTGATCAAGAAATGGTTCGACCCATTCATTTTACAATGGCATAGTTTAAATCAAAGTAATTTAAAAAACTCTAAAAGGAAGATGGGAATTTACATCGTTCAGAAGAGGAACCAGTGAAGGTTCTTCCAGGGTACTTGATACCATAAGTGCTTATTTATCTCGCATTTCCCAGTTCAGGAACATTTCCAGCGTCTGCCTACTTATTCAAATATTTTGTAGGAAAACAAGTTTCTACACAATGTGACAGAATATACTTTACATGTCTGTAAGGAGAATGGGAAACCTGTATATCGTAAAATATGCATTCTAAATTTAGTGAGCCATTCTAACATATTTGAGAAACCAAAGTTAAACTTGTATTTTTCCACAGAATCAAGACAGTCTCTCTGTGACTCCGAAAGTCCAGAGTCTAATGTTGAGACAGGCAAGAATACTTGCTTATATGTTTGTTAACATCAGCCCAAAATATGCATGCACTTCTCTGATATCCTAAAACTTCCTGCTGTAAAGAAAACAAGATTTAATTCTATGTGCTAGTGGTCTAAGAGGAGGTATAAGGCATGAGAGGTAGACTCTCCTCTTCTAGAGAGAAAATAATATAACTACATATGAAAGAACAGAAAAACGAAACAAACAGTGTGATCTTTCCCTCTTAATCTTTTCATGTAAATATTATCATTTGAAACAACACTGAAATCTGTCCCTGATTATTTCATACAACTCAACTTCAGCATGGCACAGAGCCCAAAGTAATGCAGTGCTGCCCACTTATATCTGCCCAGTCAACTGTTCACATAGTTTAAATGTGACTTCATTCCCTTAACCACATTCCTTCCATACAGTTTTAGGTCTACTGTGATATTAACACTGCAGTTATGTCGTACTTGAAGCTCTAGGTTATCAGCAGAGAATATGCTGTGGGAAATACATAACTAGTTCTCCAACAACACATATGTAGGAAGTGGAATACTTTGCGCATTTCAAACTGTATCCAGAATAGTACCAAAGACATATAAAAGAGCTGAGAATCAATTTATTCTAACAATCACCATCTTAAATTGTTTTCATAAATGTAAACAATTTGTTGTCCTCAATGCAGCCAATCCACTCTACTAACAGAAAAATAAGACTTGCAATTGCAAACAACTTTTTACCCCAATTATGCTTTTTTGTATGCCTTCCAATAGACTAGATACCAGAACATCAGCATGTGGAATGCTATAAATCCAGGGAATAGCTGCAGGTTTTAACCATGGACTTTAATTCCAGGGTGAATTTATGTGGTCCCTAGCTAAATATATCCTTCTAAGTAAATTACTCATGCAACTGCCTGAGGAAAGCTTTCTGCAGATAAAGAAAACTGTTTCCAAATGCTACGTTTGACAGCACATACTGCATAAAGTTACATTCTTTTCTCACTGGCAAAAAAAGACCCCCAACTGAATAATGTAGAATGCATAGGTTCCTCTTCTCTCTGCAGAGACTGTCCAGCAGATAGGTTAATTCTGCCTGATTACTGCTCCTTGCAATACACTGTATGTATCAGTCTACTATATGTTTATCTCCAACCCTGTAAACAGAGTGATTTCTAGGATAATGTGGAAGCACATTCCCACATCATTTCTACTTATCCATGCAGAAGACAGCAAAACACATGCCTAACCCTGCGCCTTTAGTAGGATGTGTAACTCAGACACTCTTTCACTATCCTTTTTTTTCTCTCTTTTCTATGTTTTCTACTTCTTACCATTGGAGTTGTCCTGGTCCAAAGGATTATCTGGTTCCATTACTTCAAATAAAGCATCCAACATGCAGTTCTCCATGCAGCAAGGCATAAAAAACACAGCAGTTGCCTAAGCTGATTCACCTGATTTATGAATTAGTGCTGCATCCATAAGAGGCTGTGTTTCTTCTTTGTATTACATCTGGCTCCTTTTCCAACTAGATGGCTGGGTATTACAGCATGCAGGCCTTTTTCCAGCATCCTTTTAATGCATTATATTTAAAGTAGCAGCAACCTTTTTCTCCCATCCCCAGACTAAGTCACAGCAGTAACGAGGCTGAGCTGGCAGAGAGCGGAGCTCATTCAGAACAGGACCTGCGAGCGTTCTCCGATTCGTGTTGCTGCATAAAGAGAATGATTGATACAATAAAAAGTAAGTGGGGTTTGACACAGTACGGTATGCACTGCAGAAAATCGCACCAAAACCAGCAAAGGTCTTGAGGGTTTGGGGAATGCCTCGTTGAAGCCACCAGTACGCAGCCCCTCACACACAAACACAAATTATGTCCTGTTCCCTCCTCCTCCTCCCCCCCACTACAATCTTTTATAACCCTGGATCTCCTCCAGCAATAGTCTGTTCCTTTACTCAGTTTATAATAAACTCTGCCATTCCCTTGCGTCCCTAGGGCTGTCTTGGAAAGGAAAGAGGCTGTTTGCAGAATGAATAGACCAGCCGCTGCCTAACAGGAGGCAACTCAATGACTCCGCACTGGGCAGTTGTAACTTGCTGCAGCAACAGCCTTCTGCTGGAGACCTTGTCCTACATTCACCTCCTCTGCCAAGCCAGGAGCTGGCTGCGAAGCTGGCGTTCAAAAGCCTTCTGCAAGTGAGCGGGGGGGGGCAAGCACCAAATTTGCTAGACTCGTGGTAAATTATATCAGTCTGCAACTGCAGACTCTCTCAACAGAGACAATATTAGCTGACAGTTAGATCACAGTAATTAGAAGTCCGGTCACCTTCGTTCGCTACTGAGTCTGCCACTAACTCCCTGAGACCTCACTTCTCCCAAGTAACAAGCAATAGGACAAGAAGAAATGGCCTCAAATTGTGCCAGGGGAGGTTTAGATTGGATATTAGGAAACATTCTTCACCGAAAGGGTTGTCAAACACCGGAACAGGCTGCCCAGGGCCAGTGGTTGAGTTGCCATCCCCTGGAGGGATTGAAAGAGACATGTAGATGCAGAGCTCAGGGACATGGGTTAGTGGTGGACTTGGGCAGTGCTGGGTTAAGGTTGGACTCCATGATCTTAAAGGTCTTTCCCAACCTAAACGATTCTGTGATTCTATAATTCATAACTCTTCTCTGTGCCTCAATCTTCTATGATACTGACACTGAAATATGTCTTATCTCACAGGAATGCAGCCGAAACTTCTCAGCTGTACGTGCTTTGAACTTCTTGGATAAATGACACGGTATAAGGACTGAGGAAGAAGACCCTATCACCTAGCTGAGGAATACAAAATTTTATTTCCTCTGAAGACATCTCCACAAAATAACAGAAAAAGATATGAATGTGCAACTATAAACCAAGATGTGTCTCTGAAAGGTAAATTCATATTGCTGTTACAACAATCCTGAACCCATTCTCCAATCCAGACTTTCAGGATCAATTTTTACTTGAACCTACGATTCAAATTCTTTCTTTAATACGCCAGCTAAGGCATTAAAACGTATCTTGTTTAAAAAGAACGCTTTTGGTCTAAATCTAAGGCAAGGATCACTCTAAATATCTACAACAGATTTAGTGCATTTTGGGTTTGTCATGGCTGATGACACAGGATTCTGAGGCAGGCAGGGGTTTCTATTTTGGTGCTCCTGGGTAATGCTTCTGCCTTACTAGCTCACTCTTTACAGAGTCATGTAACTAGTGCTTTAGAGCTGACTATTCACGCCTGGTGCTACAAGCTGTGGGCGGACAAATGAATGGCTGGCTGAAGGAGAAAAACATGCAGTTCTGTATGGAGAAATTAACCTAGCAGGTTGATACGACTCTGCTGTAATTGTACCTTGCAAAAACACTTCAGTACTGTTCCTGAGGATATGTCATATTAATAGAAGAAAAAACTCATTTCCATCTATTTGTTTTAAGTATTGCACAGTATATAGCCCCTATTAAGAATGTTTCTGAGATCTCTGCCTCGGTCTAAATTACAGTGCTGCAAACCCTATATTCTCTCCCCTTGCACCCGACGCTCCCTATGTTCTTTACAACTTCACTACTTCTCCCACTCACTGACAAAACAAAAAACCTCCCTCTTGCCACCTTCCCCACAAAACCACCTACTCTGTGACTACAGGAACATGGCCACTCTGCCTGTTAACAGTCCTCCACCTGTTTTGGGTCACGGATACAGTCTAGAGTTAGTATAGGATAGAAAAAAGTGTGTTAACCTCTTGACTGACACATATTACAGCCCTCCAGTCTGAATTAACAGAAGCTGACGGTAATAGGTATAGAAGGGATTTAGAGAAGTTTTGGGGGTGGAGGAGTCTGAACAGTATCATCTGGCTATCCTGTATCCCAGGATCTGGAGATACACACACACACGTACTCATTAACACAGGCCTACCTCATTCACAGAGGACAACAAATGCCTGGAGAATCATGATTGTCCATGTAAAGGAAAACATAGTTCCTAATGAACATCTGAATCAAGACAAATTATATAAGAGAAATAATTTGTATTCTTCCATGGAACAGATGCTGCATATACATAATATACTTTCCACAGACAATTTAGCACCGGAAAAGAATAAACGCCTGTGAAATCATTCCTTGTGAGAGTCATGAATAATCCAGGAATGCTAACAGAATAGCCAGATCAAGAAATAAAGATAGGAAAGTGAAAAATAATAGTTATTTAGACCTCAATGATTTTATATGTCAACTGATTTGATTTTAATGTCATTCAAATGATTTGCTCATCAGTAGTTACAGCCCTAGCAAAAATTAATCCTTAATGTGCAAGTCAGAATGATGTCAATATTTTGGCTAAGACAGTATTCACAATTTCTAACAATTGAGCAATTGTCATACGTTTTTTTGCTTGAGCACAGCTCATGCAGTTAGGAAAAGTAGCTCATGCAATGATTTGAAAAGAAACGGACAGTTGGAAGACCAGGGCTTTGATCACTAGGGATTTTAATTGCTCAGGCACTGAATGGAAAATTGCAGAAGTGAAGAGGGAAATGATTTTCAGACAAATGGCCTGAATGGTCAGAGGCTATGCTAGACCAAATCCCAGGAAATGAGCCAAGCACACTGAACTAATGAGTGTGGAAAGAGAAGTCTAGCTAGCATATTCTCTGGAATACCTATGAGGTTAAGTAGAACACAAAATTTAGAGTTTTGGAAAGCTGACTCTTCAAGGAAAGAATTTTGAAATGGTTGGAAGGAAGCAGAAATTAAATGTTCTCTGTTTCTGTCTAATCAGAGCATCTCTGCGTTCCCCTAGATGGCTAGTTTTGAGACAAAAAAGGAAGTTATATCTAATTGCCTAATGTCTGCATGATGTTCCTTTTAACACCTTTTATATACCAGACTCCAGTTGTGCTCAGTATGTAAGACTTTACTTCGGAGGAATTGGTAGCTACTACTTCTTAACTCCTATTTCTTTTCATAAAAGATGGGAATCATAGCTCACATTGGCCTTTATTTCACACTGTAATGTGAAATTGTAAATAAAAAAGATGGCACTTGCTTTTAGTTTGCTACTAGCCTCCTGTAAAACCTTGGGCAAATCACCTTATCTCTTTTTTATCAATCAGCTACACAGATCTGCATTGAACCTGTTGTTCTTCATAAAGTAATTTAATATTTCCAGATTAAGTGATATAGTCTAAGTTTGAAGCAGTAGAAATGTGGCGATATAACTGGTCTTGGATTTATTTCCAAGGAAACGATTTGCTTCATAGGCCTGTTTGAACAAGGTTTTGCTACTTTACGTAGAGTGGCAACGGATTATGGTCAATGGAGACTATGAAAAGTCTACTTTCTATTCTACCAAGTGTTTTAAAGATCTATAGGAAAAAGCAAGTAGACATACCTTTATGTACAAACAAGCACAGTCAACAGACATTTTGAAAATTATATTCTATTCTCCAAAACAATATTCCATTTATCCAGAAGAAAGTGTTGGTATAATTTTTCTGTTGTTCCTGGTAATGCATCATTTTGCTACCATGAGGCCTATCTCTGGCAGCCTAAGAACAACGCCAAAGTACATCCCAAGCATTAATTAAGCCTTGCTCACACCAAGTAAACATTACCATTTCCACGTGGCAACACGAGACACAGAAGCACAGAGCTGCAGGACACCTTCTTTGCAATCATGAATGTGACTTAGTTTGAAAGTTAGAAAAACTTGAAGAGCTTTAATTATTTAAAGTTCTAATAGCCCTAAAGTGAGTCTTTTCCAGTATAAGCAGGTAAATAATTCAGCAATTACAGTTTAGTTGCTAATACCTGTGCAAAAATGATTCCTGGGGATCCATTCTCAGTGTGCCACCTCGGTAGTGTCATACTATGTGAGAAGACCAAGTTGGAGATGGAAAGATCTCCATTATTTAAAATACGGAGAAAACATTTTAGGCTGCATATTACAGAAATGAGTGAGAAGAGGTTCAGCTGCTTTTCCCCTTGAGAACGGAAGAGTGGTACGTTATTTTGCCTGCTGTTTGATGCGGTCGTTGTTAGCCGGTGTAAAAGATCAGCATGATGCCACAGCTGCCCGCCACCACACAGTCCTTCTCTGAAACATAAATTCATATGTAGGAGGGAGCAATGAATGCCTGCAAGTTGAAAAGCCAGTGAAGCACAGACCTGCTTAACAAACAGTTTGCCAAGGTTACTGGGGTGTTGTCAAAGCCTCCTCTTTTGTGAGGCTGAATAACAATTCATACCAAGTAACGAGCTTCACAGTTTCTTTGGCTTTACCTGGCAAGTTTTCAAAGTCACTGCTCATGGCTGGGTCTGTTCACATTGAGATGCAGCTTATCTTGCCCTGGACAGCAAGAGCAGGGATGATCCTACTCCAGAAGTTCATGCCAAAGCCCTATTGTGCTGTTTTTCTGCTTGAACTGAACTACGTCTATCATAAATGTGCTTGAATATAACACAAGCGCAAATTGAAAAATGACGCATCCTTGGTTACTTGATATCGGTAGGAAGAATCCCTCTGCCTCGGCAGAAACGGATAGCAATTTAACCATTTAATTTAATAAATTCAAATATAACTGGGATCTTCAGGAAGCCCCCATTGCAGAGCAGCCCCGGTTACTAGAATTCTATCCGTGCAAATGCTCCTGCTAGCAAGCACAAGGCTTGTTAAGAGAAGACTCTAACCTATTTTAAGCTTATTACTCAAGAACTTTCAAAAAGGTGATCTGTCTGCTGAGTTGTCCAGTGCCACATGGAAGCCTCTATTCTCAGCTGGGTCCTCTTTCGGAATATGCATCATATAACCTGCAGCAATAGGACAGACATCCTCTAAGGATCCTTTATGTGGGGAGATGGAAATTTATGCTATTAAATCAGCAGACTTTTGTCTTAATTTTCCAAAGAAGGTGATGCTCTAATCACACGTCTGAGGTGGCAGCTTTTCATCCAGAACTCAGCAAAGCTCTATCATAGAGAAAAAGTATATGCAAAAAAAAAGGTGTAACAATTAAATGGAGCGTGAAAAGCTGGAAGACCTGTGTTGGAGAAAGAGTCTATGTGAAAGACATTCCCTAGGACATCAGTGCAAGAGTTGGCACCTGTCACATCTTTCCCTTCAGTGCTCTCTGGTTTTGTGAACCATTAGGAGTTTTGGTTTATAAGAACATTTGGTGTAAGAACAGTTCAGTATCTGATACGTGCCCAAAACATGGAACTTAGTGAACCATCTTCAACTACAGAAACTTTAGAATAGCCTGAGCCTTATATCTCTATTCAAATCTCTGTCACAAACTACTAAATCTTGTAATCATCAACAAACAAAATTCTAAAGAATAAACCAAACAAAATGCTTGAGAGTTACAGGTTCTATAGTAATCATGATTAGAAAATACAACTATGACTATGAAAGGAGTACACATTAAATATTCTACCAGGAAAAATGCCAACAATCAATTTAATGTAGCCAATATTTTTAAGACCCCCAAAATTGATAATACTATCAGGACATTCTTTCAGGGTAACTAGAATATAACATTACCTCGTGCTACTGTACACTTCAGACTGAGGAAAGTGTCTTTGAACTTCTTTAGTAAAATCCTACTGGCAGTTTAACGGAGGAAAATAAAACTAAACTGACTCCTGGGCAAAAAATAACAAAGGTCCGCAACACGCAGAGGTCTGTGCACAATTTACTGAGCTGTCTGTTGAGATTCCACCCTAGCTGACTTTACAGATTCCTAACTATGTTTCTGCAGTTGTCTCCTAGAAACAGGAACAAGAAGCATTTGCTGTTTTCTCAGCTCTTTTGAAAAACTCTGCAACAGCTTTCTTCACATTCAGGATGCACAAGTAATCAACGTATATTTCCTTAATCAATAGACAGCCTTAAAGAATGAGTTGTTCTTTGATACCATGTTATATAAATGTAATACAATAGCAACTGGCGTAATGATGTATCATAACAAAAACTTGGACAAAAAGTACCAATGGAAAGTGCAGTTCAGAGAAATACTCATACAAACATTTGGATATTTAACCAGAATCCTGTGGGTATCCAGACATTGGATTAATAATCTTACAAGAGCAGACTAGATGTTGAGAAGTTACACATACTTCCTTCTTGCATCAAGCTAAATTTGTAATGAATATAGCTTCTGAAGGATATCTTACTGAACAGCAAAATGGGGAAAATTAAGTGCTGTTTCTTGAAACATGGATAGAAGTTCCATCGGAGGTTTCTGTGATGGTTCGGGGTAGAATAACATACTATCTGAATAAACTAATATATCTGTAACAACATCTGCTGGAAAAATAGTGCTGGTAGAGCATTTATAATATATAAATAACTTTTTGTATATTGAAAATCATATTTTCTTCCCTTTTCCAGATATGGGCTATTCTGGTACTGTTTCTGCACATTGCTGATCAGACGTGATGGGACCAAGACTAACTGTTATTTGTTTCGCCAGCCTGGATCAGGGCACCTAGGGCTTTCAGTAAATTCTTCCACATTTGTAAAATTCTACAAAAAGAAGAAAAGTTACAAAAAGCAAATACAAGGTTCAGAAGTATCTGAGATTATTTAATATATATGGTTCCAAAACGGACGGAAGCAAGGTAAGTGATGTGAATGAGGCCTTGAATTTTGTACGGAAATGGACCTGTCCAGATGAATGCTACTGTCATACTGAGTATAAATGGGAGAGACAACTGACATCCAGATCTCTTCTGCTGAAATCTTGGTTCCACAAATCAGTAGATTATTCCTACACATCCATAGTTACAGTATAGAAATACTGTATCAAAATAGGTATTGCTTTCCGCTTGCAAGTTCTCTACAGAAATACATACAACTTAGAAAGAAGAAAAAATCCCAGACAATGTTTAGGCACGTGAACAAAGCTCTGAGTCCTCAAAGGCTGTCAGTCTGCTTGCTCTGAGCCTCCTTGTCCTTCTTTTCTTTCCTTCATTTTTTGTTTCCTGTCTTTTCCTCCCTCTCTCCTTTTTTGTTTAGAGATTCAGCCAATTGTTGTCCTTCCAGATCGAGCAGTCTCTTCATTTTAATAGCTTTTTTGGGCTAAATTACTCCATATGGTCTCTCTTTATGTGGAATTCTCACAACAAAAAGCAAAGATTTTGAACTAACTTTTGTTTGTTGCTGTCACTCGAAAAGGGAAACACAAGATAAATGATGTCTTATTCTTTCCTCATGTTTCTAATCTGTTTCCGATAAAAAAAGGCTTATAATGTCTCTTCTTTGAAATATTACTGTCATTCTTCCATTTTGTTGTCCAGTAACTTCTGATTTCACATTCACTTTTTCAATACTCTTCCTTGCTTTAGGCAGAATAAAAGTATGAGAATACAGTCTCTGTTCCTACTCAATTAGTTTTGCCTGAGCTCAGGCTTCAGAAATAGATCTAACTATCTGACATAGATAAACCATTTTTTAAACCGAGGTTTCCATAGAATTGTTGAGATATTGGTGTGGCTATGAAGTAAAAAACAGCAAACCTAATTTCAGACTTGGATAGAAAATGAGAAGCTTCACTGAAATCAATAGGAAGAGGAAGGGTAAGGTGAAAAGACAGAAAACAAATACTCGTCTTGGCATGTGACAAGAGACTGCAAGGCTCAAACCTGTTATTCATTACCCTGATGAATAAAAAATCCTGAATAATCAATCATCTGTCACACACTTCCTTTCCTGACCTCTGCGATATTTCTCCAATTAGTCCACGCTGCTACTGTAAGGGTTATCCTCTGTTTTTTCTGCGGAATATGTTGGGAATCTAGAACAGTTATTTAGGAATCCCACCATCTTGGTTTATAGATATGCCACAGGTGAGGGATGCTTCTTCCACTTACCCTGAAATATTTCTTAAATCAGCACAGATTGCGGTAAAGTAGAATTAATATTTATTTACAGCATTTTAGGCAACACAGCTACAAAGATAAGAAATGAAAGAAAAACATTTTAATCTACTTAAACCAAAATTCAATATAAAAGTTCCTCTCTCCGTGTATGTATATGATTGATAGAGTTGGTTTTCTCACATACAGGCATTCTGTCTTTCTGCATACCTTACGTTACAAGTTCCCCTCATTAAACCCCCTTTCCTGGTGGAGCATGCTGGTTTTCTTAACTAATCTTCTTTATAGCTTCTCTCTTCTAGAAGCTCCAGTAAGGTGTATACTCCTTCTCCATCTTTTCCCAGACTTAGTAATTTTTTTTCCCCTTTTCCCTAGTCCTTTTTCCCTTTCCTCTTTCTCCACAGAATATATATGTTTGAGTTGTTTAGGGCATAATATTGATGCTCCTCTAAGTAAGCTAAGTATTATCTCTTTTTCTTGGAGATGTAAATACCATTTTGCTAGACCAAGTGTCACTGCCTATGCTCAACTGGCAAATTAACAACTCCCTGCCTAAGCCAGGAATAAAACTTCCATCTCCTCTTTAGGGAATCACTGCCTAATTTTCATTGTGAATTTTTTATTTCAGATTTGCCTAACAATTAACACATACACTTGATACAAATATTTAAACAGGATAAATGCAGTCAGTTCTTTACTAGCTCTTGACTTCAATCAGACATGAAGCCCTTCTGAGGTGACACTTTATCCTTTAACTTAGGGATACCATGAAATGAAGTTCCCATAATAACCAAACCTAACAAAAACCCCATGTTGAATTGTTAATAATGAATAGCACTTCTGCCATTCATCATCCAGGTACTGTGAAGAGCTCGGAAGTTAGCTGTGCATTATGCTCTTTTATTTTTCCTTTTTCCAAGGTTCCCTAAACCTGTCCACAGCCAAATCAAGTGAGCCAGTCTCTCCTCTGCGCTTCAGTGTTTATCCCTCTGTTTATCTTTCCACTGTCATTTCCCATGAGCTGAACAACTGCCTCTTCCCAAAACTTCACCCCTGTTCTCCCTGACGTAGTGTTCTTTGTTCTTGTAACCACTCTCCCTGGATGCTCTGGTTTTGTTTGCTTCCAGTGCATCTCAATTTCTAGGATTCTTTTCCATATTAGACCAGGTCCCTTTATATTTCAAGGATTTTGCTCCTAATCAAGTCTAATTCCTCACATAACTCTCCTGCCCATTCCCCAGCAGCCCTAATTTCAAAAACCTCCCAGCATGGGCAGCTGCGCAGGGTGTGTGGGAGCCGCCAATGCTCACACAGAGAGTTGAGATCTGCCACTTCCTTCAATGCCATAAAAATAGGATAACGAGAAAGAACATCTCCTTTTGAGGAGCTCTGCCCATTTCCTGCCCCAATTCCTCATTTTGAACTTTCTCTTCCCTTGGGATGTTTTCCTTTGCAAAGATAAACAGGTTGTTTTGCCCAAGATTATCAGGTCTCTGCAACTAAAGATTCTCTCTTGCGAGCCATGATCTTTTCTAGCCATTTATATTCTTTCTGTCTCTCTCTGCCACCTCCTGTCCCCCAACCCTCTAGCTATTTTGCTCTGTAAACCTGCTAACAGGTCACTGCGAAGGAGCGCCTGCCTTCTCAATAAACACAACTATCATTTAAACCAATGGATTGTAACATGATGTTGTAAAATCAGAAATTTCTTAATGAAGCTATATGCATTTTCGTCCTTCCAACCTAACTTACAGAGATGCAACATTCCTGCAATTCTTGAAGATTGTGAACAATCCTTTCAAATGTAATACTTGTCTAGTAACTCTCGCTTTCTTATTGCTCACTTTAAATTTATTTTTTCTCATTAGCTTTACGTTGTATTCACCTTTATTTAATAATTTGCTTATCTGTGGTTTCCCTTTGGTTTTTTCTCATATGGTTCCTGCTGAACTGCAGAAGCTTCTCTTGTCGTTTTGACAATATCATTTTGTTTCAGTGATAATAGAGTGTATCATCCCCATCTGGGTTTTTATTTTCAAAACTGCCTCATTTTCGTAAAAAACCCCACAACCTTTCCATTCAATTGATTCCAGCTGATTTTCCCTATTCGTTTTTCTATAACTTTATGTCAAATCTCCCTCTATAAAGGGTCTCCTGTGGACATGCAAACAGGTAACTCGGACCTATGCAAGGGCCAGTGCGTGGGCTGTAAGGCCACACATCGTTGTGAAGCAGATGGGGAGGAGAGGCCCGCACACCTCTGTGACGGGCACGTCCTCTTACCACCCGGAGTGCCTGAGACACAGGGGATGGAGCTGAAATACAGCTACAGTTTTTCTGCTCTACACCCTCGTGCATCTGTGCCTGCGTTTCTGCTCTGCTGGAAACAAGCTTACCCAACCCGCCGGCGAGAGCTGGCCACATATAATGGCCATACATATATATATATAATATTTATACACACATACATTCTTACCTTGTAAGTTACCAGAGACACTGAAAACACAGATTGCTAACATTTCAGCCAAAAGAATAACTTCAGTGTCTAGTTATATAAGCAATCCCCAGGTCGCTGTTTCACAATCCATTTGAAATTTAAGGAACACGTAACCTTTCTGGAAAAAACTATGAACTATATTCTGTAGTCTAACCAACATGGTTTTCATTTACAGACAACAAAAACTTTATCTAAACTTTCAATGTTTATTTATTGTTTTATTTTCCCTCTCACTTATTTGTTTCCAAACTTGCATGCAGGAGAAGGCGCATGTCGCTTTTTCTGTAACTTTGTCTTTTGTTACTATTTCCCACAGCATCTTCTGCTAGTTTACAGACCGTGAACAGTCCACAGACCATGCAGGTCAGGAACCTCTGCTCCAGGTGGCTTAGCTTTAAGAAAACACCTGTTACATCTGTGCATGTTTTCAAGCATATTCAAAAACAAACCTCTTCTAATCAGCTTTTCTGTTCTATTCCATGACCACAGGGCCCCGTGAATACTGCACAGGCTGTAACTGGGGGTATCTAACTGGCGTTATCAAGCCTGACTTACTGCAGTATATAACTGCATTAAGATTCAGCTGCTGATCCTATTGACTGTTCAGCATCATCTGCAGACATATGTGTACTCCTCTCCCTGTGCAATATCATCATCTGCAGACTCTCCAGTCTTCTCTTCTAGCTTTGTTAGAGTAACTGAAATTATTAGAATGGTTGGAAGAATTTAAAGTACATTTTTTTCCTCCTTTTTGGCAGCCTACTTTTATCTGATTTAGCAGTGTCCTGGTTTGCCTTCTGATTCTGACTAGGAGATACAACAAATTTCTATAATAAGTTCCCATCACTTGATAGAATAATTTTAGTGTCAGATGAAACCAGCTTTGCCTGATTCTAGGAAATGCCCTTCAGTCTGCACAGGCTGTGATATCCTCTATCGGGCTTCTCTTCAGCTGCGGGTCTCTACCATCATCAAACAAAATCCTCCCCACGTCTGAGTCTCTCGCCACAAAGGGCACATCAGTAAAACAAGGCTCTCACAAGATTATATAAAGTGCACCTTAGACACTGGAGCCAGGGGTTCAAAGCTCCTTGAGCTCCCATATGAAGCAACAATTTAATTTCCCTTTCTTCATCAATTCTTCATTCTCTCATGATGTCTTGGCAACATTTTGTTCCCGTTCAACATTCATCATTAGCTTCTTTTTTTCTCTCACTTCCTTTTATATTCCTTTCCCTCCCCATCTGCTAATTTAAAAGGAAATTGCATGGTATTCAGCATTATCAGCCAATCTGTTTACTCTGCTCTTGTTCAAATGAAGACCATTTCTCACACACTGAGCTGCTCTGTCTCACCCCCATACACACTATTATTATCCTCAAAGCCCGTATTTTCTTTCGTATGCCACCTAGAGAGCTAACCACCCTTCCAGCGGTATAGATCTTCCAAAAAGTTTGTCTGTCTTTTTAAAATTAAGATGTGGAAATAGAGATCTATGGGGATGAAGAGAGACATCCAGATTTAGGCCTTCTCTCGCTCCCAAGCAGTCAGGAAACAGCAGGTACGCTGGCACACATGAAAGAGGAGGTCCTGACACCATTCTGGCTATCGGAGCAGCTTTCAAACCCACGGATTCCACCCCCAGCCACGGGAGACCACCTCTGTGCGCAACCAGCTTTCTCTTGAGAAACAGCTGCTCGGTGGGCCAGAATCCCTCGCCTCCACCAGATCAGCCTAGCCATTCTTAGCAGTAACTGCTTGAAGCAGCCTAAATAGCGACTGTTCCACATTGCCGGTTTTGCCGAGAGTGACTTGCTCAATATTACGCAGTTTGTGATTTCATTACTGAAAATAACACTGATTTTGACCTCATGCTCCAACTCTTTAAGATAAAAGATTAGCAATACAGTCTCCTTTGATCTCTATCAGAGTGGCTAATGCTAATAGTAAAATGCTGAAACAGTTCTTCATAGCAACAATGTGAAAGTTTTGCATACTCAGGCACAATAAGCCTAACTGGTATTAATTGCCAGTGAGAAACAACTAATAGGAAAGGCTTTATTAAATCTGCAAGTGCCAGAATTCTCCTCTCATGATCTACTGAAATATTTTAGAGAGACGTTATCGTTTAGAAAGGGGGCTAATATTTTGAGTGATGATCCTATTGAATTATTTAAAATACATATATAAACAAAAATTGAACTGAAATACGCATCTGTTTCTATAGAGATGAGATCAGCTGGCAAAAGTGATCTCCACTGTGAAATGTCATATGTGAATTTAGAACTTGGATTACAGATCAGATATTTTCAAGTTCATAATTAACTTGGCTCTAAATAGAGGAGTTTGGAATAAATGAGATAACTGAGATTTCACCTCATCAAATATTACAGTTTGTACTTCAGGCAGATGTTATGAAGACATACGGGTTGCTGCTGAACATAGATTTGACATCCTGTCTCTGCTCTCAAGCTGACCCAGGTTTAGCAAGGTATGCAAGCACGTGTGTAATGTTAAGCAGGTAAGCAAACAAACTTGCTTCAAAGTTGAAGCATTTTACTGATGCTTTGTAAAAGCAAGTCTTGTCAAAGTCAGTGAAAGCTACACAACTGGCAAAATGGGAAAGACCAAATTCTCTGGGGTTAATTAGGAAAAAAATATTAATGTATATGTATTTAGCACTTGGAAATTTAAAAAAAAAGATTATGTGCAACTTCTGTATGAGTTTGTTACTATTAATATAAATTTTTATGTGCCAAAACAAGTGGATTCTTGTGTGATCGAAAAGTAGATCAGAATAATTCTACTGAATGTTGGAGCTTGACTTCTTACCAACTGCAGGAGGATATCATGCTGTTATATTGTATGTTGCTTAGCAATGTAATGTGGGAAGCAGCACCACAGTCCTTGACAGCACCATTGTCCATTGAAATGCTTGTGAAATATTACCTGGGTTATATAAAGATAGCATACAGTTATAGAAAAATAGTGTATTTTTCTACAGCAAGTTTCAAAACAAGACAAAGAGGAAGAAAGCTGTAAAGGCATTGCTACTCCAATGGCAAAAAGGTCTCCCTGGATGATCTTTCACTATCTAAATACACGCAGCATAAAGTAAATATGGAGAAATCATATCTGTAAAATCTCATTACAGCTATGGTTACGAATGATATACTGTATTGTAGAGTAACTACTCTCTAACAGTTGACTAGCTCTGAGTCCATATATGTGCCGGTGCCTCTACATTACTACCGTATAAAGAAGACCTATTGTTTATTGTTCCAATGTTTTGCTTTGGAGGAAAAGTTTTGCGCTCGATGTACTGATTACTCAGGCTGAGCAGAGTACGGACAAAAGGAGTAGCACTAAGCAAACAGATTCCACGACAGGGTCTCTTATCAGTTAGACAAAGGTGAATATTCACCTTTTGTGGCTTCACAGTATACCAGAGGTTACAGGTGTCACAGGCGCACTCTCCTGTATTCACTGCACTTGCTTTTTCTCTGGTGCCTTTTGCATAGAGAAGTGTCAATCTGCTCTTGCTTGATTGGTTTTGACAGCCTCTGTATAACAGCCTCTGCCAAGATTTGCCTTCATGCACGCCCTGTAATGTTTCTTTGGCCCATCTTCCAGCCATTCACCATATTTTAACTAGCTAGAGAAAACAGCTTGGGTAATCTGTTTTCTGACCTTCATAGCAGATGCCAAGACCTGTGTATTGAAGCATACAAGAGTGCTGCTTCATTGCTTAGTGTTGCAACACTCTACAACTTCAGCATTTCCAATGATGCTCTCTTTTCTCCTGCCCAGTTTCTCATATGTTCACCTTTTCCTGGTAAGGGCATTGTGTAATTTTGAAATGACATATGAATGAGCTAGTGTGATAGTGTCATTAATAACTCAAATGGTAATGAATTCCCCTGAACTGCTGCAATAGGAGGTTTCTCCAAAACACGGCAGCCCACGTTATGCTACTCTTGCCAGAGACTACTGCTGAAGGAGGGCAAGCACTTACATGTAGCATGCCTACGAAGAAACGAGCACAACTGTATCATGGGTCATCCACCAATATCATTCAATAAAAGTTTCCTTCATCATCACCACTCCCTATTTGGCAAAGTAGCTGCTACCAGGAACCTGAAGAAGATGCTAGCAGCGCAAAGAGAAAATACACAAACCTAAATCTGTACACAGGCAATATGTCACCATCAGATTGAATCTAAACTCCAGTACTTTGCAGTTCATAAGCACCACCATTGGATTCGCCACACTCTGACTGAGTTTTGTGATTTGAGGAAGCATCAGGCTCGTATTCTTACTTTGTCATATGGAACAAACCTCAGATTATGATGGTTCATAAAGACACAGGAGCATATCTGCATCTTAGTAAAAAAATACTGAATAGACATGACAGATCCTAGGGGCCTTTCCAAGGAACAATTCAATATTCCCTTGCATAGCATTTGGCAGGAAAGCCCCACAGAGTTTATTCAGCTTGAATTAACTAATGGATTTGAGCATTCTCTTTAACAAAGAGAAAAGATGTCGAGTTACACTGACTGCAGGGTTACAGAATGCTTTGGACGAATCTCATAAACTGATTTACCACAGAATCTGTGCTGGCTTTTTTCTAAACTCACTGGCAGTGATGCCTCGTATTTTAAAATGAGAATTCCTAAAATTTGTTTAGAACATTTATTTTTGTTGGTATATGTATCACCAATAAACGCGGGAAGTTACTTGCCTTTATTAAAAAGTGAAGACGGACAAAATAAAACATATTATGCTGTTGAAAGAAACAATATAACAGAAGCAGAAGTTTCAGGCAGGCCATACCCTTCCAACATGCCAAACCCACTGCATAAATACATAGAGTACGTGTTTCTGTAGAGAAGGACCCAATTCCTTCCCACAGAGCAGAACCTCATTTAAATATAGGAGTACCAATGGTGAGATTTACCCTGTAGTAAGCTTCACTCATATTCAGCCAAGAGGAATATGGTTTTGCAAGGAGTTTGCATTTGATAGATAATAACCATTCCCCTAAATCAACATTAAGTGAGTCGTTTAAGCAAGAAGGGCACTTAGCTGGAAGTAATTGCATTTGTCTCCATATGAAAATGGAAGTGTTTGTTGTGGAGACCTTCCTGAGCACACAGCTACTAGTTGTATCAAACTGTGCAGACTATATGCGGTGTTAAGGACATAAATGTCCCTTCATGATTCAGGAGTTCCAGAGAGGCTGCACTGGAGAAAGGCCCATAGAAAGAGCTGTTCCCCCTGTGTTAATGTGTCTAAGAAGGCAGTGTTTTCTCTCTGGAAAAGAAGGCAGGAAAGTTTATGCACGTTAAAACTAATCACTGGGAGGTGTTCCCAAAATCATACCTGTTAGCTGAAAAGAATACATTTGATGATTTGAAATAGCGAATGCAGAACAGCGCATGGATCATCTCTCTTCACTAGCATCAGAAATATAGTATTTTCATGACAGCCTTCCTTTGGCCTTTGAATCATTCCGTATTTCTTTGAACTCCTTAATTTGATTCCCTTAACTTAGTTTTTTAAGCTTCTGCCACATATTCTTGGTGTTTCAGCCTTGGCTTCCTTTTATCTGATCTGAAATTAAGATCTTTTCTGTGGCCTCTGTGCCTCTAATGGATTCTCTGGTTAAACATAAGTGAATGTATAATTCAGCCAGAAGGTTTTTCCTAACAGTGCAGTCTTACAATAGATTAAAAGCAGTTAGCTTTTACTAATGCAAGCCCCTTTTTGGATCTAGTGCTTCAGAGAAGTTCAGTAGAGACAGACTTGTTCCTTTATTCCTTACTTTCATCTTGAGGAGAGATTTTTCAAATTCACTAAAATTCAGGTCTCTTTATTTTTTTTTATTTTATTTTTAATAATTTGCAGCTCAGAACTGGAGAAGCTGGCTGGCATCATACAACTGCACTGTCTTGCTACCTGTAAAAATAATTTTATCAAGAAGAATAACATCCCTATTTTCACAGTCAATTGCTCAGAAAAACTTTCAGAGTCTGCCCTTACGTTTTTCCCCTTCCCAAGCACATTGAGTTCTGGAAGCACCCAGAAGTGGGGAACAGTTGCAGTTAAAGGGTGAAGAGCAAGACCATTCCTGGCTTCCTCACAGCTGAGCCTTTCAGTATCAATCAGCATCATTTACTCAGCTTGTCAGTTCAAGGCCACAAACCCATCTGATATTCATCCTTGTATTTCCCTCTGACTAAGCTAAGCCTTTGGACTAATTCCCTCTAGTCAGAGGATGAAAAACACACCTGAACAACAGATGGTGTATGCAGCTGCCTCCAACGTAAAAGTTCAGAAGTGACCAATGTTAGGTGAGGCTTCTTAGCATTTGCAGACCAACACTCTCACCAAAAGACCCTTCCTCTCATGCTGCATTTCCTAAGAGAATGGCTCCAGAGCTACACACGGTGAGATTGATCAAGACTGATTTAGCTGACAGCATTTTGCATTTGTGTATCAAAAGATGTAAAAATGCAGGAAAAGGCAGGAGTCTACGGAATGGCTGCAGGCACTTTAACTCTTCGTTTCATTCCTAGTTAAAATGTCAGGCAAAAAGGATTTCACCAGGACAGTCAGAAGAAACAGCTTTTCACGGCTCTTCAGTGTAACCAAGTTCAGATTCACACAGTGAAACAGTACTCTGAAGCTAATGCACAAATTCCAGACTCCACCTGGGCTGGGGGCTCTCTGATGAATTTGCTGAGCCATATTAGTGCTTATCAGGATGATTTACCTTGTGAAATGGCCACCTTTTTTGAAAGACTGGCATGAAGTTTATTTCAGGATTTTCTGAACAGGTACTTTATGAAAAAATCTCAGTCACTACTAATTTGGATCGAATCCTTACAAATAAAAATACTTCTATCCTACTGCTTTTCTGTGGAGACACACAACTCCTCAAAGGAACCATTTCAGATAACTGATGATGGCATTAATTTGCATCTTTGCGAGAGAAAGTAGAACTAAGCTGGCCTCAGTGGAACAGCAACAGCTGAGCAGTTGCAGTGGTAGATCAGCAGTAAAGGAGTTAATTTGGTTTCTCCTCAGAGAAGAGGATGAGGATGTCAACACTCCTTTCATCAGCCATATGACAAAATAAGTGCTGAGTTGACATGCCTGGCATGGAGTTACCTGTCTACCACACAAACCAAAAGTTACAGCAAACCTGGAGCTAAGGGAGGAAAGAATGGCACCCACTCATGTTCCAAAGGCTCCTTGCCTGCAGAGCAGGAAGACTCATCATCTTTAATGCACACCTCACCACCAACAAGTACAATTAAGTGACAACAGAGCATCTACATATATGCCATGGAGACGCAACAAAGAAAACAGCTTTTCCTAAAAGACCCCGTGGTTAAAGTGCAGTGATGATGTGAACACCTATGACTCCCTCAGCCTGGGATTTGAGGTAATGGATATCGATGCATTAAGCCCTTTTAAATTGGGATTATCTGAAGAAACCAGTTTTTGCACCAATGCTTGATGGCACATTTTAGTACTACCTTTTGTTTCCCTATAGAAAAGGCTTAAACTCCCTCTTGTGGGTGATTTGAGAAAATCCGTTTTGTAACAGAAAGACCACAGCAGAGTTTGCAAGAAATCAATCTCCCTGTTTTAGATCTTTGATTTTTCCCATGCTATGTTCCCTGAGCATTCCAAAACAGGTTGTGCGGTCTCCATCCTTGGAGGTTTTCAATACCAGACAACATAGAGACCTGAGCAACCTAATTTGACCTTACAGCTGACCCTGCTTTGAACAGGAGGTTGGATTAGAGACCTCTTGAGGTCCCCCCCAACCTGTATTATATCCTATATTCTTATGATCCTAGACGCACAAAAAGGAGAAAGCATACTCTAAAGAGAACCCAACAATAGCTACAGAAGAAGAAAAAGAAGTGTGGAAGCATATTAGGAACTGCATCCTACTCTTTATTTATTCGTTCCAAACGTAGTTGACATCATCATCTGCTGTTGAAGATTTTAGGCAAATTACTATAGGAAACATGGAAATGTACTTCGCTGTCCTAATTCCCAAGACAGACGAAGAGAGGCTAAGAATGAAACAGAAGTAGAAACAAATATATAGTATAGGGTTGAAACACACTGACAGCAGCATCTGAAGTATTATCTCAAGAGCCTGTTCTTGTATCTCAAGATACTTTGGTACCCCAAAGTGACCACAAACCGTAAACTCAGGCATATGTACTGCTAAATTACAATTTTGATTCACCACAGCCTAATTCTTAAAATACTAGTGTAATTCTGAGCATCAATATTTACTTTCTAAAAATAAATAAAACAATACATCTACATAATGTTTTACATCCACAAGTCTCAAAGCACTTTAGAAAGTCAGAGGAGCACTACAGATCCACAGAGGTTACAACTGTTTGCTTAAAGTTATAAGGTCAGGCAAGTGCACTGGTTCTTGTGCTTTGTTGTTGAGCTCAAATCATCTAATGAAAGTTCAGCCCAGTTGCTTTGGGTGCAACAAAATGAACATTTTATGAGATGGCAGAGATGGATACAGAAGATACAAAGGCAAAACAGAATTTACCACTCAGGAAGTGTTCGCATTCAAAGCCTATATATAAGAATAAACTCAAGAAATAAAAAGAGCATTTGAGTCATTTCTTACAATGAAGCTTTATAGCACCATAAACAAGATATCAAGGCCATGGTAGTCAAAATGCTATCCCAGTACAGCTGTACCCCTCTGCTGCACACATTTTTAACTGGAGTCAACTGCTTGTCCTTGAATTTATTTTTTTAACAACCCAGCAGTCATTTCAACTGTGGGCAAAGGGCACTATAAGCGCACGCTTACAAATTCTGCAACATGAATGAATAAAAGAATACAAGACATCCAAATCCTTCTAGATTGTATCCCATTCATAAATTAAATGTAGACCTCATCCCCTAAAGTTATTTACTATAATGTGGAATGGTAATTATGTTGAGTGTTTCCTCTCGGCAGATCTAGATTTTGCAGCTTCCTCACCTTGCTCTCCTCTGCAGAGTTTCTAGATTATACCCTGACCTTCTGTTCAACTGCATTCACATTGTCAAACCTTCCATGGCAATTTAGTCCTCTAATCCAGCTCCAGTGCAAATAGTGTGCATCTTCGTGGCACTTACATTCTCTCTCATACGAAAGGACCTTATATCCTACTTCTAATATCATCTGTTTGTCCTTTCAGCCATGTGGGGTGTTATATTACAGTTGTCTTGGGTTCCCTTTGTGATAAATTTTCTCACTCCTAAATGAACAGTATGTTTGTCCTACTGTCTAGGGGTTACTCCCTTTTATTCCCAACATCTATGAATGGTGAGTTGATTGGACAGGAATATCCAAGTCTGGTTTAGTTGAATCTTAAATGGAAAAACAGTTATGTGAAAGCAACACCCCATTGCTGGATTGTTCAGTCACACAGAGGGGAACAAATTTATTTTAAAAATATTATTCTTTTTCCTCCACCAGAGACACTAGCTATTAACAAAAAGTTCCAGGCTTGCATCATAAAACATTAGGGCAACACAATGTTATTCCTGCTTCAGAACTGCTCAGACAACACAATGCAAAACATGGGCTTCTAATGTCTCCCCATCCCTGTTCAGTCTGCATCACGGCAGTCAGTCTTTATTACAAATGTTAGAAAACCACTAAATACACCAGCCTGGTCACATGAGAGCAAGAAATTCTTCCTGAGAAAGTAACGATGTGACCTCCTGGGACATGCAATACACTTTGCTTTCAGCTCTGATGATCACACAGCATTAAGACCACTTAATGCACCCAAATACACTGTCAGACACAAGACAGACAGCTGGTGAGTTCTGACTCATAGAAACATGCCATTAGCAGCCAGGGAATGACCCTCCTTTCGTAAAACCTCTGGCAGTAGGTGCGCTGGTCCCTGTGGAGGTTAAGCACATCCAGAAGCACTTCCTCTCGCTCTTGTTCTTTGCAAGATTCGCTTTGGTAATTAACACAGCACAGTCCTCCACACAGTGGTTAAACCCAGCAGGAGGCATAGAAATTTCAGCCTATGTTTGAAAGTTTTTTCTTAATGAACCAAGTCATTTTCAGATGTTATTGTAAAGCATAAGCAGCATACAGCAATGTCTATTTCACCATTCCTGGATCCCAAGATGCAGTTAAAAGAGGTTAAGTTCAACAGATCACTAGCTCTTCTTGGTTTGTACAATAATTAGAATGCTGATTTTCACATAGGTCTTTGAATTCATTAAATTTCTTCAATGGAATTTCTCTCCATGCGTTCCATCATGCAGAGACCTGGCAGTTTTCCCCTACAGAATTCTGATAATCTAAAACATGTATGGCTATTTATAATAGCTGGAGACGTCCCCTCTTCTTAAGACTCAAGTTCTTGTAAGCACATACTTAAATTACACTAGAACTTTAATATGGGTTTAAACTACCTACTGACATAGATCTTATTTCTAGAATTTTTTTTAATTGCAAGCAAGAAAATAATTTATCATTTCCAAAAAGTTATAAAGCACCCACGAGCAACAGAAACTGGAAGAAATCTCCATAATGACAAAATATATTTAAAATCCACAATGAAATTCAGAGATGTGGGGGGTTTATGCATAGGGCAAATTCTTTTCTCAGAAGAACAAAAATCTTTTTTACTGTAGAGGTTGTTATAGTACAGAACATTTGGCTTGAAACTGACTGAAAAGCTGGGCTTACAATTTGGTATTAAAGGACAATCAGTGACTGGAGAATACAATGAGCAAGACAGTGAAATATGAAATGCTACTTGTCAAGCTTGACATTTTATGTCTATATTTATATCAATCTCCAGGAGATGGAGTTTGCTGCCAGCAAATCCCAGCCATTAAAGCAGGATAGAACCTGCTGGAAAAGTTTGTCTGACTCAGTTTAATTGGGCTATATTTATCATTAGCATTATAGTCTTTAACATCTAACCTACTGAAATTATTTTCCTCCTTCAAGTCTTTCTAACTTGTCTAGTGTCATAAAGTCTTGTAAGGGTTTTTGTTGTTGTTGCCTTTCAGAGTTGATCGCTTTTGGCTAGGTCCGGTGCACTCCACGTTCATGACAAAACCTGAGACTGAACAAGCTCACTAGCGTGTCAACACAAGGGATCCCACACTGCACGGTACCCTGACACATGAAGCCGTTTCACATCATGCAAGGTGGGTGCATGCCAACACTTAGGAAGCACCTGCTTACAGTACGTAGTGGCATAAAGAAACGCTGCTTTTTTGGCCATAGGAAATATACATATACTCATAGACCAAATCCGTAGAGTAGGAAGCAGCTGTCCTGTCCGTACAGCAAACACCCTTTAGGACTGCTGAGTGTTGGAAGCTGCCTACTGACATCTATCTAGGACAGAAGCCCTATCGGGTGAAGAGTTTATCTTCTGTCTTCTATTTGTGAGGGGAAAATGGGTTAATGTGTCATTTGCACTTAAGCTAAGTAATAGTTTGAGACATTTTGGCTACACATAGACGCAGAGGTAATCAAAGGATGAAAAGTCTGCAGCGAATGTGCTGACAAGAGCGGGCCTCTCTGTCCGTACCTACATCCTGGTGTGTTAGAAGGTGCCTGGAGATAGGGCGATGAAAGGAATCCTTGCTTGCAAACTTTGTGCAAGAACTGTTCTGAACGCTGCATGCAACTGAGCCTCCTCTGCATTTTCAGCACAGCACTAAAGCAGCTGGCAGAGTAGTGCTGGCACAGAGGCAGCTGTTAAGGCAAGAAGAAATGAGAGTGCAAAGACTGAAGTTCCATATAAACAGCAGCTTAGGTGCAAAATTGAGGTCCTCTTTCCTTATCAAGAGACCTTTTCACTGGTAATTAAAGCCCCAGAGAAGTATGTCCCTCAAGAGGAAAAGATGGACCTGTTCAGATTTTGGACTCTGCCAACCCTGAAAAAATTGACTGGAGTAGAGAGGAGGAAAGCAGCTACTGCTAGGATGCACCGCCTCATTAGACATTTCCAGCTCTGAGAGGGGAACTGACATTAGGCTTATTGCCAAGCTTTGCCACATTAGAGGGAGAAAGCAAAAGGACACAGAAAAAACTGGGAGAAGGAAGTAATAAAATAATTTATACCAAAGGGCCAGACTCCTCATCCTCATCCCTGCACTCTACCTCCTTATTCTCCCAGAGTGAATTATATGACATAATTTAGAGTAATATGTTCTCAAGTAAACCTCAGCATCTTTCCTTTTTTTTTTCTTCTAAGTTTCAATGAAAGAATTTTATCAATGACAGCCAGAGAAACATGGCTCATACAATTGGTGAAAGGGACAAAATTTTTCTGACAAGTATGTTTTAGCATATATTACGAAGACCAAACTGGCCACAGAATGGGAACATGGGGAAAATAATTTAATTTCCAGATGAAACATTTTGGGTTTTCTCCATAGTAATTAATGTTTTTAAACTAAATTTAAGTACTCTTTAAAGCATTTTAGAAGAAAATTAAGAAAACAAAAGAAACATTCAATTTGGTATCAGACAACAGAAACAACCAATATGTGTTTCCTTCAATCCAGCTTTTTGTTTCTCAGCAGAAAATAGAAGTTGGCTTTTTTGGAATATTTTTTAGTTTGAATGCATCTTCAATCATTTGAATAGTTCTACTTTGAAGTGCCTGTATTAGACTTTCTTCTTCTCTTATGAAGTTGGTATTTACCATTAAGGAAAGGAAAACTGAATAACTGTAAAATACAGATCATAGCTCATGTCTCTTCCTGGTAGTATTGGCAATAGCCCAATGGAAAGAATATATCAGGAGAGAATTAATATAGTGTGCTCTACAGGAAGTAAAGGAAATGATTCCTTTATATCAGACTAAGTAACGTATTTTACTTCATAGTAATACTGAGACTTTCAGAAGTACTCACTGCAAGCCTGTGCCAGCTTTCAAAACACAGACTGCGTAACATACCAACTCTGAAGGTGCCATCTGCTCCAGAGTTCTCCACTCCTGGGCCTTTTTTTCCCACTCCACGCTACAGGTCACTTTCTCCTCCACTGTGCCAGTACACTTGGCGCACGGGTTGCTAGGATCTGGAACACCAAAACGACACAGCTGAAAACAGTCATTGTTTTTTAACAGATATTTTCAACTGCATCCTTTCAGTGATCTGGTTTATGCAAACAAACAGTTATTCTTCCATTTTGACAAGCTCTATCTAATTGATAGCCATTCCTGACTTTCATCTTTTTAAATCACTGGGTACAGCAGAAATAGCACAAGTACAAAAAAGAGATTACAAACCTTCAAATTAGCAAACTATATCATATCACACCACAGCTACGTATGTGTGTATACAGCAGACTGAAATCTCTTCTCCCTCTTTTCTACCATCCACTGAAAGTTTAGGTCAGAGTTCTCCTCCATGCTTTGATTCCTTCTCCTGTTAATGTGTTTTGCACTTGCCTCTTACCTCAATTTCCTTCTTGATCTCCAGATCACCAAACATTCATCAGAGGAGGAATCCACTTACTGTCACTACAACCAAAACCAAGGTTAGTTTCTGAGGAGCTACTGTTGTTGAATAGAACATGGGAAATTCACGTGAACGTGTGTCATACAGCCCTGGGGAAGAGCAGGTTACCAGGGCTGTAGGTGAAAACCTTGTCTCACAACCTGTGAGTAACAGAAACCTGAAGACTGGAACCGCTGAATGGCAGATGCAAACACGGAGCTTATATTTTATGCTTAGTGTAAATGCCTACTGAAAAGCTGAAATCTCCATGTGTAAATGGCACATGGACATGATTGAAAATGTTATCATATTTGTCTAACTTCTGATCAGCTGGTCTCATGCCCCATAGCTAACTAAGCCTAGATATAATTTTTAACCTATGCATAACCGTACAAGTTGAATGCATGAATGTGCAGAGGCAGGAACCACCCTGCTGGGGACTCTTTAGCAAAGAAGTAAGTACACAGTAATGTCTTCCCATAGGCAAGAGTACTTGAAAAAACGATACAGGGAGACTACCAGTACAATTCTGAGCACAGATGTGTGTAGCCAATGCTAAACAGGAACTGCTCTCACTCCTGGCCAAAGAGAACTGGGCACAATAGTTCACTGCAGAAGTGCCCAGAGCCAAGAGAGCTTCTGACAGCAGTATGAACGTGTTGCTTGTAAGCACTTTACTGACTAGGAATTTGGCACATTTAATCCTGGGTGAGGATTGTTAGACCTTCTGCAGATTGCTCAAAGGAAGTAGTTGAAAATTTGATTGCACATACGTGATACGCCATCAGCAAAGCAAAAAATATCAGCTGCAAAATCTGAACTGGAAAACGTGTATCGAACACTGATTTTGAGTATGTTGGGGGAAAGAAACTCATAAGGTACTTTAAAGTACATCATAGTATGCATGTTGCCTGGAGAGGCACAAAGGCTGAAAGTCTGTGTGAAATGTTTCTCATTTTTATGTTTCTCTGCAATCACAGTAGAAACAAATATTAAGCCTAACATCCCCACTAGCAGTGAGGCTCATTAGGTACAAGTTGCACCATTTCACTAAGAAAAATAATACATTTCTCTGTGATTTATGAAAGCCCAAAGTCAGCTGACTGCTCAGGTCTCTCCCCAGTTGTGTTATAGCTCAAAAGTTTGCAAATGGACATTTAAGACACGCTTCAAAACAATTTGTGCCTAAGTGTACATCTTGTTTACAAGAACAAACTACTGAAGCTGAGTAATAAAACTGGGAGAAATGCATTTTATAGTGGAAACACTGGCACAACTTTAATTACTTCAGTGTAACAGGCATCTCTGTGGACAGACTGTTCAGCCACTTCCAGTGTATATTAAACCTACATGAAAAAGTCAAAAGAAATCCATACAGCCAGAAATAGAAACATAAATCCCTTCCAAATGCAAGATGGCTTCAGCTGAGAAAGCTTGCAACCCATTAAGACACAGTCCTTTAGTTGAAAGGAAAGGCAAGCAGTGGTATTTCACCCATTGTCTGTGTTGATTCCGTTCTAACCAAAGTCAGAGGGAGCTTTACTAACAACTTAACAAGGAACAAGACCTCAAGTCCTTTGCAAATTGAAGACAAACAGTCATTTAGGAAATAGATTGCAGGCTTAGAAGGAAAGGCGTCTTCAGCTGCTGTATAAGAAGAGACATTCATACCAATGTCCACTCCCTAGATACAAGGCATCAAAACAGAACAAAAATAGGTGGAATACCAGTAAGGGCCGAACAATTAGCAACTTCATGGACTTTTTGCTAGTGTACAGCACAGATCCAGCCTGGGAGAGAAGCAGTGAGCCGGTCATATGCCATACTGGTAATTACACCACCATTCCAGTAGGTATACACATATTAAAGTAAATATACGACATCATGTAATAACACACTGTCATCCAGAGAACTCAACAGTATTTTGCCGATTTAATGCAACATATGAGCAATAGTGGAATAATTTCATCCACCACTGGGGTGCGTTGCAGCAACTGCTTAGCAAGTAGTAACAATGCACGTAGTAAAATCTCTATATCCAAGGGGCACACGGCACAGGCAAACCAGAATGGATTAAGAGGGCTCCACTGCCCCTATTAGCCGCATTCATTTAATGTATCTCACTATTAACTCAAGGTCCGGTGACATGGTCCCAGGCACGTGACTGACAGTCATACTCCTACCAAGAGCACAGACAGGTCAATCCTTTGACACTGGAAGACAGTCTAGTGAGGCACAGTGAAACTCTTCATGACTGGAATTCAGACAAGACAAAGGCCAACGGTTTAGAAGGAGATGTCACAGGATCTTGAATGGAGCATAAGATGTCAGGGATTGTTTTAAGCTTCCACTGTGATTTTTTTAACTGTGGCTCTATATTGACTACCAGTAAACACTTGCAGTTATTGAAATCACAGCACCGTTCCCTCCTGGCCTGTGGTGTTCCTTAGAGTCTTCTTCCTAAAATCAAGGCCTGCCCAGTACATGGAAACTGATGTGAGTTAAATGCAAGGAAAGAGACCATACACAGAAAACCAGCCACTTGTCAGGAACATGCGCGCTGCATATTATACACAAAAATAATTGCTCCTAATTCATCTAGTTCAACTAAAAAATAAAAATAAATGAGATACCAAAATAGCACTGAAGTCAGATTATTCAGTTTTATGCATATACCAAATTACTCTCATGTTGTAAATGAAAAATACATCTTGTTACTTTAAGTAAAATAATTAACAGTAATAATCCTAAAAAAGGCTTCCTGCTAAACAAGTTTCAAAATACGGCAAAAATCAAGTGAGTGGGGACTCATAAAGCAATATATCTGTCACAAAACTTCAGAACAAAATCTATATAGCTTCTTGGGGCTTCCTCATGTTACTTTAGCTATGACTAATAAGAACAGATGTACTCAATAGGAAATTGTCCTGCCGAAGCAGTAGAAATAAAACTAAAATATTTCTTTGACATAGCATACTAGAAACTGTTCTATTATCAGATAATCAGCTGCTCAACAAACATTGCATAGAGGCAAGTAATAAAAGTCATTGACTAAAGAGCCATCTTGACAGCTCTAAAGAAAGCTTGAGTAAAAGCTTCTAGAAGCGATGCTTTATTAGAGAGATTTACTAAATATATCAATATTCTCCTAAAAAGTTTATCATCATATCTAGTAATTTAAACATAGTCATCAAATTTATCTAACCTTCTAACCAACTAGACCTTGTCAACCAAGTTACATAGCCAGAGGCCATAATGGTTTAATTATTTCTATTTTCTTTCTAAATAATGTTATTGCTAGCCCTATGGGGTAACATTTTGTTGTAACTCTCCTGTTCTACTATATAATACTGCACATAGTCTATTTGGAATTACTGTTGCAATTTCAGCTCAGTCAGGAGTTGTAGTTAACCATACTGACAGTGTGGATACAATTCCTAAAATATACGGAGGTAAACACAGAAGATTTAGATCTACAGATGGAACTACACCCTCCATCACAAGGCAGAGAGTCTGAGCTCCTAGGTGTAAAGTATGGGTGATCGTTAAAATCGGTGACCCTATGCTTAACACAACATTGTTAGTAATTTGTAGTACGTGTCTGAAATCAATGCAAATTCCTTCTTTAACCACCTGTAAAATGGGCATAATAGAGCTGACCTCTCTGGGGATGCAGGCAATCTCACTCAGCAGCAGAAATCCCAGAACAGGTTGCATAATGAACAAAGCAAAAAGCATTATCCCCTGACTGAAAAGGACTTTGTCCCACATTGCCTTGTCCATGCCCTACTGGCTAAGCCTGGGTGGGAGGAGATTCCTGCCACCATGACAGACAGGCACATTCTCCTCCTTTCCCAATTTCAGGCTACGCTGTAAAATGAACAGGTACATATAAAACAGCTGGTATCTTCAGCCACCTTTGGACCGTCTCCCTTTCCACTGCCTAAACGAGTGGATAATCTCACCAGCAGTGATGGAACGGTGGTTTCAGATAACTCTGGCTTTCATTCAAAATTTGCAAAAGTCACAACTCTGCAGTAGTTTGACGGAGGCTTTTCATTTCGTATCTCATATTTTGCCTAGCAGCATCCACTCCCTCTTCTATCCTACCAAGTTACGAGGTCAAAGATAATTATTCAGAGAAGAATTTCCTCTTGCTTGAAGTCATTTAAATTTGCTGCAATGACTATTTAAATGCTGGAATGAGCCCCAGCATTTTAATGACTTTTAGGAATCCCTCTTTTCCTTCTCCCCCAAGCAATCTGTCACTGGCTCCTCTTTCACAGCAGGGCTAAAAAGCACATGGAACTGCAAGAAAGAAAAAGCCCTTATTGACTAGTTTCAAAATTCTCATTGTAAAAAGGGCCTATTTCCTACAAATGTCAGGTGTCCTGCTCGTCTTCTATTAACAGATTTGCATCCTGTGATGCAGGGTGTATCCTCATGTAGTCTAGATAAAGCTGGATTAAGGAGGTTTGTTTCTTTTTGCACATTAATGAAACATCTCACTACACCTCAACCAGCCATTCTACTGTTTGCTGCTCCTTTACGCTCGCCTTCATGCTTCCTCCGGTCCCCATGAAATAACTCATCATCCCCACTTCTGGTCTATTGGATTTTTTAACTGATTTGGCAGAAGTGATTGAGCAAATTACTTCTGAAAAGCAACAGCCCCACGCGATAGATTTCTCTCTCTGTCTTAACACGTCAAGGGCACTAATCACAGAGAAAGATTTAGCAGACAAACTCTGGAAAGATGAATGTTTATGAGCTTGTACAGTTCCTTAAAAGATACAGGACACAGAAGGAAAAGGAGGGTGGAAGAATACCAAACTCTTTGGGACTGTCAGTTGTCTAACTAGGTCAGATTTCAATGCACATCTATACTTTCTAGTTTAGCTCTTTGCTTTCTTCTTTCCCAAGAATTACGTGAGGCCCTCAGTAGCTTCACAAATGTATAGGATGCTGTACTGATTAAGCTCTCTGGCTCTGCAATCACATTATAAATCAGGGAAGGAAAAAAAATCTCTTCTAACTTGGCATGGTGATAATTAATCCTTTTCAAGCCCTCTGCCAGCAATTTAGCTTTCTAGAATCCTGCACTGGTATCCCAAATTCTGGGGAGGACGCATACAGAAGTGAAATGAGACTGGAATTATGAAGGCCAGAAATGCGTGATACTTGTGGGTTCATTTTTTTCTTTTGAACTGTGAATATGTCATTGGGATAATTTCAGTCAGTTAGCTTAAACAGCCTCATAGAGCTAGAGCGATGTCATTATTTTACATTGTTTAACTGTTGGCACCAGCCTATTCCTGTTTGATTTTGTACACTGGAGATAGTAAATTCTTCTCCCATTAAACCACTGTCACTATCTTTAAAATTATCTAAACTCATATTAATTACCCCTTTTATTTTGTGCTAGAGCTCCAAACACCTGGTGTACTCTACTCAATCCATTTAAAGTAACAAATCAGACTAATCAAAGCAGAAATACTTAATTTCCAATATCAAAAAGTTGTGTGAGAGTGAAAAATCCTGAACTTTAGGGTTGCTTAGTAGCTGCTGTTGGAAACAGTGCTCTCTACATTATTTTCCACATTACACTTGTGAAACAGTATTGCACGCATCCCCCAGAGGAAAGTAGCAACGTACATGTGAAACATTCAATAAAAGATGAAGAGCCAAAGCAAGAGGAAAGACACTGCAGGTACCTCTGAGTTTTCTGTGAGGTGGGAAGAAAGAAAATTCCTTAAATTGAAACAAACTTCTATTGTTTTCCATATTACTCTTATTAAAGCACCAATTCAGAAGAGAATCTATACTTAGTGTAAAACAGCCTAAGTACTTCCTGGACTGGAGTGTGGGTACAATAGTGGCTTTAATTATCTCAGTAAAAACCAAATGACAAATCACAGACACATAGGCTTTAAAAGTGCCTTCCAAAATGATCCACATCATTCTAGATTTGTAACAATGGTCTTCAAATCTCAAGAATTCTCCTTCTAAAATTCCAAGTATTCCATTTGCTTATAGACAAACATCTTTTTTTTGTGTAGTATGTTCTTATTTCTTCTTTTAATTTGAGACTGAGAAGAAGTATAAGTTAATTTATGCTTTTTTAAAAAAAGGTTTCTCTTACATTTTGGGTCAGGTTGTTTAATAATTTACTCACATCTATACAAGAGAAATACAGTAAACCAGGCTATTTTCTGCATACCTACACTGTATTCCAGAAGTATTTATTCCACTACTATAATCTCTACAAACACCTTCGCTGTACTGAGATTTTACAATACCTACAGAAGGTGCAACACACATAAAAGGTGAGAGTCAGGTCCCAGGGCTTTTGTTCTTGGCTGCTAGAGCCATCTGTTGCTTTGCAAGAAACCATCACCCTGCAGAAGGGCATGATTCCTTCTGTGTGAGAGGAGAGAGACAGCACTGAGAATCATAGAATCGTTTAGGTTGGAAAAGACTTTTAAGAACCAAGTCCAACTGTTTATTACTCTTCAGATAGCCTTAATTCAGTATTTTTCCTCATTAGAGTGAAAGTAGAAACACATATGTTATTTCATTTGCTCTGACAGTCAATATTAGAAGACAGTCAAAGATGAAAAGGTCTCAGCCTCAACCAATTCGAAACATGACCATATGCTATTTTCATAATGAAGCTATTTGTGCGGCCCATGGAATTGTGAAGGAATTAATCACAGCTAGCACAAGGTGCCGCTGACTTCTGAACAAAAACTTGATTAAGTGAGAATCAGTCTCTGTCGTGAACTCCTGAAAGATCTGGTAGAAAGTGGGGATGAATAGATTGTACATAATGAATTCTAAGGCTGTGAACTGATCTATGTTGATTAAGAAAGTGAAATCAAAGCGAATAAAAACACGGACAGAAATAGCACAATGGCTTAGTGAATCATAGCTTTCATCTCTGACCAGCATGTTTCACTTATGATACGATGAATGAATTGCACAGTCTCGGCCTCGTCACCGCTGCACTACAGTCCGTATCACGGTGTTTGCACAAAGGACGGGACTCCCAGGGGGCCACCGGCAGAGCTGTGTGGGCATCCGGGACTGGAGTCACGCGGCTCAGGCCAGGGGAGACATGTACCAGCAGAGGTGACCGGGCAGAATGGGGAAAGTGGAAATGTGATGAGTCAGGACTGGAAATCACCAGAGACGTGCACAAGAAATTTCCACAACCTGTGACCAGCTCTAAGCAAGACGTTAATGCTCTCATGTTCAGACTAAGTACAAATAATTAAATATTTCAATAACAGCTGAATGGAAACATATACCAATACATTGACTGCTGAGCTGCAGCTTCTTACCAGCAGTCTGTCCTAAAAATCTCATCATTAAAGGCAATGATTAAGACAGAAATGTCACCTTACATTTATACAGCAGTTTTCATCCTGAAGCACGTCATTAACTATCTTTCCAAAGATCACTTTGCAATACTGATTTTGCTGTATTTATCCTCTGTCTACCCAAACCAGAAAAAAGAGGCAGATTGTACTCTTTTTCAAATCTCATCAGATAAAACCTTAAACTGTAGTTTCCATAGAAACACATCATGGGTCTCTCCATCTCTCTATCAAACCTGTTCATAAACTTTCAGCTTTACTTAATGCTAGATTTTCAAACCACCAATTAGCTCTTTCATTATTTAGTGCTTTTCCAGTCTTTTGTGCTTACATTAAATAAAGGAAGTACAGCTGGACACAGCTGAACCATGTCACTGTTACACGGAGTGTCTCGCTCTCAACTTGATCAGTACAGTCCATCTCTGAGGTGGCAAAGTAGTAAAGAAAGGGAGTAAGGGGCAGTGACTTCGTTCACCCACACATAGCCTGTCAGACCAGAATGAATGCTCCCCGAAGCCTAAGGACAATATCTGAACTACGTCGTCATTGTTCTAGTGAGCCACAAGCTTTTGTGGAAACCTGCATGACTATTTCTAATTGCAATATGAATCTGAGGCACCGATCTGCCTCACTGAAGGGAACAGACTGATAAAAGAAAAGAAAAAGGCAAAAGAAGAACCACAGCTGCCAGGGACAGGGGAACAACAGGGAAAATAATATTTTTCAGTAATCTAGTAAAATCTCCGAGTGTCAGTCCAGTACCATTTGCACTTAAAATCTCCTGTCAAAGGTTGTTACAGATATTTGAGCCTCATATGAACCCTGACTACAGAAAAAACAATGCCACACAAATGATCAACACAGTTCTGGGACATTTCATGAACATTCTGACACAAGCATATTCTATATAAAAATATATGTATAATATTTATAAGCAAAGAATGATGCTGTGTTTACAAAAGGTATAAAACCGATCTGTACTTTAAACCCAAGGATTACCTAACCTTTCAAAAACTCCGCTTTGCATGCTGTTGCCACAGGTGTTTCCTTCTACAAAAGCACATAAATATTATGGAATCCTTGTTTTGGCTCATAATATTTCTCCCATTTTGCATACCCATGGGTATTTGGATGATCCAGGGATGATTTACAATCATTTCGCAGACCACCTTGCGATAGGCAACAGGCTTAGAAATAGTAGCATCCATGGTGATGTTTACGTTCTCTACAGTCAACCTGGCACTTTCCCTTTGTGTACGCGGTGAGGCTTGTGCGTGGAAAATAAACACCCCCGTGCGCACTGGCCTGCAGCCTATTAACGTGACTAATACCACTCGCCAGAGTCTACTGCCACTGACCCCCAGCTCAGAGTCAATTTTGTTGTGAATAACAAGTGAAGTAATACAAATGTTTGTCTTTATTTCTTTAGAGTTGCCTTTAGTTCTTTTATGAATCCAATAGAGTTGAATCACTGCTGCCAGGAATGTATTTGCAGCAGAAAACGTCCTCAGAGGCTTTGTTACTTTTGTCATTAGATTTAGATTATACTGTTTGTCCTGAAATGCTTTCAGTGTCTTACCCAGTTATTCTATTTTAAAATATAGAACTATTAAATACACAAATAGTGTGAAATGTGCAGCGCTTTAGTATCTTTTTTTTTCAGTAATATAATCTCTTATTCTACAACTAACTCTTTCAAGCATGCCAGTGTCTTGGAACGCAGTTCTGCTCCTAAATTCTAGGGATGTAGTAGTTCCAACCTCCAGGCTATCTCAGTGTGAGACAAACTTGTAATTTCAGTAACATACTACAGGAGGATTTCTTCTGAGGCTGGGTCTCTTGAATAGTAAAGTGACATTCCATTGCTGCTTTAAGGCACCTTGACAACTTTGATTTGTTTTAGTAGGTTTACTTTTTTTTTTCTGTGTTACCTAAGGCTTTTTCTGTTTTGTTAAACACAAATTTTCTCTTTTGCCAAACCTACAGAAGCAAAGAAATCATTTTATTGAAAAATCAAAAAGAGCACTGGCTGGCCAGATGAATTCTGGGTAAGACCAGGAATGACAAGTAAAACCTTCGTGCACATGACTAGCGTATGAAATGGCAGAGGGAACAGGAAAAAGGTTTCACAAGAAACTTTTCTGAGAGCACTGGGAAATTTGCAACTGTTATATCCTTTTTCTTTTTTCTTTTTTTCTGACAGTTCCTTCTGAAGGGGAAGTTCAACACAATGCCAACAAAGCTGGTTCCTGCACCCCTCTCCCCACAGCATCCAGCCAAAGGATGAGAGGAACGTGGTGTGAGGAGCAGCAGATCGCCCTAACCTGGCTCCAGGGCCATGACAGGAGATCTTACGCTGCTAACAAGTCGTGAAAACTCAGTCCTCTACCTCTTTGAACCATAATACATACTTCAGAAAAAAGAATTATTTCCAATATATTCTCTTTAGGCAAATATCATCAGCAAAGGCAGTTTAATTTGACTTTGATTTGTATTTGTGGACCCAAATATCCCTTAACACGATGTATGGGAGAATTTAAAGGAGTTCGTTTTGTAGAATTTGCTAGATTTCTAAAATACATCTAACGCTCATAGACAGTTTGGAAGCAAAATAATTTGCTGAAAATTTGACCAGATTTTCTTTATATTTTTAATAACGAAAGCATGCTAGGTCAGAAAAATAAAAAATAGTACGCATATTATCCTACATACTACTTTGGTTCAAAGCTCAAGTGTCCCCAGCAGCAGCAACCGACGGGAGAGACGGGCTGCTGGAGACCCCTACTCCTTCCTGTTACAATACACGTACAGAACCACACAGACTCAGTCTTCCCTCAGGACAAGCTTTGCTCTGAACCGTCTTTTATATGTATTCTGTAAGTGCAAATAACGTGAAAATAACGAACCTCCCAGACTCAAAGATATTTTAAACAATGTATCTTTTAATGTGGGAGAAATTATTCTGTTTAAAGAGACCCGATTTTAAAACATTCCTATTTTGGGATTATTGATTACAACATACACATATTCTATTTCCACTTAAATAATCCCATGATATAAAAATAGGCAACTAAATGAAAGGCAGACTTTTATAACGTGGGAAATGTTTGTTGAACTAGCATTCTGGTTTTCATTAGTTTTAGACGTTTTAGGAGAAACTGATTCAAAGCAGTGTTCTTCAGAATAAAACTAAAATATATGTAGACAGACCTACTGCAAATGTATAATGTTAAGTAAAACAGTTCTCCAGAGACCTAGCTCCAATTCAAAATTCAACAAAATATTCAAACATATATAGTAAGAATACAGTAGGCGTCCTAACATACTTAAAGTTCACCCTTAAAAACTCTGAATGGTAAACAGCAATGGAAAACAATGTTTGTAAGAGTCCGTTAAAGTTTATTGTAAACTGGGAAAAGCACAATAAAATAAAGCACAATAACCCACCTCGTTACCAAATTGACACGTATAATCCCTGTGAGAAGCCAACAACACACAACACTTTATAAGCTTAGAAGAGCGCGTGTATAACTGGAGTTCCACGTAAAATTTGGTATAGTATGAGCAGCTCCAATGGAATTCAGAAGCTAAACATTCCACGTCCAGCAACTTTTTAAGATAAGTATCAAAGACAGTTTCAGCAATAGCCTTTGATATTATTCCTTAATCATTATGGACTACAACTTACTTTACTAAAAGAAAGGGTTTTAAAACAAAGACTGAGGTGACAAAAATCAATACACTTAATACATGTGTCAGACAAGACTGCCATGGGTAGCAGTCGTGGTTAATATCACGCTGACATCTAATGGCAGCTTTGGATACTGCTCCCAGATTGTTCTACTTAAGAAAAGAAATCACATATTGATAAACAACATATGGCAAATAAATATACTAATTGTAGAGTATTTCTCTTTTGAGAGATAACAGAAAGCTGCAGCAACTGCCCACACAAGAAACAGAAGAGGTGTTTCCAAGGCTGATACACCTCACACAAACGCTCTAATTAACTGCCTACCAGACACATCAGAATGCAAGGAAAGGTTAAATAAATGCAGGCTTTACTACAGAGTAATACTGAGGAGTTACTGTTGACAGGAGCTTCCATATTTGAAATCAAACTGACTTATGTAAATGACGAAGGCAAAATCCAATGAAATTTTTCTCTTCATAAGGCCTAGAGATTGATAAATCAATTTTCAAGTCTGCTGTTGTCTTCTAGCCAGACAAAAATCAAGCTCTTTAATTCCTTCATTCATTGAACCCAAAATTAGAATGAGAAGACATTCAGATATTATTATTTTGTAAAGGTTACATTTTTCATTTTTTTCTTTTCATACTTAGTCTTTTAGGACTTCACAAGCCTTCACAGTGTGCAGAACGCATCTGATTTAACTCTCTAACTCAGATCCATAGAGGTGTCTCACTAGTGTGTGGTAAAGGACTTCTGAGTTACTACGACTACTTGTTATTAACCCTGATGCTTTTCTTAACTTCTGTATTTAAGGAAAAACTAAAATTGTATTAAATAACATGATAACATCACTCAGTTCACACAGCTGAAAGGAAAGGAGAGGGGACTTCCTACGCTGGTTAACTCTCTAGAAATCACCTGTGCGAAGCGCAGAACGGGAAGCAGTAGGTGGCAGCAATTACCCACAGAAGAGAAGTATCGCTGCCCACCACCGCCCTGGGGCTTTTCCAGCTTCGCTGGCAAACACCCAAAGACAGTAAAATGAACGGAATGAGGGTCCGTCTAAAATTACATAGAAGGCTTTCTCTTCTTTGTGCAAAATGCCAACATAAATTTGTACATAAGTGCACAACGTGTTGCTGAGATATTGCAGCTTTAGATGAAGTAAGGCTGCCAGCCTTCATGAAGGATAAAGGTCTTAATTGTGTACTTCTTACTTTAATGACAGGGCAAATGAATAGGTGCTTCCTCTTCTTTGCTGAAATAAGGTAAACCAACGTGGCGCATTTTTTAATGCTCAATTCATATTCATTTTAAAAGCACTTATCTTATTATTGGCACCAGCTTAGATTTTTCCAGTGCCAAATTTGCTACGGGTGATGAGTAGATAAGCTATGAGGAACCCTTGTCACCCAGGAATGGGAATACATACATATCTTTGTTATGTTTAGGGTAACTGGGTGATAAGACTCTTTCTCTCCTACTTCTTAGATGCTTATTCTAAATGCATTGCTTTTGAAAGAGGAAGACAAGAAAATGTGGCTCAGCTCTGCTGTTAACATACGTGCCATCTTACATACTATTTTATGAGATTTTTTTAATGACAAATTTTAACTACATACTTTTCAATCATTCATATAAAAGAAATATTGTGAATGTTTCCTTAGATACTAACAATGAAAATACTATATCCCATGAGGCACTTAGTCATTCATTTTCTAAGTAACAAGGTAAAGAACTGGGTGACATTGCTGTCCTTGGACCTGGTCTCTTTGGAAGAGGACTGAACTGTTTTCATACAATGAAACATCGGATCAGGGAATCCCATTAATTCTAATTTAATTATAACATTACAATATTTACTACTCATAGTCAAATATCGTATCGCATTGCAAGCTGCTTCATGGTATTTGAGAGCTGTATGGAGATGACAACTTGAGCCTATGTAAGAGTAAGAACGATTCTTTATCGGTTCTCACTTGGACAGCTCAAAGGTTCTCTCTTCCTTTTACACATTTCAAAGGATAGCCCTCCGTGTTAAATACACACAGCAGTTTTGGACATTTTAGCATTTTCTTCCATCTTTCTTATGGATGGTTTGCATGGTAGGGAAATGGAAAGAGACATGATGAATTCAGAGAAGCATCTCAGCAAAATCGCCTTAAACATTAGCTTGCAATCGCACTGCTCATGGTTAGACATTTTAGCAGGCCAGTAAAACTGCTGCTGGTGGAACCACTTTCATCCGTAGCAGTTTGTCCACTGTACCTACTCAGCGGATAAAGAAAGACAGAGCCTACAAAGTTGTTTACTTTTGCAAAAGTATAAGCGCTCACACAAAATTGTAGACAATAGAACAAAACAAAAATATTGAGGAATTACTAATATCAGAACAGCAGGTGTCAGCACTCATAAATGCATTAATAGCAACCCTCCATGAGCATCTAAGCAAAGATAAAGGACAGAAGGGACTTTTAAAAGGTCATAAGCAGTTAAGGATCTTGAGAGAGATTCAGTCTTTAGTCTCATATACTGCTAATCTGGATCAGTCTGAAATCAACTAGCAAAACTGTGGTAGCAGGAGCTCCTGCCAGCACCAGAAGGACTGTTTATTAGGTATCTTACTCTCCCTGGGAAAAAGTGTGGGTCTTTCACTGATGCTGTTCATATCACTCAGAGACTTCAAGAAACAGGACTGCATTTCAGCATTCAGCGCTCCACTCTTGCACGCATTCTGCTCAATCAATCACGCTGCCTAACCAAAAACTTTGCTCCCCTGGCACATAACGGAAAGCAACATCCAGGCTACCTCCAAGGAGTTGTCTAACCACAGAATTACGATATCAACACCTAAAATAAATCTCTGTATCTTCTAGTAGTCTAATACCGTTTTTTGTTCATAGGTTGCAATGAGTTTTACAAAGAAGCCAGCAATTCCACACTATCAGTACAGCAAAGCAATACAATAAATGAGTTTCCACGTGCCTGTCCCTGCCCATTAATTACCAACATCCCATACATGAATAAAGGTTAAAGAATTTAATGAACAAAGGTTAAAGGCTAAAGAATAGCCATGATATAGTCTTCCTAATCCAGCCCAATATAGAACTCAACCTTGGATTTTTTTTCAAATGTGACAATCTTTATGACACCTAGGATGTAATGACTGTATGCGTAACGATGTGTTTCTGCACACACCTTGTTTCTGTGGGATGAACCTTGTAGAAAAGCAGCAGAGATCACAACTATGGTGTCTTCAAAAAGGGATGAAAGCTCCAAACTCTCCATTGGTGTCCTGCAATAGGTCAGGAAGAAAAGCAGTAATACCTGAAACTTGAGGTGAATTTTTGAAAAGCAGTTTTTTTCTTCAGGATTGTTTTAATTCCCTTCCCATTTTGGACACGTACTTCAGCATAATCACAGAAAGAAATATGGCGTGCCTTAGCATCTTACTCCTCAAATGGAGTGGTTAAACGGTAAATCTTGTCAGTTTGAAAGCTGCTCCTTATTCGTCCTTTTATGTGAGACCATACCTCACCCACTAAAACCCATCAGCTCCCATCTGTACGTTAAACTACGCAAGGCCAGGGCACAGCCCGCACTCTCCGGGGCTGCGGGGGCCTGCTCACCTCAGGCGTTCCGCCGCCGCCCGGCCCGCTCTGCGCTCGTTCGCGCGCCCTTCCCTCCTTCCTCTCGCTCCTCTTCCCGCTCCCCTCCTCCTGCCCCGCTCCGACGGCCCAACACTTCTGCCTTCGCTTAACGCCCCTTCCCTGCCTGCTTCCCGTGGCCGTTTTCCAGCTGCTGCCCGTCCCCCGCCACCCGACTCCCGTCGCTGAGGGGCGAGTGACCGCCGCCACAGCCGCCCCCTCCACATCCCCTCAGGCGGCCTCGTCTCCTCAGGTGGCGGGGGGAGACGCGGGGGGGCGGACACGCACCGCGCAACCGCCGCGGCGCCACCCTCGCGGCGGCCGCCCCGCGGGCCAGGGCGGGGCGTGGCGTGGCGGGAGCGCGGGGCTGGAGGCAGCTCGCGCTCGGCGGCAGCTCGCGCTCGGCGGAGGCAGCTCTGAGGGGACGGCGGCAGCGGCCATGGCAGACCACGAAGCGGGGATGGCGCCTAAGGCCCGGCGGGCGCAAGGTAACTGCGGTAGCGGGGAGCGGGGCTGTCCCCGTGGGGCAGCGGGGGCACGGCCCCTCAGCCGGTCGCTCCCCGCGGGCTCCGAGCCCGGGCCGCCTTCCTGTCGCTTTCCAGTTTGCTGTTTCGGTTTTAATTATTATTTTATTTAGTCGCTGAGGAAAGTTCGCAGATCCTTCACCAAAGTTAATCCCGCGGAAAGAGCGAGGAGCGGTTCCGCCTCGCCTCCCGGGCAGCCTCCCGCTTTCCTCAGCCCCCAGCAGCTCCGCGGGCCCCGCCGAGGAGCGGCCTCCCCCGGAGCGTTCCCGTCCGTTCCCCCCCCCCCGCGGCCTCAGCGCAGGCCAGGCCCCTCCGCGGCTTCCCCGGCTAACGGCGGCTTCGCGTCTCTGTAGAAATAGCGGTCGGGAAGGTAGGAGAGCAGCGCTGAGAGTTGGCCCCAGTTGCGTAACTTGGGATTTTTTGTGTGTTTTGTTTTCCTGTACGGTAACTGGGATCGCTAAGGGGAAAGCCAAACAAATAATTAAGAGCATAGTCAACAGAAGTAATCCCGGAGGCACTGCAGCAGTAAATGAGAACAAAAAGAATTTGGGGACTGGCTGTTTACACCACTAGCACTTTTCACCTGAGCAAAACGTTAGATAGGTGTGACTGGGAGGAAGCAGTAAAAGTCAATTCTGTTTCCTCAAGTGGAACAATGAAACCGTAGTTAACTTGTACTTCTTGCTATTGTTATTCTAGTGGGTTTTGGCCTTTCAGTTAGTAGGTGTGAGTGTAACCCAGGTCAGGAAGTTTTGGCGATGATGCACTAAAATAACACAACTAACAGTTTCTGTCACTGGAAGCTGGAGCGCTTTCCTGTTACTTGCGTTGTTCAGAAACAGACTGCAGAAAAGTCATGATTTATTTTACGTTTTTGTCATTTGCAACTGGAGAAGGAAATGTATTTATAAGATCGCTTTATATACGAAGGCTTTGGCTAGGTAATCTGAGTTGATGTATAAATAACTGTTGTTCTATTTGGGCGCCATGCCTAATGGCACATGCTAGTTCTTGTATCCTTGGAGAGGATCTACATTTCATTCTGTAAGTATGTTAGTTATTAATACCCAGCAGTGGTCACTCTGATGCTAACCTTGCTGGGGACTCAGCAAGCCTTTCGCTTTACGTGCTACTGAGGTGGCTTCTTCTGTAGTTACTGTGTGATGTGTTGTTTTGCAGGCTAAAGCTGACTCCTGGTTATTTTTGTCATAATAAAGTATCTATGGAGTAAATGGCATTAGATGTAATTTTGCTTATTAGATGTAATAATTTTGACTATTTCCTATGTGCAATGCTTTGAGAAGCATCCGAAAAGACATTTAGTTCTCGTCGAAAGTAGTATTCCTTATTATTCCCAATTGTTTGCTAATTAGCAAACAGTTGAATAACTGTCGTAGAATAACCCCTTCAGTCATTCTCAGACTATCCTGGATTTGACCGAGCAGCATGGAAGTGCAGATCTCTGTCTAGTATTGCTTGCCTCGTATTCAGTCCAGCTGATCTCCCATACGCATCTGGTTTTAAATCCGGTGGGTGGTTTGCGCGGTTGTGGGGGAAGAAGGTCCCTTCCTCTCGTGGTACCTGGGAGTCTGTCAGACTTCTGTTATTTGGCAGCGATGTGCTTCTTCAGATTGAGTAGTCTTTGCAGAAGAAAATAAATTGCAAGTGAAGTGTATGCCACACCTCAAGTGGTAATGAGAACTTCCCCCTTCCATCTCAGCCTCCAGCACTAAGTGTTTATTATAAATTGTTAATACTGTTTGATGATCCAAATGATAATTCCTTGCTAAAGTAACGGTAACTGTTCCAGTCAGCCCTAAAGGGATCAAAGGCTGATTATTTTTTTTTGTAATATTCTTTCTCCTTGTGGTTTATTTCTTAAAGAGGTATGTAATCTATTGCAGACTGTCCACAAATAAGATTCCTCTGATTAAATTCCAGGTGTGAGTGTTTAATACCTTGATAATAAAAAAGTAAGAATATCTCAAGTATTTGAACTGAAGCTGTAGGGGTATATGAGAGAGTGTTTGGCACTTTAGAAAATCAAGCAAGAGAGAACCAAAGTTGAGTAGCTATAGAGTTACTGCAAGTTTAAAAAAATGGACTTTCTCCTGTTGGTGCCTCATCAGCATCTGCAGCATGGAGAACTGCTTCACGACTAACTTTTAATTAAGCCTTGCAACTCTTCTGGGTCAATAGTTGCTTCTAAATCATAGCTATTCATAATAGCTGAAGTTGCTAAAAGAGGTTATTAAACATTTGATTTAATAAACTATTAAAATACTAATACTACTTATTTTCAAGTTACTTGGATTTATTTTTAGGCTTTCTGGTTTTTATAGCTCATATTCCTATGTAGATATAGCTAGTTCAAATGTACTTTTTCAGACTGAAAGTGATAATTTCTTTGCAAATTTACTGATGTTTTCATAATTAAAGAATATTATTTCTTAACATAAATTATTGCTATGATTAATAACAGTTCTATGAATAATAGTAACAGCTGTAATACAATCATCCGTTTGTCTTTTTCTTTCACGATTATATTTTCTAGGCCTTGTCTCTGCAAGTCGTAGAGCCTCTAAAATGAGGGACAGCTCCCAAGAGCAACAGCCGTGGGGAAATGCAGTGTACTTCTGTATGTTTTTAACATCATCTGAGTTTTTGGTGGTGTCTCTTTTTTGAAGCCATTACATTGTTTTTCTCATTGCTTTTTCAGCAGCTGCATACATTACAGTATATTAATATTTAAATATATATCCCCTGCAATGACTGTTAATGATCATGCATCTGTTGTATGAGCAAGGTTTGGTTTTGCTTGTTTGTTTCTTTGGGAGGAGTAAATTGCATTTCTCCTTTCTGAGTTTGATTATATAATGGTATCAGAAGTGTCACATGGGGAGTCTGGCTCAGGGAGAGGCAAAACCCTGTTCTCTGGAGTTCCCAGGCAGAGCTCTCACTACAAAACCGTGTTTCCTTATTTCTTACTCTAGTTCTCTTTAGCTAGTCTTGAATGCTACAGATGTAGCTAAGAAATAAAAGACAACTTTTTTATTCTTGCTTTGCCTCTGGATCACAAAATATGCTGAAAGTCTGTTTTCAGTAGTTCTCTAGTTGTTTTGTGGGGACTTAGTGAAAAAAGTATCTCTTTGAGCTGTTCTTTGACACTGCCTGCCAAAAACAAAGACATGTTTTACCTCTGTTAGAAGGTGCACATATGTGATGGGTGAAAGAGGGCTGGGAGGCAGTGTGCTGTAGCCAGCACTTAGGGTGGTGTAAAATCTCTTTTTCAGCCCGTTGGGTGGGATGTGCATCGCCTGCAAGAGGTGCATCAGAGGCTGGGGGTTACACCCATCTGTCAGTCTCGTTTCAGTGCTGTTCAACTAGCAGCTATTTCGCATGCAGTGCCGATGAGCCTGACTGAGAAATCTGGCAAGAATGGCCAGTTGATGAAGTTATCCAAGGCCCACGACTGAGATGTTAAAAAAAATCGCAATAAGAAAGCCCGTTCCACAGATGCCAAGCATGTTTCTTGTATTTCATATATTTTTTCATGAGACAGCATCTCTCTTGCTTTTTGTATTGTGAAATACACCATATGATGGGACAATCATTGTTGCTAAATAAAGTGTGCTCTTGCTAAATCTTGAAATTTTACATTATTTGAGTTGTGACTTCTACCTCCATGTTCAACAGGGAAGCAAATAGATAATTTTTTTTCCATGCTGCAGTTCTGGTAAGAGCAGGTAGGTGGTTGGTGGTGAAGACTTGATGTTAAACTGTAGAGTAGAACTGAAGCAGGATCCTCAGCTCCTCCTTAAAAATTTAAAAAAGTTTTAAGTAAAAGAGAGAGGGAGACTTTTCATCCTTATCAGCATAGATTGTGAATACTTTTATAGTTTTAGGCTGACTAATACCTTGTTGCGAAATGAAAGGTAATGTTCCCTTCACTAATGAGTTTACAGATGTTGCTTAATGCTGACAGCTGCTTAACACCGATATGTGTAGGTAATGCATTTCCTTGACTTTCACAGAAGACCTGGAAATTACTCCTTTAATCTGGTGTTTCCACTACGTAATAATAAACCCGTGAGGGAATATCTTAAGGTAATTTTCCATAGAGGAACTCTAAAACGACACATGATATTACACGCCCTTGAGGGTTATTATTCTGGCATGTGACAGGGATACAAATTATAGATAAGATAGCCAACTGGCTTCAGAAGCTTTGAGTAACATCATAAAGCTCAAGATACTCTGTGAGACAAAAACTTGCTATTCTCCGCCACCTCCATATTCCATCTTACTTGCAAGGATAGGAGTAGCTCTAAGACCCACAATCGGTAAAAAAGAGGACTAGAAACTTCAGTATTGGTTCCCAGTTATTTTGCTGACTTCTGTGACTTTAGTCAAATATTGTGGATCTAAATTTGCCTATTTGCCATTACTCACTTTCAAGGTTAGTGATACCTAGTGACTGATCTGTTTCACTTCTCTCTTTATCCAAGGCCTACGCTGCTAATGCTGAGTTCAGTTGTGGGCACAATAAAATGCTTAATCGTGTATCTGGAGTTGTTAAAGTCAATGGATATTTTCCAAAATCAAGGTTTTGCTGTATAATAAAATGAGTTCTACTTGAAATAACTATTAGGGTGGAGACTTGGAGACTTATTTCTTATAACTGGCCAGTTTTGCTGTACAAATTGAATTGTAGTTGTGTTTGGTGAATACAGAAAACGGTTCACTATATAATTCCAGGTAGAACTAAACTAAAACTTCAAGATTCTTTAATGCAATTTCTTTCTCAGCAAGCTGGTGAATGCAGTCCATTCGAGACTCTAGTCCTTTAAGTATTTGTGGCATTGATCAAGTTTGCATATTTGCAGCACTGTAAGGGGGGGATTTACAGTTCAGCAAAATCGGGAAGTGGGGTCCTGAAGCAACATTCTTTCATCTAAATGTGAGAGTTGTGTTTTTCTAAGCTTTGTGGGCGCTTCTTGGTGTTTCGTACTTTGGGCTTTTTAAATGGTGGAGTGAGAAGGATGAATTTCAGTATCTCCACAGTAGGAATGCGATGGTTGTGAGTGCTCGGTTTCACCCTGGGATATCCCCGCTTGGCAATGGGCTCCTGGCAGGCTGTTAGGAGCCTTAGCTGGCAGGATAAGAAACTTCCTGTAGCTTTATGGACACTTCCCAGAGCGTCCACGTTCTGTCACAGTGCGTTGCTTTTTTTAGCTGTGTAGTATTTGAAACCACTAGCTCTTGTTAGTTGCTAATTCTGGAAATACCTTCAGTGCGTGTCATTTCATGACAGAGAAATGTCGTGTTTGTTTTCGAGGCATAAGGAATCTTTGGCCAACAAATGCTTTACAGAGACTTTATTTCATGTCCAGTTAATCTTGCACTGCATCTTATCCTACTTCCTAGATACAACAGTTCTGAGCATGGTGGTTTTCTTAGATCTGCACCTATGACAGCTGGAACATAAACCAAATTCTAAATGTCCTGTCACTAGAGTTGATAAGTCATGGGGTGCTTAACAAGTGAAACGCAAACAAGTGTTGCTCTGACTTCTTTAGACAATAAAAGAACAGGATTTCTACTGCTGCCTGGTGGTCATTCTGCTGGAGAAAACTGGGGAGGAAGAAGGCGCTTGAGAGTCTATACTTAAATGTTGGCATACTTAATTCTGCGTAAGTGTTACTTGGACCGCATTCTGTCCTCAGCCATTTTGTGCAACTTCTAGAGACTAGTGAAAATGAAAGCAGAATTTGGCTTTTAATTTGACTTCTGATCTAAACCTAATGAGTTTGGCCAGAGGAGTAGTGCTAGCAGTGGCTTATGTCAAGGAATATTCAACATAAATATCCCATTGTAGGCACTTTCTTTAACAGGCACTCTTGGTTTTAAAAATCTGAAAATGTCTGCTCTTTTCTTGCAGATGACTCCGATACTGGCCTTGGTTTTTGTGGCTGGATCCTGGTGATCACTTCACTTTTTTTCACTATTATTACATTTCCTATATCAATCTGGATGTGCATAAAGGTAAAATTGTTCACTGCTAAGTTGGATTAAAACTTTAAGCAATGCAGATACTTCCTAGTGGTTACTATTGCTCCCTATTTTATTTGTTTTAAACACAAATTAATCAACTCTATTCTTTCTTGAGCTATAGCAAACAGTATATAGCAGACCCCAACATTTCAGTGCATTAATCTTCAAACCAAAAAGAAAAGTGCTATTACAGTACTTAGTCAAAATGATTTTTGCATTGACATCTTTAGTACATCTACCCAGTTGTCATTAGTATATAAAACAGCTTGGAAGATCAGAATAGTTGCAAGAATGCATAATTACTCTTGGAGGACTGATATTTTAAATATTTTTTTTTTTTTAAGGAGATCTCTCCTTCTCTATATGTGTGTGTAAATAAGAAGTATGTAAATATAAATTTATAAGTATGTACATATATGTGGCTGTATGTGACAGATTCTTAGAGAACGTGTCATCTGTGATCACTTTGAGCTTGATGTTTTCAGTTTCCAGACGGGAGGAAGTAATTCCTGCTTTGTTTTGGCTAATATGCCACATGAGAATTAGAGCTGGAAAAACCTCTGCTGGGTCACATATACTGCACTTTGTTTTGTTGTTGCCAGGATATTCCTGATGGCTGCATCTAGCACTTGGTCCTGCCCAGATAAAAGTGCTCTTGCTTCTGCTGCTGATAGATCATGCCACAGTCTGAAGAAAATTTCTTGTGGAATATTGTCCTGCTTCTTCCTTTAGCTGTTTGCTTTTTGACAATAAAGTTTAGGCTAAAAAAAAAGCAGCCAATATAGAAATGAAATGCAATGTATGTTACGTTTGAGACTCAGGACTGTCTTAGACTAGTGTGTACATAGTTTGGAATCCATCGTATGGCTTCTGGAAACCCTTGCATGACATCCAACTATTTATTACAGATTATAAAGGAATACGAGCGAGCCATCATATTCAGACTTGGACGCATCTTAAAAGGGGGAGCAAAGGGACCAGGTATGTCCTGGAGAGCATTCTTAATATTTGTTCTAATTAAGTCATTGGCAAAATAATAGCTGTCTGGAGACATTGCATTAGACTGGCGAATGGATTTCTCAAGAATTTTGTAACTTCCAGTAAGAGGATATGTTACTTTATATGAAGAAGACAGTAAACTAATTATCTGTGAGCCTTACCCAGATCTCCTTAGTTAATGCGTGGTCTTCAGGTAGAATCAAAAGCACAGAATGTCAAGGGAGGAGTAATGCCATCAAATGTGCCATTTTTAAAAAGTAGTGTAGTATGTCAGTTAAAACCCAGATGGTCTGAAAGCCTTGATGTTCTTCAAAAGAAATAGAAGCAATTAAATTACTTGATAGTTTTGAAAAGTTTCCTGTGTATATTAGAAATTCTGATGAGATCCGAAAGAATGTTACTTTCGGCTGTTGCTCCTGCTGCTTAAAGTGGCAGAAAGGGGAAATAGCTTCTTCCTTCATTTTCATCCAGGTTTTGCAATACTTCCACATTGCTGTGAAGTTGAACTACAGCGATCCACCAGAACAGGAGGAGGTTGATAGTTACTTGTGGGGCCTAAGTCTGGCAAGCAGAAACTATGTGGGACAAATTTTCAAAAGTAGCTGTTAACAGTTCTGGGGTTTTTTTTTACAAATGTTAAAGATCTCTAAACAAGTTAGACCTGAATGAATTGAAGTTTCTCAGCATACTTTTTTGAAAATCTTATCCTGGTTTGAAAGCCACTAACGAACATGCTGCTGAGCTCGTTGCAGAGAGGGCTATACAGCTACAGTGGTTGGATTTAAGCTTATTTCAGTGGTAAGTTTCATCTATTTTAATGACCCTTTTTCTCATCTTCTTGAATGGATTTCTTTTGTACAGGTTTGTTTTTTGTCCTGCCCTGCACAGACAGCTTCATCAAAGTTGATATGAGGACCATCTCTTTTGATATTCCTCCCCAAGAGGTGAGTTTGCACTTGCCTTTGTACCTGCTGAAGTGTTGGCAGATTTTTTTTTTTCACTTTTTTTTTTCCTTTTCCCCTCTCAGTATTGGGTAGCCTGTAGTTTTAATGTAGATTTCTTGTGCAGGTTCAATGTATTGTGAAGAACGCATATATCCTTTAGGAATATCATTCAGTAAGAGAAGATGGCTGAAAGAAAACAAATTATGCTGTCCTCTAAGGACCAAATGAGATAACTTAATACTGTCTAAGAGCTAGAGTGGGAGGGGTTTGGACTGAAGACTGCTGGACTTCAGGCAACATTCTCTAATTGTTTCTATGAAATCTGGAAGATTTCCAGAAGCAGCAGTGGTCTTTCCTGTGCGAATTTATCTAGATGTATAAACTAGCTAAAATAATGGGATGAAATTACTACATACATCAAATGCTATTACCAGCAACTGAGGGGAGTGGTGCACTCCCTTGTGGGGGTTTTGGGTACATGTTGCTTCTGTGTCCTGCTATGCACAGCAACGTTGTGAAGGTGTACCGCACCTAATGTTGTCTGCTGTCTTTCAGTTTGAAGGTCCTAAAGAACAAAAAAATTACTTTTATTTCTAGTCTGGTTTTCCTCGGACATGTTAATTTTTTAGCAGAATCTCTCAACAGCATTAAGCTAGCTGAGCGCAGTGATGCCAACTCAATGGGCAACAAAAGAAGAAAAAACAACTAGCCCTCTAAAAATAAGTTAGTGAACAATTGTATGTTGATAACTGTATCCCTCGTGTGTCTGCTGTGTTTTGCAAGACAAAGATGCTTGATGCAACCTGTCTGGTGCATCTGTTTCCTGTCATATTTGCTAGTCGGTTTATTGCCCATCATTAGTTGTAGATTTAGACAAATGGCAACTGTCATGGTACACTCTGAAGGGTAATTGGTAGAAACCTAATCACTGGCAGGCAAAATGTGCCTGCAGCTGCTGATGTGCCATTAGTGAAGCCATCAGTTGTACAGTTTTTCTTTTGATTAAATTATGCTTGTGGATTTAGGTTTGTGTTCAGTAGGTAAAAGCAGAAATATATTTTTTTTTATTTGTACAACGTGGTTTCTGTGCATGCTACTCATTCTTTGGTTACCTTACACTATTATGGAAAGCCTGCTAAAATAGCTAGTTTGGGGAAGGACAGAGCAGCTAAGTCTTGAAGGTTAAGTAACTCACATGTCCCGCTCTCTACAATAGTAATTGTCTAACATGGAATTAGGACACCTCTTCTCATGGTCATGTGGCATATTTCAATCTTTTTAACTTATATAATTAATACTAATGCTTCTTTCTGGTGTACCCTCTTCTAGACCTTCAAGAATGTCTGTCTTTGTCTTTGCAAGTACATCTTTTGCTTAACATACAAGTGTTAAATTCAGTAAATCACTTGAATCTAGCTCTGAGGATGTTCACAAATTGGATTTCCTCTGCAACTTGTCTAGAAATCACCACATACTCATTTAGTAGCACAAGGTGGCATTTCAATCAGGAGTACCTCCAAGAAGGACAATGAACCGCTAGATAATAACAGAGATATTTCCAATTAAATGTTGAAGTAAGGCTGACACCCATGCAGCCGAAATACATCAGGCCGTTGGGACAGGCAAAACCAATTATGTATGTAGTTAGACATACTTCGGTGAAGCCTTCCAGTCTGTCTAAAACCTCTCATGGGCATGGCTCTCTGTTTCTCTGAGCTTCATTGTACACTGACATCCTTTTTTACAAAGTTTCTGCAGTTCTACAAAGGAACTTACACAGCCGCTGCTGTGCTAGAGTCTCTGGCGTGGCCGTTCCTATGTTACGGAGTAAGCAGTTATTGAGAACTGCCTTTGGCTACAGTCACACCTGCAGTATGGGAAACTCTCATTTGTGAGGTTTCTTTGGAAGTGCAGCTGAAACACACTCCCTCTTCCCTCAACAGTGTTTTAAATAGGTTGCCTGTTTTGCCCTTGTTTTATAAACTGACCCACCTGCAGAGTTCTGTCTTGCTAAATCAAGAGTCTTGTGACTGAAGTTAAATGCAAGTGAAAACCTAATGTGTCCTACATTTGCATGATACTCGTTATTAGCCTTTTTTCTCTGTACAGAAACATCAAATGAGCCTCTCTCATAAATGTTTCCAGTGCATGCTCTTAACTAGAGTGCTTTAACCCTTTTTGAATGTAGTGGTCCCATATTCCTATCTGTGCATTAAAACAAAATGACTTTGAGTCCTAATGCTCTTGGAGCCTTTTCTGTTACCTCGCTCCTTCATGACGCGTACCTCTTGCATTCATACGGTCAGTCGGCCTCCTACACGTCTGTTGTTATGAGCCTCACTGAAATATAGCGGGGGGACCTACCTGGTAATGAGATGTTGCTAGTTTCGGAATAACAGGTTAAAGTTTCCCAGGTGCTTTCACATCCCAGCGTATGTATTTCGGTGTGAGTTATTTCTGAATTTTTTTTTTTCCTGTCACTTGTATGAATTGCAGATCCCTCTGTGAATTTGAAGAAGTGAGTTAGAAATAACATTGCGGCAAAGCTAATGGAATGTATTTTTCAATGAGAAGTGTTCTAACCCTATATTTAGTCTTAGCTTTGCAGAGCTATACTGGAAGGTTTGTGCATCTGGACATAGACATGTTCGCGTGCAGCATACGTGTATAAGACCTTTTGTTTTCAAGATGGTTGCTTTACCCTGGAAAAATTAGGAGTTTGTCTAGTAAAACAAATACGTAATTATCATTATATTCAATAAATAGATGCTTAATTATTATATGCTTTTCCCATTGCTTTTTAGATCTTGACCAAGGACTCTGTGACAGTTAACGTAGACGGAGTGGTTTATTACAGAGTTCAGAATGCCACCCTTGCTGTAGCAAATATCACAAATGCTGACTCAGCCACCCGTCTTTTAGCACAGACTACTTTGAGGAATGTCCTGGGGACCAAAAACCTGTCTCAGATTCTCTCTGATCGCGAAGAAATTGCACACAGCATGCAGGTATGTGCAACTTCACCTCAGCAATCCGTCAAACAATCAGTTAAGCAGCAATCCCGTAGATAACTTATAGGCCAGGCTTTATTTTACCTTCCAAGTGATAAGCCAAGCTGTGATTTAGAGCTTGGGGCAAAACCCTGTCAAGAGCTATTGGGATGGCATTCTGTATAATAAAAATGAGGGACTAAAGCAATAATGGACCAGTGGGGCTAGGAAGTGGGAATGAGGGGTACGGGAGAGGAGGGCTGTGAAGGAAATTACGCCACAGAATTCCTTCAATATATTAATCAAGCTCTGGAGGTTTTTTGTTATGCTTTTATAATTATCAAATCATAATATAAATACAAAAGCCCTTAAAGTCCAAGAATTGTAAGGTAATTCATTTGGTTTATTGGTCATTCTTCAAATTTGGACGTTTGTTGGCAGCCAGGTAGATGGCTTAACTTAATTGTCCTGCCTTATACAGGCCACACTTGATGAGGCAACAGACGATTGGGGCATTAAGGTGGAACGTGTGGAGATCAAGGATGTGAAATTACCTATCCAGCTGCAGAGAGCAATGGCTGCAGAAGCAGAAGCTGCCCGGGAGGCGAGAGCTAAGGTAATAACATCAACGTGTGGGTCTGGATTTTTTTTTTTTCCTTTTTTTTTTCCTTCATGAATGTGGTGATATAGAGGATGAAGGTTCTCAGCCAGGCTGTGTTGTAGCAAATAGGAGTACGGGGGGGGGGGGGGGGTTATGGATTAGTGTTTGGGTGCTTGCTCTGTTTCATCTTGGATCATGCAGGTGAGATTTCCTTTGAAAACGCAGAATCTCATTTTTTTACCACACTCCAAGAATAAATTGTAAACAGAACAATTTTGAGGTTATCAGCTGGAGCCTGCAGCGAATTAGAAGCCAAACTTAGTTCCAGCTTTTTCCTGACTAGCCCTGATTTTAGGCAAGTCCTTTGTTTTCTGTTTGTTACTTCATATGAGAAATAGAACAGCTGTAATACTTACTTTTGTCACCCTTAAGCTGACCAATGATCAGTTTGGTCATGACATCTTATTCCCCTCTGAGGTGGGAGAAGGTGATGCTAAATATTCAAGTTTGGAGTAAGAATCCTCAGGGGCAGTTAGAGCCGTCCTTTTGTGGGACCGGGCCAGTTAGCTTTCTCCCTCAGCGTTCTCTGCCCTGCAGTTTCGCTCCTCTGGTGGTCTGTTAATCCTGTCTTGAAAACTTATTTTGACCTCCATAGATGCAACTGCAGAGTCTGTTCTTAAAAAAACAAACAAACAAACAAAAACCCTAGCTGTCCAAGAAACCTTTTCTGGTAGACTGAGCTGATAGACGAGGGTTTCTGGTAGGTATTCGTGGTCTGTTGAGCTGCCTGCCGGTAGAAAAATGGAACTTGCATTCTAAATACTAAAAACTTGTCTTGGCAAAGGGAAGTTTACTAGAGTTCATCTAATGCCATAAAAATTGCATCATCTTACGATGTTCATCACACACACACACACACACGTGAGTGATTTTTATGCACATATATATGACTGATTTTCATATCCGCCACTTAATTATGAGTTTCATTAACCTATCTTTAGGTTCTAATTATAAAATTTATTTTCTATTTTCATGGGAAATAAATGCTAAACTGAATTTCATTAGACTTCAGGGCTAGTAATTACCGAATGTGAAGTTGGTGGTTCACCAAGGAAAAGATCTTTAAGCCAACATCAGTGGCTCCAAGCATGCCATTCACCGGCCAAGCCGTTGTAGAGACAAAAAAATACAGCTTTAAGTAAAAAGCATTTTCAGGTACATATGCGGAGTTCCTTCTGGTTTTGAGAGGCAGTACTGAAAGAAGCACAAAAGAAGTTTTTGAAAGCAGAACAAATTCACCATTGCATTTTCAAGACACGGTGCCGGCTTTTGTGCTCTGGCATCCTGCCACGGAACGGGAGGAGAACAGGCACGCGCCTGGAAAGCCGGCAGAAGCAGCTTGTGTCTGAGCGAGGGAAAAGGCAGAACCGGAGAAAGAACGTGGAGCTCACTCCATCAAAGTGAAGAGCAGTGTCCTTGGTTTATGACTTGCCCTAGGAACCTGTAGGATGATGTCAGCCTTATTACTGCGCCAGAATTAATTCAATTTCGTTCATTTTGCTTCCCCAGGTAATTGCAGCCGAGGGTGAGATGAATGCTTCCAGGGCCCTGAAGGAGGCATCCATGGTCATTACGGAGTCCCCTGCTGCTCTCCAGCTTCGTTACTTGCAGACCTTGACCACCATCGCTGCGGAAAAGAACTCCACCATCGTCTTTCCCTTGCCCATAAATATGCTGCAGGGCATCATAGGTGCAAATCGCTAGGTGGGGTGGGGGGAGAGAGCTTAGGGTGGGGGGTTTGCTACAGTGAATGTTTGCAACGCTGAATTCCCTGCATATCGTAGCTTATGGCGGTATTAACAAAGTGGATTTGCTGAGGAACCTCTTTTGTTGTACTAAGTGTGTTATAAAAATTACATGTAATGTTTGTGAATATGAACAATCAAAATATTTGAAATGGAAAACCTCTCAAAATGAGTTCAAGCAGACTGTGATCTTAGATAAGCGTGTATCCATGCTGTCCTGGCTGGGGCACCTTGCATCTATAACCTCCCATTTTCAAATAGTATGTAAAACCACCTGTGGGGAAGATGAGATGATCCAACATCTGGAAAGAGAAGTATTCCTTTTAATAAACGGGGCTGTAGCCCTGCAAGGGAAGTGGCACAGCCCTAACTGTACTCCCTTGGAGCGCAGCTGTACGTGGTGAAGTCAGCAGATTGCTGCCACGTGCCCTCGTTCCCTCGCTTACGCAAGGAAAAGTAACGGAAGTTGATGTAAGAGTGAGAACACTATAGTGGCTGCTTCTGAAAGTCGGGCTCGTACTCCCTGAAACAGTCCCCCATTCACGGGAAACAGTTGTTAGCCAATGCTACTGAAGTGGAACTTTCCAGCTCTGTTCTGCCCCGCAGGAATGGTGTGAACACGCCGCAGTTCTGCACGGAATACGCTTGCGGTCGCTGAGGGGCTGCTCCGCTGTTAGGGTAGTGGGCCTGTGTAGATTCATGCTGCTTTATAAGCCCTGACCAGTTGTTGGGTCTGCCTTTATCTGTCTCTCCTAAAAATGATTTAAAAAAGCCAAAGTACTGACTCCTGCATTTTATCCAGGTCTAAAACCTGCTTCTCCAGGAACAATCTCTGTGATTGGGGGGGGCGGTGATGTTTAACAGCAGATGCTGTACTGTTTATGTATCTGTTCTAACAAATTGGAGATCTACCTGTTGATGCTGCAGCTGAGCAGACCTGTAGTAAGGGCTTATCCTTAATGCCAAAAGCATGGACTCCTCGGGTCGGGTAGTCTTGCGCTGTAAGTCTGTTAACCTGTTTCTGTATTTGGTACCTGTTTGGTAGATGTAATTACAGATGGAAATGAGAAGAATGAGAGTCTGCAGGGGGGAGGAAGGGGCGCTCAGGCTACCACCATCACGGGGTTTGGCATCTGGTCTGTAATTAGCGGGAGGTGGCAATGAAAACGAAAAGCCAGCATCAGTGATACAAGTGCCCTTCTCACACTGACCAGCATAATGCCCCAGACTTGTTTTTTATCACCTTTCTGCTACGATCGGTTCGGTGTTGACAGGTATTTTAGTAAGGGCGAGGTCTGTTTAACTGTGCCTTGATACGCTGTGCCTCTCACCGCTGGGAAAAGGTGCCTGAGCGCTGCAAGGGCTTGAGCCAACTGGCGCTGTTTCTCGTCTGCCTCTGCTGTAAACTTTTTTATTTCCTCTGCATCATAAAGGCAATACACCAGTCTGCACGTGTCTGTCAGTACTTCAGTTAACGTCGGCTGAGCTCGACTTCTGGCTGGGGGAGGGGGGAGAAATACGGTTAACAAAGACGTAATAATCGGCGTTACTGCGCTCACGCACTTGAAGTGGGAAATGGAGTAACTGCACAGCTTGAGGTTAATCCTTGGGGAAGGCGAGGGACTCGTAACTCCCACGGTTGCTGCTGTCGGGCCACCCCTGTGAATTCTTGTTGACACCAGGAGCGTGCTTTTTGCTCTCAGCCTGAATAAAAAACCCGTGCTGTTTGCTCATGACTGACTTTCTGAAAGAGTAGAATACTGCTAATTACTCGGTGTCTTAAATGCTAATAATTCTCTCGAGGGGAAAGCAAAACAATCCCAAACCCCCCAAAATCATTCCTGTAACCATTTAGTAACAAGCGCACGTGCAAGAGATGGCACAAAGAGGGTTTCGTTTTCTAAGCTGTATTTGTTTCAAGCAAGTCCCAGTGTGGGATCTACAGGTTCTGTTTAATGTTTTCTTCGTAACAAACCCCACCATTCCTATTCTTCACGTGTTCCATACAAGCTTTATTGTATTAAATATAATCAAAGCGAGCAGTAGGGTCAATGACTGGTCATGATTGTTTTCGGTAATTATTGCACAGCTAATTGGCTATTAACATCATTGCCTTGTTACACGCATCCTGCAGGAGGAAGTAGCTCTTGAAGGCATTGAAGGCACTAAACTTGCTCCATTTAAAAAAAGAAAAAACTTGTTCCTCAGACATCCACATCTGCCATCGCTCTCTGTAGAGGATCAACAGCCCAGTAGTCGTCGTCCCAGCCCAGGAACCAGCCGGAGAAGGTCGGCGGCTCGAACCCTTGCTTGACAACCGTGACCGGAGTTCTCTTATCTCGGCTGGCCGGATCCGTTTCAATGTACCGTTTAGCTGAAAACACACAAGCGAAAGGAAAGCTCATCGAGTACAAGTCTCGTGGAGCACCGGCTGAATGGCAGCTAAGGGGATGCTAGAGACACAGCTTCAGGCTGTTCATTCAAAAAGTTTTCACCCTCTGGTTTTACCTACACCTGCTAGAAGTCTGGCACTTGTTTGGAGAAAACTGACGTGAGGATCATAAACTGCTGTAATGCAGTGGCAGCCCACACCCCCTTGCCCCCCAGGAGGCTTTTTCAGTGCTAGGGGTCCTTAGGGATCTCGGGGATCCTCCCTTCTTGCGATGTGATCCCTCTGATCACAACGCTGAAGTTCATGTTGTGATGAAGAGATGTTTCTCGGTGTGTTAAATTGCCTGCCATGCGATCAGATAGCGGGAAAATAAAATGGGTTAGTTCAAAGAGGAAAGCGTGACGTTACCAGATTTCAAAGCCTCAGTTTTTTCTTCTTCTTGGGCATCTTTCCCAATCCATACGAAGACCTGAAGATAAAAAAAGCCCATGTGAATTATTTCAGCAACAGTCACTCTCTTTATGAAAGAAAGGATAATCTAGACGAAGTCTCAGTGAACCGAGTGTGGAGCAGAGCAAGAACATACTCGCGTTGGCGTGCCTGGACTGTTGACCTGTGTGACTGAAGCTATTGGTAGACAACAAGAAGCTTTTTGACTCCATTTTATCTGCATAAATTCTAGATATATGAACAAATTCCACACTAGCTTAAGATCAGGAAAAACTAGCAGATGTTTGAACGTTTTTACATAAAACATACAAAATCCATCCCTAAGTTGCCTTCTGGCTGATTTATGCACAGTCTCTTACTGACAAATAACAGCAAATGGACTCTAATACAACAGCTCTTCTAGCTGTTGTAATTTGGGTCTCACTCCAGAGCCAATTTGTGGGTACTCTTTGCTCCCCCCTTCGCTAGGCAGATGCGCCATACCTGATCCCACGTGTCAAGGAGCATAACATCATCTGTAGCGAGGTCCTCCTGAGTCAGTTCTCCAGGAACTTCTTCAATCTGGAAAACATAAGGTGAGGATGAGCACGTACTTCACGCGCCATTTTACCTTTGCGGGAGAAATCCGGCTCAGAGAGGCTCCAGTTTCACCTCTGGTCGGCGAGATGCGCTAAGCCAGGCATCGGCGTGGTAGCTGACCCTGCGACTCCGGCTACGTCACACCAGTGTTCTTAGGCCACAGAACACAAAAGCAGCCTCTCTCTACCTAGAGAAACTGCCTCCCACTCGTGCCCAAGACTTGTACTGCTGCCTCTTTTTACTGGAAAGACTGATGAGGTAAGGTCTGGGGAGCTAACACTAGCTGTTAACCAGGGCAGGACCAGGCTGACACTTCCGAAAGTTGCTGTGCCAACACAACAGCGCGATGGAGCGAGCTGCTGTCTCTGCAGAAGAAGGGTGCCCACGCTTTCCTTCTGGAGGCAACGCCGCAACGGAAGGGATGGTGTAACAGCCTGTCAGGTGGCTCGGAGCAGGCGGGGACTGAGTTTCTCCCAGCTTTGTCAGACGGATGTTGAATTAATTGACTGTCATCTTAGATACTCACAATGAAGCGTCCACTCTTGTTGGAGCACGCGAAAAGACGAGGGGGGTGAGCATCCATCTTCTTGTCCTTCAGCCGGGGAGAGGTACGGTACGGAGCTTTTCCACCCAAAGCTGCCCAGAAATTATCTGAAAAAGAGAGAGATCCTGATGCTTCAGCTATTCGTGGAAAGCCCAGCAGCAGCATGGTTCGGGTAGGACTAGAAGCACTCTTCTACGTCAGAAAGTCCCAGAGGCCCACAGGCACGAGTGCGCTGTTAAACATAATGAAGATACTTTGGGGAAGCCCCTCTGTGCCTACGCCCACGTGTGGTTGTTCTGAGAGACAAAAGAAAATATCTGTTAAGTAATTCCTGAGGACGTGCAGCCACACAAACCATCTCGGGCTCCGTTGTGCCTCCCTCACCTGGCTCTCTGCCCTCAGAAACCTGCACTGGGCGAGCTCCCAGTGTCTTCAGCAGCTCCTGTGCTCCCGATTTCTCGGCATCGCTGGCTCCCTGGCCAACCCACAGGTAAGCAGCAGAGGGAGTTTTCAGGACAAAGGCATCGTTGGAGTTCAGCTGACTGGCAGCAGGATCCAGCTGAAAAGAATGGAGATGGCACGTGTCGGATGTAATCGTCCCCTACGCAGAGCCCATTGCTTCAAAACGAAAATCAGTGCCTATTGTCGAACACACCGCAAACAAGATATGCCATACAAGCATGTAAGGGTGTGAGATATGTCATATATTTGCCTGTATCTGCGTGACGAGTTAATCAGGTGCCTTCCAACCCCTACCATTCTGTGATTCTGTGATACGAAAAGAGCAAATAAATGTGTGCTTCTGTGTGTAATCTACAGATACGACCTATGGCAAGAATGCCTGGATCTGTCGTTGTGCCAGTCTTTATGGTTATGACAGGAGATGTAAGCATTTGCAGGGGAGACCATTGTAGAGCAGTATCCCCGCTGCTGAGGCTGATTAATCATTAACGTAATTTCCTGTGTCAACAAGGACATGCCATCTTGAAGCTAGGAATTCAGAAAGTTGCTGCAGACATAAAACAGTGCTCATGCCTCACCTGTTCTGTTGTTGCACAGGGGTTTTTTGTGTGCATTTTCTTTCAAAGGAGTAGGGCTCTTAACCTACGTCCTGGCACAAGTTCTATTTGCACAGAGGGTATGTAGCACCTTCTGTCCTCAGCATTGCTGTCACACAGGCTTGGAACAAGCCACAATAGCCAGATCCTCATGGTTTTCAACAGTGTTTGAGAAGTGTCACGCAATGTCGAGTGGGGACTTAAGAGAAAATGGCTTAAATGTATTCAAGGTGATATTTATAAACTAATTAGAAAATAATGATTATCACTACTTAGCCATGGGAAAAGAGGCATCTTTTAACAGTTTGCAAAGGTTTCAAAGTGTGTTTCAGTTCACATCAGAAAGCTCAGTGTGGGCCTCGTTCTGTTCAAAGGGATCGCGTTCCCAGCACAGCCTGCGCATGAACACGAAAGCTGACTCTCTTGCCACGTACCTCCACTGCTCTGGTAGCTCCCGAGGTGCTGGATCGGACCTGGAACAGCCGCGTTCCTGCAGGTGCCGTCTGGCCTCCTTCCCTGGAGGTTCCACCCTTGTAAACAATCAAGGGCTTTCCACCAAACATACTCATCAGATGAGGTGGCTCTTTGCCTTGCACTACTCGTTTCTAGAGAAAAAGAAACTCGCTGTCAGTTTTAAGCTGCTGCTGAAGAGTAGCACAAGATACGCTAGAAACGGCCTTCACAACCGTCTTTCCAGTCGGAGTATTCACACAGCACCCAGCCGGTCGCGGGAGCTTAGCTATTGCCCCCCGCACAAAACCAGACCAGTGTTGAAACTGAGCTCTCACAATTGCCGTTTCATTTTAATCGGTGAGTGATCCACTGGCACAGAGGTAACAACTAACAGCCAAAAAAGCCTCCTGTCTCACACAGGCCACTTGTAAAACTTCCTGGTGTAACAGCCGGAGTGTAGGTTAAGCACACAGCCTCTTCCGAACACCCACTCCAAAGCTGGAGGCCACCACTACATGACTGGGTTTCTCCGCTGCAAATGGGTATCATATAACTATATATACGCCTTACTTACTCCCACAGTGTTGGGTTGGTTGGTTGTGCTTGGGTTTTTTACCTGCACAGGGCTGCCTCCCAGCTCCTCATCCAGCTGTACTGTGAGGAATGCAGAGGTTGCAATTTCATCTTGAGTGGAATCAGTGCCCTGCCTGAAAGACAAGGCAAAATCTGAGTTTTATTGTCAGCCCTTTCCCCCCCACACACCTCACAGAGAGCAAGAAGAGGTAAGGAAAACTTCTGTTACCAAACCTCTGCAGCACTTCATTCACCATGAAGGAGAAATTCACTACCCCGTATTGTAACAGCGATTACAGAGGGAGATAGGAACGTTTTCTAGATAATAAGCAGAGATTCTTCAGTATCTTCATGCCTATCTCCCATTATCTTTCTAGCAGCTAGTCTGAAAACCACGCCTGTTGCTACCGCTATCAGGCACTATGCATGCAGCCCCTATACAGACTGCATCCTTCCTGGTTTCAGTCTCACAGCTTGCCCGTGCCCTCTCTGCTGGCTGACAGGCAGGAAAACCACCACTGCGAGACTGTCCGCTGAAAACCTCCTCTTTCAGGGCATGGTCTGGGAACTGTAGCAGTCACAAGCCACCAGCCGAGGTAGCAGAGTATCAAAAGTTTGTTACAGTGGTCTCGAAAGGTGTAGGAACTCTGCAAAAAGAACTAGAACTTGATCCAAAGAAGGGAGTAACTACTACTGGGGGGGAAAAAGAAAAAAAAAAATACTAGCACCATAATTCCCCCCATTGTCCCACTTCAAGCAAAACATTCCAGGCCTCTGGCAGCGTTTTGTTTGCAAGGGAAGGTTAGCCAGGGTGAAATTTTATCCCCCAAGGATCCTCTGTAAGTGGGCACCAGCAGTGATCCATTTCCAAAGAAGTGACTCGCAGCCCCACATAGCCCAGTGTTTCCTGACTTGCATCAGGAAAACTTTCTTACCAAGTGTAAATGATCTGTCCCTGTTTTCCAGCATGCTGGTAATTGTACAAGATAATATAGCTGTCCCCTCCGTAGAACTGGCCATACGTCGAAGGATCCACTGGCACTTTGTCTGAGCCTTCTATTCTCCAAATCTAGAAAAGGAGAGGAGCAGAAATACTCTGAGTTCGGCGCGACAGCAGAGCGAGCAGACTTTCCCGACAGAGCTCCTGGTCGCTCCCTTCCCAGCGCAGCTCCCGGCACTCGCAGTCCTGCAGCCCCACCTGCTGGGAACAGCCCCAGCCCGCACGCCCGCTCATCCTGCCGGGTGCTCCCAAACCGCCGCTGGATTCAGCCAGAACCACCGGAGAAATACGGGTCAGGCTACTCGCACCGCCAGCGCTGAGGCCCATTTGGTACCTCACAGGATCGTTTCAATTCCTCTCAGTTAGACGGTCAGGAATAGCGCTTTCAGGCTTTTCTGGGGCCTTCTGAGAAGTCGGACGTTGGCTAGGACCTCTGCGGGCTTTTGGACAGTTGCAGCCCTTTCAAGCCCACCTCCACCACCGCCTCTATGCACAAATGCATGCGCCACGAGACAGGTGCTCTGAGACAATCGCCCACCACCGTGTGATGGCCAGAGCCAGAATAACAGGGAGGAGGAGGAAGGAGAAAGAAGTCTGGGTCCACACTTGGGTGAAGCATTGCCCCCAGGGAAATTTTGGGGTCAAAATTAACAGCTCATCTACACCACTTAGCTGCAGAGCTCTCAACACCCTGCTGGTATTTCTGGTGTTAAAAATTCCCCCAGCATTTGCGAAACTGCAGTGTTGATGATTCTCAGCCCTCCATTTGTCTCGCTGCTCTTGCAGGAATGCCATCAAGTAGCAAAGAAAATTCTGGAAACCTTCCCAAAGGGATTCTGACACTGCTCACCTGTTTCTTGCCAGAGCCATCGTCCTCCATTCCGTGCTGGGCAGCCATGGCCTTGGAGGTGTGCAGAGTGGCAGCATCGAAAGGTACCTTCTCGATCTTGGCAACGTGACCAGAAACGTAAGCCTGCCCCAGTCCTTCTGTCTGGTCCTTGTCCCGCCAGTTCTTGAAGAATTGCTTAAACAAGGGTGTCTCACCACTCTCAGGGAGGACTTGGACCTGAAACAAATGAGCCAGCCCATGAGGAGCAGCCTTGCCCCCCATCCCACACAGCTCCGGCTCCTCCTTGCTTCACGTGAGCCCTGGTTTCAGGCTGACAGAGAATTGCCTGATATGAGAGATCACAGCAGTGAAATGCTTGGTGCCGAGGTGCACTATCAAGAGCAACGTCAGGTCTCACTGACACCATGATCAGAGACACAGCAATCAATCAACAGTGCCTCCAGCTATTACCACACTGGGCAGACCTTTTCCAAGAGAAAAGACTGACAAACTATCATCTGTTTGCTGCTTGTGACCGCTACCTTGAAGGGATCTGTTTCTTTCAAGTCACTGTTATTCAACCTCTAAGCTACTACAGGTCTAACTACACCTGGAAGGTCCATACTATCCCAACCAACGATATGGGTCTCAATATGCTATGGGATGCAGAGTCAGCCTCGGGTGAGTTCTAAGGAAGGCTGAAGGGATGTTAAGCCTTTAGAACCATCTCCCTAAGAACAAGAAGAGCAGGTTTACGCCTTCTCCTTTTCACCCCTTGGAGAGAATTCATGGAAAAGGTATAAAAGTATCTGAGAGGAAGAAATGTTAAATACTAGTTGTGTTGGGGTAAAGCCATTTTAAGGACAGTGTTAGCCCAGGAGCAACACTGCAGTATCTCCCTGCAGGAGAGCAGATCACCCAAAACAGGAGCTACTTGACAGACCGCTAGTGACACTTCACGTGAGCCGTGCTCCGGAGGCAGCGGCCTGCGTGGCAGAAAGGAGCCCCAGTGGTGTCTGGGGGCTGGCCAGAGGTGGGCTGCACGTCCTTACCTGGGTATGTTTCGGATAACCCATCTTATCAATGAACTCAGAAGCTGTTTTCAGTGCTGCCTTCTTCTCTTCAGCGTTGGCACTCTTGCCTTTAATGTAAATAGAGAGAAAAGAGGTAAAGTTTTTACAAGTTCTGCATACCCAGAGGAGAAACCGTCCCAGGTACTTCTGCCTTTTGCAACAGCAGAGGGGCCCAGCCTTCCAGCTAGATGATGCCAAATAGCAAATGACAATTGTTTGATCTCTTTTATGCCTTTTGTGATGGCTGAGAGAGCACAATTGCCTTTCTACTCACACTATTAATATTTTCGTCCTGGTTCCCAGGGCCCTCCCTTTAATTCTCTCCACTAAAGACCCTGTACCTCAGCACCTGACGTTTCGGATGAGAGTGCTTTTCTGAGATGGTTAATGCTATCCGAACTTGCCCTGAAAAGCACCACCACCATCTAGGGTACGCTCCCCTACCCAGCTTGAAAGAAACAGGGACTAGTAACGGGATGAAGATCATAATCAGCTTCACCCGCATCTCTACGGTACCTTTCCAGACAAAGATCTTTCCGTCTGTGCCATGGTCCAGAATGAAGCAGTCATCTGTACTCAGGGCTGCCTGGGAGAAGGGGTTCTCATCTGCCACCAGGGAAACTGCCATGTTCCCAGCCCCATTGGAGACCTGTGATAACACAGCACCGAGATTAGATAAGGTATCGTCTGTTCCCCTCCAGCTTCATGGCAATAGTCCAAAACTCAGGGAGTGGAAGGGAAATAAGTCTGAATACGTTGGCTGCTTCAGGCACTATTGTTTTTCAAACACGATACCTTTGACACAGCAACAGTATGACAAAAACATAACACTTACTCTGAAGATTTCAAGTACTTCTAGCAAAGCAGATACTGCTGGGACCAAAGAAAGATTGATCCAAAATGATAAATATCCTTGGTGCACGAGCAACCAAGAAATGTCTTCTAAAGCAAACCAGCTGTGCTCAGGAACTGGAGGGGACAGAATAGGCCTCCCTGTGTCAAGGGGGTTTAATAGTCCGAGTTCCTCTACTTACTAATGGATAAAGGTCCACATTACAAACCATCTTGGCAGTTATTCACCACTTCATTACCAGAGACTGCTGTAGAGAAGATTCCTCCCCAAAACTCTTGGGCATTCTTCTACAGTTATACTAGCTGATGGCAAATGTTACCTTCCAAATCAGTGCTTCATCACGCTCACCGGATGTAGAAAGGGGCAGATCCTGGTTCTCAGGCTCACTATTTCTAGTTCTTTCCTGACATCTTCCTAACACAACGCCTGATAACACAAAGGAAAACTCCCCCTTTTCCCCCATTCGTTTCACACTCTGCCTGTCCCTCAAAAATTCCTGGAAAGTCCCAGCTGTGTCACTACAGTCAAAAGTGGTGAAAAAGACAACAGAGAGCATGTGAGTGTGCAGCATAAGCACCCAAGGTTCGTATGTAAAACTTCATGAAAAGCTAACAGCAGAGTGAGGTCAGATCAGCTCCTCTCTGCTATTCCAGCTCCATCTAATTGCGCGAAGATCGCTCCATTCTCCACAAGGTTATTTGTCAGTGTCCATCTGTTTCTTGTTACCTTATAGAGCTTAGCCAGCCTTCTGTTGGTGGTATCAATTCTGGCCTCATCAGAAGCTCCTGGTGGCAAACTGGGCTTTGGACCCAGGACCTGTGAGAGAGAAAAAAAATTACCAGCCAATTCAAGAGAATCTGTTTACCAGGTGCTCCACCCACAAGAACAAGTAGAAGAAACTTCTAGATCAACAACAGTGAAAATATACTCCGATGTCCCAGCGATGCAGAGGACCAAGTCTGCATTGAACTGAGCGTTTATACCACTAACGCTTCATATGTAAAGACATGCGCTACTGAGCCTCTCTACCCATCCCACCCATTCTTCCACATACCGCCCTTCCCGCTCCAGCACAGAGAAATGGACGAAGTGAATAACCTGAAGCATTTCCTCCCGCTCTGATCCTTCCTCCGAAACATAGACCTTGGCGCGACCATTCCGCTCGTTGTCCCGAATCTCCTTGGCCAGCACAGTGGCCTTCAGCCGTTCCTGGCGGTTGCTGTTGGAGCCACACCACTGATAGATGTTCTGGGGGAAAAGAGAAAGACCGTGCAGCTGTCAGAGCGTAACCCCCTCTCTAGACGAGACAGCAGTATGGCTGGGACTGAAAGACGTTAAAAGACTGGCTAAACAACACTTCAGAATGCTCAAAGCTTGAGATAGCTTCAACCGAGTGCGGAAAAAAAATCCTTAAGTGAACTAATCAGGTATCTCCTGCCCCTGAAAGTCTGCTAAACCTGTCTTCTACATGGTACTTACACTGCCGAGGTCAAGGATGAAACAGTCCCCTGTGTTGAAGCTCTCCCAGGTCACGGGGACCTCCGTTGCTCGCACTGCTCGCCTGCCTTTGACCTGCAGAAGCCTCTGCACAGTCACTTCGTTGGGAACCACATGTCTGAAGCCAGAAGCCACGCCACCAGCCTAAGGGAAAACAAGGAAACAACAATTCACACTTGTGCTGTTGCTTCAGAAAAAATGAAAATCCTACTGACTTGCTGTCAGTGAGCAGTTTTTGCCTCTCGCAGGAAAGGGGCAGCAGCAGCTTGCAGAGGGAGCTAGTTTGCCCAGGCTGGGCTTTTGCATAGCATATATCAATCGATACATCCCAGCTGCCCGTTCCCATAGTGTGTAACAGACACTGATACAACGCGGTTGGAGATCTCCAAATGTGAAGAAGATCACAGTGCATTGAGGTATCAATAGGGTTTTGGCTGGTGGGGTGAAGAGTGTTTTTCCATGTGTATTATATGTCCTGCCTACCAAAAATTATCCCTACCTCAGGACTCACCTTCTCTGCTGATAAAGAGATACTTGGAATTACTTGTCAATGCAGGCAACAGGACTAATGTCAGTTATCCTCAAAAAAGCATAACCAAATTCAAATGAATGGAAATAACAACAAATGAGTGGGAAATAAGCAAACCAGAAAGACTAGGGAAGCCTTAGACATGAGGAAACGTAAACACTTTGCAAGCATTTGACCTGGTATCACTTTCCTTGTGCCACTGGATTCCTAACAAACATAACCATTCTTGACTGTATGTTTTTACTTCTTCTATTCCACTTTACTGCAATGGCATGGAAGAGTAACTCCCACTACTATTCGTCTGCTTTACCAAACCATTACGTACACTAAGGAGGTGGGCTAAGCACACACAACGACTGGAAAGGTCAAACTCTGTTATGTAAGTGGGGAGAAATTAAATCTCCTGGTAGGCGTTTCCCATTAACACAGATTGCCGTTTCTTAAATTCATTCCAGACGTCTTGGGACTGTTCTTTCCTCTGCTTCTCGAAGAAAAACAAAACCTCGATTCCTAAAATTTCCTGGGGCTTTGCTTGTGTATTATTAATTCAGCCAAAGCTCTCCCACTGGGATGTGCTGTGCTCCACCCTGTCAGTTCCAGCTCATTGAAAACATCTGGCTGACAATGGTTTTTAAGCAACTGGAAAAAGGGCAATTCTCATTCTTCTGAGAATTGGGTAGTGGGCAGGATGCCATTTCTTGCAAACTTGATTCAGCCTGGTAGTATAAAGACCCAGTCATCACCTACCTTGTACTTGATGCCAGATTTGAAGTACCCCAGGAAAGTTGAGGACTCATGGCCTTGCACTTCGCGGTGCTGAACAGCCTTCCCTTGAAGGTAGTCATCCATCTGGACAGTGAATATGGCAGCTGCCCCACGCTCATCTTGAGAGCTTTCATCTCCTAAGAAATTAAAAGGCAACAACTTGGAGGGAATGCAGGGTTTCTGCCACTACATTCGACTGCGCAAAAACACCAGGGAGAAAGCAGATTACTGGGAAGTTTAGTTCCCAGGAAGGTCTGCAGAACAGCAATTTCTAAACTCTTCTAGTAACGACCCCAAACAGCAGTATAAACTGTCTATTTTTCTGGCAGGCTTACAATGCCACCGCAACTGCTGCAGCCCCACTGCTTCACAGCTGTCTCTTTGATAGGTATCATTCACTGTTCTTTTGCCATTTCACCCCGTCCTGGAAGGAAACTTGCGATGGAGCAAACAGACAGACAGATGAATCTGCAGGAAGACGTTATCAGCTGTAGATACTAAGGGGGCACCAGTTCCACAGCAGTTTGCCTCTCTGGAGCTCTTTGGTGTGGAAAACCTATTGACAGATGGTGGATATGACAAGCCACCACGCAAGTATCTTACATAGGTTTAATTCCGATATTGCCAAAGAGTCTCGGTTTCGCGGGATGTGGAGAGAGCCTTGCTATGTTACTCGGTGACATTTACTGCAGGCGGCCAGTTAGGAGGTCTGAACTTCAGGAGCAAAAATCCCACCCCTTGAGTCAGGAGGACAACAACTGACCTCCATCCTTTCAAACAGGAAGGATTTCAGCGACCCCTTTCATCTGAGATCTTGTCTTCTCTGTGAGCCTCTGGAGAACAGGCATTTACTCTGTCATCTTGATCAGAAAAAGCTGTTTCTAGGTACAGAGTGGCTGTACTCACTATTGCAGAAACCATTTCAAATATTTAAGGCGAGTAGCACTCTATGCACCCAAAATTGCATTCTCACCGTACCGCCAGTTCTGCTTTTTACTTCCTTGGGTAACACTTACCGGACAAGGCCGGTGCAGCGAGAGAGCGGAGCTCCCCGGTCAGCAGGGCGCTCCCATCAGACTTACCTAACCAGAAATGCAAGTCGTACTGGAGGTTCCCACTCCGCTGTTTGATGGTGTTCAGCACCAGATAGGAATCTCCTGTGAAGAAGTCTCCATATAGATTTTTTGGCACTGGTACCAAATCAAACTTCTCGATCCTCCAAATCTGAAGGCCGGGTTCCTTCCCAGCCTTCGAAAACTCAGCGTGTTCCACCATGCTGACAGGCTAGGGGCGAGACAGAGATTGTTGTTCAATATGCATAGTACAAGGAAGCGCGTGTTTAAATTATATTGCTTCTGATCTCTTAACTATTGTTCCAGGCAACAAGTGGAAAGTTTCCTTTTTTCTCTTGCACTGAATTTTAAAGGAAAAACAAAAAGAGGAGGGGGGTGGGGAGGGAGGGGGGTGGAATGTCTCTCAACTGATCGGTGTTAATTTTCACTTCCAATCAACTCTACTTCCTGGCTTACTCCTCACTTACTCTTTCCTAGACTCTCTTTTCACTGTTTTTTGTCTACCTCTCCTGATTTTACTCTATATATTTCCTTTACTAATTTATAGCTTTTCAATACAGCACATAAGTGAAAGACTAATCCCCTTGCTGACTATCCTTTTCTATAAAAGACATTCAAGACCGTAGGAAATAAACCCCTTTTAACTATACGTGTTGTACATCTTGCACTAGCATTATTTACAGTTTTCCTAAAACCTGTGTTACCTTATCCAGCTCTTTCAGGAAAATGTTGTGAATAGCATCAAAGAGTCAGATAATTAACAGGTTTCTTCCATCTCTTCTGTTCTGACACGTTACTTCAGTACTTCTGTGTAACTGTTCCCTTACAGGAATTACATTAATATACACAACATCCTGTCCTAAGGACATTGCAATTTTGGTTTAACATGTGTATTGTCATACTAATGCAATGTATTAACAACTTGCAATCCATTCTTTTAACAAACATAATGAACACATTTCTGTAACTATATTATAAAAGAATTCACTTTGGTAATGCTGAAAGGAAATAAAACATTTCTGTCGTATTGGCAAAGGAAGTTGTCCGTATATTACAGCATGCCTTTGAGTGGTATCAGATAACAGGGAAGAAAAAATTAAAATGTTATATTAGAAGCATCCAGTATTTTGACAAAGAAGATAGTTCACAGTAGCTGATGGACAAAAGTACAACACGCTCAGCTTTCAAGGCAGAAATAAAGATTGTTACAAACTAGAAAGCAAAATAGCAAGTTAGCTACCAAAGTGATTCCTGAGCTGAAATCAGATATCACACAAAGATGGAAAACAATGAACTTTTAACGTTAGGATTCCAGTCAGCCTGACTTAGTTTCTCCCAAATTCCCTCTATAAAATTGGACAAAATCCTTAGAAAGAGTGAAAAGAGCACGACTCTTATAAGTAGTTGAAAACCAGAAGTTTTAATTGTGATGTTAATCACTTACCACAGCTGAAAGCACAACAGCTGCTGTAACAACATATCCAAGCCCTGCCACAGACATGGAGCTAACACAGTTCAGCTTCAGAGCCATTGTGCAAAAAATGGTGAAAAAAACATAATTGAAGTCCTGTTTGCCCATTTCTAACAGCACATGGGCTTCTCCCTTCTTCTGCAGGCGCTGCAGGGAGTCCCAGCTCCCTCCTCCTCTCGCGACTAGTGAAGATGAACCGCAGGAGTCAATCTTTTATCAGGGACAAACACACCCACCCCCTCCGCAATACCGGGGCGTAACATGGTTGTGCAAACAGTCCTCTTGGAAGTCTCAGAGACTCCTTCAGCCATTTACAGGCGCTTAATCCCAGCAGGCAATAACTCAAGACAATATGCTATCCATTACAGCCGACAGTGCAATTATGTTCAAACAAGCCAAGTATCTAGTCATAAGGCCAATGAGAGAGGAAGAAATTAAGAGACATCAGCAACAGAGGCAACATTTTGTCAGCTGAAAACTGCAAATAAATGGAAAGTTGATGAGACGCAGAGGAACAGAAAGGCTGTTCCAGATGGCAAGGGCTGCAGAGAAAGAGATTTTGGCAATGAGAAGAACAGAGAAGCACTGAAAGGATACAAGTGAATAACCTGAGGATGGAGGGAACACGTCCTCATCTCTCTGAACTTGGCAGAGGAGCAAGATGCAAAATTTAGCATGTGCTTTGTGTGTCTTGCGCCTGAATGCAATCTCCACACAAGCTACTATCAGAGTAATACACTCTGGAGGGGTTTGAGATCATAGAATCGTTTAGGTTGGAAGAGACCTTAAGATCATCGAGTCCAACCGTTAACCTAACGCTGCCAAGGCCACCACTACACCGTGTCCTTAAGCTCCGCATCTCACGACGGACCAATGTATTTCAGCTCATGTGTTAGCAAAAGGGCATCATAGTGACAGAACAAGACCTAATTCAGTAATTTTACAGCCAAACATTACTGAGGGTGTAGCAAGACCCTGTGACAGGAATATGACAGCCATCAAACCTATTCAGTTCAATGGAATTACAACAGAGTATGGTGGATTGTAGCATACCAATGATCTGCCACCAGCAAAGAGCTTGTTCTTCCAACCGTCTCACGCTTCAGCAAGCCAGTCTATCACATCTTCCAAGTGTCTGCAGTAAGTAAATTGTGCAGAAAGAGTTGTATCCCACCTTGCCCTGTGGCACCTCAGAAACAGAGCAGCCCTGTGCTCTTACCAGGCGGTGGAATGGCTCCTGGAGGTGCAAGCAGCAGTGTCGGTGGGACAGCATCTGCCAAACACCGCCCAAGGGATGCGCAGAGCCCTGCCTCAGATATGCTCCCTGGTACGAGGCTATGAATATCCTGGAAGGTCAAACAAGAACGCTAGGAGGAACGTAACTAATGCCTAGGTGTGGCTGTGCTGCTGGTTACTCTTTTCTCTTAATGCACCCAGGGATTAATTACTGACAGTCTCAGGTTCTCACTTTCAGAATCTCTCAAAAGATGCTTGAATAAGGGGCCAAATCCTCTACCCACAAAAGTCCACAACAAAAATTCCATAGGGAAAGAACAGACCCCACTTTGCCTGTGCTTTCTCCGCTCTCCAGGAGAATATTTTCTTTCTCTCTCTCTCATTGGAACACTGCTTCTCTGTTGTCCAAGCTGATGCATTTTGTTTTGAAAGGTCACCTTGGGAAAGTCTGATTTAGTTAATGTACCTTTGAAAGTTTCACTGGAAATTCTCAAACTGAAATAGATAATAAAAACAATGTCTTAGTCTTGCTGGTATTTCTGATCTCTGTGAAGGAAGTTCCGAGTGTCAGAGGTCTAACCCTGACTCTGTGGACGCCAGCTGTGAAAGGCGGCTGCAGCTGCAGCACACCCAAACCAAGATGACTGGATTGCGTAACATCAGAAAGAGATGGGTCCCTTCCAAATGGAAAAATACCTTGGACTTTTTATTAATAAATACCTGTATAGTGCCACACTTGGCCAGACTTCACAGACTGAAGGCGAAAAGACCTAGGATAATCTTCTTTGTTAGCATCCCGTTTCAGGGTATATTCTAATCTGCAGATATATGCTCATATGCATATATGATATTTTGGAAAAACAATTTATTAGATCTTCTAATTGGCATTTTATAAGTTTTGCCCTCAGTCCAAACTTGCATTGCCAATTAGTCGCAGAATGCAAATACAGGCAAAAGAGGGAAAGAGGGCTACAACAAATAAACGGTATATTATCATGTTCTTTGGTAAAAATTAATCTGAAGCATGTCAGAAAGGAATAAGTGTAATATACTCCAACATCTGGTATGGTTTATTACTGCTGTCAGCAAACGTTGCATTGTTAAATCAAGCCACAGAAATCTGTGCTCTGGATGTTTTACTGAGGGCATAAGCCAGATGAGATTGCCAGGATCCTACCGAAAAGGATGTCCTGTTGGAGACATGGGAAGAAGGCAAATTTCAAGCTGATGTTAATAAAACTGTCCAGCTTAGTCACAGAAAGGGTGCTAGGCAGAGCCAACATCTTATGCAAAGGAAAGTTATTTAAGGAGTACAAGGAAAGGGCTCGGAATACAGGATTTCAGTGCAGATGGATCATCTAAATGACACTTGGCTGCACAGTGATAAAAACAAGAACTTAAGAAAAGAAGTCCAACGACTTGAGCAAACAGTGGAAGACAACAACTTCTTATGGTATCCAGATGTGCCGTTAGCACAATCACGACAGGCCTAGCTGAGAATGCCACAAAATGAAGACTGGCCTATAGAAATACTAACAGGGATCCACCCCCTATTTACCGAACACAAAACGCGGGACTTGGTACGTGAGGGAAGCTGACACTGGGCAAAAGTCTGCATCTGGCTCAGACCAACGGCAGAACTTAGAGACTGCTTCTTCAAGAAAGTGTAAAATGATTTTCCTGAGGCTGGAAGCTGCTTGCTTCAGAGGAAAGGCCAGAAAATTCAGACAGAGCATGCAGTCTCTCTGCTCAGCAAACGTGACGTTCTTGCCTGCTCTGCATTCTCTCTGTTACGGTGCCGTTGGAAGCCCTGACAGCTGATGCTTCCAGCACCTCCGGTCCAGGACTCAGTACTTTGGTCTCTGGGTATCCAATCCAAAACACCTTTCTTATTTCCACCCTGCAACTTGTAATAAACAGTTCTCTCTCTCTCCCCCCCTAAATACTTCCATTTATGCTCTTTACAGCAATCTCCAAGGCTGTGCCTCCCACTCATCTGTCACAAAGTCACTCTACGCCCTCATAAATTGATGCCATCAGCACTTTCACCATCGGTCTTTACTCTCCTCCGAATTCGTTTTTGCCAAGAAGGTGCCCAGTTCTGCACTGCTCCAATGTGGCCCAGCACAACTACACTGAAAGGAATATCCTGCTCCCTTCAAGAAAAACCTGTGGACACAGAGCCCACAATCTCTTATTCTGTCTCATCACACTGTGAAGTCCATTAGAGGGAATAATTAATGCCTAGTTCCTCCACATCAAATATACTGTCACACCACACACCTACCACTATCTAAAGCGTCTAATGATGCTGTCACCTAAAGTGTCTTTCTCTGAGACAGTATCATCCAGTACTGACGGGGAAAAAAAGAGGAGAAAAATCTTTATTCTGTTAGGCTCCACTCTGATCCTGGCTCAACCTCAAACATTCAGAGCAGCTTTACCAAAGCTGAAGGAATGCACACACTCAACCGAAACATCCTCTGACTTCTGGTATTGCCAGAGTAGTTCAGAACACAAAATGCACAAGACAGTAGTGATAATATTTTAACAGTTTTTAAATTAAATCATTATTAAAGCAAGATTAAATACAATGGAATGGGTATAAATATTTAGTAGCAAGTTCCTCCATATGACACAGCAAATACTAGCTTATGGGGCTTTCCTCACAACACTTTGTAATCTGATGTTTCTAAGACTATAAAGAGCACATATATTTTTAAGCCATTCAATGATGCTTCTGGATGGTTTTTTTTTCTGGATACTTACTGAAGATGGGCAATTGGAAAAAAAGAGGTGGAAAATTGCTGGTAAAAATAGTGGGTGAAAAAGAAATAAGTGCAGTGGTTTGTTTAAATAGAGTCAGCTGTAAAGGGGTCTATGTCTTGCAAAGGAAAGAGACATTTTACATGAGTATTTACATAAAACAGAGACACCCAGAGGTCTTATCACTACATTAACAGCATCCTGGTTTAAAAGAAACAGTGCTTGTGGGGGTGAGGGCGTTTATTTTCCTTTGCTTCACAATGCATCAGAGAGAAAACTCCGTCTCCCTCACATTCGAAAAACCACTGTTCAGTAGTTTACTCTCCTTGCAGCTTTTATTCAGTAACTGGCCACTTACAAGAGAAAAATGAGCATAACATTTTTTTGGAGCTACAGTGGATTTGTGGCAATTCACACATGTATATACCCACAAATATAGTAAGGACTTACCTGCACAGGGCTGCTCAGGAAAGCTTCGCTGAACTAAATGGGGCTGTGAAGTAAGTGGTGGTAGGCCAGATCACCATGTGGTTGTTCTCATTTACAGCTCCAGTGTCTGCTTCATGATAGGTTCAGCTAATTTGTCTAAACTTGCTGCATAAACAAAGCCCACACAGGAAGGTCTGCAGCCAACACTATATTAAACCACAGAGTATCTAAAACACCTGCTGCTTACTTCTGGAACAACGTCTGCGTTTCTAGATGGCAAAGGCTGTATTTTTTATTTTAATGGATAATACCTACAGAGCATCACAATAACTCACAAATACAGACTGAATTCCTAAAATACGGGGAGAACAGTAAATCTTAGTAGTCTGTATCCACACAACATTCATGCTGCAAAAATGCTTCTTGTGCACAGATCCTTATGGTACTTTGGGGGCAAACAGTTGCATTTCCATCCAGCTAATTCTCTCTTTCCCTCTATTTATTTGCCAAAAATTGCCTGGAGAATATGGACTGCTCCAAAGAAACAATAATATATCTCCTCAGGAAAAGACAGACTCTCTTGTCTCACAGCATTCCAGACCTCCTATATCAAGCATCAGAAGTAAATTGCCACTGTATTTCTGCTGCAACAACAGGAAAAGTGTAAGTCACTGTGATTTGAAGTGGCAAAGTTGTACAATCCTACTAGCCTGATCGATCCCAAGGAAATCAACAGGTTGTACTTGCAACAGTAACGCTCCCAGAGTAAGAGCTGCAGTCTCCCGATCACTGTCTGAAATAATGCCACTGAAGAGATCAAACATATCACAAATCAAATTATTTGCTTGCTTCAAGTTTAGCTATTTCTACACTTTGAAGAGAATCTATATTTTCTGACTACCCACGCAGCCATTTCTTTTTTCTCTGATCCTTTGCTGACCCATAAAAACTCTGAATTTACAAAGATTGAGAGAGTGAACACTACAGAATCATTCAAGTTCTGACCGTAAAAAAAATCAAGACATGATGCTGCATAAAACAGAGAAAGGAAGACAGGTCAGCGCAGTATTAACAGCTGATGACAGTGTATACTGAAAAAGGAAATACTTGTCTATTCCTTATAGCCTCCTTGCCAAAACAGTATATATTATGACTAACTCTTCAGTAAGGCACTGAAAATAAATCTGGTGGGGCTTCAGCTTTGTTGCCAAGGTGATAGGCATTGAAAAATACCTAAAATGATAGATTAGATCAGTTTTCAGTCTCCAGACAGCCCTCAATTCATATACACATAAAACTATAAACAACCCCTTCCCTTCCATCCCTTGAAGAAGCTAGTAAACAAAGCTTAATTGGGACAAGAAAAATTGGCATGGAAGAGCCTCCTCCTACCCTAGCCCTGGTGACTCCACGAACTATTTCCGTTCTCTATATGGAAGCAGCATAAGCTAATGGTATTCCTAGCAGCTACATCTTAACAGCTGCAGCCAGCCACAAGTCCAAAAAATTCAAATTGGCATTGTCCCTTCAGCAGCATCCTCCTTCATTTAAAATACGCATCTGATTCCAGGAAGAACTCAGATCAACAGTCCTGGACACAAAGTACAGCATTATCTGTACAACTGGCAAGTAGGTTTTTGCATTCATAAGTTAAAATTCCTACCAAACCACTTTAGCAAATTAGAACACCCAGATGATTTGAGTATTGTTCACTTTTTCCAGCTGTTTGTTTGCATTATGAGTCATGTCAGCTCTATTCTGGTCTCTCTACCTTTTGAATATGATCCACTTAGTAAACACAGAGGGTTCAGCCCAATGCACCAAGGCTAAAAACTTCAACACAAAAGCCTGAGTTTCTTCTCAGCTGCACTGATGTAAATGGGTAAGATTATTACTTACATGGGAGAAACTCTGAGAGAATATACAGGTCTCCCATTTGAAACACACCCAGAGAAAATCTGCTGATACAATCAGCTGTTTAAAAGCCCTACCTTAAGAGCATACGTGAGAGCTGAATCATGCACTTAAATACACACAGCATAGGTAAGTATGGATCGGTGGAAACCGCTGACTACTTTCATTCAGTTGTGAGAAAAAATGAATCCTGAATTATACTCAAACACAAATTATTGTTCAGTGCTGAAAACGTCTTAAAGGAGTGCTTATATAACTGTAAGACATAATCCAGTACATTAAAATATGACTACCACCCCAGATTATGCCCCATAGAGAGATCTGGTGGTGACAGCCAAAAGACATTAATGGAGGCAGCGAAGACATGCCTGTGGTCAGCTGCAGGGAAATGACACAGATGTTCTTCCTCCAGTCCCCAGGTCCTGACTGTGGACAGGGGAAATCATCTGCAACTTTATGCAAACCGTTCTTCCCCTGAGAACTAGCCAATACATTCCTCTCTAGTACAGAAGCCTGTTCAATCCATTATCCATAACCCAAAGAAAAACAGAGTAATACATTATTACTGGAGAAAAAGGGCTGGAAAACAGAAGCGATGGCCTAAAACGAGTCCAAAAGGGAAGCATGAAACATGGCCTTGCACTGTAAGTGTAGCATCAGACACAGGCGACTAGGGGAAAGGACTTAAAATAAGCCATTGCTACACGTACAACAAGGATAAGAGAAGTACATGCAAATATTAGGGTTGAGTATAAAAGATTGGTGAGTAAAAAGCACGTAGGTGAAATTTTATCTTATGCCACAAGCATGTCCGAGTCCTGCCGCAAGCCCACCACGGGACCCGGCCTTGCTTCGCTGCACCAGCAGGAGCCCGGGTGGCTGCACAGAAACTGTCTCAGTGAGCTCCTGCCTTCCAAATCAGCTCCACGCAGAATTTATCTTTCCATCTCAAAAACCTCCACATGAGACATGAAGCAACTCAGAATTCACAGAAATTAGTTCACTTAATATACATTCAAAATAAAAGTGCTTCTTCTAGATCAGGGACAATGATCAGAACAGGAGGCACGGCTGAGAGTTGCAGCCGCTGTACGTGTTTGGTACCTGCGTTTACCTGCTGACAGGCAAGAGACTGACCTGCTGCTGCGATCAAAAGCTTCCTCCAGCCCTGCACCCAGCACACACAAGTGCAGGCAGCTCTGCACTAAGAGGAGACCAGACTCCCCCATTTCACACGAAGCGGTTTTCTTCACAGACACCCACTTCTGAGTAAATCAATGTGGAGACGTACAGAGTTATTAGAGTTCCCCTTTCCATTTTGCTACCAGTTCTCCTAACATACACAGGTGTGGCCACTGCATTAATGACTCTGGCTTGAAGAGACAGAACTTCTCACGAAGGCTGTTTTCAGCTCCAGAACCAGCTACCCCCACAGCCTTGGCAGCAGGAGCGCCCGGCTTCCATCCCGCTGGCACAGCCACAAGCGGGCAATGCTAGGAACAGGCTTGCCAAAATACTCCCTTCTTCCTCATAGCAAAGTGTTTGCAGCTCTCCCTCTGGTGATTAACACAGGGTTTTTATTTTATTTTTAGCAGGATTCAGGCTTGGGTGTTGAGGAACCACAAGAATTGTCAAAGCAGACAGCCTGAAAGAAGGGAAGTCCTAATGGTGATAGCTCAGCGCAGCAGCCTCCATCCATCTTGAAAGATCTCGGGATGATTCATTTCCTCCAGTGTTTTAAAGACGCTGTTTTGAATTGTAGCTGTATTTTTACTGTGTGTGGAAACATTCAGTAAATAACATATGCTTAAACTTTGTTTTTGGATGGCGTCCCACTGACTGACTAGCTCCTAATACAGACAAACAGTTGTTTCTCCCTCTCCCAGTTGTGCTGGGACATCAGCTGAGATCAGTTCCAGCTCTTCAGGTTCTCAGTGGGAGATGAATGAGGGACAAAAGAGGAGACGAGGACGGGAAAGACCAGAATCACAGCCTGTAGTCAGAAAAGAACACTTTGAAATGGGTAAAAGGAAAAAAAAAATCTTCAGAGTCCATACCACCTAACCCTTCCACCCAGTCACCATCACATCCCAAATTTTGATTAAAAAAACCTGACAACCTGGTTGAATATCCTGAGTGAGGATGCAGTTACTCGCTAAGTCCAGTCCACCCCAAAGTGGGGAAAAACAAACAGACAAACTAAATAAAGGCCATTCTCCAGAGGGAATTGTGAAAAGGCAGAAATCCCCAGGATACCACTCCAACATCAGCGGCACCACCACGCTCCCTCAGCGAGTGTCAGTGATCCAGCCTGGCTGTTCCGGTCTGGCATTTTCAGGCTGCCAAGTACTGCAAAGCACCCCAGGAAAAAGCTGCTAGAGCTCTATTTAACTCCACTAATGTCAGAGCTCTATTTAACCTTGCAAATGCATCATCAGTGGATAATCGGAGATAAATACGTGGCAATCCTGCTGAGAGTCCAGCGCTTACTGTTAAAGGCTGCTACTTCCTCTCCTAACTTTTCTGACCATGCTTTCCTTCACCGAGCAGATGTGACATACTGAAAGTTGACATCTTATGAACACTGCCTCATCTGATTTCACCTATGATGGGATTTAACAGTGACATATTATCAGGCAGCTCTCTTCCAGTGCCCTGGATACACACCCAGATCAGCAGACTGCATACCCTCAGCGTCTCTGTACAGTGATGGATGTAACAGGACCTGTGCTACTGCAAGAGAAGCATTTGCTGCTGTGATCAGGCAAGCACCAGCAGCATAGCTGTATCTGGAGGGTATGAGCATATTGGTACGTATACAAAAAAAGAGAGTCACCTAGCAGCGTGCCAGACAGCTAGTAAGAGGCCTGATGAATCTACTCTGACAATCAGCGTACTTTTGCTATCAGGGAGTTGAAGGCTGTAGGACATAGTGTAAATATTGGAAATTTGCCAACATTCGTGACTTCTTGGGAAGCAGAGATGAGACAGAAGCATATCCTCTGTCAGTTCATTTACTTTTATTCTCCTTCTGAATGCAACCTCCGATTCAGGAAATCTCTTATCACGACAGTTCTTGACTGCCAAAAGTCACAAGGACAGACCTGAGAAAAACTGCCCATGGACTTTTCCATTCTCTTCCTTTGTCTGAACATCTGCCGTGAGCTGCCGTCAGAGACCAGACACTGATGAACCAGTGTGACAGCTTCCCTGCTCCTGTGCCCCGAGGACTCTATCTGACTGCACTGCCTTTTCACATTACCATTGTGTTGTGGAGCTCCTGCAGAAATATACTTCACAAACTAACAAAACACGGTTCTAGGCTCGATAGCTGTGCACTATCCCCACCTAGGGAGTTTGTGTCTGATATGGGAAAAATAGTTCCAGCACGGCTCGTAGCTGAGAACTCTGGCAAGTTTATTGCTTTTAAGGGAAAAGAATTAATCATCCAGTGCGTTTCTTTCCAATTCCCTTAGTCTTCTTAGTGTCTGATGTGATTAATTAACGATTAAGAGACTGAAAAGATAAGGACTTGAACTAATGTTGTGAGAAGCAGAACAAATGACATGACAGAGGTACACAAAACGATAAGTTGCACAAAAAAAGGTAAGTTGAGGTTTTCTTCTTAATGAAAAACCTCAGTGACCTTTGAAAGCCACTGCACAAGACATCTTTTGAGTCTTGAGTTTAAAAGGATTCAAAAGAGATTACAAGTGGACATATAAAATAACAATATATACAATTTTATTTTCCATTTAAATTTTTAGAAGGGATATCAAATACCTGGTTTGTAGAATCAGACAACCACTAATCAACAGGAATAATACACACTTCGTTACTGACAAATTGCCTGTATCAGAGTTTTCTGCTTTTTCATGAAAAGCATTTGATAGCAATCAGGCAGAGACATATTCAGAACTCGATTATTCACATGGCAATTCCTAAGTGCTGTGAAAGCAAACAAAAAACAAGAGCAGCTGCTTCTTCCTAGAGAGGAGTTAGTTATTGTGCCCAAGCTACTTTATATCTGTATTTAACCATGTTCTGCTTTACCGCAACCAACCTGCAACTTGATCACTTCAGCTCGTATTTAAAAAAAAAAGAAAAAAAACCCCACACCGTTTCTTTTGGTGTCAGGATTCCAAAGCAAAATGGGGAAATGGCTGGTTTGTGAAGCTGCATATTCCTGTCCAACATCCTCTTTCCCACACATGCTACTCGGTAGCAACGCTAATGTCTGAGACTGGAATTAAAATGGAAAGCTTGTATTTGTAAAGTGAGTTGAAAGCTGATATAAATCCTGAGTAATAAAATACATCAGAGTGCTATTTTAAGAATGGTTTAGTTCCCACCGGGACTCTGTAAAACACCCAATCTACAACAAAAAGTTATTTTATCTGAACTTGGGGTGGGGGGAAACACTGGCTCAGTATGAGTCTTTGAAAACAGCTAGCTGCTGCTTCTTGTCCTGTAGGAAGGCCCTTACCCCTTCCTCAGAAGCACTTAGTGACACTGCTGACCACGCCACGAACTGGGTAAGTGGCTGAAGCACTCAGAAAAGTCTATAAAGTATCTACAAAAACAGCCTTGTAATGGAACATGTCAGGCAGCCAGTCTTTTAGCTGGAGCTGGCAGCAATCCCCCTTGGTAACATTATCAGAACCATGAACCCCAGTTGTGGAACGCTATCTCACATCCCTGCTTTGGTGATGAAAGGAACAAATTCACAACCAGGTTGGATTTGTGCCTGTAAAATCAAAGTTGAAACTAGCAGTAGCATTTTTGCTTTGTCACCCTTTAGACATTCAGAAGCGGCCAAAGATTGATGGCTGGTTCAATTTCCCGAGTGTTTTCCCCACAGCATTGGAATTTCATCCAGCTGGAGAAAGCCTCCGCTCTTCTGAGAGCAGGAGACATTCTCCTGGGGACGCTGCAGGTACTCAGCTCTCACTAAAACGAATTGTTATCTAAATACTCAGACAACCACTGGAAAATCCCTGCCTGTATTTAAACACTTTTAACATTTAAGGAGTTCACCATCCACCTATGTCACCGATGAGGTGTAACTACAATTCCTGCCCTATCTTCATGCTGAATTCTAGTGAAATCCACGGAGACGGACTTCTCACCACTCCAGCAAGTCAGTCCTGCGACGGGGCCCGTCGATGGTACAGATAAACTAACGCTGCCACCCAGGGTTGGTGCATAAGTGCAGAGGACAGCATTCTCATTACCGCTTTAGAGGTGACCAGCCGAGTTCAATCCAGAGCCCGAAACCACACCTAACGCACAGAGTGTGGGGCGGGCAGGGAGGCGGCTACAACGCCAGCAGCAGCCATCCTGCGGAGCAGATGTTAAACAAGGCGGACTTCTGCTTCGCTCTGCTCGTGGTATGGGTTAAACTTCGATCTCTCGCCTCTCTGCAGTAGGGACTACGGAATAAACTATCTCACGGACAAGATGAGAGAAACCGGTTGAAATAGCCAAGATTGTGCGAGATCTATTCCTCGGTACTCGGGTTTCACTTCATTTGCCCAGACGAATGTTACACAGTATTCTGTAAAATAGTTTGAGAAACCTAAAGGATGAGAGATGTTTCGGGAACCCCCATCCCCATCTGACTGCAGAGTAGGACACCCTAAGCTGAGCCATGCCATACCCCAGCAAAGGAAATTTTTTTGCTGATAAACTTGCATCATGCAGAAAGTTGGTAGTGGAAAATGGAAATTGTAATGATCAGTAAGAAAAATAGGAGACTTAAGGGGAAACAATGCTAGTATCATCCTTGTTAGCAAAGTCGGATTTTGTACATCCAAAAGCAAATAACATTCAAAGCAGTTTTATTCAAAGAGGATCTACTTACTAATGAGGCCTCCTTGAAACAAGTCATCCCCATAACTTTTTTTTTTAAACACTCTTCCTAGGAAACATTTTAAATACGTTTTAAGTCTCTACATTTTTTGAATTTCTATTCAAATAGAGCTTTCAAACATTCTTCCCCCAGGCAAAGAACAAAACAAACAAAACCCCCACTGTTCCCCTCACGAAGGGACTCGCGCGGTTTTTACCGGGGTTCAGCAGGCACCCCGAGCGAGGCGGGGAGCGGAGGCCGCCCAGGCCCTGCGCCCGCAGGTGACTCCCCGGGCCCAGCCCGGCCGCCCTGTGGTGTTTTGCCCCTTCCTTCCTCGGGGTATGTCACCGACACGCTCTCCGACTTCACCGGCCGGGTTAAGGCGCCAAGCCAAGCTCTCCGATGGACGGTAACTGCCTCGCTGAGGCACCGCAAAGTTCGAGGCGTTGTGCTGATGGACGTCACGGAGCCCGATCGCGCAGCCCGGCCGCCGGCCTCGCAGATGCCGAAGGAAACGCACCGAGCCGGGACCCAGGCGCCCGCCTCCCTCCTGCGAGGGGCTGACAGCCTCGCCCGCCACAGCCGCCTCCTCCCTCCGCACCCCCCGCCCCGCCGCCCCCCGCAGCCGCCCCGCGCCCCCTCGGCGAGGATCGCGCGGCTTTCCCCTCAGCCCAGGCGCGCGGCAGCCGGAGGGGTCGCGGGGAGGAGACTCCCCCTCACAGCCCCCTCATCGCCCCGCGCCGCCGCTCCCCGGCGGGCTCCCTGCGGCCCGTCCCCGCTCCCCCGCGGGGCGCCCGGCCCGGCCCTACCTGGTGCTGGCGCTCGCCGGGTAGAGGCAGCTGCCGGGAGCGGGGGCGGGCCGGGCAGGGCCGGGCCGGGCCGGGCAGGGCAGCCCGGGGGCGGACCGCGGCGCGCCCCCGCCCCAGCCCCACCGGCCGCCGCCAGGGGGCGCGGCAGCCGGTAACGGCCGGTAACGGCCGGCGGGGCCCGAGCGGGGCGGCCCGACCCGGCTCTGAGGACGGGGCCGCCCGTGGCGGCGAAGCCAGAAACGATGCCGGTACCGTCCGCGATCTCCCGTGCTCCGGTGCGTGCCTCAGCCTGCCCAGGCCCTCGGCCACCATTTTGTTGCACGCGCCTTACCTCAGCCCCCGCCCGGCCCGGCCTCCCCTGCCCTCCGGCCTGTGCCGAGGCGTGCCCGCCGCCGCGGAGCCCCCGGCTCCTGTGGCCTCCCTGCCGGAGCCGGACCCCGGGCCGGGGCGGCTGGAGGGAGAGTTTGTTCCTTCGCTGCCTTTCCCGCACACGGCAGGCAGCCTTGTTGGCGCACCCGGCGAGGCAGGGGTGACAAGGCACACCATCCCGGGGCCCGGCCGGGAAAACGGTCACTGGCAAATCTGGGGAAAGCTTGGTGCTCCCACACCCCTCCTCTCATCTCCCTGCAGGCTGGCCACCCGTGCCTCCCCTCTGCTCCCAAAGGAACAAGGCACACGTTGAGCCTGCCAAACAAAGCGGCCCTTCGTGTCGGTCCCGTGGGAGGCTTGGCGGCTGTGTCACCCTACAGCGAGACAGCGGTGCTGGAGAACTTGATTCTTCGCCCAAAACTGGGCAACAAAGCAGGACATGAAGGCAAAGTAAGCACTATGAGACCATGGCTTTCACTTTGCGGGAGGCTCCCGCAGGGCTGGACAAAGCCACGTCTGCGGTATTTGGATTGTCAGCGGTATTTGCGTTGTTGCACACAGGGTCAATGCCTCTTTGCAGGGCTATTGCAGGGTGATAAGCAGCTTGTGTCTGAACTCCGGTTCATCCCTCTCCAGCTCTAGATGGCCACAGCCTCTCCCCCCAACTCATCCTTCTCCACCTTTCTTTCATACCTTGAACTTGCGTGTGTTAAGATACGCTGAGGTTTTTTCCCTCTTCTCCCTCTCCTCTCCCTCTCCTCTCCCCTAGATGTTACTAGTTTTTCCCTGGCTTTATCCCTGCCTCGTGAAATACATCCAAGTCAGATGAATTGTTTTTTCTGTTTAGCTGGGGTTTTCCTTGTGGTGTGGAAAACTTTGCACTAACTGGAAAATACTTCCCTACTTCTTGATACATTACTCTCAGCTCTTCTGCTTGGGTTTGCCTCTGCCACATCTTCCCACCTCTTCACTTCCAGATATTGTTTTAATGATTTAATTTGTTGTATGAATTTCTTGTTTGTTTTTATATACTTTCATGCAAGTATTGGTACATCCATACAAAAGCACATTTACAAGAAGCCTGTAGTACAGTCTCCGTGTAGATTATAGTCATTAATCAAACATCATTTGCAAGAGTGAGCACCCCGGGCATAGTGTGTATATGAATCTGGTAGACAAATTGTGATGACATGGGTAACAGAAGTTAGAATTATTGATTAGATAACCCAGTTAAGCTCCTAAGAAATTTAACGTAATGTTTAATTTCCAAGGTCTATCAGCAGCAGATGAGTTACAACAGTACACACACAAAGACATGGACTTTATGGTTCATGTCCTTGATATATATCATACAGAGCAGATACATTCCTCCTGTGGTTATGTTTGAGGCTCTAGAAAGGAACATGATCCTTAAACATCAATTTACTATTAACCATTTTTTGTGAAATATTGTATGCAGTAACACATCCGAGACCTAGTAATATATTTTCAACATTACTCAGAAACAACTGAAATTTCTAACTTCTTGCATTTTTTATGTAGTTTTTCCTAGATACTACAAGAGAGTTGTGGTAAATCTGAGACAGGCAGGCAGGCCACAGACGGCTGTTGTTTTTCTTTCTCTCTCTACATCATGTAATCAGAGAACTGTCTTGTGTTCTTGAGAGAAGCATTGTACCGAGACAGTGCCACCCTGGTATGGGTTTTTACAAAACAGTTTCTATGCCATCAACAATGCCTTCAGTTGCTGCTGGAATTGCATGGAAATTTAACAATGCCATGGTTAACAATAAAAGCCAATGGTCAATATTTCTCCTTTGTCGTTGCTGTAACTGAAGAAGATTGCTGTTATCCTTTTGTTTTATGAGAACGTTATTATCCAGAACATTTTAGAAGGGCTAAAAACGATCTGCCATTTTGATTCTACGATCTGGTAGAACTGTGCATAACCAGCGCAATAGTAAGCCTTTCATTAAATCAGGAACATACATTACAAAGAGGTACTAACACTGTTACACAGTCACACAGATTCTGTTTTCATAATGTAAATTATCTACTTGATGTTCTGCATCATGTTCATATCAAGCAAAGGTACTATTTAGAGCTACAAAGGGACAGGCTCCTCATTAGAGCTAATAACTATGGGAAATTCTGCTCTTTCAAAATGTGCTTTCCTTCCAAATGTAAATGTTTAATTCTGTTCTTAATTAAAAATAGAGACATATTATAATGCATCATGTGAATTGCATTTATAACATAATCATTACACAGCTAAACCAAAAATCCTTTAAATGTCAGTCAAATATGATTAATGTAAAATGAGTCAACCTTTTAAAAATACTGTGTTCGATTTATTTATTTATTTATTTATCTTAAAGGTTAAAATTGTAATGTTGCCATGGAAATTTTAGGCCCCAGTTTCCACAACAAACCTATTCAACTGGAAATGCAGCTACAGCTGTGTTGTTGACCACATAAAAAAGTGAGCTTGGCACACTGGGACAGTTGAGAGAGTTGCTTTCGAGGAAGAAACCTCTCAGTACAGAGAGGGTGGGATGTGGAATTACATCTGTATCTAAAGTAGAATCAAGATAGTATAGTGATGTCCGGAGGAGCCTCAGGAATCACTGTGAATGAGAAGAGCGGAAACTTTTTGAGGGAAACTGTTGTGCTGTGCCAGCCTTACATTCTGCACTTGCAAACTACTGCTACATAATTGTCCTTCAGCAAGAAAATACCTTGAAATTGTGCACAAATACCTGAAGATATTTGTTGTTAGCTTCAATCATTGCTTTCTGTTCAAGAGAAGTTCTGCGTGGATCTAATCTTGATTTGTGCAAGACGATTGACTCATACATTCTTTCACCACTTCTAAGATTTGGTCTATGGGCATGTTGTCATATCAACCAGGAAAACCACGCAACTTGCATGTCTTTGAAAGGCTAATGCTGGTATTTTGCAGACAATTCCATTGCTGTAACAATTTTTTTTGGTGCTAAGATATAAGCTACTTGCTAAAAGACACATACGAACTTGAATGCAGCATTGAGGATTAAGCTAAAGGAGAAGTGAACCAGACATCAGAGTTGAAATGTCATCTCCCAAATACGTCAAATAAAGCCAATGCAGCTTAGCTTTATCTTTAGTCAGGATAAAAGGAGTCATGCTGAGCACTGACCCCATCAACTGGAGTCACTGCTATGTGTACTTGAAAGCCATGCTTGAACGTTAGTGTTGAAACTACCTGGACTTGTGTAAAGCATTTGACACTGTCCCGCACGACAGCCTTGCCTCTAAATTGGAGAGACATGGATTTGACAGATGGACCACTCAGTGGATAAGGAATTGGCTGGATGGTCGCACTCAAAGAGTTGCAGTCAATGGTTCGATGTCCAACTGGAGACCAGTGACAAGTGGCGTTCCACAGGGGTCAGTACTGGGACCAGCGCTGTTGAACATCTCTGTGGGCAACATGGCCAGTGGGATGGAGCACACCCTCAGCAAGTTTGGGGACGACACCAAGCTGCGTGGTGCAGTCGACACGCTGGAGGGCAGGGATGCCATCCAGAGGGACCTGGACAGGCTTGAGAGGTGGGCCCATGTGAACCTCGTGAAGTTCAACAAGGCCAAGTGCAAGGTCCTGCACATGGGTTGGGGCAACCCCAAGCACAAATACAGGCTGAGAGGAAAATGGATTGAGAGCAGCCCTGAGGAGAAGGACTTGGGCATGTAGGTTGATGAAAAGCTCAACATGACCCAGCAATGTGCGCTCGCAGCCCAGAAAGCCAACCATATCCTGGGCTGCACCAAAAGCAGCATGGACAGCAGGTCCAGGGAGGGGACTCTGCCCCTCTGCTCCGCTCTGGTGAGACCCCCCTGCAGTGCTGCATCCAGCTCTGGGGCCACCAACACAAGAAGGACATGGACCCGCTGGAGCAGGGCCAGAGGAGGCCACAAAGATGATCAGAGGGCTGGAGCCCCTCTGCTATGGAGACAGGCTGAGAGAGTTGGGGTTGTTCAGCCTGGAGAAGAGAAGGCTCCGGGGAGACCTTCTAGCAGCCTCCCAGTCCCTAAAGGGGGCTACAAGAAAGCTGGAGAGGGACTTTGGACAAGGGCCTGTAGTGATAGGACAAGGGGTGATGGCTTTAAACTGAAAGAGGGGAGATTTAGATCAGATACAAGAAAGAAATTCTTCCCCATGAGGGTGCTGAGGCCCTGGCACAGGTTGCCCAGAGAAGCTGTGGCTGCCGCATCCCTGGGAGTGTTCAAGGCCAGGTTGGACAGGGCTTGGAGCAACCTGGTCTGGCGGAAGGTGTCCCTGCCCATGGCAGGGGGTTGGAACTGGATGATCTTTAAGGTCCCTTCCAACCCAAACCATTCTCTGATTCTATGAAAGGCAGGCAGACAAAGGGGTATACTTCCATTTTGTACTTCCATTCCTTGCCTTCAATGAAATATAACATTAACAGAGAGAATCTGGCTGATCTGCATCTACTTACACCAGAATTACTGTTGGCCCAAATTTTCTTATATTATTAATAAGTTTAATTTGAACCTTTGAGATTGTATAAGTGCAAATGGAAATGTGATTTTGGGCTACCTATTTTACAAAAGATGAAGGAAGTAAAAAAAGATAAAGAAGGAACTAAAAAAAAACCTGACCACAGGAACATTTCTACAGACACCGCAAAACTGAAATGGTTAGATATGAAAGAAGAACCTAGCAACTCAACATTAAAATACAAATAAAGACCAATTAGTCATTTCAGACCAATCCAGCGTTACATGATCAGCTCTTACAGAAGTATATTTCAAAACAGTTCCTGAAAAACGCCATGCTTCTTTCCGTATTTGCCTACACAAACTTGAACAAAGCCAGAAAAAGAAGTTGGGGTTCAGGGGAAGAAGAAAGACAGACAAACCAAGTCTGAACAAATGTACCTTACTTTAGCTGCCATTTTATTGGCCGTGTTTGTGATGTGACAGTTTAAATTCTGGCAATCTGGTCATTGTTGCTGCTGGGTAACGGATTTTCCTAACTGTTGCTAATTACTGCTTCCATGTTGCCCTGTGAGTGCCAGAGTGGTTGTTTTCTGTAGCTGCGCTTCTTGGATCATTTCTATTATAATAAGGTTTCTGCTGCACTGTATGAAGTAATATTTCCTGTAGGATAAGCAAACTTGTGTTAGCGATAGCAATTGAGTACCTGTGCTATGAGTTCACAGCAGCTGTCGTGACTGCAAATAAGGAACTAGTGACCAATTGTTTGACATTTCCTTTAAGCGGCTGCGCTTGTCTGCCACGCACAATGTTCCCTCGTTTTTCCACGCACACAGAACTGCTTCCTCTGTCATGTCAAATGTATTTTTCTACATTGTTGTTTTCTGCAGTTCTGTGGTGTTGTCACCTCTTAATATTTTCAGATGCTGATGAGCGTGCGAAAATTTCTGGGTTGCAACAGAAAGACAAGTGCTCGCTAGTTTAGTGGAGCCTTGCTGTTACGTCTGTGCATGTGCACTCTGAGCCGTGAAGGAATTGTAGGTCCATAGGTCGCGAAGTGCTGAGTAAATTAACCACCTCACAGGGGCATTAAAAGGTCTTCATCATGGAGCTTCTCAAGCTTCTTGTGTGACCAATGTTATAGATGTTCGTGGTAATTGTTCTTAATTTTTTTTTTTCTCTTTTCTTTGTGAAAATCTGTTGGAATCAGGAAACTACAACTTGACTGAGATGCAATGGTCTGTTTAAAGCAACAGTCCCACCGAAGCGTGAGTGCAGCCGCGGTTTGAACAGGGACTTAGGAGTCAGAAAGCCTGGCTCCTGTTTCTGTCTTGGTGTGTTTGGGGCCTGGGACAAGGCCCTCCACCATGCTGTTCTTCAGCTTTTGTATTTGTAGCGTGGGGATTGGAGTACTTCCCTTCACAGGAATGTTGTGAGGATTATGTTTTGGGTTTTTTTGAAAGCACTTACTTAGAGTTATATAATGATAAAACCTATTACTGGCAAAACTATTAATTATAGTGTAATAGGTAGATCCAATACATGTCATTATATCAAAGGTAGAGAATTTTGAAAATATAAGAAGTAATACTATGTTTTCAGAGAGCGTCTGGAACAATACTAGGAAAGGAGCCTATTGTAGGGTTAAAATAGTACAGTGTTGACAGTTTTTACCAGTCGGGATACGAAATGCAGAACAGTCTTGCAAAAAGAAATGGGTTGTTTAGAGTATTTTAAAGCAGCTTGTTGCAAAGGGGTCACTGAATGTGTCTCTTAGGAACAGCTATAAAGCAGATCTTAGTCCCCTTCTGCTCTGAAAGCTTAGAACATGTTTTCTTCATTTTTCCTTGTCCCTTGGTCCTTGGGCTGAGCTATGTTAAAAGGAGTGTTGGACTCCTGAAGAAAGGTGTGGTGACTCTTTCCTGCAGTCTCCGAAATACGTCTGCTAAGCAAGCTGAGCGATACAGCTCCGGTCTGCGTTTCCTGGGGCCAGGAATCCAGAGCTCTCTTTTGCTCCCGGTGACTTTGGGGGTAGCAGGATCATACTGAGGTCGCTGACAGCAGATGTTGGCGAGGACTGAATAGGTTGGGGGAGGACCAAAACGTCCCAGCCTGGAAGTGTCTCTGTCCAAGTGGAGTGGTTAAAGCAAGCCTTCTTACTGCTGTCCTCAGTAAAAAGAAAGTGTTTGGGATAAAAATGACTGTAACTTTCTGTACCGTTCAATTCCACATTCTTCATGAATGCTGACATGTAATTTAATCATTATTTAAAAAGTATTTTACAAGGATGCATTCTAAAACAAGGAAGCAGATATTATAGATCATTGTATGTAATTTATTTGAAAAGAACAGAATCCTCAAACCTTCTATCAACTGTATTAACTCTGAGTCTTTACTTTTCCTGAGGTTTGTGGTAAAAAAATAAATCCAAGAGCAATGCTCATGTGACCAGAAAATTTGGATGCCGTTCTTTCTTGACAGAGACTTCAGAAAGAGACACGTAGCAAGGGCTTTTCAAGAGCAGGCTGTATTGACCTCGCAGAAATCCACAAAGAAGGGTGGGACGACAGGCAGTATTCCATCTCTAGCAATTTGGTATTGTTACCAATTTAGTGGGTTTTAATTACTGTTGTTACGGTCTGTCCAGATGTTCAGAATGAATAGGCTGAAGTCAGCCTTTTCTCGGTAACTGTTGTTGAAAAACTGCTGCAGGCTTTCAAGCACTCACAAGAATAAAAGAATCAAAGAAGAAATACAGATGCCATTACTCCAATCTTCTGTCTTGCTCACATCTTTTGTGTACTTGAAACTTTATAGGAATATTGGATAAAAGCATACAAAACGATTCAAAACCAGAACCTTTAAAGCAAATCTGTATTGCCTTTTACCTCATCTGATGAATGAAGACAGTTTTATATAAAATATCTTTGGGAGTAAATCACAGAATATGAGTTTCAGATTAAAAAGACCAATCTTACTCATAGTTAGGTAATGGCTTCTAATTTTCTTTGTTACAGATTGGAATATAGTTACTGTTATTTCCTAACTTGCTTTTCATTTCTGCTCAGGATTAAAATATGTTCTCCACAACCATTAAAGTGATTTTGAGAATTGTTGAGTAATCCTGAAGATGTTTCTGTGGCCACTGGAGGGGAGAAGTGCTGGCTCGTCCACGCCACTGAAGAGGTGCGATGTTCTGCTTCTATATTAGGGAAGCCGTTCTGGTTGGGACGATGGGGTGACTAAACCTGATAGGAAAGCCGGCCACGGTGTTTATGTCTGCGGAGTGAAAGGGCCAGGACTGCTTGGAATTTTCACTGGAAAAGAAGACTCAAATCGGCGGCTGATACCCTTTGCAGGCTGTGCAGTCTGTCCTTTCCAGGGCATCACCGATAGCGGTGATGATTACCTGTCCTGAGTTCCATCTTGTAAAAACGGGAAAGCTAACGCCGTTCAACTAGCTCTGCCAAGACTGAACCATAAATAGAAAAGTAGTCAATGGATTTTTCTGTGATATTTTAACAATTTTGAATTTTAAAACCTGTTAAGCAAATGTTACAGTGTCTGTGTTGATAGAATAGTATTGGAGGAAATACCAAGTGCTTGAAGAACTGTATTTTTTTAAAGACAGTAAACCAGACTGTAACTGGGTCAAAATAGTCAGATCATTTTCCATTTAAAGACTCCCTCTTGTGGAAATCATTCTTACTGACTTGTTTTGACCTATTTTTCTAGTAAAAGTCACTCCATATAAGGTATTGCAAAACTTGAAAATGGTTCTGTTGCACCGTGTTATCTGTTCAAAAGTTAGGACCCTGACGATAACTGACAGTAGTCGTACAACTGTAGTAGATTGCTAGCAGATTTTATATCTTTCTACTGAGTCCTTGCTTTTTATTACTCAGAGATTGATTGATTGATTTATTTATGTATTATGTAGATGTTAAAAAAAAAATCTGGTTGTTTTTCACCCTGTGTAAGAGCCTTCTGCCCAGATGACGTGGGCAGCATCCAGTGCCTCCCCGGTAGAGGCTGAGTAATAATTAGGGGGTGGGTGATTCACGGAGAGCAGTCACTGCAGAAAGCAGAGGATTCCCTGTGCATTGCTACGCTGAGGAAATGGGATTAGTAATGTCATAGTAATGGAGATGGAAAATGCCTGTTCTGGAAAGAGATTTCCATAGGAATGTTAGTATCAGCAGCACGCTGCTGTACGGGAAGGTGCAATTTGAATCTTGGACACTGGTACACAACAGAATGTGATGCTTTCCATAACGTGTGGGACTGAAATAAAATCCTTATTGTCCTCTAGCAGTCTGTTAGGAGAGGAAATTACATTATTTAGATTGAATGTCTAATATGTATTTGGGCAGGAAGAACCATTAGCTCTTTTCAATCACACTTAAGCCCTAATCAACTCTCAATTCTAAAATAAGTAGAATCCCTCCACTTGCTTTAATTGAAGCTCTTTGCTTTTGTGGCACTAAAGCTGACAAAGCAGCCTGTTCGTTCTCAAAAGCATAAATCATCCGTGGAAAACACGCTGTGTGGCTGCCCTCTAGCAGCTCTTGTGGTAATTTCTCTTTAAATAGGGTTGTAACTACCTTTAACAGTTTTGTAGGCCCTAGAGCTTTCCAACAAGACAATCTCAAAGGAGTTTTGGTTAAACACAATGTAAAACTGAAAATCTGAATATTAATCTGGAATACCAGGAGTCTTAATTTTGAATGTCTGAACTCATTAACTGTTTCTATAATTTCTGTGTTCATGTAATGAAAGTCTGTACGTTGAGCTGAGAATCTGGGTAAGTTTATTGAATGGGAGATACATAGAATCCTTCATAATGTTACTTCTATTACATTTGTTTCATCTCCTGAACCACTGAATTTTTTTTAATCCCCATGAGCTGTGAGATTTGTGCAGCATCTTGCATTTTTAGGTCTTTAGTATTGCCTGCCACAAGTATTTAAAAAGCCTATTTTAAAAAAATTGAAGCCAAAATTAACAAACTGGTTAGAGCGTTTCACAGGACATTGCAAAAGACATGAAATACAATATTAATTTTACTGGAAACTGGAAACAGAAGCAGAGCTCTCTACAGTTCCTTCGAGATTTTGCATATTGGACTGTGCTGGAGCGTAACTGTCCTGTGTGCCTGTACCTTGCCGGGCTATTCCTGTTTGTGTCTTCCCCAGAACAAATAACCGCGCCTCAGGAGTGACGGGAGATTGGGTCGTGTAAACGAAACTGGCTTTGTGGGGATTCTGAGGCAGGACAGGAAACATGGACGTAATCCTTCTACATAGTGCGTGAAATATCTTGGGGTCTTTGTTTTTACACTTTATTAATGTTCCTGGTTCTAGAGATTGTCTAAAAATAGAAACTGGACGGTAACTGTAACAATGCGGAGGCAGCCGCAGTGGTGACTGCGAAGCGGGACCATCGAGGGCCAAGGGGACGGACGATTTCGGGCGGGCTGGGGCTTCGGGGCGGATCACTCCACTTTCCCACCATGAAACGCTGGGAAAGCCGAGATTTTCCTCAGTGCTAGCGCGTCCGCCGGCCTCGGCCGGGAAGGGAAGCGCCGCGGGCCGAGCCGCCGCCCCGGGGCCGCCCTCAGGCGCGAGCACCCGCGGAGGAAGCACCGCCTCAGGGGGGGGACGCGCGCGCGCCCGCCCCGCCCCGCCGCTTTCCCGCCCGCCCCTCGGCGCGCGCCCAAGCACGGGGAGCGCGGGCGCGCGGCCGCGTCGCGCCCTTCCCTTCCCCGCCCCGCCCGGCCCGGCCCCGCCCCGCGCGCCGGCGGGGAGGCGGGGCGGCTTCGGCGCGAGGCCTCCCGGATTGGTTCCGGCGCGGCCTCTCGCGCCCACCTTTGTGCAGCCCGGCGCCCGTCGAGAGTGGGAGGGGAAACCCCGTGCGAGGGGCGCCGCCATCTTGGATAAGGGGGGTGATGGGGGCGCAGTGGAGCCAGCGGAGCCGAGCCTGAGGGAGCCCCGGAGAGAGGCGGAGACCCGGCCCGGCCGTTGCCCAGCCCGAAGCAGAGCGCTGCAGTGCCCGCAGGGGGGGGACCAGGCTGCCGCCGACAGAGCCACGCTGCACAGCCACCCGCTCCCCGAGCCCAGGTACGGAGGAGCCGGGGATGGGTGCCCCTCCGCCCCGCCGGGCCTAGAGCACTAGGCCCCGCGCCGGTGCCCGGCCGCCGGCGGGCTCCACTCGGGCGGGTGTGCGGGCCTCTCGCCGGCAGGCCGGGGCGCACACCCGGCCCGGGTGGCGACACTTCCTCCTCCTGCTGCCCGGAGCCGGGGCCTAGTCGGGGCCGCGCTCCCCGCCCGTGTGCCCCTGCCCACCTCCGAGGGCGGTGCGGGCTGGCCCCCGGCCGCGGCGGGTCTGGCCGCCCTCGCTCCCGGCGGCGGACAGAAAGAGGAGGGGGCCGGTAGTCCGTCTGGGGCCGAGGAGGGTGAGGCTCGCTGGGCAGGAGCTAGGCCGCTGCTGCACTGTTTGTCGCCACCGCCTCCCGTTCCTCCTCTGCACTGCACACTCCCTGTGTAACACGCCACCACCGAGTACTCGTGCACAGGCGGTGTATATGTGTGTGCCCCTTACTAATTGTTGCAGCTGCCCGTAGGGTGTTTACTGTATGTATCTGTTATAGTGGGTATGTGGCCGATGTGCAGTGTTACCTGTACTTTTGATTCTTACGTTGACCTGTGCTGTCATGAACTTTCACAGAAAAATAGCTTTAATGAGGGCTGAGGGGAATGCCGCTTCCTATTTGAGAAAGCGACAAAAGTGTTCTAGACTTGTTCTCTGTTTTCTTTTGTCAGTGCTTATTTGGGCTAAACAGGAGAATGAAGTTCTGTTCTTTCACCTGGTTGTCTATTGCCTCTTTGCAGTACACTCTGAAGGTTTCTGTAACATCTGTGGATAGCTTTGTCTTGAATTAAAATTGTACGGAACTATCCTTGCAGTAAAGCCAGGGAAAGGTGTCTGTCTGCAGTGGGGTCTCTTTGGCAACGGCTCTGTTGCTCTGGAGGTTACTTGGTGTGGACTTTGCTTTCCATCTGGAGGCCTCTGAAACAGAGTGGTTCTATGTTTTGTATGACTTTTTTTTTCACAGAGGTGAAAGTAGCCCTTTGTGAACAAGACTTACTCAGGTTGTCTATATCCTAAATCATTCCAAACCCCAAGTCAGAAGTCGTAACTTTTCCAGTAGCCAGATGTTATCATATGGAATGCATTGGTTTGGGGATTGATTTCTCTCGTGGTTTGGATTGAGGGCCTCTTGTGCTTGGGCATTACTCGGGAATGGGAAGAAAATCTCAACCCTGGGGGACTTAATAATAACTAAATATCACGTAGTTTAATATGGATTAAAAAGGAATTTGCTAGCTTCCTGTAGGGATTTGAAAATGTCATAAATCTGAGTGGAAGGAAGAAGCTCCTGCTTTCCTTTTCCATTTTATGAAAAAAAAAAAAAAAAAGGCAAGCTATTGTGAAGGGCAGCAGTTTGAAAACAAACCTGTTATACTGGAGGTACTAGGATTTAGAATGTAAATAGATCTCTTAAAATTCCTTGCTTACTCCTGTGCATCTAATGGAACCTGCTTATGATTGTTTCTCATTTTGCTGTATCTTTCTGCAACAAAGGATGTAGACCTTACTTAATTTAGTTCTAAAATGTGTTTGTGACTTCTTGTGTTTTCCAAGGTGTTGACTCCAGACAGTCGCGTGTTGTTCTGATTTGTTAGACTGACAAAAAAACTCTTCTGATTTCTGCATATACTGTCCTTAAACTTATCTGATATCTCTGGAACTTGGTTCTCCTGCTATGAACGCAGACATGTGCTACAGGTTAGACTCTTTTATAGGAAGAGGAAAATAAGATAAATGAGGATTTACAGATGGATAAAGGAATATGGCTGAGAGAATAGACATGGGGGAAAGTGCTCTTACTGATGAGGACAGGTATGCAATATTTAATTTAGCTATGGTGCTGGGGTGTGGTTAGTAAGAAATGAGGTGTGTGCATATAAATGCAGGAAGTTTAGGAAACAAAATGGAGGAACTTGATGGAGCAGGATGCGAAACCATGAAAAGATTAACCAACGCAGCGTGTGTATGACTGGATAGCTGCTGAAAATCAAAAAGTGAAGATAGTATGATACATAGCCTTGGTTTAAAAATACATAAAGTCAAAGTTCTCATCTAGGAAGAGAAGCGAAGGCCTGTGAAGTCTTTAGAAATACTTACTAGGCCTCGGGCTGAGTTAAGGTGTTTCACGTGATTAAAGAATATAGCAAATGCATTTCTTCAAGAACAGCTTGAAACAGGGCTCAGCACAGCTGCAAGCTTGTTAGTCTGAGCCCAGCAGCATGCAGGCCTCGTGTGCTTTCAGAGAAAGAATAACTGGACGTGGAAATAATAAGGAAACGCAAAGTGATCTTCAACAGCAGATCATAAGCAGCTCGCTGGGTTGCTGTCTGATCAAAGATCAGTTCAGCCGAATTTACTGTCTTGTGCTCATCAGATGCTTTAATGAAATCCAAATGGGGAAAGCTGGAGAGGGTGACTGGAAGAGCTGAAGAATGAGTAAGGAACTGGGCAGCAACAAGTAATGTTGTCAGAGGTGAAAGTATTGGGCTGCTAGCGGACTGCTAATGTCTCAGAAGAGGGCTTTTTAAAGACAAGCATGCAAAAATAAATAGACTGGGGAGTCTGTGGGGCCATCATCTTAAAGAGGGCAGAGATGTTTATATGTTTAGGAAGACCTAAATGGCCTTGGTGTGTGGAAGCCCTGGAACTACAATGAAATTTAATTGTAATAGACCTCATAGCTTGTTGTGGACAACAGACTTCTGGGAATTCACTGCTTGGGTGTATTAATTGATAACAAAACTGTTATTACCTTCCAGTATGGTGTGATTTTTACAGAAGACCACAGTTGACGCAATTACAGACTGTATTTCTAGCAGCCTTCTAAAGTAAGGTACCAGTGAGACTGTGTTTTGTGTGCTTGACAAAAGTCTTCATCAGGGGAGTAGTGCAATTATGAATCGAAACAATTCTGCCTCTTCCCAGTTCTTCCCCCCCTTATTGATCTCTTCTCAGGTGTTCATTGTTAATTAACACCTAAGTAAATATGCAGGGAAGAGAAGGAAGATTGTGCCCTGGGAAAGAGGATAGATTTTTGTGTACAAAAAAATGTAGATTTTGTCTCTGCATTTTGTGTGGAGATTTAGAAGCTGTTCTAAACAATAGCTATTATTGGTTGCATACAGTTCCCCTTCTATGCAACTAATATTTTCTTCCAAATGCAAAAAAACTAACAGCTCTTTAAAAGTTGTTTCAGTTTATGAAAGGAATGATATGATGGCATTACCTTTTATAGAAGGGAACTGGACTTCAACTGTGAGATCCTTTCCTGTTGCATGTCCTTGAGGAATGACCGAAAGAACGCCTGGATGACCAGATGAAATACAAAATGCCTCTTGCTTCAGACTAACTAAACAGTGGTCCTCTGGCTGCAGAGTGGTAGGTTTTTAAGGGGAACCTGTGATAATTAGACAGTTCTGAGTTTGAAGCTGATGGTTGTTTTCAGAGGGATTGTCTCTGTGTGGATGGGCCAGCTGATGGTATTAACCGCATACAGTGTCTAATAAAACCTGTGCATAAGGGTTCTAGTCTCTTCTAATAACGTACCTGCTTCTTGCTGAGCATAAAGCTGTGAAGTTTCCCTATGCAGATGATATCCAGTGAAGAGTTAAAATTGACTATGTCCTTGAGCTGAGCTAGAAGGAACTGCATGGGTCTCACAAAGGCTGGTATGGATATGATATTTACAGTTATGTTATTCTGATAAAGAATGCTATGGCAGTGCGCCTGGAACAACCTTATCTCCATTTGTACAGATGTATGCTGATACTTGAAATAAGGCTTCAGTGAGATCTCAAAATACCTGTGCAGTGCTTGTTGGTCAGAGGAGGAAATGTAGGTGTCACTGCTATCTCATTAGGGTCATCTTTAACTTTTTATGTATAAAAAGAAGCCTCTAAGGGAGAAGTTGATACATGGAAAATGGATTATGGGACACTATTCACTGTAAAATTTCTAGTCCTGAATGTAATACAGAAATTAATTGTACAGGCTTTGAAACTAGCAGCAATCTGTGTATAGTGAAGTATGATCCTCTGGCTAGTTGCCATCCTGAAATAATGCTATAAACTCTGGGGAAGTATTACCTCTGAAAAGGCAGCCAAAACTTGTTTGAAGTTGGCAGACTTTCCTGGAAGAAAGATGTCGGACCAAGCTAAACTTCTTTTACTGTCTGTTAACAGTAAATTCATGGTTGGCTAACTTTGATGTCATATTGTATAATGTCAGCAGTGGCTGAAGTTAAGTTGCGTATACTTATGTGCAGCTTTCTCAGTCCTGCAGTTCTTGCCCCCTTGCTCTCCCAAGGGGAAAACTCCACACCCCCATGTTGGGATTATTAAGATTGCCGTGTCTGGAACAGAGGGCTGTGAAGTGGAGGTAGAACTCCAGTTTCTACAGATGGCTCATGCTGTCAACGTATATTAACCCTGTGCATTAACATGCAGCTGATATTTTTGTGTTTACTGAATCCTGTTGTGCACTATTCTTGTCTAGACTTCCTTCTTTCATCCATAGCAAATGCTGAGACTGTAAGTTTTCTAAGGCTGAATTCTCACTGTGGCTTCTGTGTTTAGTTTGTTGCGTTTATTTTCCCCCTTTAACACAGAGTCCTTCTGGAATATCAGTTTTCTTCCAAGATCTGAGTGCAGCTTGGATTCCTGCTTATTCTTATTGGAATTTGAGTGTTTAACTTTTTTATTTAATTGCTGTTTTGGGTTTGTTTTTTCTTTTTAAGAAGTCATCTATTCTCCGGAAAAGATTCCTGACCTTTAGTAACAATTCAGAGTATTTCAGAATCTTTTCTGTAACATGACCCTTGGAATAAATGTAATATCGGAGAGTTGCTTTATTTTTCAGTTTAACTCCAGAAATTGTATTTAAACTTAGTATCTGTTTCTGCAAGCTTTCAGTACATACATCTGTTGGACACAATAACTTCTCCAGCAACTCTCTGGGACTCGAGAGAAGGTCTAGACTCATCGTATGAGTGAATTTATCCATTGGCGTTGCTATTAATAGTCTGTTTCTTCAGGCTGTGGAGAGAGCGTGCTAGGTCTGGCTGTACACGGTGGGGTATGTGGTATCTCTCGCCTCCTTTAGGGGCCTAATCTCGCTGTAAGAGTGAGGGTGAAGTTCTAACAATGAGACATGGCTTGAAGTTAGTCCTCCCTTCCCACCCATTTCAGAGCAGACTTTGTTGCCAAGCACGGAATTTGGTTTTCTCACTCTTGCTTTGAAGTAGGAACTGGTTTTGAAGCATATGTTGCAAAGCAGTGACAGGTTTTTTTATATTGAAATAGCATAGTTAGACCTCTTTACTTTAAAGAGTATAATGAAAATTGACATATCTTAGCAAGCAAAAACAGTCTGTCAAATAAACAGAAATGTATATTTAGTGGTAAAGATTCTAGTTAAGAGACTCATTTCAAATTCAGTTTGTGATATAGCCTGCACAGAATTCCCAGTTTGTCCATTCTTTAAAAAAAAATCTTCCTCACCTTCCAGAGATGCTGCTTACAAGCTTGGATAGTCGGACGCATTCCCCTCACTTGTTACTTACGGTAAAATTGTAAAGTCAGGTGCTCAGAAACACGAAACTTCTTTGAGTATTTCTGAGCACTTAGCACTCCTTAGCCAGCTGGTATTGTGAGGGAAGAGAGGGTCACCCGGGTTTCTGCGGGACAGATCTCACAGCCACACGAGTGGATCCCTGTCGTGGTGTTTACAGTGCTGATTTTTTTTTTTTAAACAAACAGTATAAGTTACTAGATACTACCGTCCTCAGAACACACCATAGATGTTTCAAACTAGATGCGTACTAGTGCTCTCACTGTCTTCACATTTCTTTCTCTATTGTGGCTGTAGCACCCACCTGTTTTCTGTGGAAAATAGTACGGTTCATGCTATTCTCCTGAAGTACTTGCACATGCAAATTGGCCTTTTCAAGCTTTTTTTTTTTAATTTCCACTTCTATACCTCGTAATCCTCCAGTTTAACCTTGTCTGCTGTCAAACTGAACTGAGCCGTGAACATAGTCCTCCTAGCTTCACTTAGAAAGCAAGTGGCAAGTTAAGTATCCTGTAAGAACAAGTGCGCTGGCTCTGAAGATGCTCCATTTGAGTGTTTCTGCTATCGGGACGTGCTGGAAAAGAGGAAGAACATAATGTGTGAAGATGTATTCAGAAAATCTGAAGTATTAGATGTTTCCACAGTGATGCATTAATTTTGAACTCTATGGAGAAATTACTTGTCTGTATTTGCAACACCAGCAAATAATCGTGCACATACTGAAGTTGATACTATAACTCTGGAATCTTCCACTTCCAGGAAATAGGGCAGTAAAGCTGCTGGCTTGCTTGGCAAAGGGCAGCGCGTTTGCAGCCACGGAGGTGAATTCTTAGCCCGTACAGCAATAAGAAGCGGTCTGTCCACTGAGCGGTTATTTGCCAGAGGCTGAGGAGGACAAAGGTGGTGTGGGATGGCTGCACGAGATTTCCCTCTGCTACGGCGGAAGCTTCCTCTCAGATTTGCTTGATTGACATAACTGTTCTTGGAACTTGTGCAGCGCTTGGTGTGGAGTTCTATCTTGCCAACACATACAAGAATTACTGTCCAAAATTGTCTTTTGTTTACTACCTTGGATTAAACTTGGTTTAACAGAACAGCGTGTGTGTGTGTATATAGGACTTAGCGTAGATGCTTTGCGTACTGCTTGGAGTAGAAGGACCTGAGAGTTTCCATATCGTGAGCCAAGCATGAAGGAAAGGCAAGGTGCAGATCAGCGACTGGCACACAGTAAACCCTTCTTAACTGCCTGTTGGAGTTGCTCCCCCTCCAAGGTCTAGATAAGAGCACTTGCTTTAAACCTTGGCTGCGCGAAGCGGTGGCTGTTGGCTGCGTACTGTGAATGAGATGCAAGAAAGGTGACTGACAACACGACTGCAGTTCACTACTATGGATTAATGGTGGTTGAGGAAACAGTGCTTTGCTTTTCAAAAAGTTACAGGCTTGTAAGCTTTCCTGCATTTTTATTTCTTAACAGTACTGGTTTCATTTGTCATGTGAATGACACATGACTGAATGAAAATCTTTCTAGACTAAAGCAATGTTCTTTATAAAAGTACTGTGTTTTTCTAACGGCTGGCTATCTGCCATGCAGGAGCAGGAAAGGAAATGGTGAATTCCTTAGTAGAAATTTTCCACTTGCTTAACTGATCGCACTATTTCCAGTTTAACTTAAAACCTGGGACAAAAGCAGGCATTTTGCATCCTTTATGTTAACTGGCATTATCTGGGCTGTATGGACCTGTCTTGGTTAACTGACATTAGTTGGTAAGTCAGCTATTACTCCTTGCAGGTTTACACAGCTGGAGCCAGTTGTAATTGCTCCTACGTCTAGGAAAGCATAGGAAAATGCTGGAGTATTGGAAGTACTTACCCTAATCTAACTTTGAATATCACTTAAAGAGAAACTGCGAAGCCTCGCTGTAATGCTACTGAGCGGACAAACCACAGAGATGTTAACTAACTTCCTGAACATCTGATTTGTGGCTTGTGCTGCTTTTCTGACACGGGTGTGTAGCAGTCCAGACCCCAGCTAAGGCCGCTACAGCGTTCTTTTAAGTAATTCTTAGCTGTTTGATGCAAGCTGCACTGTTTCCTTTGTTCCTGTTGCAAGTCTCAAAAGTGTGAGGTAATAGTTGCAAATTGCTGGTTTTGTTAAACCTCTTCAGATTTTTCTTTTGGAGTCAGATTTTATTTTCAGTTCACATATCAGCTATTTGGTGAGTGAGTGCTGGTCCGTGCAGTGAGTCTGTACAAAGCAAGAAGCTCCTGGAGCTTTTCAACAGCTTTAAGTCTTTCTGGACACATTGAATGAGGATCAGTACTACGCAGAGTGTTTCTACGTCGTAGCCTTACTGACAGGGGTTCAGAGCAAATGATGTGGGAGTTGTGCTCGGTGGCATTAATTCAGTGACTGGGGGGAAGTACGCAAACTTGAACTGTGAGTGAAAGGATAGTTGGGGGGGAGAGGAAGGGGAAGGGGGTTTTGTTTGCTTATATGAACTAAATTGGATGAATTGGGTTGAGTTTGGTGAACAAGTAGCAGTTCTGATGTGTTCTATTTTCTGTTTTAGTGCCACAATGGCAACTGCACCTTACAACTATTCCTACATCTTTAAGTACATCATTATTGGTAAGTATCACTGGGCACATACGTGTTTGTCAATGTGTGTACGCGCGACGGCCTGCCTACAAACCCCGTGGCTGTACTATTGCTGACTTCTGTTGCGTGCTACTTGCTATATAGTAGTGATTCTTTCAGTAGTTACTTGTCCAGCCTCAGTCCCTCACAGATCGCCACGCTTGCTCTAAAGCTTTAGCAGCTGACAATATGAAGGCCAATGCCTTTGTATGCCACAGAATTAGAGCTGTGCGACTGGCAAGTACCGGTGCCTGCACTGAGTTCACTTTATTGCTGACTTACTGTTAAAAATAACTGTTCTTCTTGACATACACATTTCAGTATTCTTGAACATCTTCACCATTAGGGCTGTAATGCTTGGCCCTCTCCATAGCACTAGGAGAAAAAAAAAAAGGCATTCTAAAAACATGTGCATGTGGTCCTTTTCTCCCTAAATCAAGTTTCTATTTAGAAAAATTGCTAAATCCGTTGGAAATGGGAAAAACTTTAATGGGAATCGCCACAACTGGGATGCTGTGTTAATTCAGGTTTGCTATAGCACTTTGCCTCTGCATCGTTAGTCTCAAAGGTTTTAGAATCTCTGTTGAGGATGCAAGTACTAACTGGAATCCATGGCTTTAGGCTGGCTCATAAACCTCTGTCAGGCTATAGTTTTGTGTTTAAATGTTGCTTTTAGCGGCAGCTTCCTTGGCTGTTTAGAGTCAGGGACTTGATTGCATTTATTACTATCCTGGAAGAACTGATCTTGCTGTTAATTGTTTAATTCTTAATGATCTTGTGTAGGTGTAAGTGATCTGCACTGTATTGTAATGGTTTGTAAGTCGGGCTGCTGTGACAGCCTCAGCCTGTGGAAAAGTTGGTTCTTAAAAGATCTTGCTGTTTCTCCCCATTGGCATTGTGTAAGCAGATCAGTGGAAGTGAAGCGATTTCTTGGTGTGTTCTGGTTGGTTGTCAGTATTTCTGATGTCCTTACCAGTAATTGCAGGTAAGACGGGAGCAGCACAAACGTGAAAGGTGTATTTTACATTTCAGTTTCTTAAAGGTCTGCTTCTCATAGCCTTGTGAAATACAGTTGTAAAATCAGCAATACAGGTTAACTTCTGAGTTTTCTGCTCCACCCTTGCTTGCAGCCCTGTGCCTGTTACCAAAACTACAGTGCAAAAGTTGATAAATTTAAGGACTGTAGCCAGGTGTAGAACATTGCCCCCTAGACCTGTGACAGGAGCAGCTGCCTGTCTCTACCATTTGTTGTGCGGGATGAAGAAAATGTGCTTGTTGCGACAATGATGTGGTGTCAGCCTTAACTATTCTTTCTGTAACAGGGGACATGGGTGTAGGAAAGTCCTGTTTGCTTCATCAATTTACAGAAAAGAAGTGTGAGTATTTGAATTCACAATATTTATTCTAACTGCTATGCTTCATCCCTCTCTCCTGCCTTTTTGCTTCCACCATGCATGAGCTTGATGTGGTGTCTGTCTTAATCTGTATGGGTTTGCATTGTGCTTGGTTGGATTTTTGTTTAGACTCCTGCAGCTATAGAAACAAAATGTCGATGCAGTAATGGCAAAACTGCTGCTTCAGTCAGCCCTACCTGTGATGAGTGGGAAGACCGTGTCTGTTTCTAGAGCTTTTCCAGGGAATTTTGATATGGAACAAAGTGAAATTTCTTGTCTGAAATTTGCATGTTTTCAATATTGGTGTAGCTTGAACACAAGCAGTTGGAGGTTTTTTTAGTGCTTCTAAGGACTTCAGAAAGCAAAAAAGGAATTCTTTTGCTCTGACTCTTTGCAGACTTAAGTAGCTCTGTCACTGTAGCTGCTGTGACTCATGACACTTGGACTGCCCTGTGTGATGGTGTTTAAGGCTTACTGCAGTCTGTCTCAGCTGTAATGTGTTTTCATGTATGCTACCGTGACTAATTAAGAATTAACTTCAATTCTTCTTAATAATGTGTGTTGCATTGCAGTGGCTATTAGCTCTTACGACTTTCCATGTAGCTCATGCTCAATGGATAAGTCTGTAGGTATTTATTAGTACAGAGTTAGTCTATACTGTGCGCTACTCAAGGTGTGGCAGTAAGTGGGAACTACAGTTTAAAATACTTCTATTTTCTAGTGGAAATAGGATTTTAACTGCTGCTTTTAATTAAAAACCAGTATCATCCAATTGTTAAATACTACTTTGCATGTGGTCACATTCTTGATGAGGGTGTGTCTTGTTCTTAGTCTGTCAGTGTTAAGCCGAAGCAGTACACCCGAACAAACTAAGGTGCCAAACGCCTCTACTACAAGACTGCCACTAACTGTAGATAGCTTGAGTAGGTACTCGTCCTTTCTGTATTTTCTTGACCTTTCTTAAAGATGAGTTTATTCTAACTAGAAAGATGCCTTTTTCATTTTGATTTGCTGTGTTGATAGCTACTTATGAAACTGGCTTTTTCCTGTGGACAGTCATGCTATTGCCCTGTCTGAAACAACTTGGATATTTGTTTTTGAAGCTGTGTTACAGACTTTTACTTGTATCTTGGTAATTCCCTAAAAGTTATCTTTTCCTACTGCATTAAAATAGTTAACCGTTTCTGCAAGGATAGCCTGAGATCAACTGACTTGATACCTTCTGATATATATGGCCAAACAGCATCAGTATACATGCATCAGAGAAGGCAAGGAATTTTATAACTGTTTTTAAAACTAACAGCAGTTCAGGAAATGCTTCATTTTGTTTCTGGTTCAGTGATACAGTTTGGGTACTGTAGCTGTAAAAATACTTTCTTAGAGACTGAAAATCTAGTAAAGATAACTGAAAACTGGTGATAATAATATCTTTGTAGCAAGGAGACCTTGTACTAGAAAGATCTGATCTTTGCTCTTATTTTTCATGACAGTTATGGCGGACTGTCCCCACACAATTGGTGTTGAATTTGGCACAAGAATAATTGAAGTTAGTGGCCAAAAAATTAAACTACAGATTTGGGATACAGCAGGACAAGAGAGATTCAGGGCTGTCACACGAAGCTACTACAGAGGAGCAGCAGGAGCTCTCATGGTCTACGACATTACCAGGTAAGGTGCTGTTGAGTGGCAGCTCTGCGCGTGCTTGACGGGCTAGTGGGACACGCCAGCCTGGTGTGCACTGTCTTGTCTGCCCCTTGGCGTAGATGTAAAGGGCTCTGGCTGGCTGGATCTGTATCTCGTTGTGTGAAGCTTACCGCACTTCTTTATCTAAATACTTTAAAGAGCTGAAAAGGAAATGTAGGGAATTACGTGAGCTGCTTTTCTTGGAAGACTTCGCTGCCGACAGACCTGAGGATCTTACAGTTTCAGGCCTTGACTGCCTGTCTTGAAGGTGTTTAAGGAAGTGGCTTTGTCCTTAAAACCTGCTGTTCAGTACGTGGATTCTTCTCTTCCTGGGAGGCAACGGATGCTGCTGCTTACCTGGCAGGAATATTCTTAGAGCAGGCACAGGACAGAATACTACCGCTGTTGCAGTGCGCTGTGTAAACGTGCTTAACGGACGCTGTACGGACGAGAGCATTGGAGAAGTCTGACTTCTGGGCCTCTTGGCGGGCTAGTCCTCCAACAAACCGAGACGGCACAGAAGCTATCCTGTCTGCCTTCTATAGGTGAAAATTAAAGATGCTGCTAAAAGGAGAATTAAACGGACGTGCAACATGAAGTAGTTTTACTTTCACATGTCTCCCATCTTCCTCTGGGGCTGTTCTTGATACTCTTTAAGAACCTCTTTTTTCCTGCGTATATAGGTATATCTCCTGTTTGCTTAAATCATGGGTAAAACATAAATAATCTTATGCAGGGTTTGTTATCGAAGCGCTATTCTGCTGTACAGCGTTCTGTAAGAGTGTTCGACAGGAAATCCTTCGATGCATTCTAGACAAACAATACAAACATCCTTGGGGAGACAGTCAGACTGCCCCGCGCTGGAAGTGGGCGTTGGTCTGTCTCTTCCACCCTGTTGTAAGAGTTGCTCTGTGGGTTTAAAGTTGACTTGTTGAAATCTTGGTCCGAGTCCAAACGATGCTGCTGCTTTGTCTTTCTGGAGGTTGGGGAGGAGAACAGGGATGACGGATGTCGGTGTGTTTAATGGATGCTGACTGTTTTGTTGGCACTTACATATTTTAAAAAATACTGTAGCTAAAACTGTACTCGCTTGATTCTTTGCAGAAGAAGTACGTATAATCACTTAAGCAGCTGGCTGACAGATGCAAGGAACCTCACCAATCCAAATACTGTAAGTTGGACTTTATTTAGCTTGAAAGCAAGATTGCTTATGTCTAAGCAAGAGGTGGAGGGCTTAGGCCAGAGCGTCTGCAGTGGTAGCAGTGTTCTCTTAAATAAGCTGCCTGTGTGTTCTCACCTGCTTAGCTCTGCGTTGTCCTTACGTCCCCGTTTCGCGGTGTACCAGTGGCTCTTCCCGTGCTGCAGCTGGAGGACCAGTGTAGGCTCTGTGCAGGAAAGCAGGGGTTCCTCTGCAAAGTCCTGTTGTGCTACTCGCCGTTCTGGGGCCTGTTCTCAGCACTTGGAGACAGAAGTGGGATTAACTCTGGACAAACCTTAACTTTTGTTACTACTTCTTCTCGCTTTGTGGTAGCGACGAGGTGAATGCTACCTCCTCTTAGACTGGAGTATAGATTGGATCTTCAGCAACAGCTGACGGGGTCTTCTGGAGGGGTGGGGGAGGTCCGTCTGCGTCTCTTTGAGCGTACCGCAGAACTGTCCTGCAGCCTCTTCCTGAGTGCCCCTGCAGTCCTGGAGCGCCAAGCTCACGGGAAGACTCTTTGCCGCGATGAAAGAAAACGTAAAGATTCTGGCTGGATTAGCAGATGATTAAACAAATTCAAGAAGTGGTTCCCAGTAAAACTTCCATGAATAAAGGTAGTTCTGCTGCTTTTTGGGACCTCATGAGAACAGCCTAAGGCAGTTGAAAGGGACGGCTGGAGACGCTATTCTGGGCTGTACAGAGGGGGCACTGCTAGAGCAGCGTGTTCCTGGAGCTGCGTGGGGTTCGCGCTTAAACTTTTCTGCATATTTCCTTTTGTTTTTTCATCTTACTAATAATGAGAGTGGTAGTGAAAAAGCGAAAAAGCTTTTCCCCAGACTAATTTTCTCTCTTCTGAACTAGGTGATAATCCTCATAGGAAATAAAGCAGATCTGGAAGCACAGAGGGATGTTACATATGAAGAAGCCAAACAATTTGCTGAAGAAAATGGTGTGTTTTTTCTCTTGAGCTGTTACATTTCCTGCAAGATAGCGATGTTAAAGTGAACCCTCAGCATGGATAGCTGCAGGCTTGCTCTCCCAAAGTAATGTAATTATAGGTACAGATGTCTACTGTGCCTCAGTCAGTCTGGCCTAACGAACTGTGCTTAGTTCTGGAAATCAGCTTGTGTGCTGATGCTTTCACTTAGTCATAAAACACCATTTAGTACTAAAATAGTGCCTTGCATGTAATCCGAGGGCCGTAACGTGGCTGACTTAGGGCTATTTGAAGTGTGTCATACACTGACTGTTAAACCTCTGTTTCTGAACAGGTTTATTGTTCCTTGAAGCAAGTGCAAAAACGTAAGTTACTTTTGTCTAGAGTAATGATTCAGATGTGATCTGGTGGAGGAGTGTATTGGCTGTGACTAAGTACAGCCGTAGGGGTCAGGTATAGCAGGGTTTTACAAGGGGGGGGGTAGGGGGAGGAACCTGCACATTTTTGAGCTCTCTCAGAGGGTACGGCGTGTGTAGCAGTTTCGTGTCAGCTTTGACTTGAAGGTGACTTGGAAATGAGACCTCTCGCTGCATTTCAGACAAAGACTGGTTGAATTCAAATGAACTGATTTGGTTTTAAGACACCATTTGAGCGTAGAATGTGTAGGTGTGGGTAAGAGCGATTCCCAAGCAGACGTTCCTTTCCTCGGACGTTTCAAGCTGTAAGCAAGTTCCGTAGTGTGCAGCCAGCCCCTTCGTCCCCGAGGAATCGCCGTGCTCGTGGTAGGCTGTGCTGGCTGGGAGCCTGTCGGAACGCGAGGGATCGCGTCTCCGGCGACGCAGTAAATGTGGTTCCAACTGGCGCCTGTCTTCATGCGACTTTTGAACAAAAGGGTTCGATTCGTAGTAGCTCCCTTGACTTTAAGCCTCTTTCAAAACTGCCCTGTGCATGTGGCTCAGCGCCTTCGCTTATTTTTGCTACTCAGTTTTGGCATGTGGTTTTTTTATTCCTGGCTAGCCCTAGTAGATTTAGTGGCTAGGGAGTGGGTTGCCTTCTCAAAGGTCGTCCCCGGGACAGGTTACCGAGCTCCGGGGTACGTCTGCTTTAAGTGCTGCCAGCTCTGCTTGCGTGGGAGAGGGCAGGGCCACAGCTGCTTATCCCTGGTGCCCTGTCGGATCCCAGCAAGGTGCAGCCGGCTGCCTCCACAGCCCGCGCTGCCGCGCTGAGTGTAACCTAAGTAACTCCTGCCGCTCTCTTCCTAGCGGAGAGAACGTGGAGGATGCCTTCCTGGAGGCCGCCAAGAAAATCTACCAGAACATCCAAGACGGAAGCCTGGATCTGAATGCTGCAGAGTCGGGTGTACAGCACAAACCGTCGGCTCCGCAGGGGGGGCGGCTAACCAGCGAACCCCAGCCCCAGAGAGAAGGCTGTGGCTGCTAGTGACCTCTGTTCCGTGGCTCCATTTCTGACCTTTCACCTCTGTCTGTTGGACGCGGTGCTTTTGACCGCTCCCCTGTCTTCTGTACATCTTATTGGGTTTAATTAAAACTCTGAGACAAGTTTAACACAGTACTAAACTGCTAAACAACTTTAGATGTAATCAGGCTATCAAAGGCGAGTAGAGTAATAAAACCTCTCCTGCATGGTAAATCTAGAAGTTTTTTTTTTCCTTGATTGTCCTTGTGATAGTGTCACCGATACATAATTTAAACTGAGCACTGATGCTGGACTCATGATTTTACACTTTTGCAGGGCTTTGTCTTGTACGGTTTAATTTTATGGTTCTTTGGCCTTTCTTCCCCACCTGTAACTGTTTAGAGCTGTCCCTAGTAAAGGATGAGTTGTTGCTGTGAAATGACCGCCGCTGGTAGCGAGGGGCTCTGTAATGATGTGCTTCTGGTGAAGGAATTCCCTGCGGGGCGTGTGCTGGGGGCGGGGCGGGCTGGTGCAGAGCGCGCGACCTGCGCAGGGAAACGATCCGTTCGTTCTTGTGCTCATGGCTTTACGTCATTTTTTTGCCACTTTTTTCCTTTACATTTGTTAACAGAACGTAAATATGTATAAAATTTGAAGGAACTGAGCTAACAGTTAAATACATCCTGTGTATATGATTTTAATGAAGAAAATGATTACTGGCATTAGAACAGTATATAAGAAAATATCAGTTTGTACAGTATGACCTATATGTGACCACGTTGCCCCGTTAGTACAGAAATCGATGTAACTGCAGTTCACTAACATAGGCGTAACTCCGTGGTGTCGACAGTGGACGTTGTGCTGGGGGAGCTCTAATCCCGACGCGGAAACTAACACTAGTGGGATCTGTCTCATCTTTGCACTGTGGTATATCTATGCTGTTTGATTAATCCTGTTCCGTGCAATCAGCAGCGTGCTAACCCGCTTTTCTCTTCTGTACGCGTTCTGCATTACTGGGCTTCAGCGCCTGCCTGGCGCCGTATACGAAGGCTGGTTCTCTTGCACATCTTATGCTTTTATACCTTTAACTTTTTGAACGGTCAGAGGCCGAGCTTGGACAGTCGGAACGACGTGTGTGCTCTCGGGATTTTTAACTACTGTTGTATTTTTTAACGGTCCCGTGGGAGGGTTTCTTTTAAGATTTGGGGTTTTTTGCCAAGCCGTGGAGCGCATCCTTCGTGGGGTGATGCCACCTGGAACGCTGGTGCACAGGGGAGAGGCCAAGTGGGGACGGAACCGCACGTGGGGTTTCCTGGGGGGTCAGGGGGGAGCGTGGCTCCCCATGCAGTCCTGCTCTGTTTCACGTGACGCTTCACTTGGAAAATACCACAGACGGTTTAGAAATATCATAGATGGTTTAAAAGTGGAAGGGGAGTAAGTGCTCGACCATGATCAAAGGTCCAACTTTAGTCTTACTGCAGCGTTTAAAATACAAAGTAGTCTTAAAATCCCTCTCTAGACACTAAAACGACACTGTTCAGACCTGTAAGCAAGCCGTGGTACCCGAGTATTGTACAGTCAATGTTAAATAAAAGCCAAAACTGGAATGTGCAGACAATAGGATTTGGGTAACTTGTGCACTGTCCCTTTGTTTTGTCTGGTTAGTCCTTTTTTTAACTACTATTCTGAAGTAGATGGCTCTGTTCACGATCTACAGCTGATGCACCCTGCTTAAACCGAGGCTGCGCCACAAAGGGTTTGCCCAGGGACCAGGACCTGCTGCTGGCGTGAAGTTGGGCGAAGTAAATGTTCTCATGACTACAGCTTGTTGAGGTGCAATACCCGTGTTCCCAGAGTAAGTTACAGTAGGGCTGATTGTTTCTGTCACAGAAAGGATTTGTTCGGACTGCTGTACTCCTCATTCGATGTAACGATGCTATTAATCTAAATATTTGTAAATAAAGTACCTGTATCTAGATAAACTGCAGCAGCTCGTGGTGTTTCTCTGGCCCTCTCTGAGGGTGTGACATCGCAGGGGCTTATCCCTGGTGCTCTGCCCTTCTCGCTCCCGGGTCTGCAGCTCTTTCCCGTCCACCACACGGCAGCTGCCAGGCAGGTGCTTCCGCTGCCTGTGGCGCAGCCTCTGCTCCTTGAGAAAGGTGTCGCGTTAAACTGCGGCAGAGGAAGGGGAGCACCACCCCAGATTACGCCAGAGTCCCTTGTAGCGATGGTGTCTGTGCTGTAACGGCTGGTGTTTAACCTCTGCCGTGGACCTTAACTGGTGCAGACCTCCCTGGCGGCTCAAGAGGTGCCCACTGGTCTCTTCTCATGCCCAGAAATGTTCCTGAGGATGTAACAGCCGGGGCAGAACCAGAACAAGTAACCAGGTTTTTTACTACCCATCAAGTGTGACATAGTTGCAGGGTGACCCTGGGTGCATAGAAAAGGCCGTACGTTGATAACGTGGAGGAGAAAGGGCAAGACCGAGAATGATTTCAAAGCCCCTCTCGCTGGAAAGGGGAGAGGGGTGGGAAAAGCCATGCTGGGCAAGGAGACGTGCTTTGGGATGGGCCTGTTCCCCAGGGATGTAACATCCAGGGAAAGAGCCCCTGTGTCCTGCTCCCATGGGGCTTGTTCTGCTGCCCCAGGGCTTTGCACAGTAGGTTTTCCACTACTAATTAAGAGCAAGTTGCTTGGAACTTTGTTTACGGAACCACTGACCACAGGGAAGCGGCACAGCGAAGCCATCAGCAAAGGGCGGGCAGGGGCACGTGGCAAACAGCCGCCAGGCGCAGTTACAGCCACATAAACACGATGCCGGGCAAGTCTCGCCTCCTGCAACCAGGAGCCGCAGGGGCTGACCTCGCCCACACCAGCACAGGCTTCCATGAGAGCAACTTACACACAAACCAAACCACATCATAACCAACCAAACACACAACCAGCCCTGGATAAAAGTAAACATCTGTCACTGAAGTTTATTTTAGGGATGTACTCAAAAATAATTGTATTTAAAAAAACATCCATGCATTTGACAACAGGTAAATGGACAACTCCGTCCTTGTTCAAAGAAAACTTGTAAGTGGAGACTGGCAAATACCCGCACTTAAATAGGAGGAGTTGCTTTGGACACATTTAAATCCACATTTAAAATAGTTTTTTAAAAACTTATATACATAGAGCCCAGTTACTCAATCGTACAAAAACTTCACAGTAGAGAGCAGGCCCCGCAGCCACCTGGTCGTTAGGGTGTAGCAGTGAGGTAGGCGTCTTCCCAGGCCATGACTGACGGCAGGCACCAAGGGGCCGCGGGTGCAGATCCGGCCTCGCCTGGAAGAGAGCAGAGGTGAGGGAGGGTCCTGTGGAGGGGCCCATCATGGCCTGCCCCACCCCAGCTCACACCCACCCAGAGGGAGCATTCACAGCCATGCCTGGTCCCACAGAAGCTTCTGTCTTCCTCGAAGCAGCTGCAGATGCGCTTAAAGCTTTTCTTCTAGTGTATGGCAGCTCTCGAAGTCGTATTTTTAACTTAAGTCATTACAAAAGAACAGTTAAGTACCAGGCCAGTGTTGTAACAGCTGTAGCTGAAGTTCAGGTACTAGGCCCTACGTTTATTGAAACCAGAGAAGCGTTACCGAGAGATCAAGGATGGCAGTTACGTAACATTTAAGTTGTTACTAACAGTAGTAATCTCCGTGTCATACAGGAGCTTACAAGCAGCTCTCGCCAACAGTGTGTTTGAGAGCCCCAAGAGCATGGAGCGCCAGGCCGCCAGCCACGAGAACGCGTTCCCAGGGCAGGGACAACGTGGTCCGCGTCCCGCACCCACACCTGCCCCGGGCCACCGCCATCCGCAGCCCCGGCGCCGCTCCCGCCTCGGTGCCCTTCCAGCCCGGCTGACGTCGCGTCTCACCTCGGGGCTTTACTGAGAAGGGCCTAGCGAGCCGGAACGCAGCTTCCGAGAGAGGACCGAAAGGGCCGTCGGCCTGCCGGGGACGTGCGCAAGCCTTGTCAGGGTAGCCTAGAAAAAAGCAGCGAAAGTCAGTCTGAGTAACAAACATCTTCGATTAGCAGAGACACAGTAGTCTTTAAAAAAGCCCAAAGAAAAATCTGGATTTTAAAGAATAAAAGGTTAGACAAAGTAAAAAAAAAAAAAACCACAACAACCCACAACAAAAAAAAAAACAACACACACCAAAAACCACCAACAATTTTGAGGACAACGTACCCTTTTCAACCAAGTCAGCTACTGCCAGCGTAAATAACGCACAGCACGATCACCCCTTCAGAAACCCCTGCAGTGCCTCTAAGATGGTGAGCCCGTTAGTAGACCACCAGTGAGCGGAAAATTATTACAAAACCCCCAAACCAGAATTCCTGTACACAGCAGGGCATTACCTGAGTTTCTGTTAAATTCAGAGCATCGTGAAGAGCTACTAGACTTGAGCTTTGGGCTAGAAACAGTGAATCTGAAGACGTGCTGCTGACGAGGTCATCCAGTGCATCAACCTGCCGCTTCAGGCTGTGAAGGGTGCCCTCCGTCTGCTGCTTGCCTCTGATTAAGACTTCCACTTGCTTGGACATGCACTGCCGGAGCCGAGCCTAAATAAATCATTAGTTCTATTTATATCCAGCTCGTGTAATTTTCAAGACTGTATTGAAAAAGTCTGACGACCTTACTACAGTCAAGCCGTAAGGGATGGAACGCGAAGAGCCTCAGACCACAAGCAGATGGCAATGGGTCTGTGAATTATCTTTAAATAGTTCTCCTCCTCCCACGTGAGGAGTAAGCTCTGCTTCTGTGGCCTTTACCACGAGCTGCGCGACGGGAGAGCAACGGGCATGTTCCAACTACACCTGGCCCTCGCCTCGACTTCAAGGGATCAAGGGTGCTCCTGAACTGTAACTTGTCACGTTGCTAATACACCGTAGTGGGATGTAAGTGAGGGAATCATGCTGGAATACTCAAAAATCCAACTAACTACTAATTAAAATTATTACTCTTGCTATAGCATGCGGCTGCTGGGCTCTCTTTTACTGTTCCCACCCAAGGACAGTGTGTAGCTGGTCACTGTGCACAGAGTGGACGGAGCCGGAGAAGGATCCCCGCGCTCCTGGGGGCTCTGGAGGAGTTTTACAAGGGACCCGACGGGCACATTGGTGGGAGGGGGAAGAGATCTGCCACCTTCAGCCGATCTTCGTGCTGCTGCAGTTTTTCTCGGAGAGCCTCTCCACGCCATTGTTCATCCTTTTGGAAACAAAAGCACAGGCAGCAACTGAGCATTACAGCTGAAGGCACCGATGCCGACGTGCTCAGCGGTAGCACGAGTAGCAGCTGCTTTCTCAAAGCACGTTACCATTAAGAAGACTTTAGAAAAATTCAGCTTTTCTTCCACCGAGAGGAGTCTCTTGTCAGCAGCAGCAAACGGACGAGTCTCCTCTCCGTTACCAGATTCACGCGGCAGGCTGCCCTTCGCTTCAGAACACGCTTCCAAATCTTCCAGTGGTTCTAGAAAAGATGGGCTTGAGGACTGAAACCCCATCTGAATTTCATCTTCCACCTCCAGTTTAAGCAACGTTGCTGCGTTCTCTATTTCCCTTCGTCTCTTTTCCAGGTCTTCTTGAGTTTTAACCTGCATCACAGAACAATCTCAGCACTTTGCCGTCAGGTTACAAACGCATCATCAGTCCAGAGGGATTTTCCTGTATAACTGGACAAGGCTTATTTCTGAAGTGTTTACGTTTTGACTATTGTAACCAGAAATCACAAGCCCTCTGACCAGACGCAGCCCTAATTCTGACATTTACTTCGCCTATGAAGCCTGGATGGCAACAGAAGCTGCCAGGACACAACATGTTAACGTAAACCTGTTCATACTCTGATCTTGCAGAGTCCCCCTTGAATGCTTTCTAGTTCCGAACAACGTTCTTCTCTGAAGGACCCTATTTTTAAAGGACTTAGAAACAATTTATAAAGGATTTATTAAGGAACTGAGAGTCAGACAATGTGAAATCACCTTTTAAAGTGAGTATCAAAAGAAGAAAATGCTGGCCCAGCATAACAAGTCGTTAAGTGCCTAGTGAGTAGCTTTGAGCGTTGGTAACGTTTAGCGATTTGCATAAATCATGACTCTAGTTATGCCAAGTTCCCATTACCAAACCTTAGGGTAAACAGGAGCCGGAGTCCCAATTCTTGACTGAAGCATTGCCTGAATTGAGCTGACGAGTGTGACGGTGCATCTGCTGTGTATCTTGGGAGCATCCAAATCCCAGCCCTCTTCCCGAACAGCCGGACTAGCCCCCTCCCCCCGCAGCCCACTGCCAAAAACACAGTCTCTTTGTCAGGCACCATTTCACTGGCGAAAGGGGCTGATCCATTTGAACTGGCCCCAGCGGCACCTGTAGTTCTCTGCCGTGTCACGGGAAGGCAACTGAGCAGTTCTGCCGCTGCCACAGCCGTCGAGATCTGAAGAACGAAACGCTGCTTTACAGCTTGGCAGCCCTACCCCGAGAACTCAGCACGTGGCTGATGGGCTGGAGCTGGTTTGTTCATTTTTAAACCGGGATTACTGAGCTGCCTGATCCTACTGATTGTTAACAAAGCTTAACTTCTCCCAGATTTGGGAAAATCGCACAGCAATTTCACATAGGTCCATTTCTAATTGTGATACAGCAGACAGGAGGAGATTCAAAACCGATACAATATGAAGCTGTCTGGAAGACACAGCTTTCCCTCGAAGCCGCCTGTATTTGGCAGCTCAGTCATACCTGGGTTTGGAGATCCATATAGTCCTGTTGGATCTGGCCGAGGTCCTTGATCAGGCGCTTGGCTCGTTCCTGGTTGTTGTGGGCTACTTGTTCAGCAGTTGCTATGTCACTCTGCAAACAGTTATTTTCACGCTGCTGTTCCTAGGAAAAGGCAGAAAGATTGCCTTTCACTGTGAGCATCCACTGCAGAAAGAGGAATCAAGAGAACCCACATAACACAATTTCTTCAAGTTAAAAGGCAGAAACAGCATTAAATAGGAGTGACTAGAGGTGTTCTGCAGCACAATCTAGAAACACGAGAGTTTGGTTGCCTCAGGTTCTGTCTAGTCATGAGGTTAATGCCTTACTTTGTTCCTCCTGCGATAAAAATGGGTGTCGTATCATTTCGCTGCTTGAAAATAACCCAAATCCCCAAACGTTCTCCCCTCGGCCAGGACTTACGTGCAGTTTTCTTTCAAGCTGCATCCTTTGCATTTTCATTGCTTCTTTCAGGCTCAAGATTTGTTTTTCTGCTTTTTTCCTCTCTGATGCTATCTGATCTTGGAGATGGTTTAGCTCAGACTTGGAGGCTTCCAGTTCTTTTTGAAGAGACTGTATTTCTCTATTTTTTTCTTGTAATTGTGATTCTTTTTCTGAGAGCTGGTGTTCTGTAATTAACATTTTTTAAAGACAATCCTGATTAGCAGAAACCTAAGTATGTTGGCATATTTCATACACATTAGATATTTTTCAGACACATTAATTTGCTGAGCAATGGTTTGTAAAACCACTGACACAAAGTGAGAGGAGATGGAACACCAGTTGGCTTTAGAATTGCAGTTCTCTGAGCAAGTCAATTTAAGGATCGAGAGTCAATCCATGTGCTGGTTAGAAACCAAGCGAGATTAACAGATACTTGTTGGTTTCATTAGACTTAGAACCCACAGATGGTAACAATTTATTTGTGCAATGAATCTTACTGCTTTTTCTGACAGTTTCTTCAAGTGCTGCACATCGGGACTCCTCCTTTTCCAGCTTCCTGAGGTTTTCTTCTGCCAGCCTTACTTTTGCCATTGCCTGCTCCAGTTTCTTTTGTTTATCTGTTAGTTCCTTTTCCAATAGTATTTTCTGATCTTTCACTTTAGCAGTACATTCTTCCAGTTTTTTTCCTTCACGCTCTGAATTTTGCTTGAGGCGATGAAGAATCTGCCAAAAAACCCACCACTTCAAACTTTAACTAGTACCGACTCAATGAGAACAAATACCATCACCAAAAGACATGACAGAAGTTAAATTGGAAAGAACTGTACTCTAATACTCCCTACTGCCTCTCTTATTTTCAGTACAGCTCCCTCAGTTTTTCTTTTGGTTAACGCTTTGTTGAAACTGCTCAGCCAACATAAGTTAATTTTACTAAAGGAATATACAATTAAGCCCTAATTTTCATGAACAGCTGATGGGCTTTGCACAGAAATACCGTAGAAGGCAAGAACAAAAGTTAGCTGCCAACAGCTTTGTTTACTGCTATTCCTCTAAAAACAAGGCTTCGCGTTCCTTAAAGCACTGGTCTGTTATTTGTAAACTTGCACCCAAAACTTTTTGGCCTGCGTTATTTTGAGACGTCAGGCGAAAGCGAGGCAAGCGGGCAGGCTCATTACCGCTTCTTGTTTGGCTAGTTCCGTTTCCTTCTCCTCAATCTCTTTCTGGAGCTGCTGCAATTGGTTCTCCCTCTTTCTCTGTCTCTCTTGGCAATCCTTACGTTTCTTTAAATACTCTAGGATATCTTCTTTCAGGGTTGCCTGCTCTCTGAGCAACTCATCCTGATGCCTTGTATTACTTTTCAAATCCTGCAATATAAAACATAAATTCAAGTGACATAACTAGCTGGTAAGAGTAACAGCTCTCTGGCTAGAAGGCTTGCATTTGAAAGAACATAACTGATCGCCCCTGATCACACTGAAGATTTCCTTCCATTTAAACCAGCCACTGAGTGAATTAACACAGTAGGAACCACAAGATAAAAAACTAGAAGATGCTGGTTTAAAAAAAAAAAAAAAATCATCTTCTTAAAAAACAATAAACTGGGGTGATTTTGCCCCTGTGTCTGGATTGTTTTCTAGAAAGAAGATAAATTCAAAACCAAACAAATCCACAAAAAAGCCCCAAGCCCCCATCAAACCAAACAACCCCAAAACCAAACCAAAAAAGCCACATGCTCCAACTTGGTAATAACAGTCTGACTAGGAGAGTCACCACAGTTGCCACTTAAACAGAAAATCCAAACCAGGCATCTCACTTGGTTAGGTACCTACTGTAGTCCAAATCACTCCAAACTCGGCAAGAACAAGGCGATAAACAAGTTTATTAGCTCTGCAAGTGCCTGGTTTCGAGCTCGTGTGCCTAGATGAAAAACGGGTCGATTGTGGGCTAAACGACACCCCTCGTTTCTGTGCACCATCTACTCGCTATGTGAAAATAAGTACATATTTCACTGAAACCAACCTGTTCTACTAGTTGAAGCTGTTGCCTGGAGTCATTTAATTCTCCTTTCAGTGTTTCTAGTTCTTTCTTTTTTTCTAGAAAAAATATTTGGCGACAGAGATGTTCAATCAGCAATTTGAAATACCTATACAAATAAATGATCTCTTTTCATAAATGAAGAATAAACAATAGAAAAACAGTTTCTAAAATTTCCATCTTTTCAACATGTTAAATACTTTCTACTTGTAGATATTTGAGCATGTTGGATATTTAATATCATACAGTACAGTTAAAGTGTGTCTTTTAACATAATTTCTCTTAAAATGTATTACAGCTTAAACCCAAAAATTGATCTTTACCTTGAAGATCCTTCTGTACAACACTAATGTCTCCATTCAGTGATTTTTTTTGTTTGTTCAGTACATCTACCTCCTCCTGCAGGTTTTTAACATCCAATTCCATTTTTTCTACATTGGACAATGCAGTTCTGCTGCTATCTTCAGTAGCGGTTAAGTCTCTGTAAAATGTGAAGACATATTCTTGGTTTGTTAGAAGTACTTGGTGAGGGCTCTAAAAAACAGCTGCACTTCACTAAAAGTTCTCTCAGCTCGAGGGGATGCTACCCAGTAGCCGTAAGAGCAAGACAGCTGTCCTGTTCCAAGACTTAACATTTTGCTTTTCCTAACGTTTTTCATTGCATTGCCATGATATAACAAATGCTGTTGCATTCATCAGCTCCATTGCTGAACGTTTTCTGTAAGTCTGCTGTAAACACACTTAAAATAAAACCTCCACAGGATATAAGAAACAGCATATTCTGTACAATTGGGCACCTCAAAGTTATAGCTATGTTTTTAATTATGATAAACAGTCATTCAAGGCACTTCCCATCACTTCTGATCTTTGCAGAAAAAAATATTCCCCCCCACCTTCTGGTTTGTGACAACTTCTTTTCCAAACTCTGACAGTCTTCTTCAAGCTTTTCCTTTTCTTTATTCAAAGACTCAATATTATTTTGCAGAGTGCGCATTTGAGAAACCAGATGTTCATTTTCCTGACGGTCTTTCTCAAGTAGTTGTTCCTGCCAATCTACTTCCCCTTGCTGACACTGAAATAATCTCTGAATATTCTCCAGTTTTAACTTCTCCTACGAAAGAAAGCATTGTGAACAACACATTTATACAGTCAAGGAGTAGAACAAGTTATTAACATCTTTAGCTGCAGCAGTTTAAAACCCTTTCATTCACAGAGATCACATGCAGGCTATAGAGTACCCTCTGTAACTACTCCATTGTAACAGGGATAACTGCTTACAGTGCCAGATTAATTTGAGTGTATTCCTGATGAAGGGCACGAGGACTGAAAGACAGGGGTGCAATTCTTTGCTCCATCATAGTTTAACCACCATTTTCTCCCCCATCCACAAGAGTGGCGCATCCCTTCATCGCAGGAGTTTTGAGAGCGTGCCCACTTTAAGGGCTGCGAGATGCTAACGAAATGCAGGAAAGTAACCAGTTTAAGCACGGTAACAGAAAGGCACCAAGCGTATCGACTAGTCCCTTCTTTTCCCTGTCCTTCACAGAAAGAGCACAGAGAGAAGAGGTGAAGTTCTTTAAAACTAAGCAGCAGATAATATCTGCTTATATAAGCTTATAAAGGCTCTCTTAGCAAACATGTCAGACTCTCTGGAATTGCACAACTGAGTAGAGGGGGGCTATCCCGGACTCTGACCCAACAGCCCTGTAGCTACTACGAGACTGCCAAAAGGATGCCGCTGATCTCTCCGCCCACTGGTAGCAAAGTTGAATGTCTGTCTTTATTCGTCAAAAAGAGAAGGGACGAGCTGAGCTAAAATGCCTTTTTAATGGTAGAGAAGATCATCCAGTCGAGTTAGTAAACTGTCTTCCATACTGACTCTTTGCAAGTGAGGACACAGATAGAATCCAGATAAAAAGACTCTGGAAGTTAATGCTAAGAAAACAGTATTCATCGTTCTACAGCCACAGAAGAACCTTCTGTCTTTTTGCCCTCTCTCGCCTCATAGGCACAGAAAAACCCCGTTATCTTAAAGGGCCTACGCAGACTTAAGACTTTCCTGTGATAAGCTGAAATCAGACTAGAAATTGGTTAACTTAGAAGTGTAGGGACTCTGTTACCCAGATCTTAACAGAACCACAGAATATGCAGATCTCTTCTTCCAGTTACTGTTATCAGCTATAGAAGAAATACTTACTTCTAGAATTGCAACCTGAGTCTTTTCTAGCTCATTGACCTTTTGGTCATGTTGTAGTTTCAAACCTTTAAGTTCATTATTTTCAAGCTCCAGCATTTCCAGAACATGTTTTAGTTCTAGTAAGACAAAAGAAAGCAAGCTTATTACAAGCACATCAAATGCATTTTATTTGCTAAAAAAAGGCACCAAGGAAAAATTAAGAGACACTATACTGATATCATCTCTGTAAAAACTCTTCTCATTTTCAATTCCTGTGTCAGACACACCAGGTACTATATCTGCTGCTGTTCTACCAGCAAGTTGCAGGTCCCTAGGTCTCCTGCTCTTCCTGCTCCCTAGGGAGTTACTCTGGGACCGAGTAACTGACTGATAAACAACGAAAGAAAATATTTCAGAAAAAGTACAAACGTTGCAAACTGCCACTGCTTATCCTTCCCACAATCTGACAAGATGTGACTGCTTGGAAGGAGATTCCTCCATTTCCCCGCACATCCCAGTGTTTAATTCTTCTTCTGTGAATGTGGCACAATCAGCTAACGTCTCCCAGCCACACAGTGCTCGAGCGTGAACTTAACTGATCCGTCCTGACAGCGCATTTGTTTACATTTCTCTGGCACGAAGAACTCCCGTCCCAAATACAAAGCAGCACGAAGCACTGCCTCAACTTAAGCAAGGGGTATCTGTCAGCTCTGTATAAACTACAAGAATTACAGGGAACTCTTTCTCTGGAGTCGTTCCCAATATTTAAAAAGGAGTGAGGAACAGAAGACTGCAGCAATGTACAACTAAGAGCTTAGAGTGCGTCTCTTTCCAATCTGCACAAAATATTATCTAGTAAAGTCAGGGACATACCTATCTTATGCCTGGCAATTTGCCCAAGTATTCCTTGAAGATTTTCTTCCTCTTTTCCAATGTCCTTCTTTATGAAGGAAAGCTGTGATCTTTTCTCATTAATCTGCACATCCAGTTCCTTCCTCTCAACATTAAGCTCCTCCAGAAGTAGTTTTATTTCCTGTGGAAATGGATCAGTGTTACAGGGAATGCCATTATTTGCCATGTTAAAGAAAGTTTTTCTTTAAATAGAAGTTCTAAATATTTATAAAACAGTCTGTCAACAGTATTCTGGTCAATTTAATTCCAGAGTTTATAGTTACATTAAATGGTGTAAACAAACAAAAAGTATGTAATATTTAGGTTAAAGTCTTGCTTGTTGATAATTTAAAGTAGTAATCTTGCAAAGATCTTGATCTACAAGTCTGACCCCAACACCATCTTTCAAGTGAACAACAGGTAGGCCAAAACAGAAAGCCTGACAAAAAGCCCCCACAAAAACACCCCACAAAATATAATTAACCTTGATACTTTGTTTTTATTTCAGGAAGAAAGGAAGTACAGAATCCTTTCTAAGTAAGTGGGGATGGAGACAGACAGCTGACTTAGGCCAGCTTTGTTGTGTTTTACACACACTGATCAGGCTGATTTGCTTTAGCAGCTGCTGTCTCAGCAACAGGAAGTCATTCAGAGACTTCTATTTAATATAATTTAGTTCTCAAGGGGCCAATTCTGTAAGTATTACTGGAACTAGGGAGTTCTACTTCTTATTTGTGCATCTGGACCAAGCTCTTAGTCACATAAAACTGTAATCTTGCTTGTTCTATTTTTCAGTGGGCTTTGGGAGGTCGTAGAAAGCAAAACTCATTTTGTGGAAACTTTATGGGATGTTTTTGATAATTCTATCCTTTGCTGTTCTTCAGAGATATAATGAAGTGAAAACTCATTTAGAAAAGTTACTCTTATTTGGCGTAGCTTTTCATTTGCTTCAGTCTCTCCATCTCGAAGAGCTTCTTTGAGGTCACCTTTCTTTCGAGAAATACAGTCTTGAAGGGCATGGAGCTCTTCTTTTCTTTGATTTAACTGTTGCTCCAGAAGCAAGAGCTCTTGTTGCTGAGCAGTAATCTATAATGTAGAAGTTTAACAGAAGAATCATCTGAAGGCTTTTATTTTTGTAGCTACATACATGCACAAGAATGAGTGCAGTACGCTGTTCCCTGCCAGAGAGGTTTATTTGAATTGCGTAACACGTAAGGATCCCATCAGAGCAATGAGCTTAATTTGCTAAACTAATAAAGCCAATACTAAAGACTAAGTTCTGATCTGGACAGTGCAGTCCTGTACCTCAGAGAGTTAAGTTTCTTATTCTGAAATGCAGTAAGAATTGTCATAGAGCAGACTGCAGTAACATTTGTTATGCAGAAATGACAGCGAGATTGACATCATATTATGAGACAAAACAAGGAGAATTCAAATTACCAACATTAAAATAAACTTTTAAGAATTAAATTCTTCAGACAAGGCAGTTCAGAACTTAAGACTCTTCTCAGCTTTCAGTTACATCAAAACCAACAAAATTGATGATAGTCCAAAGTTAATCAGAAAAGCCTTACTTGATCTTTCAATCTTTCCAGTTCGGTTTTCTTGCCTTGAAGAAGGTTTTCTGCTTCTCTAAGGATTTGGAGGTGATGTTCTTCATTACCTTCTGCAACCTGAATATCTCCTTGAAGCTTCTGAAGGCTGATAGTGAGGATAAAAACATGACTCAGAAGAAACAAGAATACCTTAGGCAGTAACTTACTGGAGGTGGACATCTTTATTTTATCTAATATAGTTTATGGTAAATTAAAAATACTTACCTTTCATTTAGCATTTCTATCTTCTGGTTTAACGACTGGAACTCAGAGTCTCTTGCAGCCACCATTTTGTTGATTTCCTTCAAAATACCTTCTTGTTCCCTCTTATGCTGTTCTAGATCCCTTGTATCTGCCTGTAATAACCTAAAGAAGCATTTACGCCTTTTTGTATTAACATTTTAACAGCTCTCCCTCTCCAAAAGCACCATCTTGGTATTTGAAAGAATCTTGTTGTTCTCCTCATCCCCATTTGATACAAATTCAGAAGAACAGTGTACCTTAATTGCTGATCTGCTTTCACAAGTTTAATGGCCATTTCCTGAGCCCTTCGCTCTAGCTCCTTTGCCTCAGTTTCAGTACGGGACAAATGCTGTTTGGCATGATTGTACTTTTGAATAGTGTCTTTAGTCTAGAGCAAAAATTGAAGATTATTGAGACAATACATTCCCATCTTAGGCTTTCCACATCCATAACCTGCAGGTCAGTTGTCTAAAGATGACCTCCTCCTGGCTTGAATATTCCACCTGAGCTTTCTCCCTTTGTATACCATGAAGTAGAACCTTTTCTCCTCTTGTCCAGAGCAGAAAAGCTTCCTCCTCTTTGGCAAGGACTAAAACATTTTCTTTCAGCACAGGTCATCCCACGACTTATTTTCAAATAGAAGCATTTTCAGAGGCTTCAGGTTATCCAAGTGAAAATAAACTGCTTAGACAAACAAAAATCCTCTGCTTAAAACAATCTTAATGCAACACGTAAATCTTTCTGCACTTACAAGTTACGGCTTTACTTACTTTCCCCCGTGTGCTCTCAAGTTCTACTTCAGCTTCTGAAAGTAGCCTATCTGCCTCTCTAAGCTCTGCTCGTCGTTTCAGAAGAGTCTTCTCTATACATTCAATTTCATCTGCAATATCTTCATGATGTTTAAGAGACTTTTCTAACCGCAATTCTGCAATAAGGTTGTCAGTATACCCTTCAATAAAGTCCCTAAAGGGTCAAGAAGACAGACATGGAATTAAAATACAAAATGCCAGAGGCTCGGAGCCTCCTGACGTTCTAGTTCATTTACATTAATTGTAAATGAGTCAAAATTGACTTTTATTGGAAAAAAAGTTTAGGTATTTCCACATGCTTACTTTAAATGCATTCTAGTGCAATATTCTTACTTGCGTTTGTTATGTTTTTGAGCTGCTCTTCGTAGCTCTGCTACTTCGTGCTCCAACTCTTCTCTTTCATGCAGAAGTTCTTCAATGTTTTGATGCAATTTTTCCACCTCTTTTTTGCATTTATGCTCAGCTGCCTCTGACCATTTAACTTTGTATTTCCGAGACTTTAAATAATACACAGTGTCTTCTAGCCTTGAGACTTCAGTCTCCTACATACAGGAAATAGAACAACAAAATTAAGACCTATTTTCTATTTCAGTCCTCCTGAGACACAGGAGCAGCTACAGATAGCAAAGACCAGACTATTAGCACAGAAGAGAAAGCATTCTTATCAGCAAGCTCTCTCAGATCCAGAACTTTCCTAGCAGAGACTTTTTTTTTTTAAAAAACAACAACAACAACAACAAAAAAACCACCCCAAAACTGGACTAATCTAACCTGTGAAAATGAGGGTTTGGGTTTTGCATTTTTTTTTTTTTGAGAAAGCATATGTTAAAAGATGCTCCTAATCCATTGAGAAGTCAGTTGCCTGTGGTTAAACGTGCAGCTTACAGCTCTGTCTTACCAAATCATGATGTTCAGGCACATTGCAGTGAAGCACTCCAACAGGAATGAGCGGGACAGTGAAGCTTGGAGGAAGAGGGCCATAAACAACCTGGGCTCCCACAGGAGGTGGGCCATAGATAACAGACCCAGGAGCAAGCGAACCTCCGTTTGCTGCTGCAGGAGGAGGGCCATAAACTACAGTTCCCTGAGGTACCGGGGCACCATCTGGAAGGACGGTGTAAATAACTGTACCAGGCGGTGGTACAAAGGGAGGGTCTTTGGGAACATGAGTTTCTTCATTCCCTTCACCATCTTCTTTTGCTCTTCTCTCTTTACCAAAAAAAGAAGTTATTTAAAATCACTTTTTCAGTAAAAGATATTCTTCAAATGCACATTTTAAATTCTATGTAATGTACAAAAATGTAATAAATGCTGCCTGAACTGAATAATGAGTTCAACAGTAATAAACATTTATAATTCACTCATGCACATCAAAAAAATTCACTATGAACTCTAAGCAAGTCCATCTTTAGTATTCTTCTAAACATTCTGAGACCATGAGACTGACTTACCTTTACGAGAATTTGTTTTGTACAACCTATTTCTGACCGGTGAATAAATCCAACATCCTCTGTGATTGGGCAAGTGCTCCCTCCCGCACTGCCTGTCCTGACCGCACCCTCTTCTGGGTGGGGATGTGCCAGAACACAGTAAACAAACTCCAGAATCTTTTGTGCTGTGGGAAGCAGGAGTTGAAGCCTAAAGAACAAAAGAATACGTGTTAATCTAGAAATAACAAATTACGTAAAATAAATTATTTGTTGTAGACATTCTAAAGCAGTGATTTTTCAAGAACAAGGTATACATACTCTGCTCTCACCTCCAAGCATGCTGCTGCTTTAAAGAAAGCACTAAATATATTTTAACAGTATTTCTATTAAATTCAGAGAAACGCTGTTTTGCAAGAAGTGTTTGTCTCTGTAATGTCCCCTTTTAAACTTTTACCTAAATGAATTTACAGTACTGCATTTTGAATAGCTGTCGCCAAATTTTAGGTATACTAGATACCTATTACTACACAGTAAAGGCTTTATCAGGGAACATTTGTGTATCTGTTGTTCCAGTATTTCTCTTCTATGCCAGTCAATACTTAAGTTCCTCCCCGACCTAGCAAGTTTATAATGGACTCTCCTGCATCAAATGACTTTCCACGTAATAGGACTTTTATTTCTGACCTGTGATGATGGCATGTAATACCAGTATCCCCTTCTTTTCAATGGATCCGCTATACTGGTGATGTAATCATTCTGGTGTGAAAGCACATTTTTGAGTGCTGCAATTTCATCTTGTAAGTTGTCAATTTCATCTTTGTTACCTGTAAATTAATCACAGTTTTATAGGCATATAAGGCAAATAATTAAGTCATAAATACTGTATTCAGCCTTAATTAAAGTAACAGTTTAAAGCTTTTCCCCTCATTGTTATCCTGTTAACCTGAAACAATATTAAAAAAATGAATTGCCAGCGGAAACAAAATAAACGTTATATAGTGATGTAGATATACGCTGGCCCTTGCAAGTTTGTCATTTTAAGATTGTAGAAATACAAGTTCATATACAGGTAACTGATGCTCATTTTTCTGTATATATAGATCTCTGACAATGTTCTAGAGCAGTATAAACTGAATGCGTAACACAATTAGTGTTTTCTAAATAGTTGTAAAGAGTGTTGTTAATACAAACTAATGAAGCCTAACACACTGTCATTCCAATTTTCAAACTGAGGCAGAGCTTCACTAAGTTTCCAAAGGTCACACGGCACGTCAACTGGCAAAGCTAGAAATGCAGAGTGCCGGTGCCGCTGCTGGGCCTTTACCATCCATCTCCTCCATTCTTCACACTTGAAGAAGGACAGACCCATACACTTCACATAACTGCACTCTGGTTTGCTGTTTGCTTCATATACAGAGAATCCACTGAGGCACAGTGATTTAAGGACTGAACGTATCCTGTATAGGAACGGTACAGGAAGGTATCCTGAACAGTTTATTCTCCTGGAATAAAATTCCAGAGCTCTGAACAGCTCCTCATATCAAACAGTGAGAAACATGGAGAAGTCAAGTCTTCTGCATCCGTGCTTATCCGCAGGAAGTGGAGAGAAAAAGACAGATCACCTGTCCCGATGTTATCCAACAGCCATCTTAAACGGTCAATTTCTGCTTTTTGTTGCTCCATAGCTTCATTTAATTTATCGATTTCAAACTTCTGAGAGCTTGATGCAACAGTCTTCTCACCAGCTTTCTCCATTTCATGCTGAAACTATTTAAAATATAAGTTTAAATCAAAGCAAAGCACTTCAGTTTAAATCAGATTGTGCTAAAACTTTTTCAAACATGCCCATCCATCCTTACAAAAATGCTCATTCAGCAAAACACGTGTACCACTTTGATACAACAAAATTGTTCTTCCCGTCCCCTCCTATGGCCGAGGCTTCCAGACAGAGCCAGGTAAAGGCACTGAAGTGAACAGGTGACAGTTTTACTTGAAAGTCTACGCTAGCCAGTGAGGTTTTCATTTTGTTCTTTGGCAGGTGTCAGGGGAGGGAAGAACATTGTGACTTGGGGAAACTTGACAAAAAAGGGTGGGGCAGACACCTCTAAATATGGCATTTTCAGAAACTCACTGAACCAATATATCTAAGTATTTTATCCTCCTCATATAGTACAGAGCAAACATCACCGCAACCTACTTGCTCTTCCTTCTCTTTGAGCAGTTGTTGCAACAATTCTATTTCTGCTTCTGCTCTGGCAAGATCCTGGGCTGCACGAGCTGCCTCAGCACAGAACTCCTCGGCTTCCTCAATCTCCTAAAATTGAAATTTTAGTTTGAGCTTTAGTTTGCAAGAATACTTCACAAGCTTGCAGATGTCTCATGCAGCTTTGTGAAAAGCTGACTAATAAGAAGCATCAGCACTTGTCTGTTCTGGAATTCCAGAAACTGGCAAAGTTTATGCAAAATAATGTTTCTCCTTTAACTCTACAGTATTTCTACAGAGGAGGAGTTAGTACGTAGCCAAAAATGGTTCCCAGTTTTTAAAAACTTGAGACCTAAGAACAAACTTCCATAGTCCCTTATTTTGCTTTTCTGTTATGTAGCAATGTACTATCTATTGTTTGACTTTCAATTAATAAGAGGCTAAACTTGCCTCTCCCTCACCTTCTAACGCATAGCAAGAACACCTGTCCATACCCAAATTTACTCAGGCATTCATCTACTATACTTCAAGATTAGACTCTGTCCGAAGCAAGAGCTCCTGTGCAGCAGGACAATTCAGAATAAAGCTCTGAAGTTGAATTTAAAAGACACCACCAGGACTGCTCCCATTACGATGGCATTAGAAAGCACTACTTACATACAAGCAATTAAGTATCAATGTCAATTTACCTCAGCTCGCTCCTGATTAATTCTGAGCACAGTCCCATGAAGAGCCTTTAGCTGATTTTTAGCAATGGAGAGCTCTGTGGCTGCCAGTTTATCTGAAGTGATGATTGCTCTCTTTAATTCCTTCAGTTCTTTATCTAGACTGACAAACTGCTTCTGTGCCCTGGCATCTTCTATTTTTTTCTGAAACCAGGAAAACAATAGGTTTTGTAAGTTTTAAGTAAAAAGCAGTGTGGAAGGCAGGCTTTCTGTTGGTATGACTTTCTTCCCCACACATACCCCATTTTGAATTGTATGCATAGAAGTAACTGGAAAAAAAACACTAAAGCAAGGACAGCCAATAAAATTTAAGGAAAAGAAAGATGTTATATTTAACCTCTGTGTTCCTTCATGTATTTGATCTATTTTAGCAAAATAATTCAGAAGTTTTTGAATCTTCTTTTTGTGAGCAAACACAGTTCATAGACTTGTCCTTTCTCATTCCTACCCTTTTCTCCAAATCTTCCAGTTGAGCAAGAATAGTCTCTTTCTCTTCATCTGCCTCTTGGAGCTGTTGATCCGCAAGGCCCTGAATTTCTTCCATGCTCTTTATTTTTTCATGTAAACGTTGAATTTCATTCTCTAGCTGATGGACCTTGTTCTTATTCTGCCTGTTTTCAGCTTTAACCTATAAGTGAAATAAGTCAGAATGAGCAGTCAGAAATATTTCCCCCCAACCAACCAAAAGTCACCCTGTTTTAATGATTTAAAGAAACGACTTTTGGGGAAGTGCAGTTACCAGCATACTTTGTACCAAAAAAGAAAGGAAAAAGAACTGCTTTGCCACTGTAACTATTACATTTTAAAAGTGCCCAAGTTATTTTGGTAGTGATATGTATAGTGATCTTTTGAGATTACTGGCCATATTTTTCTACCTATAATTAAACTCTTCGTTGCCTCTGAGACATATCATTGAGTACAAATTCTACTTCACTAAATAATCAGGCAAAAATCATAAAGACCATTAATAAAAAAAAAAAAAAAATAAAATATTCAGACTCCTCTGTTACATGAACACCAAAAAGCGCGTGTCTCCTTGTTATCATACAGATAAAATTAGAGATTGCTTCTGGAAGTTTTAATGCACATTAAGCCCTTCTCCTCCAAGCAACATTTTTGCAAGCTTTATATAATAAAAGCCAACAAAGGGTTGCCAAGGAGCATGTGTCCTATCACATAGTCAATTTAACACTTATCAAAAGAAAGCAAGAATGGCTGATGTGTTTCACTAACCAGAATTTCACAGTATACACAGCATGGAAGTGGTCAATTACTTGTTCTCCCTCTTCAGAAGTTTTTGCCTGCTTATGCAGTTTCTTCATAATGAAAGTTACTACATGACATACATTTGTGCACAACAGGAAAATCAAAACTCTAATAATGGTTAGTATTCCTGTTCCAATCACAAGTAACAGCATCCTGCTCTGATGCGAGTTGTCAATGTGTTTCTGACAAGCAAATGTATTCAATTTGTCGACCTTCAGCAAAATTATACTTCTCAGAGATGGAGGGTAGCAAAGCTACATCCATAGTGAAACTTGATCCTTCAGCTGCAAGTTACATTTTTTAGCCTAAGCTGAAGTTGTCTGAATCTTGCTTTTGTTGTTTTGATACATGCCTGTCTATATTTCTCCTGTACTTCTTCCAGTTTTTCCTGCTGGGATACCATTTCTTCCTGCAATTGTCTCTGTCTAGCCCATGCTTTCTCTTTTTCCCTCTGAGCATCAGCAAGGATGTCATTAAATTCTTTCTGCAGATTTGCAAGGCTTTTTCCTAAAGCATCAGCTGAATTCTGACACCTGAAAGAGAAACAATCCAGGTTCCAAGACAGAAAAGTAATGATTTTAAATTGTGATCCCAGATACTGAAATAATGAAGCCTAATACAATAGCGCAAGTTTAAGACCTCCAATGTAAATTAATTCAGGTGCAGCACCAAACACGTTACACTGCACAGACAGACCTCCACCCTGCCTCTATTTATTCCATTGTGTCTTTGTTTCTTACCATTCTTTGTTGCTGGGAACAAAGTGGGGGAAAGTTTGCCCTGTCCCTTGCAGTGAAACCCAAGAGGACTGCATATTTCCCTCAGTAATTATACTACTGAGCTCGGGTGCTGTTCCCTGAACAGCCACAGGGTGCTGAAGTTCATGTTTGGACTGCCCCGAGTTGCACTCAGTAGGATGCAGCACATGTACCTTGTTGCTCTCACATACTCACCACTTTCACATGCACCAGTCTAACACTGTTTGCACTTTTATTTTACTCACTTAATCTCTCCAACTCCTGTCTGAAGCTTTTGCTTGAGTTCATTTATAAGAGCTACGACTTCCTCAGGATGAATTAAGTTACCAACCGCATGGTTTAGCTGATTCTGAAGATCTTTAAGCTGTTGTTTCAGGAGATTATTGTCTCCCTAAAAGAAAACAGACAAAAAACCCCCACCCACACAACCATAAGCAAACAAATGCACAAATGATAAAAGCTAGAAGTTTTAACACCTAGATCTGTTGGGGGGGGGTGGGTGGTTGTTGTTGGGTTTTTTAGGGGTTGAGGTTTGTTGCGTTTTGGTTTTGTTTGGGTTTTTTCTTTTTCTGGTTTTTTGTTTGTTTTGGGTTTGCGGGTTTGGGGGGCTTTGGGGTTTTTTGTTTGTTTTTTTTGGTTTTGTTTGTTTGTTTTTTAAATAAAGAGTTTCTATTCTCAGTTAAGATGAGGGACTGATCTGTGACACTGTATTAAAGTAGAAGTGTTTCTGTACACCTGTGCAGCTCAGGACAGGCCTGTGAGTTCAAGGATCACAAGCTCTGTTGCCTATTGTACATGGATGCCATTACTGTTTTGTGGCAATTAAGTTAAGACTCCTTAGGATCACAGCTTTAAACAGAGGCAATACTGCATCCAAATAGTCTTCCTACTGACATGTACTGGATGAAGCTTGTAGGAAATCAAGATACATAAAACAATTTATTAATCCCTCTGCAATGTAACTGAGCAGCTCTGAAATTATTTCAAAGGTGAACCTAAATATCTAAAATAGACAGATAAAAACTATGGTGTAGGGTTTCTGGACTAGAAAATTAAAGTCAGGAAAAGCCATAAATACTACTGAACTTCAAAACAAGATTCATACAGAATCCTTTAAAATTCTTATCACTGTCCCCTTGGGGGAGTAGGGAAACATACTGTGTATCAGGTAACTTTTTAAAGGCAACAAATACTTCACCTGCAATTGTCTAAACTGAGAAAGGAGCTTATGATTTTGTTGTTCCTTCTCTTCCGCTAGTTGTGCTTTGGTCAGAGCATTCTCTAATGCTTGCCTTTCTTTTTCAAGTTCAGCTTGCAGGGCTGACAGTTCCATCTACAAACACAGAAAACCTTTAGATTAATATCCCCACTCCCAGTTCCAACCTGTCACCCAAACACCAAACAGCTGTGTTTCTTGAAACAGTAACAATATGACAACACTCTCCTAAAAAAAAAAAAAAAAACCACAACACACAAACCAAACAAAAAAAAATCCCTCAAAACAACCAAACAACCCCAACCATACCCATCACCATATATACGTAACAGGTGTATTTCCTAAAACATCTTCATCATCATGACTGGTACTGTAAATTCTAATCTAGAGCTAGCATGAGCATGTCCTACCCACCAGGTAACTCATAGATTTACATTTTAACAGTGTTCTACAGAGAGCTTCCAAGTTTTTCCTGAAACATCAAAACTAAAGGACTTGGAGGGGTTGGGGACAGAACACCACACTTCATTGTTCTACATTTTCATTTCTGCCCGCAATCTGGAATGTGCAGTTGGAATACATCTTACAAAAACCCACCATGTTGATTTCTGATGAATGGAAACTGAACCAAGATAGTAGTTATTGTACATCATCATCCACAAATCCAAATGAGAATCCCCAACAGCAAGATAAAATGGGACTGTACAAATTAAAGCATACATTGTTCTTCCCCAGCAGAAAGCTATTACTTTATGTACAAAATAAAGATTTGCTATAAAACTCAATTTCTACTACAAAGAGCAAAGGCAAACTGTCTTTCACCTGCTACTGTTCACAGGACTGCTTTAGTGTCACTTGTTTGATGTGTGCACTGTTAGCTCTTTCCAAAGAGATGCAGATTATTATTTTCAAGTATGGCAAATATTCTCTACAGGGTCCCCAAACGATCTGTACCTTGCTTCAATGCAAGGTTATACATCCTAGCAAACTGGTAACACCTTCCATTTGGGGGCACGCCTAAACCAACAATTATTTGCAAGTCAATGTTGGAGATAGGGTATGGAGGAAAGTTTGGTCGTCCCGGGGTAGATTATTCCTTTGGCAGCATAAGAGCTCTGTTCTTACCTGGCTAAGTTGTTTCAGTCTTTCCAATTCTTCTTTTTGCTGATTGGCTTCAGTGTCTCTGTCTCTTAGCTGGGCTTCCAGTTCAGCCTCATAGGCGCTGATGTCCCCTTGCGCATCTCTAAGCGATTCACTTATTTCTCGCTGCTCTTGGAGTGCACTCTCTAGCATTGTAATTTCCTGGAATTTTACATTCCATTTTAGAAATACGTACACAGGATAGCCAGGATTTCTTAGAGTACGTTGCCTCTCTTCCTCTGTTACTCAGGAACTCATCATCAATGTGACAGCAGATAGATCAAAATAGAGACACCAACACTAATCACTAAACGTTAAAACCTAAACTACTACATAAAAAGGTCAGGCCAATAATACTACTATGACAGACTGTGCAAAAATCTACACTCAAGTTAGAAAGGTATAGCTTAAAGTGATACACATTTGTCCCTGGTATTAAGGTTTACATAAAACTTACCAGGATACTAAGACAGCTCTCTAAGCAATTGGCTGATAGGACAGATGCAAACTAATAATGCGCACATCCTCGGCTCGCGTCCAGACAGTTTTCGCTAATGCAATTCACTATGATATCGACTGCAAATCCATTGTTAGTAACGTCTGAAAGGTAAAGCCTGCCTTTCTGAGACATCTTCCCTAAAGTACAGATTTACTGCATGTCTCTTGCCACTGGTTTTAAAGGCCAAATTCTGTTCTTAATGTACGTGGGCACATCTAATTGAAGTTACCGTATCAAAAAAAATATTTTGTCCAAGGAACTGTGCTTTGCTATTCCAAATTTGGTCATTTGCCTTTTTTTTTTTTTTTTTTTTTTTTAACAAATTTTTCTTAGGTATCTGAATTTGGGAAGAAACATAGTATTAAGCCTTACTTTTCTCATATTTTCTGCATCCATGGCAACTATTTCCAGGTTGTTTCTTTCCTCCTCTAGATCTGCCAATCTTTGTAGCAAAGATTCTTTATCCTTCTGCAACTCTTTACATTCATCATTGGCCTGTTTTGCCTGACACTTAACACTTTCCAGGTATTCCTGTAATCCAATGATAATGCTTTCTAAATCCCTTTTCAGTGCTTCATTTGTTGCTATTTGACCTGCAGAAATGCAAAACAAATTTGAGATCGTTAAGAAACCACCCTTATTTATTAAACAAACAAAACTGCCTTTCTTAATCTTCTTTAAGATGTTCACCTATTGAAATACGTAGTAACAACTAACTAGAACTCAACCAGAAAATGCCTGTGCTATATTTTAAAGGCCAGGAGTTCCCATACTATTGTATTAACCTGACCACTGGAAGAGTTAAGAAGAAACTGCAGTTCTTTGTGCATTCCCACCTAAGATGACATTTACTACCTTTATACCTAAATCAATTTTGTTTCCATTTTTATATTAATATTCTTTTCTGGGATATTTACTGTCACATAGACTAGGTATATAGTAAATGTATACATAAATTTAGTTCATTGACCTTATTAAGTCAGTTTCCAAAACACAGAGGATCAAATTGATGCACAGAATGTAAAAGACACTTCTATAGAGGCTACAATCATATGAGTGAATCTCAGTCAGCTCGAGTACTAGCTATGTAACAGCTCTTTAATAGATTATTATCTGAAGTAGAAATGAAAAGATGACATCATAAGGGTATTGAACTCTCAATACTTCACTCATACAATTAAAAGCAGAGTAATCCTTTCTTCTGCTGTGACAACAAAATTGCAGATCACAGGGTTATGTCAAGTAGCCAATAAACCACTCAGGTCAGACTTGATCAAGGGCCTTCCTGCCTTGACATTTTGATCCTGAACCCCAGAGCAACAGATCAGTCACTTAGTCAAAGCAATTGTTTGCTTCCCCCCTACCTTAAGAAAAGAAAAAAAAGAAATAAAAAATCCTGCAAACTACCCTCCCACGACCACATACAAGTCAGGTGAATATACTAAAAAAAGAGTACACAAAGTCTCCTTTTAGATCAGTAAAGAATACTTTTCAACCTCTTCGTACACATTCTGTATTTAATTTAAGCAAAGAAAAACAAAACTGAAACCTCAATTCAATTGTCATGTTATCCTAGATACAAGAAATACTGTAAGACTAAAAGAAAACATTACCATCAGTGAGCTGTTGCTCCAAGTCCTTGATTTCCTCAGTTTCCTTAGCAATCCTGGAGAGCATCTCATCCAGGCGACCCTCAAGCTGTTTGTAATGCTTGTTCATTACATCAAACTGCTGTTCTTTACTTGCTTTTTGAGCTTTCATGTGAGCCTGTAAGTTAATGGTTGGAAAGGTAAGTGGGACAACGTCAATACAGATTAAGAAAGTCAAATCAGTATTTTAGCTCAGTTCTGCAGTGTCTCACTACCAGCAGGAAAAGTCACAAGTGCAGCATATGTTGTGGTGCTTGAGGGTTTTTTGGTTAATTTTTCCTTGTTACTGCCCCCAAAGAATCCCAGATAGTCACACGGATTGCTTACCTAAGAGCATTGTTAGTAGTCTCCCCCTTGCCCAGGCATGATGAACAAGGCCTGCATTTATAAATTATTACTCATGGCTACTACCTTTCTTCCCGCCTTTACTTTTTGTTACACCATTTCCTCTTTCAGTCAAGAACAAACATGATTTCCTCCAGAAGCGTTAATCCTGTGATCCTGCATTGCCTTCACAGCAGATGATGCTTTAGAACATGTCAGGTCACCACCCAAAAGAAAATACTGTCAGCAATCAGCAAGTCAGGGCAACTTTATAGCTAAGATTTACTTAACGCAGATTTTGGTGGGGTTGGTTTGGGTTTTCTTGGGGTGTTTCTTTTGGTTTTGTTTTTGCTTGTTTGTTTGCTTGTTGGGGGGGTGGGGGGGTGGTGGTGGTGGTGTTTGGGGGTTTTTTAATATTTCTGGGAAATACACTGTATCCCCAGCTCACACAGACTTTGGTCAGGACTTCATGCATTTAGTATGAATTTAGCTGGTTGTTCCAGCTGTATACAAAACTTGGTTATCAACACAATATACTGCTGTTTCTCATGTATGAAATTACTCACAAACAACTCAAATGCCCAAAAACTTAAAAAAATACAGAATTATACTGTCATGATAAACAGCATCTTTTTCTTACTAATCAAAAAAATAAACTGAGCTAGCAGTAGAAATTTTAAATACAAGCTCTCAGAAAAATCACTTATAAAGTTGCTTCTATAACAAAAGCAACGGGTAAAACCATAGCTTTCTGTATTTTTAATGCATTAAACCTGAAGTTATTTTTAACATCCACGTTAGTACAATTCGACTTGTCACCTTGTTAAAGACAAACTACCATTCGGCTTTCAAAAGTGAAATTTCAACAAGTAAAACCCAAGCAGAGGCACTGCTGCTGAGTCATTTTGCTGCAGCTGCCGAATGTCACAAGAGCGCTGTTTAAAAAAATCTAAACACTTACAGCTTTGCCTTTGTCTTTTCTTCCTCCGATATCATACGCAAAACGCCCCACCCCTGATCTAGAATTCATTTGAATAAAGAACCGGTATCTTCAGCACAGAAAGCAATTAAGCGGAGTCTCCCATCTTCTCCGAACGCTCCTGCTCCCGCAGCAGCGCGCTGGCTAAAGCGTCCTCCGCAGGCGCGGAGCAGCGCTGGGGCCGAGCTCCCCGCCGGGCCGGGCCCTTCCCCGGCCGGGCCGTTCCCCGCTCCGCCGCCGGTTGGCCCCGGGCGGCGCTTCCTGTGTTGTGATTTGAAGCGAGGGGCGGCCTGCGGGAAGGGCCGGGCTCGCTCCCTGCAAGGGGCCTGCCCAGGCGCTGGGGGACCCTGCCCGAAACGCAACTTAACTGCTGAGGGAAAAAATATAAATTTAAAAAAGTAATAAAATGCATTTTTAAAAAGTGCTTGCACGCTTCAGCTGAAAACAGAGGCCAAGTATAAAAGAGTCTTTCTTTGCATACTTAAAAGCATCAAGCTGGCCTGGAAAGCTCTCATTTAAAAACACGTCAGCTTTTCAAAAACACTATTAAAAAGGTAATTTTATTTCATTTTAATTTAAAATTTCTATAAACATTTGCTGTCTCAGAACACAGTTAATAACTCAGAAATCAAAAGTCTTGCTTCCCTGGAGATCAAAAAAATAAGACTATCAAGCCAGAGCTCTTCTTGGTGCCTCTGGCTTCGCTCCAACCCTGCAACGCATATCTCTGAGACCTCATTGAACCTATCAGCAAGGACAGGACTGTGTGTGACAGCAGAGAAAGGGCATTAGTCCCCACCGAAAAGGCAGTATAAATCTTTTCAGAATTAGAACTATTTATTGAAAATTGATTCTAGTTTTAGGATGCAGGACTACCACGTAAAGCCAAAGCTGCTGCCGCCTTCAGCTGTCTGCAGTTCACAGGCTGGAATATTAACAGAAGCTGTCACCACTTCAGCCAGGTCAGCTACGTCTGCTGCTCCAGACAGTTTTTCTAGGCTGACCTCTTCCAAACAGACTTTTGTGCCAATGCAAGAGCTCTCTGACAAAGCAGGACTTCAGCTATAGGCCTGCAGCTGTTACACAGACCTTTATAAATCCTTAAGGCCAGATTCTACAAAAAGATGCTTTAAGGATTCCTTACACAGAAATTCTCTCCAAGGTTCTGCACAGTATGTTTTTGCAAAGCATGAAGATCCAGTTCTTAACGTGCTGTACAGCAACTGCATTGAAAATTAGTTGCCCAAATATTTTACCAAAGTTGTTTTTTTATTTCTTTGTTGGTTGGTTTGTTTTGATTTTTAAATTGTGAGGAGTTGTAGGTTTTTCAAATAACAGCTAAGGAAATTGATAAAGAGCACAAGAATATATAATTCATGAAACGGGCACAACCGAATGGTAATGAGTTAAAATAGCCTTTACTACATTTCTCAGTACATCATGAATATATGCAGAACATAACTGGAGATTTCAGTTTTACTTACGTGTCTTGGATCTTCAGGATTTAGAGAAGCAAGAGAACTCTGCAAGTCTTCAAGCTCTTTCTGCTTTTTCCCTATTTCTCTTTTCTGTTTCTCCATTTGTTTTTCCAGTTCTAACGCTTCCTTGTGTAGCTGATGCAGGATTTGTATCTTTTCACTCAATTGCTGTTCAAGACCTTCCCTGTTGGCCTGTGATATCTGGAGAGAGCATTAGGAGGTGGGGTAAAATAGTTTAATTGGGAATACACAGCTGATCAAGAACATTTTTTAAAGTTAAATCAGACTGCTAGTTTAGCCTAACAGCTTGCCTAAAAATTACCTATTCATTGTTCTGAATCTTCTTTATTTTCCTGAGGTAACAAAAACTCAGAGGATTTTCTCAAAAAGTCAGTTTGCTTATGGTAACTAGAAATTTCATGACGTTAGTCTACCATACCAGGAAACACCAGAACCCTCATTTTGACCATCATCATGAAGTGTTTTGTTTTCAAACAAGACTTCAAAAGTCTCTTGTATAATTCCTTCTTGCAGTCTTAAGAAGACTATCTGGAATGCCTTTTTTTCCCCTCCCACAGTTACGACTTCTTAAGTTAAAATGTGGAAGATCTTGGTCATGGATTTTAAGGTAAGTTTAAAGACTAAAAATAGTAGTAAGTTATGACAGTTGTTGAAGAAATGGAAGACACAATTTTAGTTTAACGCTGATAAATATTTTTAGATTAGTTCTTGCTGTGAATTATGTAGCTACAGTGCTTATTATTATCTGCACAACTAAACCTACACAGTTACAGTCCTTCCTGAAAGGCCTTTTCTGATAAATCAGGATATATTCAATCGACACAATTATATTGAGAGGTTCAGGTAAAACTTCCTCTCTCATGAACATTTAGGTCATGTCATCAGCACGGCTTACGATGTTGTGACATTGCTCTGTTACTTTCTGCTCTGCCTACTAAGCCTTTAAGGAGCTGTAAGCTTATGGTTATTGGAACCGAGAAGACAAACTTTAAATTCAAATCCAAGTCTCCTGCCGCATGATGCAGTGACCCTTAACTGTCCACTTACTGCAGTACTCAAATCTGTATTTGTATTCTTCCAAAGTGTTCTGGGGAAAGTGAACAATGTTTTGATGCAATTAGTTGCACTACAACTCTGACAGTTTACAAGTAAACAAGCTATCTAAAACCTCCAAGATTTTTTTTGATGCATGATAAATGGATTTACATATGTACAATGGCCCCTTTAAGAAAACGAATGGGGAGAAAAACAGTTGTATTTTCTCCGTCAACACTGCTTCAAACACTTCCCCTTGCCATTCACATAGCAACTTCTTTGCATACTTTTTTCTGAGCCAGAGCATCCTCCAGTTGTTGCAGTTCCCCTGTTACTTTCAAAACTTGTTGCTCTGCATTTCCTATTGCACTTTGCAGTTCTTCTAATCTTCTTTGTGCTGCAGAAAAAAAAACCAAACAAAACCAAAACAAAATACCAACATAACCCCACAAAATACATTATAATATTCTGTGTAACATTGATATGCATGTTTTCTCTGAACACGTTAATCAGAATGCATTTTCTTAAAACAGTGAGAATCAAAGCTAATACATTCTGGTTTCTTAAAAAGTATGTCTAAAGTTTTTTAGTGAGTCTTATACAATTAAATTAATGCATCAAATATGAAACCTCCCTGGCATTCTCTTTTCAATAATATTTAATCCTTTCATCCTGAGCTATCTTAAAATAATAACAAAAAGAAATTGTAACAGTTTTGACCCAAAATGCACCAAGGACAGTGTTTAGAAATTATAGCACTTACAGCCTTTGACACACTATTGCTGTTCTTATGTCAAATACGTGTCAAGTGTTTCATCAGTGGAATAAACTACACTGATATACATATTTTATTTGATAAAAATTAAGATTTTTACCTGAATGAATCTTTTTTTCTTTACCCTCTAGCAGTTCATCTAGAGTTTGGAGCTGCAATTTCAGCTGGGGTTTCCTATAGCAGTCAGCTTCATCTAGTTGCATTTTTCCAATCTCCATCTGCTGAGCTTTGTTAGCAATGTAGCCTTCTCTTATAAACATATTCCTTTTATACCTGGCCTTACCAATGTATGGGCTTTCACCAGGTACATTATCAAGTTCAACATCCTGAAATGCATGAAACAATATGTCTTTATATCTCTCTCACAAGTATGGTTGCAGTCAACTCTTAATATACATGTAACTCTCTTAACAAGCATGTAAAGGAAAACCAATTTGTAATTAGAATCATTAGAAGAAAACAGACTACACTTGACTTGTTTGTCCGTGAACTTCTTGTTATTTTATAATGGAATTAAAAACAAATAAACCTAGTTGGGGTATGATCAGTTTGTTGCAAATGGGTGATGCAAGTGGATATTTAACTGGAGGAATTTTTATTAATATCTTAGACGTAATAGTAATCTAGATTATACTTAGTCCATTACGTTTTTGCACTTAAACTTTACTCAAACATAACTTAAAAAAATCATTCGTAGTTAATGATTACTGATCTTTACATTTCTTGTGCAGACTCCTTTCATTCAGGCATCTCTACATTTTTTGGCAAGTATGACAGAGGTTAGCTCTACTAGGAGAAAAAAACAACAGAAGAAGGACAGAAATTCTAATACCATCTCACTCAAGGACATTCTGGCTTGTGGAATTTCTCCAAGTGAAAGGGCCTCCAAAATTAAGCCAGAAGAAAGGAGTATCATTTGCGCGGTTAATAAGGCAAAGTTTGTTCACTGACTCTACTTAGCTAAAACATACGCGTATAGGTATGTATATTAATACGCAACACATTAAATGTCACTCATTCAGTTTCGTTCAAATCTTGTAACTCACGATTTTAAAATGAATTTTTTATATTTTTAAACTCTTAATAAAACAGTATTTTTTAGAATTATAGAAAAAACTATTAAGTTTTCTATTTTCCAAGTTGAAAAGCAAGAGAAACACCAATGGAAAGATCCATTATTTTAAAATTATTACCTCTGACGGAAAATAATTTAACGGCTCAAATTTTGCATCAATCTTATAAAATGCCAGTTCCTGCTCCAATTCATACTGCTTCTGGCAAGCTCGGGTTAGCTCCATTGTCTTCTGCTTTAACTAATAAACCAGTAAACAAAGTAAGTTGCATTCATTCACATGTTGTCATTGTCACATACATTTCAATTCAGTAGAGAGCAGGGCAAAGACATTAACTTTGAAACAAAGTTCACATCAGAAAAAAGTTAAGATGGTGTATTTTGGATCAAGAATATCACAAAGTGCAACTTTATTACAAGATACAATATGACAACTAAGAGTAGACAAGAACCCCACAATTAATATAACACAAACAATCACATGAAAGGCCTTTTAAGTTTACATGCATCAAAAGGTTTGAAGATAAATTTGTCACTAACTTAGGATAAAAAATAATTTGGGTACAATCCTTTAGCAAAATCTATGCCAAATAACGAATGTATTTACTGCTACTAATGAGCAGTGAGAACTATTAACACTCATTGTAAAAGAAACAAAATTTCTCAATTGTGAAGTGTATATAGAACCTATGCATTTCATTTTAGCTTAACCTCGCGCTAGTTAGGTTTTCAGGGTTTTGGGTTTTTTGGGGGGGTTTTGGTTTTTTTTTTAAATAAAGGTCAATCATGTGATTTCTCTTTAAATCAACTTTTCATGCTGAATACCTGAGGGAGAACATGCAGCAAAACTCCAATAGACAGTGGAAAGCAGGACTAATGGAGGAAAAGAAATAGAACAGACTGGAATAAAGGAAAGGCTTAAAGAAAGATTTTTAAAACCAATATATGTCATGCAAAAATTAACTGTGTTTCAGAGAAAAGGGAAAAAAAATTTAAAAAAAGAAAAATCAAGAAAATTGTATCCAAAACCCACAGTGAATATAAAGCCTCACTGGAACAGTTTATGCAAATGTTCCTACTTTAGTAAGCGTGCAAATAAATCCTAGATATAAAAATAACCATGCAACCCAGGAGCACGGTGGGGCTACCTTTAGTGAGGAATAAAGGCTCTGCGGAAAGGGAACTGTGACAAACCAATACACCAGCTAAAGGAAGAAAGAAGCAAGCAAAGTTTGTCATCCAAAGGATAAGAGCAGGTTAAGTTGCAAAATATATGCTGCTAAATCTCACTATACTGAAAACTACATTTTAGAAATAGGCTGCTGGTTAGTGTGTGTACACAGAAGAAACAGCTATAGAAATATTAGCTAGAGAGATTCTGAAGGATAAAATTTTAGAGGACAAGTCTAACAAGTAAGATAAGAGCCATATATTAAGTTCCCATCAGGTCATTCACAACCGAGCGCTGTCGAGTCAACAGGACTTTTTCCAGGACCACCATACAAACCTTGCATTTTACAGCTACCAATGGAAGAAACATACGATTTTAGGATGATGTGAATAAAGTACAAGTAAACTAATGGACATTACCCAAAATAATAATCAAGGGGTATTACTGACATACAACTTGTATGCACACCTTGTTTTTGTAAAAGCATTTAATCTTTTCCCTTACTGCAGCAGCACTTTGAACAATGCAGGTGATTCAGTATATCAGCAGTTTAGCAGCTAGAGGATACTTAATCTTTCATCAACTGACAAAATTTTAAACAAACAAAAAAAAATACTAGAGACAAACAAATTACTATAAACTATAAATTACAAGAGTGATACTGATTGCTGGTTCAATATACTTACTTCTTCCACAGAAAGAATATTGAAGAACTACTGGTCAAGGAATAATCACTCTCTGAACAGTTGAAACACCCAAGTTTTGTCTCTCAATTTTAAAGACAAATCTCCAGCCATTTGAACTCTCACATCAACAACTCTGTTTCTGACAAGAAAACTATTCCAAATATTTACTTAGTGCAAGTGATTATCTTACCAATTCATTTTTGGTGTCCAGGTCCCTTTGTAGCTCTTCGTAGTTTTGTTTCTGTTGCAAAGACTTTTCTTTTAACGATTTGTTGACCTCGTCTTGATGGTGAAGTTGCTCAAGCACTTTGGACTGGTTAAGTTTAAGGTTCTCCATCTCCTTTACTGTATTTTCCAACTCTCTTTCTAATTTTTCTATCTCTTCTGAAAAACAAAATAATAAAATGTTCAAACAGAAAACCTTTTCCTTCTAAACTTAAATTTTGTGTCATTCACTTTAGTTCTAACATATTACTGTTACCTAAATTAAACCTCTGTAGAGCTTCCTGCCTGTCATGATTTGTCACTGGCTGTCCATCCAAGTTTTCCAGTGCTCGTAAGTGGAATATAGCGTACAAGCGGTAGTGAGGCAGACTTACAACTGGATTATCAGCAAGGAATAAAGAAGTCAGATCTTGTAGAGGCTTTAGTTTAGCTATATCATGGAGCTAAATCAAAGACAAATGGAACAACGATTAGACATCCTTCCAAGAACAATGAAACCCCCCTTAGTGAATTTCTGATTACACAATGTTTTATGTTTTATCTACTTTAATGTTTATGCTAAAGTGTAATCTCTAAAAACCCACTAAAATACACAGTACTGTGACTAAAGTAACTTCCTAAAATCAAAGTGTTTCTTCTGTGAAAAAATGCCACTGCAGAGAGGGCAAATTTCATCAAGCTTGACCTTGGAAATTTCAAGATAACAAGGCCTGTGGATATATATATAACCTTCCATTCACCCAGACTTATTCTTAAGAAAAGGGAGCTTTTTATCATGAGGAGTACTCAAACAAAGCTGGTTCATCTCTGCTCCTAAGTAGCATGACTCCTTCAGGAATTGTATGGACTTCATTTCATAGACACCCTTTTGTAGCTGCAAAACATGGAAATTAACCTGGACCACACCAGTAAATCTAGTCATGTCCTAAATGCAAAATGTAAGCAAATAGATTATTTACAGGTCTCCAAAACCATATAATTAACTTATCGTAAGGGAGACCACCAATAACATGCAAAAGTCTTCACATTTTCACCAACTTTTTCCTAAGTTTCCAAAAACTTAGCTTTCCTGAACAACATGATATAGGTTTATGCCTTGAATACCTGGCACAAAAGGAGTTTTTCTGATAAACAACTTTATTAGGCTCACAACGGCTGTATTTCCCAACAGACTTTGTGGAAAGACACTCAGTAAGTCAATCAATGTAAATATACCAGTTCACTTCATGAAAAGATTCTGAACAATTATTGTTCCTAACTATAATCACTTACTGATGATACTTTATTCTGTTTCAAATTAAGGATGCGCAGGGATCTCAGTTTCTTCCCTACCCACACAGGAATATGCTCAATCTCATTCCCTGCAAGGTTCAGCTTTTGTAGATTCTGCATATGTTCTATACCTTCAATTTTACTGAAAATAAGAAGAAAAATATAACTTCTCATGAACCAGAGCAAATTTACAGTGTAACTGAGGCATTATGGATAAATTACAGCAAAATCTGTCTCAAATAATTATCATCCAAGAGATTAGCAAAACCAGTTGTTTACTGCCATGGACTCACAATGTAAATTAAATTGTACCAGCTCACTTCCAAGTACTACATTAAGACAAAAAAAAAAAAAAAAAAAAAAAATCACAGCAAAACTTTCTTGCTCACTGTGGCAAAACCTGTACTTTTACATATCTTCCTTTTAATATTAACATTATTTTAATGTGTAGTAATTCCATTTTAATATGCAAAATGTGCGGATTTTTTCTCCTGAGAATGTTACGGGAGACAGATGAACCAAAATAAAGATGTTTTGGAGTTTTTTTCCATACAAAGGAAGGGTCAACTGTAAACTGACAGCATGTAGAACCACATTTTTTAGTGCTTTCATTAAAACACTAAATAGCTAATGAGGAAGACATACTAGGGTTTAGTTTACTTGGGCATTTATCTAAAGGTACGAGTAATTTAACAAAGTATAGTAGAATGTGCTCTTGTGACCATACTATTTGTTGAGTATATACCAGCTGTAAATAACTAAAGTCTAAAAACTGTAGGAGGAGCTAAAAGCTACTCTGACCTTTTCAATTCCTGTTGAGAGAGGAAGTTGTGCGGTTGCAATGTGTAGAAATGCTAGTGCCTTGCTTACTTCCTATTGTTAACTTCTCAACTGAAATTGCAGCTTCTCTACTGCAAAGTCAGTCTCACATAAAGATCATAATTCACTAACAGAAAAATCAAAGGAAACAAAGGATTTTGCTATTGCATGAACAATTACCCTTCAACATTTTTATACCACTCAGACACAATACCAGACTCTCAAAACAGTGAAAGTGAAAAAGCAATTCAGTGAGTTTACGGCCTGCCTGATCAAGCCCATTCAGCTTCCTCTCCTAAAAGAAAACTTCTTGTATTACCTGTAATAATATGCAGTAAAAGTTTAATTGAATTTTTAATGCATTTAATTGGGTTATTGTACACTCTTCATTATGGTACCTGGAAACTCACATTTCTGGCTTCGTTTCCTAGGAAAACAAGTTTAACTGCAGCCATGGTACATTAACAGCACCTCCCAGAACTATTTATCCTTCTAATATCCAAGAGCTTGTGCTTTTTAAGATCTCACCAAAGCCTGTTAGTCTTGACATACTGAAGGGAAATTCACCTTAACTGTTCACACCGGTGAGAGAACTCACTTAAACAACAAGAGAAAGTCAGCTTTATTGTATCTGGGCTTATCAAAATCATTAGTGTTTCTGCTTACCTGATTTTGTTGCAAGATAAATTGAGTTCACGTAACCTCATCAGTTTATCCAACTTCTCAATCCTCTCTATTTGGTTGTTACTAAGATTTAGAGTCTCTAGTTTAGAGCACTTTTCCAAATTTTCTATGTACTGAAGAACAGAAAATTAATCCCTTAGCATTGCAGCTTTATTTTCTTTTTTGCCCCCCCCCCCTTTTTTTTTTTAAGAGACAGGCAGATTTCTATTTTTAACAACCACCTATTCATTAAAAAATACAAAGTATTCGACATTTTATTAATCACAGTTTCACTGATGCAGTCTAAACCCCTGTTTTAGGTACAGTCTTCTATAGTGTTGGAAGAGGAAAACTACATTTTAAAATTACAGTGGACCAGTCTCATCTACACAAAAGGGAACTTGCCATTAAAAAAAAAGTCAAAAACCAAACCAAAACAGCACAATCCAAAAGCTAAAAAATTACACAAATGGATGGTATTCTAAACTTCATTCTAACTCATCCAAACTTTTCTTTTGCACAAGTGTCCACTGACTTTTTTTTTTTTTTAAACAGAAGCTGCTTGTAGAAGTAGGCTAACAGAATATAGCAGTTTACATCCACTTAAAAACAGACCATACTAAGAAATAAATCAAAATTAATTTTTAACTTAGTTTAATTACCAGTTATTTTCAGTAACTTACCTTAAATTTCTTGTCCCCATCCTTTGGGGAAGAAAGACTCAGTGATCTTATACATGCCAAATTTTCCTGTTTTGACAGACCTTTTATAAGGGGTTCTGTAATGTACCTAACTCCTGAACTAACACCATTTTCATCTGAAATTAAACAGAGAATCTACCTTCAGTAATGAAAGAATTGGCAATTTTTATATTAGTCTTTTACTTCACACTGAACACTGGGAAAACATTGACAACTACTCCCCCCCCCAGGGGATGAGAAGAAACAGCACACCAGAAGCATTTACACGAAGTGACATGTTAGAGTAAGCAGGTATAACCTTTTGAAAAAGGCACACTATGCATCTCCCTTGGCCAACCTTCCCCCGGCACAGAACGTAAGAAGTAAAAGTCTCGTTATTCTACACAGCTTTCATTACTATTATTTCCACATTTGCGTACCAAAAGATGAAAGCAAATTTTTCAGGTTCTTTCCAACAGATCATACATCTTTAATCATACAGTTCACAGAACATTGGCTTTTTATGCTTTTAGTATGTACTTTCATACCAGCAGTTATTTATACAATACCTTTATGAAACTTAGATTCAAAAGCAGCTTCTACATTTTCTGCTGTAATATCAAGTTGCTGGTGCCTCCGCTCTGTGCTTTTGCAAGCAGATGGAGATGTCTGTTGGCTAAGAGGAGATGGCGATCTGGTACTTGAACTGACAGGAGACACAGGACTAGGTGTCCGAGAAGCCGACATCTGTGTTTTTCTACATAATGCTTTTCTTACTGAGCCTTTCTTCATTGCCAAAAATACAGAGTATCATATGACGAATATCTGGAAGAACAGAAATAAACAGCCCATACATAAGTCTAAATCTTAATGGTTTGCATGTCAACAAAATTGTCTTTTCAGCATAAGAAAATATTTCCAGCAATGATATGGTGCCAAAAAAACCCTACATCTAAGCCACTTCTCCAATGGGTGACAGATTCCAGTTTTCACGGGCTAACACACGTTCAGAGGAATGGTATACCTGTTTACTTACACCATTCTACAGCACAACACCAGGAACTGGCTGAACTACATTCTGTTTTGCAGCTCATCTTGGTAACTGTCCTGCAATTTATTTACACAAAGCCTGTCAGGTCTGGAGATACTCTCATCTCAGACTAACATAGCTGGCAGAGGACACAAAGAGGGGACTAGGATCCCAATTGTTTTTACCAAAGCTAGAAATCACCCACTTTGCAGCTAGCAGAGCAAACACAAGCAAAAAAAGGCAACAGAAAAAAAATAATAAATAACTAAATAAATATTAAAAAAAAAAACAGTCTAGCACTGCCATTCCTTCAATGTCCTCTCTGCAAACAAGTTATTCCATGACTGCCTGGGAAATTCCACAGAATGTTAACAGAAACTTCCCCCAGCACAGAATATATTTCCCTAGGGGTAAGTGTATGAACAGTCATGTACGCGTTCTGTGCGTGAAAGCCCTTGTAGTAACCATCTTCAAGGGATGGATTTTTACTAAAACCTAGACCCAGAAAACAAAAAGCACATTTTAAGACATTCTTTAAGATACAAATGTATGCTTTTAAAGGAGCTTTGAGCTATATGAGTGATTACATTGTGTCTTGAGGAGATTTTTCTTCATTAAAATGGATTTTTTTTTCCTGGATCTTTAAAAAGAAAGAAAGAAAGGAGGAGCCACTCTCTTCTATCCAATACTTGGAGACACAACTCATCCAGGGCCAGGAAAGGGAGACTGGAAGGAGCAGGGGAGGGGGAAGATGGTGGTAAGCTAGCAAAAAGCTACTTTGGGAAGTTTCTTCACGTTTTAAGGAGAGCAATTAGACATTTTAATGAGGCTTCTTGAGAACAGACTGTGCTCTTGCAATGAAAGCCACGACAAAGCTCTCACGTTAGAACAGGCGGGGAAGGGGGGGTGAGTTGACCTGGCCGCGGAGGTGTGCCCTGGGTGTACCCCACGCCCTGCCGGGGAGCAGACGGGCCCTGGGTGCTGCCAGCCCCCTCTCCGCGGTAACGGCCTGCGCACCTGCCGCGGCCGCTCCATCCGCGGGCGCACAGCCCGCACCGGCCTCTCCGCGCCCTCCCGCCACGGCCGGCCCGCAGCTGACAGGATAGCGACCACCCAGCGCGGCACCGTGCTACCGGCTGAGCCCCGGGCAGAGCTTCCCTCCGCGGGGCCGGGCTGCGGGGCACCGCCGCGCCCGCAGCGAGGCGGCCGGGGAGCGGCGATGCTCGCTAAGGGGGGGATCCCGGTTCCCGCCGAGGGCGGTTCCCCTCAGGCCTCCGCTTTGATTACCTGCGTTGACATGGTAACGCCGTTTCACCGCTTCCCGCTCGCCGCCACCAGGGCGGTAGGGGCCTCCCGGCGACCCCGCGTGAAGGCACCGGCTCTCAGCTCACCTCTCTCCCGCCTGCCCTTCCACCGCCAACCGTTCGTCGTCTCCACGGGCCGCCAGGCCCGAGCTGCTGCGGCTCCTTTAAGAGCCCGGCGCGAGGAGCCAAGCCGACGCCATTTTGTCTGGTCGTTGGCTGGCGACGGGTGAAGGGGCCCGGGGCAGGCCCTCGCGAAGCCACGCCCCTCCCCAGCGCGGCTTTCCCGCCGGTGGTGGCCGCTGCGGCGCGTGCGCTGCCTTTGCTCCCACTCCCGCCGGTAATGGCTACTTTACCTCAGGGTGGGCCGTCCTGTTGTTAGCTGTGAAAGGGTAGCTTCTGAGAGGTTTTGTTCTAATTAAATCCCAAGTCACTCTATAAATAGCAAAGCCTGCTCTGGTGGTAGTTGTTGGGTTTTTTTTTTTTTTGGTTGGTTCCTTCCCCACTCCCCCCCCCCGTACTTTATGTGTCTGTATGTATATATCACATATTAGCATATCAGTGTAAAATTATATGTAGATGCGGTTTACTCTGGAACATTGTATGTAGCATTCGAAATACATGCTACCTTTGATCGTGATAAACCCAATGCAGTAGGCCTACATTGCCACCGTTTCCACAGAGGGGTTTAAATAAAATCTCTTGTAACACTTTTGGGCTGTGTTAGTTTGGAATATATGCAACTAGGTGTGAAATGTAGACTTGAAAAATCAGTAGGCCATATCTGAAAAAGAATGTAGGGAAGGGACATAATTAGATGTAAAAACATTATTCAGAATATTGGTAGGTTTTTAAAGTATTTCCAGTGTTCTTTACTGTTTGCTCTTTATTGTTTACATACCACCCAGGTAAGCCTATTATCTGAGTTCTCATAGTTTGGTATTTAGTAATAGGTATTTGGGCCATTGTTTTTAATAATATTAAGCACCTTACATTTTATAAGATTTTATTCTATATATTGTTGCTTCCCTTGTAGTTTATTACATCTGTTGAGAAGCCCAAGTTGGTCGTCTTGTAATTTAATTTTCTATTGATCAGAAATAGTTTTGTAAATGTCTTTCCCGTAAAGGTTGACTACAGTATTTGTTTAAACTTCAGAAGTCTTGCACAACTTCAGTTTAACTTTTCATAAACTTATTTGTTAAGGTCCTATGCTTAGATATCAGGTATGCAAAGGTTTTGTCACCAATTTTTTTTTTGCAAATGCTTTTTAAAATAGAACGTTGTAGATGTATTGTGCCCTAATATTTCCGTATTGCAGTTTTATTTGTAATGGAAGTACTCAAAAAGTTGGCGTAATCGGGAATACAAATGGCTAAAAGAAATTTGTAAATGAAGAGTTATTTCAAGACAAAAAAAAGGAAACTTCTAATCTAAACATATCAGCGCGTTATGTTTGATATAATTCAAATGCTTTTTTTTCTTCAGAAGCAACTTTAAAATTGCTTTGATTTAAATAAAAATTATTTTCTGAAGGACAAACTGAATCTGATTTTTTTATTTGTCGGGGTTTTTTTTGCTACCTCTGAAAATGATTTTCTTTTTAAAATGTGTCAAACAGAGAGAAAGTAGGACTGACATAGGATTCCTGTGCACATATTCAAAAATTAAAATCCTAAATTAAAAAAGTTCCTAAGTTTAGCTGTTCTGGCTTCCTTGGGAGGAGGCAATAACATTTTAGTAAAACATGATCTGCAATTAATTATTAACCATGAGTCAAATGTGTTGGTGGTATTTCTGTTCATCTACAGCAGAATCCAAACACAGTTTGATCCAGAATCATTAGCATCTATGGTTTACTGTTTGTTGTCATAGACGCTATGACTATTTTAATATATTTTTTTGTTTTGCTATTTTCTGGGACAACTTTTAGCCAAGAGAAAACGTAAGTAAAGCAAATATAGAATTCACTGGAAATGTTACTTGATTGTTATCTGCTCTTTTAGGTAAATAGATACAGAATTTAAGTAGAGCTAATGCAAAAGTCTCTATCCAAATTGACGTGTTTTCACAAGCAAAATTCTCACTAGTGTATGTGGGACTAATGCTAGATGAAGGACTGATGCTTCTGGAATTACTGTATTTGCTGCCAAAGAAAGAGGTAGAGTCATCTCCTTATGTGCGACAAGATAAACACGCAAAAATGTAAAGTAAAGCTGGTGCTCATTAGCTTTTCTATAGTGCCTGAAGACAGATACTTTGCTACATGTTTGATGAAAGCTCTTATTTAAATGTGTATTTTACAACTGTACTTAGCAGTGCTTAACAGATTCTTTTATCTGTTAACAATGGTGTATAGAAAGCAGCCAATCTAATTGCTTTTGGCATTTCAGAAAAAGAAGATGCACATATAGCGAATGTTTTGTTCAATGGTACTTGACATGTACTTTAGATACGTTATGTGGTCAGGTACTGAAGCCTGGCTTGTGCTTTTGTGGAATGATGCCTACTTCAGTTTATAAAGCACTGAAGAAATTAGAGTAATCCTGCAAAAATGTATTCACATTTGCCTTTACTGTAAGTTGCCCCATTCATTTCAGTAAGAACTTTACTGGTGGGAAAGCTACCCAAGTGTACTATTTGGAGGATTATTGTTTCAGGGTTTAATTTGTCAAAAGGAGTAATTATTTCCGTGTAAATAGCCTGTTTTAGTAGACATGCTTTTGTGTGTCTGCCAAATCAAATCCATAAACATTACTCTACCTAAGCTGTTATTTGGTAGTGTTACATTACAGTTTTCATAAAAAATATTCTGACTGGGCTGTACTGTTTTTAACTAGTGTCTTAGAATAACCTAGCCTGACTATCTTGTTTGCTTTAACTGTGTGTACATAAGTCAATTACAAACGGAAGTAAGAAATCCGAAAGAAATATAGTTCCATTACCCTTTTATTGCTTTATATTTCGCATACAGATATGTCCTTACAGCACCAAAGATCTTGCGAGCTGGGGCATCTGAGAAAGTTGTAGTTCAAGCTTTTGGTTATGAGAAGGAATTTCCAGTCGATATTGCCATAAGAAGCTTTCCAGATAAGCTTGCTGTTTATTCTTCTGGCCGTATTTCTTTAACTCCAGCCAACAAATTCCAAGATGCTGTAACTTTAACAGTAAGGAATTCAGACTTTTCTTGCAGTGTTTTTATTGTCACATTTAGTTATAAGTGTTAAAAAAGATTATGGTAAGTTTTCAGTTGTTTACACTGGGAAGGGAAGCCTAGCGCCCCGATTTCTCAGTTTGCCACATGTAGTTTATTTCATTTCAGTCTGTCTGAAATTGAAATTACATTGGATGAAATTAGTGTAAAGGAGTGACACCAAAGTTAACACATAATCAAACTATTTTAGAAACATTATCAGAGTTGCATAACTTCAACAAATAAAAAGGAGAGAATGGAGAAGTGTTGAATGTGGACAAGATATGTCACTGAGTGTTCAGGGTAAGCCAAATGGTAACTAGACCGAGGTTCAGGACTTGGTCTTGTTTGCCAGTGACAAGCTCCAAAAGGGCCCAGATTTCACCATAAGCTTTATTTAACTAATTTGCTTGAAGCAAAGAGTGCAGGAAGCTAAATAGGTGTTTACTGAAAGCTGATGACCAAGAAGGTTTTACTTGGGGTGATGCCTCCCGGGAGGTGCTTCTCGCCCAGTTTTCCTTTTCAGCCAAAATAGCTATTTCGCCAAACTACCAACCACAACAGCAACTTTGGTGTGGCCGAGATTCATCATGTGTATACATGGAAGTCTGATAATTTGTACTCTCGTAACCTCGTATCTGGGCTTTGCCCTTTGCTATTTTAGTTCTGGAAATAAATAAAATGCAAAATTTCAGAATATCCTTTTGTAGCTTAATGCTCCAGACCATCATCTATAATGTAAGCAAGAGTAAGCCCTTGTGGGTGTTGATGTTTTTATTTAATAATAATTAACAACAGGATAGTAATTGCTATTCAGATGCTCTTCTCAACAATAAATAGTGTAGGAAAAAATACTTGAAAAATCTTTTAATATTCTTTAAAAATCTTTATTTCGTCTCCCCCAGCTTCAACCAACAGATTTACCAAGAACAGAGGATTCAGTGAAGTATGTGTATTTGGAAGCTGTTTCTCCACATTTTGCGAGATTGAAGAAAATTCCTGTTTCCTATGAGAATGGGTTTCTTTTTATTCATACAGACAAACCAATTTATACTCCTGATCAGTCAGGTAAATAATGCTTATTTCTCTTGGCTGTTATTTAATTTTTGAAGTCTGTTGACTTTGCCAAGGAATTAGGATTTAAATGTCCTTTAAGTTCTCATTTATGTTGTATTGCCATCGTCTGCTATTTAATTTTTTAATCAGCAGAATAATGTTTTTAACTATTTGATCATACTGTAGAAACTAATCGCTTCTCCCAGTATCCTCTCAGTCTCTGCCCTCTACACCCTAAATGACTAATCTGTGGCACAAAGAGTGAAAGATTTTCCCGGGAATATGTTAAAAATATTTGTGAAGAAATGATGACTGAATCATTGGTTTCATGTAGGTTGAGCTCTTTTCGTACAAAAGTGATCTGCTAGGATTGTGATGGTAAAAAATGATTTGATGATTCAATGTGAAAGAGTGGTGGTGCGGGGTCTCTTGTTGCTAGCATGAATAAATACTGGTTGGACACCGTGTTGACAAAAGGGCAAGAGCATTCTATAAATACTAAAAACTTAGTAAAAAATTGGTAAGGATAAAAGGTTGGGTTTTGAGGGGGTTTTTTGCCCCCTTTTTTTTTTTTTTAAATCTCTATAATGGTATGACTTTGAGATTTATTGTAATAATTTTTACAGTGAAAGTCAGAGTTTACTCTCTGAATGAAGAACTGCAGCCAGCTCGGCGAGAAACTGTCCTAACATTTGTGGTAAGTTGTAATTGAATTTAATATCAATATTCTGTGGAAACCAATAAATGTAGTTAGATGGTAAATCAGTATTGCAATCAGTATTTAATAAAATTGTTAGATATATTGCAATAAATTGCAGGTAGACATCTCTCGAAAGATGGATTATCTTTAAAATCTGAGGAAAGGATTTTTGAAGGAATTTTAATATATGATTTTCATACTGTTGCTTATTTCATTTAAGATATAAAAATAATCAGTATCTACTATACTATATTTTTTAGCCTATAACAATAGGGTTGTTATTACAGTAACTTTTTAGCAATTTTAAGCACTGTGTAGTAACAGCTTTTAATGGTTGGAACCACAGTAAAATGTTTTATCAGAATTTCAGTCTGAGTTGTTTCTAAAACTGCATTTTCATGCTGTGAAATGGGCAAAACTCTTAGTAAAATATGTTATGGCCAGGATCCCACTGAAATCGGGGAATGAAGATTTTCCTTTTGATAAGAATGATCTGTAACTGCTGATTCTTTCCTGTTATAATTTAAAGGATCCTGAAGGAGTAAAAGTGGATATTATAGAAGAAGATGATTTTACTGGAATAGTTTCTTTTCCTGACTTCAAGATTCCTCCTAACCCTAAGTAAATTTATTTAATGCTTTTTGAGAATTATTAACATAATACTGCCTTTTCTTAAAGACTGTCAGAGTGGCTTTTGCTTGATACACAGAGTGTCCATGACTTGAAACTTGGAGATTTCTAACATTTCACGTAGTGTGTAGCCATGGTATAAATAAGGAACTTATGACCAAGTATTGGCCTTTTCAGTTGACTTCCAAACTAACATTTGTCTCCTGAAGCCAAGTGGGAAGCTTACTCTCTGCGTTTTCAAATAGACAGCATACGCTCACTGTAATGAAAGTGAGGAGATGTAGCGAGTGAAGAACCGGTGATAAAACTGAAATTAAAGAACAGTTAGTGGTAGGTTTGTCATGCTCAATTAAAAAGGAAGATTAATAAAAACTAAAGCTTTCTACTGTAGAGAGAGAAACAGTGTCAAAGATGTATTGATTTCAAGGAGGGGAAACATTCGTATTTCATACATATATTCATACAAATCACCAGCATTTTTCCAGTAACAGCAGCATGCAAAATAAATATCTCTTCAGTTCTCCATTTAGTCTTGAGAGGGTGCTGAAGATTCACTGAGTTGGCAGAAGGATGCTAGGAGGTGCTTGAAAAATTCATTTTTGACTGATTTACTTTTCATTAGGAAATTAGCAATAATTTCAGTCTGAGTAAAAATTAATTTTGTATCCTTCTTGAAATTGAGTATCTGTTAACACTAGACTTGCATAATTTTTATCGTGGTGCTATACAGCTTAAAGATTGTAGAACTGATTTTCTATAAATTATTATGTAAATTGCAGATGTGCCTCAGTGCTCTAGTCAGAGACCCTAATAGAAGTCTGCATGAGTCCTTTGGAGCATTTTCTTGGCTAATGTGTCTTACAAATACATTTTTCAGTGTAGATACATGTACTCATTCTCAGTCAAGATCTGATTGCTTGTAGATTAACACGATCTTCATTCAGGATGACCTTTCTGATGGATCCAGTCACTGAACCACTTGCTTTTCGCCCTAGTACAAAGTTTTGTTATTAGAGCTTTGTTGGTTTGTTTGACATCATTTAAGGTGGTGATGCGCTGAAGGACTCGCCCTTTTTTTTTTTAAGTACAAGTTACTGCATGTTAGAACTACAACTTAGATTGTCTATGCAAGAAGTAACATGCTTAATCCTTTTTTATAGTAGGTATATGTCAAATTATTATTCATTCCTCGATGCAACTTGAACTCTAAATGTTTCCTTATAACAAACTTATTTGCTTTTTTGGTGGAATTTCTGAATTTTTTATTACTGTGCTTTATAACCTTATAAATGTGCTAAGTGTATTGAGTTTGCCTTTAGTTATTTAACCAAAGAATTGATAATTGGTGATACCCTCCAGCCATGTTTCTATTATTATGGAAAAAGGCTGCATTTTTCACTTACATTAAGCAAATTTAGCTGTGGTACAAAACTGGCAAAGATGAAATGGATGTAGCAAACTGGATCAAATTTCTTTGAATGGTAAGATAGAAAGATCTGCACGTTTAGATATGCTCTGCACATAGAAGTTCTGTGTATTTAAGTAAAGCAATTTGCAATGAAGCAAATGCCTTTTGAGTGCTTCTAGTGACAAAGAAAAATCATCCAAATTATGGTAAATTAGGTAGGTGATACATACTAATCCCACTGACTGCATTGGAACAGACTTGTAGCCACAAACAGGCATTTGCCTAACCTCAGGGGTGATAATTGCAAGTGAAAGAAGGTAGCAAATAATGTCTTAATGACCCTGGTTACATTTGCAGTCTTCAAAATGTGTCTCTGCTTGTAACTATAAAACACAAAATTCTGACTATAGTCGTAGTATAAATAATGGCATATTCTTTTCCAATTTATTTCAATGCTTTAAAATAAGTTTCAAATAATTATTAAAATATTAAAGCAGAATCTTCTCAAAATAGGCATTGAACGTGTGCAAAAACATGATGCAGAATTTTTCTAATTATTAACATGAAATATTGTTAAATAATAATATTAAGTTTTGTCTTTGACATTAATTTTCATCTTAAAAAATGATTGTTGACATTTTGTAGGTATGGAATTTGGAAGATTGAAGCCAAGTATAAGAAGAATTTCGTAACCTCAGCTGTTGCAAAATTTGAAGTTAAGGAATATGGTAAGGTGTGCCCATGCTGTGAACCTTCATTTTTATATGTTTTTTTCAGTGAAATTTATAGAGGACAGCTCTACAACACAGAGGAAGAAAATGCAGAAATGCCCGAGGTAACATTGGCCTGCTTATACACAGCAATGGGATGCAGCGTGATCCCAAGCAGCAATGTTGGTTCAAGCTCATCAGTCACATTGGTGTAAGACTGTATTAATACAACTTGCCTGTAAATAGTTATTCTTTAGTATGCTGGGTCATCTTGACATAGTTACACTGAGCAAAATGTGGAGCTGGGGCAACTGCAGATAACTTAGGGCTTCAGAACTTGTGCTTCACTGTGGACAAGTCGACAGCTGTATTTTGGGACTATAATATTGTAATTCAAATCACTTGAAACCAGCATCATTCTTTGATGGCTATACAGACGCGTCTTTCTGAGTACCTGTGGCTTAATGTATAAAAACACGTCTAAGTGGCTTTCTTTTCTACTCAATTTTCAGCAATGCCAAGTTTTTCCATCGTCATAGAGCCAGAAAGTAACTTTATTAGTTTGGATAAATTTGAGAACTTCAGGATTGTTGTGAAAGCTAGGTAAGGAAATTTGGCTTTGATTTCTAAATACGTGTGTGTCTCCTTCTTTTACCTGAAGAATGGTTCTCCCATGTCCAGAAGTTTCCTCTTTTACTTCCTCAAGAAGCCCTATCATCACAATCCTTTCTGCTCTGTAAGAGAACTAAGTGACCCTTTTTAAAATTCTTACAAAGTGATTATTTTTCAACAGAAGTGTTTAAAGCTACACAGATATTTGTTTTCTATCTCCTACCTAGGAAATGACTTCTTCAAAAATGAATGCTTTGTTGCAGCCATTAAAGTAATCTTAAAAGCATTTATATTGTTGTTTTGTTCTCAGCTATTTTTATAATAAAAGGCTTGCAAGTGCTGATGTTTTTCTTCGTTTTGGAATAATTGAAGAAACTGGAAAAAGAATGATGCCTCGTGCAATGCATGTAACTAGGGTAAGAAGAAGCAAGCCTAGTTTGTGTAGATTTTATATGCTTAGTTCAGGACTGATCCAATTCCACTGAAGTTTTCCCATTAAATTTGATGAGAAAGGGTCCCAACTCCTAGTTTGCATCGACAGCTATTCAGTGTCAACTTTTCCTATGTAATCCTGTCATCGGGGTCATAGAAATGCACTTGAAAATGAAACTCAGAGGCATCATCTGAGACAGAATGTAATCTGGTTCAGTTGCTCACTTGAGCAAACTGTGTGATTGAAATGTCTATCAAATAACTTTTATGCTATCTATTACAGAATAAATGAAAGAAATCAAATACAGGATCGATGTAGTAATACCATGTCATGATAGCAGACAAACAGATCAGAATCATATTGATGTATTATGCGGAGTCTGTTCTCCACCAGTTATCCCTCCCTCATATAGTCTGGCCTTTTTGATTTCGTCATTGAGAAATGGTAAAAGGCATTATCTTTCCTCCTTTAGTGAAGATATCTCTGTGTTATTCCTACCTCTTGTTGGGCCTGCATACAGACTTTGCAGTATGTGCCATCGGTTGATTAATTGTCAATAATTTTAGGGAATAAAGAATTCTTCTTCATTAAAACATCTCCACCTTTGACTTCCTCTGAAACAGACAATGAACAGAAACATATTGAAGTTAGAATTTGCGTATAGTGTATCTATATATTGTTTCTAAATTATTGACTATAAAGTAATGATTTACATTTCACTTCCAGATTGAAAATGGAGTTGCTGAGATCAATTTTAACAGTAAGCAAGCAGTGAGTTTTATGGGATTTCAAAGCCTGGAAGAATTGGATGGGTCATATTTATATATTGTGGCATCAGTGTTGGAGTCTACGGGTAAGTTGCTTTTTAATTGATTATTTTTTTAACATATCTGCAAATGTAAACAGAACTAGAAAACAAAATTATATGGATAACTTTCCTAGTATCAGACTTTCTTTAGTATTCAGAAATCCTTCTTCCAAAAACTTATAGGGAAGAACAGCCCATCTGTCACTAAAAATGCTGAGGGATTAAACTCTGTTGTTGTTGTTGTTGTTGTTTGTTTTTGTTTGGCTATTTCTTTTCACAACAATGCTAGGAGTTGACTCTGTAGATGCAAGGACTTCACTATAACAGACAGGTTGTGCTGCCCTTTGAAGGCAAGTGCAGAAAACGCAGGCCTTAGGATGTGATTATTAAAAGGGGCATAATATTTTGTTAGGTGGCCTCAGTGGTGAAGCAGAATTTGCTGGAGTCAGATTTGCTGTATCTCCTTACAAACTGAGTTTGATTGCTACTCCTCTCTTTGTGAAGCCTGGACTTCCGTTCTTCATTAAGGTTAGTTAACATAAGCGGTATTGTTGCACATTACAACGTAAAACCCCTAGTGCAGAAGCCTTATTCTATTTTCTATATATTACTGTAGGTCTTAACAGGCTTTTAATTTCCATTGACCATTTACATTTTTTTCACTTGCTGTTGTAGAAGCAGCTTAGCAGCTTGAAAGTTTTCTGCTTGAAAGATGTCATCACTCATATAAGAAATGTTATCTATTCTGATGAACAGGTGCAGGTGAAAGATACGGGAGATCAGTTTGTTGGAAATGTCCCTGTAACTGTCACTGCACAATCATTTAGTGAGCAAATGGATAAGACTGATTTGATATCAGAGGGTTCAGAATCTGGGAAAAGAAGAACAAGCGTGAATGATGGAACTGCTTTGTTTGTTGTTAATATCCCATCTGATAGCAAAATATTGGAGTTTCAAGTGAGTTAAATCGTTCTGTTAATTTATTTCTTCGAGGGTTTAATTCTGTACTTTTGCGAATATACAACACTGGTGGGAAGATTTTACACTCAAAAGTTAATAGTTTATAAACTTAAAGACTGTTACGAATAATCAGTTATGAAATGTAAGTGCTATAATGAAACATTACTTCTCTATTAAACTCCATATTAAATTGTTCTGAAACAAAATATCCTAATTTGACACATATTTATTTCATAATAATTATTAAACAAAAAATCTAAATGAATTGTATTAAAACAAATCTCTGAGAGTGCTTCCCTCACTACATAGGGAGGCGTGTCGTTAACCTTTTCTCCTCTATTTATGTACGTGCTTCTACACTACTGTTTTATATTTGACTTGAGATATCTATAGAACTTTGTATTAAAGAAAACGTGAAAGGCTTGAGTTGGCTTTTATTTTATTAATCCCTCTGAATAATATGTTACATAATGCTTGTAATATTGTAATTATTTGTTTTCTTGAGTATAATTCTGTACTTAAACTATTCAAAAGTCAGGACACACAGGTTTTGTTTCCTCCTTTACTAAAAATTTTTTCAGACATTTTATTATCTTTTCAGGTAAAAACTGCAGATCCACATCTTTCAGATGAAAACCAAGCAAGTAAAACCTATGAAGCAAAAGCTTATTCATCATTAAGTCAGAGTTATCTATATATTGACTGGGCTTCAAGCCACAAAATACTAGACGTAGGAGACTTCATAAGTATTAATATATATCCACATAGTCGGTATAGTCATAAAATACATCACTACAGCTATTTGGTAAGTAACAGATGTTTCCACATAAAATACTGAATTGTGATTTAATATATGGTCCTGGATGAAAAACCTCAACAATCAAGAACTATCCCCAGCATAGAATACATGCAGCTCAGACAACTGCTCCTTCCGTATACAATCTACCAGTCTTAGAGTAAGAAATTGTTAACAGTCTCATGTTTAAGTCTCCACTGTTTTGAATGCTCATCTGACATAGACTGGGATTAAGAACAAGTGGTGCTAGTCTCAATAGCTATTTCAGGAGTTGAAACAGAGAGGAAGAGAAAGATGCACAGAGACAGGACTTCTTTTTAGGGGATGAGGGAGAGAGCTACCTTCCCTTGAACTAGACCCACTGGTCCCAAATGCATTTAAGTGTGTGTTGGATTATATCTAAATGCAAGTAATTATTACGTGTAAGAAACATATTAAATATAAAATTTGACTTTTTTATTCTCCATCATTTTTCTATTATAGATCTTGTCCAAAGGGAAGATAATAAGCTTTGGAACTCAGAAGAGAATTAAGGATTTGGAATATGAACATCTAACTTTTCAGATAACCCAAGAAATGGTTCCTTCAGCACGTCTTATTGTTTACTACATAGTCATGGGAGAAGAAACTGCTGAGTTAGTAGCTGATTCAGTTTGGCTGAATGTGGAACAGAAATGTGGGAATAGTCTTGATGTGAGTAGCAAAATAGGCACTAAAATTTGTGGGTGTGCGTTCATTTTATGGTCAGATTTTAACTCGGAATTACACAAGTTCTTTAACACTTATTCAACTTATTAAAGTACCTGCCTTCAGATGCATTTATTTTGGAACAATGTGCTTTTAAAATGACCAATATTTGTTTTCAATTTATAGATTAAGCTGCAATCAAGCAAAGAGATACTGAATCCAGCTGAAGTTGTATCACTTAACATGAAAACACAATTCAATTCCTTTGTTGCTTTGTCATCTATTGACAAGGCAGTATATGGAGTCACAGGAAGAGGAAAGAGAGCAATGGAAAAAGTTAAGTAGTAGCCACAAAAGAAAAACAAACTATTTGTTTCATGTTCATATTCACATAGCTATTATGTGTCATGCATTCAGTAAGCCTGCAAATAGGCAGAGAGCAATTCAATCCAGAACAAAAGTTGCTGGTTTAAATCTGACAGTTCAAAATTATAAAAAGAATCTGTTTACAATGTTTTGATTTCCAGTAAAAGTAAATTGTGGTTTTAAAGGCAGATCTGAACTGTCTCATCAGAACCCTTCAGACTTGGCCAAAAATAGGTTGCGGTGTTAGAGAGTCCTTGATCAGAGAGGCATGGAGACTACATTCTCCTCCTTAGTTCTTCCTATAATCTTTTCAGGTTATAATTTTAAGGCATACTGGTAGAATGGTATGGCAAATGCTATTATGTTCAGTGGGTTACAGAGGTTTTCAGTCCTTGTAGAATTTTAGATACGCGTGTATGTAAGTAAAACCGACATATTATCTGTCACTGAAAGAATTCCATTCCTATGATAAAATATGGTGGGTTTTTAATACTTCAGAACAGTCAGATACAAAATACATAGGAGAAGACTAGGAGAATACTTTTGCACCAACCTTGAATCATTTGAATCTGTTTTAAAGCACTATTGAATTGGTTTTAAACAAGCTAGTCTGAGTATCAGAATTGTTATAAACATGTTAGCGAAGCATTCCAGCTTGATTCGTCTGCATGACTCTCTAACTCTGATGTGGGCTACAAGAAAGTGGCTGTGTTGGTGCTGGTGCTTGAATTAGCTCAAATACTGCCAAATGGTATTCTTCAGCGTGTTGTGAGGACGTCTTCCAGACTAAAGTGCCCTTTCTGCAAGTCTAACTCTCTCGTTCATCACGTGACATGTTCCACATTTTACTTAGCTGCTGATGGGTTTTTTCCCTCAGATAATGCTACATTTGGAAAAGAGTGACCTTGGGTGTGGTGCTGGAGGAGGACGGAACAACGTTGATGTATTCCGAATGGCTGGGCTTACATTTTTAACTAATGCAAATGCTGATGATTCAAATGAAGCCGGTATATTCCTTTGTTTTAAGCATGCAATTGTGGATTTTTTTTCTGAAATATTCTATTGTGACTCTCAGTTATTATGTTGGAACTTAATTAAATTAATAGGGAATGCATATACTAATGATTTTTGAGGGAGGAAAACATTATGACTTGTGGATCAGTTATTGTAATTGAAATGAAAATACGTTTATGTAATTAAAATAGTAAACAGAAAAAGTCTCCCAAATTTGGAATGTGATTTTATGGAATTGTTTTTAAGTGGGCTATGCTATTACAAAAAAGGTCATGTCTTTTGTACTTTTTTTATTTATTTTTCTGAACAGATGAAACTTGCAAGGAAGTTTTAAGAACCAAACGGTCTGAATTCAAGGAGAAGATACTCAAAGAAGGTGTAAAAAAATCTTTTAAAGTATATAATTATGAAAAAAAAATCACATCCATTAGAAATTAAGAATCTGAGTGTTTGCTTACTACTTTTAATTATTGTTATTAACTTAATGTAGTAGAGAGAGAGAGACTGACCAATATGGAAGATGAGCCTCTTAGCCATATGCTGAATTTGAAGTCAGTAAGATTTAAGTACACATTGAAAATAATATAGCATATGTTTAAGATCTTTTCTTTTTCTGAAGAGACATAGCCTGAAAATTCACAGTACTACCATGTGGCAGTCTTTCCCAGTGACCACCTGCCAGGGACCAAGCCTGTCAGAAGAACCTTTGACTGTATTTTTACTTAAAATATATAAAACTCCTCTTATCTAATTTAGATTTTTAATTCAGAATAGTAGTGATTAAGTGTGTATCACTAGCTTTTGAAAAATGACAAGTTTATGTTCATCCTCAAATCTGTACCTTCACTGAAATTCTGCAAGTTTTAAAAATACGTTCAGTATAACAAGTTAAGGTGCATCTGGAAATAAAAACTTCATCTCAAGGAAGGGAATTATTTTATTATTATTTCAGCATCCAAATACAAACATCCAGAAATTCGAAAATGCTGCATGGCTGGAGTAAGAGCATATCCAGTCTCTGAGACTTGCAGTGAAAGAGCTCAGCGAATTCGGAGTAATGAAAAGTGCGTTTCTGCATTCAGAGATTGCTGTGAATTTGCGAACAGACTGCGGGAGGAAGAGCCTAATAAGCTTCTAATATTGGCGAGAATGCGTAAGTATGAGAGCTTTAACTCTCCTGTGGACGTGTGGTGAAACACTTGCAGCAGAATATGGGTAAATATAGCGCTGATAGCTTTGTTCATCTATTAACCCCTCCCTATTACCTGTCAGGGTTATTCCAGAAAGAATTTTACTAATCTCCAAAGACCTTGGTTCTATATCCCTAAAGAGGGGTAGGAGAGCAGCTCTTTATTCTGTTAAGAGCTGTATTCTGTTCACCCATATTTAGAACAAGCAGAACTGCAATAAGAGAGCATCATTGCCTGTGAAGGCAATGCTAAACTTGAATGCTCAATTTGAATCCTTTGCACAGGCCCAAAACAGCCAATGGGTAACGTGTCAGGAAAGATCAGTGGGACTGTGAAATTCCTTGTCTCCCATTCTCTCCCTATAATTGCTTGTTAACAAGTTAATCTGTCTGGATATTGGACAGGTGTTCACATGTGTAAATAGATGAGGTGGAATTAACACAGACTTTTGATTGAGGGTATTCGCATACCTTTTTTTCTTGTATTAGGACTAACCTGAGGCAAGTAAGCAGAACACAGTATCACAAAAGAAAAAGATAATGATTTTGAAGCCTTTGGTGGAAGGCCATTGGCAGGTGGTTTGTTTTTTGTTTTGGGTTTTTTTTTTACTTGCTTTATTTATGTTCTTCAGATTTTGAGTCTGTCTTGGAACTGGATGAGGCAGAAGTTCGTAGCTACTTCCCTGAAAGCTGGTTATGGGAAGTTCACCAAGTTTCTCCAAGGTACTACTTTGCTTAAATGAGTTACCAACATTTAACTTAGTCACCAGTTTTATAGAAAGTAAATGCTAAAACTGAGGTAAGCTGGGTAGCCTTAGTTGTACCCGGGATGTGTGCTAAAACGCAGTCTTGTACAAACAAACTATTCCTGCCATGTTTTCCTCCATGCAGGATATGCTGCCTGGTGCCCAGCTTGTTGAGTCACTTTTCCTTTCACTCTCAACCTTGCTAAACACCAGCTTCTGTAAAGTTGGCTAAACCCAAGTTTATTCAAAAAAAATATCCAGAAGTCCTGTTTTCTAAATATACTGTCATATCTTGTCTTACCTAAGTCTCTCTGAGATACAGGGGTTGCTCTGGGCACGTACTGTCTTTGTGTTGATTAGCTGTTGGTGTTGACAGATGGCTGTTGATAATGTATAAATGTACTACCACTTCTAAACACAGGTCAAAGACTCTGTCTGTCACCTTGCCTGATTCACTGACTACCTGGGAAGTACAAGGTGTTGGCATTTCTGATAAAGGTAGGTACTGCAACCTAAGCAGATTGTAGCTAAAGAATTAGGGAGCTTTTCCATTTGGATTTTGCAGAACCTCTCATTGCAAAATTTATATTTTAGAGAAAGGAAATAATTTCTTGTTATGAACGTAAGTGGCTGGGAAAACAAAGGTCTGTCTAGCCTATCTTGTGTTTGACAGTGGCCCACAATAAATGACTAAGGAGAATATAAGAATAAATAGTCAGTGACTCTTCCCTGGCACCACTTTACAGTGTCCTGCTATCAATAGCTCAGGGACTCGAGGAGAGGAAGAAACAAATTTTCCAATAGATACGGTAATCCAAACAGAAAATTTGTTTCTCACTTTGGGAAGAAGGAGAAGCAGCCCAAAGGACTGGTATGTCAGCAAGTATGTGTGAAGAGTGGGAGACAGCAACGTGGAACAGGAAGCAAGAGCCTGGTCACTTTTAAAAAAGCTCAGACAATTTCAAAGTACATATTGAAAAGTGATAAGTCATCAGTAAAGGTGGCAAGTATGTGAAGACTTTTTCAAACTTGTTTATCACAAGGTGGATAAGATAGTCTGCTTTTACGTTTTTACTTTTCTTAGGTATATGTGTTGCTGCGCCATTGGAAGTGCAAGTTGTAAAAGATATCTTCCTGAGCATTTATGTTCCTTATTCTGTGGTGCGAGGAGAACAAATTGAGTTAAAAGGATCAGTTTATAACCATAAAACTTCTGCAATTAAGGTAATTTGTGGTCTTAGTGAGTTCTACAGAAAGATTAACATAATAAACTAAAAAAGCATTTCCCCTGCGAGTATCCAGTGTAAACTGATCCTTGGATCAGATTTCTCCAGTCCTTCAGCTAGTGTTATGGATGCTCTACATAACTATGTAACAAGGAAATCCAATCATGAAGTGTTTCATTTCCAGCCATTCCACTGATTACAATGTTGTCATGCTCTTGCCTAGCAACTTTGCCTCATTAAATGTTAAAATACAATTTTTCTATTCCAATTGTTTAGACACAGTGTCCAAAAGTGATGGGACTTTTTTAATGACCTGCTCCAGAGCTCACAGGTTACATTGTGTAGGGGTTTAATATAAAAGGACTATTTTTAAGGAAATACATTGAAACAGAAGTGCAAAGTTATTATTGACAAAATTTGAATAAAGTATGCAAAGGTACGTGTATGAAGCAAGTACGTGTATGAAGCCTAGTACAGAGGTTCCCTGGTGTTGCTAATGAACATCTGGTAGTGTGTCTCTAGTGCAAGTAATAGTAATTCCAAAGTTAGTAACGCTTACTCATTGCAAACGGAAAAGTAGTATTACAGTAATAGAATGCTCATTATAGTATTTCAGTGGCTTTAATATTTCTCTGGTGTTGTACCTGTCATGGAGGTGAAACAATTAAAATCTTTCAACATTTCAGTTCTGCGTTAAAATAGCAGCTGGAAATGGAATCTGTTCTTTTGGAGATTCTGCAACTTCTGGATCGAGGATACGCAATTGTAATTTTAAGAATCTAGAGGGTGGTTCTTCGTCACCAGTTACATTCAGAATACTTCCTTTGGAATTAGGTCTTCACACTATCAACTTTACATTGCTGGCAGCCAGGAACAGTGAAACTGTAGTTAAAACATTACGCGTAATGGTAAGAAAAAAAATCAAAATGTTTGTAGTGTTTTTGAATTTCATATTGATTCAGTCACAAGAAATAAAAAGATATTAAATCAATATACAAATATTGATTTATTTTAATATTATTGGAATCCAAAATATCACATGATATCATTAAAATCACTGAGGTGCATGCAGTGGAAAAGTGCATCACTGAGTATTTGAGTACGCATATTTTTAAACCTTGCATATAAGAATTGTCAGAAAGATTATCTCTATAGATAGATTATAGCTTAGAATACAGTATTCTCCTTGCTTACTAAGTTACTTGGTTCAGATTTTCAACTCCTTAAGCATGCTTCATTGAAAGACACTTTTTTGTAATTTTATACTTTCCTAAGCTTTTATTTGAATCTTTTGTTAAATTTTCTCAAGAGTTTTGGGAGATGGAACACTAGCTTAAATGTATCTAGAATAGATGTAGAACAGTTAAGTAAAACTCAACTACAGAGAAGGATGTAGAAGGCAAAAATACTATGGTTTTAAACTGTTGTTTCAGCTAATATATTTGATTAAGCAAAGTGTTTTCATTTTCTGCTTCTTTCATCTTAATGATTTCAGCCAGAAGGCATTAAGAGAGAACTTCATGCAGGTTTCACTTTGGATCCACAGGGTGTTTATGGTAAGAGAATTGATTACATACGTCTTTACTTTGTTTATTTTTTCATATTCTTAACTCATGATGATCAAGTTTTCTGTAATGTGAAAAATTTGGCATTTCTCCTTCCTGAAATATTCTTCATATGTCCCTTCCAAGGACTTCCTGTCCTTTCATTGACTAACAAATCCTTCTCAAAATAGCTAGTCTTTCAAAAAAATACTTGGATTCATTTGTTAAAGGAATTTTTATATGTATCTTTTACTATGATATGATACTAAGCTTTTCTCAGTGTGCTTGAAAACCAGTTAGCGGGTGCTTTATTAATGAAAATAGAATATGTTCTCATTTAACCAGAGATGAATCTGAAAACACAAAGTTTAGATCCAAATCAGATTTTCTTTCCTAACAAAAAAGGCAAAAGAAACATTAAAGTGTTTGCATCTGTTCTTTTTCAAAGGTTGATATTGTTTGCATGTGCGTTTGGGCATATTTCTAGTTTTCATGTTATCATAGGTATTTTTGTTGCTGTCTTCTCAGATAGTTGTAACTTTAAAATCTGGCTATTACATCTGAATCATCTATTGATTTCGATTGTGCAGTATGATGTATATATACATTTTCAATTATAGGTTCTATCAAGAGACGACAAGAATTTCGATATAAAATCCCACTAAATCTGGTTCCTAAAACAACAATTGATAGAAGTGTCAGTGTAAAAGGTAAATTAAATCGAAACTACTGCATATGTACTTTCTGTATATATGTTCTTTTTCTCCTAGTTCTTATTCCTTTGTTTAAATTTGTCTGAGTTTATTCCTAGGTTCTCCTTCTTTTGAGAAAAGGCTTTGCAAATCACCTTTTTTGTGTAGAATTTTAAATACTTCATATAGAATGATTGCTTATAAGTATCAGTCAGATCCTGCCCTTGGATTCACTTTCATGATCTCTCATTTAAATCAATTTTGTTTTTTTATTTCCACAGGACACCTTATGGGTGAAGCGATTGCCACAATCCTCAGTCCTAGTGGTCTTAGTATTCTTACTAATCTGCCAAAGGGCAGTGCAGAGGCAGAGTTTATGAGTATTGCCCCAGTATTTTATGTGTTTCACTATTTGGAAGAGTCAAATAACTGGCATTTACTGGGTCCTGAAACCTTAACGTCAAGAACTCAAATGAGAAGGAAGATGAAAGAAGGTAGAAAAATGTAGCTGCTTCTCTTGTTTCAGAGTTGTAGAGGTGCATAAACTGCGCTGAATGAGAAAGATAATATGTCTGAGTGAGCAAATACGATTTTAATACAAATCTCTTCTCATAACTTATTTTCTGCCTAATATATCCCTTAGGAATTGTAAGCATCTTGTCATTCAGAAATTCTGACTTCTCATACAGCATGTGGAAGAATGGGCAAGGTAGCACGTGGTGAGTTAAAAAGAGCTCTTGATTAGAATGGATGGAAAAGGCTTGTTTCTCTCCTTTGCTTTCATAGTATAACTAATTTTTAAAGGGTGCTACTTTCTAGTAAGCATGAGAGGTGAAGCTTGATGGCAGATTTAAATGGGGCTTCCAACTTCGAATAATATCTTTTGGTTCCTTGTTTCCACTTGCTAAATCTTTTATTTGTGTCTGTAGTTCACACCATTACAACTAAGTTGGGCCACTGGTTAGGAGTAGACATACTGGAGATAATTTGCAGGATTTTGCTCAGTTCTGAAACCTCTTCTTTGGGCTTGGAATTTTACAAAAGGACTATGTAGACCTTGGTTCCCTACAGAATCAAAAGCTCAGGCAAAGGTTGCACCCCAACTTTGAAGAAGGAAAGCTAAGTACAGGGACGTGAGCAAGGACAAAATAGTCATACATTTTCATAGAGTCATAGAATCACAGAATCGTTTAGGTTCGAAGAGACCTGTAAGATCATCATGTCCAACCGTTAACCTAATGCTGCCAAGTCCACCACTAAACCATGTCCCTAAGCGCCACATTTTGTTCACACATATATGATATTTAAAGGCTGGCAAACAGGAGGCGTGGTACTATTTATGGAAAACAATCTGCCATTGCAAATTAGGCAAAATACATAGTCACTGTCTTGCCTTTTACAATGGCAAATGCAGTTGGTTTACAGAAGGAAGGAATAAGATGCTTCAAAAGCCATCTTCCTTAAGTTCTGTGCATAAGAAAAAGTAATCTTTTGGGGATGTAATCGGTTCATATCCTGAAACATAGAATTCGATCCTAGTTTAAAATTGAGTAATCTTTGCCCATTTGTTAAGTTAAATTCAAAATTCATCTGCAATATTTCTTTGAACTGTGGGAGTGTGTAGCATACCGAAATCATCAATAGTGCAAATTTGTGTCTGGCCTCTAGCAATGTGGTATTATCTGCTAATCAAAACAAATGTGATCTGTTTGATTTCCTTGGCAGGTTGACAGCTTTTGCTTTAAGGATTCTCGGACAAGTTAATCAATATATAAATCTTGATCAAATTTCTGTTTGTAATTCACTTCTGTGGTTGATTGATAACTGTCAAATGCCAGATGGGTCATTCAGCGAATTTTCAAATTACCAACCAGTGAAACTACAGGTATGAAAACCAAACGTTTTCTGTGCGTATACAGTAAAAGCTGAAGTCACCAGGAGCTAATGTGGTTTAGGAATGCAAGATATTTTATGCGGCGTTTTGCCAGAACAACTATTGAAAACAATTTTGCTAAATTTGCCTTTTCCTAAATTCATTTAAAGAACAGCACAATCTTGCAAACCTTTCTGTTTTCCCACTAAAAGTAGCTGCTTGCCACTTCTTAACATTTAGAAAAAAGTTATGTAGGTTGATTTTACAGTAGTCCTGACTTGCTGCCAATAACTTTATATAATTTTGTCTCTTTTTTTACAAAGAAGGTATTACCTTCGAAAGAGTCAACATATTTTCAGGTTAAACCAAACTGATATTTTTTACAGGAATTTCTATTTGTGACCTCAACTAAACTGTAAAAAGTTCTATTTATTTAAATTAACTGTTGTTTCTATTTAATTACATTTACATACTTGATTTTGTAGGGTACATTACCTAGAGAAGCTAAAGAAAGATCTTTGTATCTCACAGCATTTTCTGTTATTGGAATTGAAAAGTCAATGAAAATATGTCCTACTCAGGTAAATAATATTTTTATTTCTGCCAGCAGTTATGTTCTGGGATTCTAATTTCTTCCATTTTCTTTAACATTTGTTCAAAGAAATCAAGAGGCTTTTTTCAGTTTCACTGACTAAGATTTATTTGCTTTCTTAGTCTTCATCTTTGTCTTTCAAAATCAGTAAAAGAACAATAATGAAATTCTGGATCACTTTATTATAAGATATATTGTAGAAGATACTATATATATCTATATTGTCTTGATAGATGTATTTCTTTAAAAATAAGTATAATAGATGTAAGCTGTAGCCTGTTCATCTTTTCAGAAAATCCATGATGCTAAAAATAAAGCCGGAGATTATTTGATGAAAAATGTGCAGTCTGCTCAAAGCCCCTTTACTATGGCAATAACTTCATATGCTTTAGCTCTTGTGGATCTGAACCATCACTCGGCGCGATCGGCATTCTCTGCACTGAAGAAGGAAGCATCTGTCATAGGTATTCTTAAATTCTCTCAGAGTCTGTACTGTAGTTGGCTCTGAGGTAGGCTGTTCTTGCAGTATTTTTAAATTCTCTAATGCGATGGCACTACTTGGAGAGTGAGTTTCAGTGATGCTTGCTTTGGCAGAAGTGAATTTTTAGTATTGCGTGGCCTAGTATTTTTGCTAGATTGAATCCTGCTTTCAGCTTTTCAACAGTGCAATTTCATTAGCAGCATGCAAGTCAGCCAGGCATCTGTCATTCCCTGTTGTATCACATTTGTTCTATCTATAGGCTTTCTTTTTATGCAGGTGTCCATAGTGGCTTACTTTTGTCTGCCTCCTCATCCTTATGATGCATTCACTCTCTTCTTTGGCTCAGAGTGGAATTTTTCACAATATCTGCCACTGCCCTCTCTTTTGTTGTGTTGGGTTTTCTTCCTAATTTCTCACTGGTTAATAAAGGACTTTGTAGTCTTCGTGAATACTGTTCCTTTTTAGTGTATTTTGTCACATGCAAGAGACTCAGACTGTTCTCTACCAAGTAACGATTTCTACTGGAATAGAAAAGCTTTGTCCTGTCTGTTGAAAGTGGCTTTAAAAAAAAAAAAAGTTTAAAATCTGTGTTCTATTTGTTTGGCCACTCTATCACTGTTCAGGACCAGCAATATTCGGATATGCATCAGATGCTTTGCATCGGGTCTGTTTATCATCAGTTTCTAGTATAAATGTCAGACTTAGCAGTGTAAGAGAAGTGTATCTTCATCCCCTGTTAAATGCAGAATGAGTTCCTCCTTTTCTCCTTGACCTGAGTAAGCAACACTTCACCTTGTTTAGTCTGGAGAGAGCTGTTGCTATGTTTCAATCTGAAACCTTCCTTTTACACTTTTATAGGTGACCCTCCTATTTATCGGTTTTGGAAAGATACTTTCAAAACACCAGACCAACACACTCCCAGCTCTGTTACTGCACAAATGGTTGAAACTACAGCATATGCCTTGCTTACTACTTTACTAAGAGGGGACAAAACCTATGCTACTCCAATCATCAAATGGTTGTCTGAAGAACAAAGATACGGTGGAGGATTTTATTCAACTCAGGTGAGCTTTTAAATATTTTGTTCTCATCCTTCAAATACCAAAATCTGAGACATGTTAAGAGGGTGACATCATTAGATAACCACATTGACAAGTGCGATGTCCTATGTATGGAATTAGTGTTAAATGACTGTGTTGCCATGATACTCTCTATCTCTGAGAAATATGACTTCTTTTCATTAAGTCTATTATAAATAGAAATTTTCGAGCTAATTCCACTTTCTTCAGATCTGCTGAATGAAAAGAATCATAGGAGGAAAACTGTTTTCCCAAGTTTTTTATAGAACAGAATATTTCATTTCATGACACAACGTTTGTTCTTGTTTTCCACAAAAATAGAAGGCAGTGTAAGAAGGTATGCATTTTTTCGTTGTAAAAACTGTGTTAGTATGCATGAATAGACGAAAAGTCAAGTGAAAGTTGCTAGATTTCTAATCCACTATCAACTAGTCATACTACATAGAATATTCCAATTCATGGAACCTCCCTTTTTAAAAAAAATACTAAAAATCTATGAAGAAACTGAGTGCTGTGTTCGTTTATTGCTATTTGCTTGCTTCCTTTTTAGAACTTGCATGCATTTCTTTAAATTGCACAAATACGTCTATGAGTATAGTGTTAAATATGTTACCACCATGTTAAGTGTACTGCTGAGACACTGCTGAGCTGTTTAGCTAGTAATAGTTACCATTATCTGTAAGCATATTTAAGTGACAGAAAATAAATTGCTTTGTAATACATTTTCACTTCTTTTTAATTTCTGGAATTAATTCTTTATAATTGATTTCTGGCAGGACACAATTAATGCCCTTGAGGCCTTGACTGAATATTCCCTTCTTGTCCAACGGCTTAATTTGGACATGAATGTTAAAGTAGCATACAAAAACAATGGAGACCTTCATCTATTTAAACTGACAGAAGATAATTTCGTGGGAAGAACTATGACAGTGAGTGAATAGTATTGCTTTTGAAAAGTGAAAGCAGAATTCTTAGCAACTTGTTAAATAATTATTTGAACTTTGAAATTGCTACTAAAGTAGCCTTTTCTTTTAATAAACTGGTAGCAATTTGGTATAGCAAATGTTTAAGGACTTTGCTTATCTGCTAGATTTAATGCATTTGAATATTCATTTATATTTAGTATCTCTGCATGTTCCTATGAAGTGTTTTTGTAGAATCTGTAGCATCAGGCCTTAATATGTATTGAAAATGGGGAAAAGGCAAGCAGATCATCTGCCCTGAACTGTTGCTAATAGCACTATCTTTATTATTAACTTACAACTTTTTGTTTAACATCAATCCTTCAGGTACCTCTGGATGATGACATATATGTAAGCACTGGAAGCAGCACTGGCATAGCTACAGTAAATGTAAGCATGCAACCAATTTTTTTAAATAGAATCTCTGGTTTGTTCATATCAACGTTGAAAAATAAACTGAAATTTCTCATAAACTATTCCATTTGTTGCCCTTACCTTTAGACTGAAGTGACGGATGTCATTATGGCTACATTTTAGATATAAAATGTCATACAAGCCATTGTATGACTTATGGCTAATGAGAGAGAAATTGTGAAGTTCTTCCTTTTCATCGGAGGTTTTCTGTTCCATAAATCTAAATAAATGACCAACTTAGTTTTAATGCTCATCAGTTGTTACTGTCTCTGCTTAGGCAGCCAAACAGGGAAGACCCGACATAGTGATCAATTTTGAGAAATTGCTCAATTCTCTGTTATTCTGGTGTTTACTCTTAGTTTATTAAGCAATGTCATTGAGAAACTGTTTTCTTGCAATATTTAAAGGAATCATTTTTGTGTACCTAAATATTAAGCTGTTGCCATGATAGATTCTTCTAATCTTTCATAGCCTCTTCTAGCATCAAACTTAACATTATCTGAAATGTACATATTCTTGTGTACTAGTATTCACATTCATAAAATAGCAGGAGTTGTTTGGATAATATTTTTAGTCTTGTAAATACGACCAGCAAGAGTGGTGTGGTTTTGCTCAAGACTTCCCCTTTGCTTTCTGTGCTAATCATTTACTTTGCTTTGCATCCATCAAAACTAATCATGCTGTACAGACTTGTTTTTACTGGTATTATATTCTCCATATTATGATTTTTCACAGTTTTATGCCAGTTTTGAGGATTGTTTACTGCTTCTGTTTTGTCTAATTTATTTGTATGTGTGTAGGTGAGGACAGTATATAATACAATCGGTACTTCTGAAGAGTCATGTAACTTTGAATTGAAGATTGTTCCAAAGAGAGATGACGGTAAAGGGTTAATATGTTTTTAAATATTAGTACTCAGGTCAGTGCAAGGGAGGGAGGAAAAAAATCCTTACTTTATTTAACCAAGTGTTTCTTCGTAAGAATGAAACTGTAATAAATTCTGCCACTTTCTAAAGGCAAAACTGGAACAGAAATTGCTAGAAGCCTTTTTAGCCCTTCTTGAAACTATTGTCTTCTTGTGAATAGAATTAATTTTTAATGTAGTTCTGTTAGATACATTTTTACTCCTCTATGGAAGAGTGTTTGCAGTTGGGGGAGTGAGGAATACAAACTTCTAGCAGAAGAAAGAAATAGGCTGGGGGTTGAAGGGGGTTACAGTGAGTTCTACAAGGTACCAACAGTTCTAGTCCAGTTACAACAGGGTATATAACCATGTTCTGAGCTTTTGCCATAAAGTAGTTTTAGTAACATAAGTACACAATAAAGTACATTAAGCATTAAAGCTGTCATTTCACCTGAATCATAAAAGAAATATAATGTTACTTGTTTGTGGCTAGACAATGAATTCCTATAAAAATAGCCACCAAAACAATTTAAAGAATTATCTTTCAATTATGAAAATGCTTTGTGAGAATTTTTGGTTGCTGCTTCTGAAGAGTTATAAAATTATTTATTTGACTCTATTTGTTATGTAAAGGTTACAGAAAAGAGGATGGTCAGCCACTTGGGCGCTTAGAGGCTTGTGCAAAGTAAGTACAGCTGATGGGGTTGTTGGTTGGTTGTTTTTTTTCTTTCCACAGTGATTGAGACAATGTTTTGCATTTAAAGGTTTCCTTTAACTAAATGCTGGTTCTAAATGTCCTGGATTTCCTAACATTCAACGCTCCTCCTTGCAAAGGTGGAATTCCAATTGTTTAGCAATTGGAGCAGTGCAAAGCAAATGCACTGTGGGTCAATGTATGCATTATGAAATTAATCTAAGAATGTTACAAAGGCTTTCTGGTCTTTTGGGTTTTCTCAGTTATTGTTTTAATATTACATTAACTGACATATTTATGTTAAATTTCTTTTATTTTTTAAGAGATTAAAATGTTTTTGTTTGTTAATAATTGCACCCGGTCTTCTGATCATCTTTTCTTCCTGTTTCTTCACTTCTATGTATGTGTGTAAACAGAACTAGAGCCAAAGGTCATGATTTCTTTGGGAGGGAGTTTTTCTTTAATTTATATATGGGTTCTCATGAAACATAAGTATTAAGAAAAGCTTCTTTATGCGTGATACTGGCATAAATCCGAGATGATTCATCTGGACTGGTTTGCTTCATTATGGGTTTACTGTGGTCTAAATGTTGGTAGAATTTTCCTTAGGTTTTTCTGGGATCACATTTGAAGATTTCTTTTTAATTTCAATTATGTTTAATATTCTTTTATTCTATTTTAGGTACAGGCCCCGTGTGAGAGAGCCACAGTCAGGGTCTGCTCATGCCGTGATGGACATAAGTTTGGTTAGTGGACTGGAAGCAAATACAGAAGACTTATCTACTGTAAGTAGTAGAGAACTTTTTTCTTTTATTGACCTTTTTTTGACAGAACTGAATTTACTGTTCTTCAGCTTTTTCTGTCAGAGTAGTAGTACAGATTTATATCATTATATCCTCATCGCTTCTAAACACTTGGAATACTAATGAGAATAATCTACCTAAGTCTAGGTTATGGATTTTTGATAGAGTCAGAAGCTAGACATCTCGTTAAAGTTTGACATCTAGGCTCCCTCTGTTCTTAGTGGAAAGACAAGAGCGGATAGAGAGTGATTGTCATCTGTGTTAGCGTAGTGTGCATCAGCCTCTGGAGATGCTGTGTCTGCTAAGTGTACAGGGAACACAGCTGGTATACACACCTAACTATTAGTTGGCTGAAGCTTGTGAACTGAATCGTAACTGTGGTTCTTGTGTTCATCCAGCTCCTATTGACAAGCATGCGAGTTGTAGTTAAAGGCAATTGGAGTTAGAGTTACAGAATTTAAATAGGATGCTATCCGTGGACTCAAGTATTCTTTTAAGGATAATTAGCTCTTTAATTCTTTATTATCTTCATGTAATGAGTAAAAGGATAATTTCCATAAAAGAAAACCAAAAAAACAAGAATATGAGCATTATAAAGAGGCAACCCTAAAATAAGGGTTTTTTACATCTCAGAATTATGTTAAAGCTACTGACTACAAAACCTTCAAGATCATCCAAAAATGTTTAACTTGTATAAAAGATTTTTCTCTGTTTTTTTCTCCCCTACAGCTTGCAAGTGGAGTTGATCAGTTGATAGCAGATTATGAGATAAAAGATGGGCATGTTATTCTGCAGATAGATTCTGTATGTTACCCTTTTCATAACTGTAAGCACTACTTTAACTCTTTGGAATAATTTTGTTTCCTCTAGAGCTCCTTAATTCATGTGTCTTTCAAATAGGTGCCAGCTGATAATTTTCTCTGTGTTGAGTTCCGAATAAGTGAGCTTTTCCAGGTTGGAATGCTAAATCCTGCTACATTCACTGTATATGAATATCATGCACCAGGTATGTGTTCCATGTCTTCAAATTCATGTTTGTCTTTTAACTCTTGATTCCTCCTTAAAGACTATGTTTTTCCTTCTTCAACAGCTTTTTAATCCTTGTTATTTTAAGCTCAGGTAACTTTTGACTTACAAAGTTTCACTTCTTGGACTTTGATTTTCTATATGTATTTATTGTTTCTTTTTGGATCTTCTAGATAAAAGGTGCACTATGTTTTATAACCCTTATGGAAATGAAAAACTTGTGAGATTGTGTGAAGGAGATGAATGCAAATGCATGGAAGGTAAACTTTTTTTAAGATATTTTCCCATTTCACTTGGTGGGAAAATGTAGTGTAGTGCTTTGGACAAAACCACACTAAACACAAGGAAAAAAATCCTAAGAACACAGCTGTTGTGCTCTCCAAATGTTACATTAAAGAAAAAAAAAGTGTGCAGTATAATCACGGATGTCTGACTGGATTAACTTCAGGTGACTGAGGGTGTCATTTTGTATTTTAAATATTAATTGTTCTGCATGCAGCCCCATAATTATGATGTTTCTCTGTTACAGCAGATTATCCCAAACAGGTAGAGGTTCATGATGTTTTATATGAGGGCATGTGATGACATTGTGTTAACACTGGCTTTTTTCTCTCTCAATGTAGCTGAGTGTAGTAAAGTACAAAGGAGACTAGATCAGTCAATAACTGCTGGTACCAGGAGAGAAGCTGCATGCCAGAGTGATATTGCATATGGTAATGTTTGAATTGTCATTACCTATTTCACGTGCTCTGACTGAAATGTTTACTTGTTTACTATTTGTTCCAGTTAGATCTTTAGTGATTAAAATTCAGTAGGCTTGACAGTGGCATACAGTATATGAAGGTGGCATATTGGAGCGGAGAAGAGTAAGTGCTGCCATACCCTCTGCTGAATAAAAGTCCCATAACCAGGGTTAGTGCACCAGTGAGCCTGATCTGATGAATTTTGCTAATAAGCACTGTTTTTCTTGCTTGGTACCGTTCTAACGTGATAATGTGGCTTTGGGGTCAGAGGAAGTTGTGGGGCTTCAGATGAGAGCATGGGTAGAGCTTCCATCAGACTAGAGCATGGGTAGAGCTTGTTAATATTTCTTAGCCATACAGTGTATAGCTATAGCCATTGATTTCCCAGAAATTAGTATTGTAAAGGGACACTATATTCTCCATCTGAGCATCTGTAAAGCATTTAGTATGTATTGCAGGAACAAGGAATAACAAAAAGGTTGTTTTGTGTTGTTCTGCAGTTTATAAAGTGAACATCTTATCTCGCAGTGAAGAAGGTTCTTTTGTAAAGTATTCTGCAACTCTTCTGGATCTTTATAAAAGAGGTGAGTGTCCTGTTCTTAATTTATTTAACAATTTATTTAGAGTAGAAGCAGTCTGGTTGAGACCACTGAAGCAGCTGACAAAAATGAACAGTCAAACCTAGTCATTTCATGAGAGTAGAAAACCATAGTCTCAAATACAGCCTTTGAGAATTGTTTTGGGCCCTAAGAAGCGCAGTCTTTGTTTGATGTTTTTAAACAGTTTTTCTGTATTATAGCTGTTGTTAACAAACCTAAACTATAATCAGTTAAATGTTTCTTACGTGACAAAACAAGGTGAAGATATTCCATAATCAATTAATACAGTTGTGAGCTGTTGTTTAAATGTCTCATTCATTCCACAGAATGCCCTCCCTTACTGTATATACCACGATTGAAGTGGGGTAGTGTGCAGGGATATGCCATGCCTTAACTTTTCTCAGATTTTTGTAGGTTGGTCACGTTTCTGCTTCTGGGAGAAAAGACTTTAGAATGTTCTTGGGTGCTCACTGTCTTACCTTTGGAGAGGTAGCTGCTCGTAGGTCCTGCGAAACTGAAACTGATATTCACTCATTTTTCCTCTGAGTTTAAGCACCCAATAAGTCCTTATAATTACTATAATATAAAATTATTTAACATGCACGAGGCTTATTTACTATTCAGATTTAATTTAAAAAAATCTTTTACAAGAAACATATTTTATATCATCAAATTTTCCTGTTATTTAACTAGTGGCAAATAGATGCCTTGGCTGTGCTGTACTGTAGAACATTTTGGTGTTTTCTGTCTAATATATGAGTGACTAGAAATTCTCTTTGTGAAATTTTCCAATTCTTGACATTCTACCTCAGGGCAGGCTTTTGCTCAAAAAAATAATGAAATAACCTTTGTTAAAAAGAAGACCTGTGCGGATGTTGAATTGAGCCCAGGAGAGCAGTATTTGATTATGGGAAAAGAAGCCTTAAAGATAAGCATTGGTTACAATTTCAAGTAAGTAATTTACCATCAGAATATGCAGAGATTTAATCTTAAAGTGTGATGTGAAGTGGCAAGTGTTTGTATCTAACAATTCTTATGTAATATATAATTGATTTAATTTTTCAAGAATTAGTTCGACCAATAGTTACACAATGTGTTTTCAGACATGTACATTTAAAACAGAATTATGAACACAAAGCAAGCAATTTCATATTGTAATTTTTTTTCTGTTTGATGTTTTCCTCCCCGAATCTTAGCAGCAAATGATCGTTTTCTGTTGTCTTCTTAGATTCCAGTACCCTTTGGACTCCAGCACTTGGATTGAGTGGTGGCCTTCTAATACAGCATGTACATTTTGTCAGGAGTTTTTAAATACAATGGAAGATTTTGCTGAAGATCTCATCATCAGTGGTTGTTGATTTACTTGGAGAATTTTAAAATTAAAAATATAGATCAAAACTCTTAAAAAAAAAAAAATCCTCAGCTGTTTAGTAATTCTTTCCCGAATTTAACATTCATTAATAGTTCATCTTGAAAAATGGTCTTTGCTTGTATTTCATAGCCACATTCTTATAACATGGTAATGTTCAAAGTATGATTTTTAAGCTTGGATGGAGAATAACGCAGAATACTCCAAAGACTTTTGAAGTCAGATGAAGTGAAGTGGATTGACTGTAAAAACAAATATGGAAAGTACTGTCTTGTACCAGATTAACACCTAGAAGCATTAAAATCTGATGTCTTATTAAAACAAAACCTTTCCTTCATAAAAAAACCTTTCCTTCATAAAAAAAAATAAAGGAAAAATAAAATTGTTTATCAAATAATTTTGTTACAACTTTAATTTCCATGTAAAATTAAAAAAAAAAATCTAACGTAGCACAATAGCATCCAAGTATTTAGGACAAAAACCTTACTGCAGCCCCAGTTCCTTTATAGTAAGTATTTTAAATGTTCCATTTCCAACATCATTAAAGCACTGTAGTGTAAGAAAGATGGAAGACAACTCCTAAAGCTATTTTAGATTTGCCAAGAGCCATACTGAAGCCAGGTACTCCTGACCCTGTTGTGCTTTTTTAGTTCCCTTTGACCTGCAGATGACAAAATCTCACTCTTTTTACCCAAGCTATTATCCAGGCATTTATCTTAACTTGTTGTGTTACAGTTTCCATTGAACATGTGGTTGGAGTAATAGATTTTTAAATTAAACAGTCCTGAAGATTTACTAAGTTTTATTAAATGTTTCTTCCAGTCTGTGTCTGAAATGCAAAAATTTAACAGTGTCCTGAAACACTGCAATGTGTCTCAAATAACCAACCCCCAGCCCCTGCAATGGACATGAAACATATTGGAAACTTAAAGGTTCATATTCTGTAGGTTGAAACTGTTACGGGCAACTTAACTCTTTGTAAATAAATAAACTGAATTTATTATGTGAAAAAACACTCAGGAAGACTGTTGACCTGGTGACATTTCAGTTACGAAGTGACATTTATATGGGTTGAAGATACTCTCATTTGCAAAGCATTTTGGCATGGAAAGTTCTTCAGACAAGTAAAACATTCAGTAAGAAGCTTTTTGAAATCTTATTTGTGTATGAAAGAGAGAACTTTCATTACAAATTTGTTGAATCTGCACAGGCAGTTATTATTTGTGAAGTGGCAGTAGTATATTCAGAGGATTAATAGTGTTTTCTAAGGAATTTTTTTGAGAAGACCCAGTGGAATATTTTGGACATGCCACGACAGTTTGATGAGACAAAAAGCATTTTTCTGAAGCATGGGTATGCTGCAAAAGCAAAGCTATTTTTCATAAAAACCTTGATATTTTACAAATAATGAAGTCACACAATAACTTTCCACTTATCTCAAACTTTGGAAGATCTTAAGGGGTGTGTTAGTTTACTTACAAATTTTTTTGCAAAGTCTGTTACGTGTATTAAAACAAGTTGGGCAGGCTGCTACCGTGTCTTCCTTGCTTATGTTAGATAGAAGAGTGCGAATTGTTTTGCTTAGATGTCATCTTCAAATCAGGCTTGTTAGGATGAAAAAAATGTGCTCCTGCTTTATAAGAGGTATTTCTTAATGAATGCCAATATTCAGAATACAGTAACTATTTTGCAATTTGCATGTTCGCAAAGGTGGAACTGCCTGTGATGTATTTCTTTGCAAAACCATTATCAAGAAAATTTCATCTTCTCTTGATTTTTACATTTCACAAGTAGAAATAATAATCTCTTGCAGCTGATTCAGTCCCTTAATAATGTGAGAAAAATCCCCTTATACTAATGTAAATGTTGTTAGTCTAAGGTTAAAAGAAGGCAGTGTTAAATCAAGTATTAAAAAGAAAAGAGTCATGCTATTACAGTGAAAAAACAAGCATGTGATACAGGGGAATCCCGCTCTGAGAGAGATTAAATCTAGTGTTTCCCCTTGCTGATGATATGCCAAGAATTTCAGTTGCTAACCAGTTTGGTAAGTCCTCTTTCCAGACATTGTTAATTATTATTTGTTTTATGAGATATTTCCACCAATTTTAAATACTTTTGATGTTCTTGCATTTGATGTTCCTTCTGATAGATAGTGTTGGCATGTTGTCCATCTGTGTAGAGAAAATAGACTATTTTAAAACTAGTAGTATGTTTCTCACTGCTTGTATTTTAGAAAGACCATATTTTGGATATTAACCCAGTAGTCTTGGTAAAAATTGTTTGAACAATTGTGATAGTAAACAACAAATTACAATAATACTCAGAACTTGCGTGGAATTATATTGTGTTAGTATTCTTAATGGAACAGACTTTAATGTTAATTTAAAGAAAGCCAGGTATGTCTGTGGCATTGTATCACGCATAAAAGCTTGCTTTCCAGATAGATAATGCCGTTTATCCTTCATTTCTACACCATGCTGCTTTATTTTTGAAAATTATTTTGCCAGGAGAGATGACTCCCCTTTTTATTTAGGCATGAGCATTTTTACTGTATAGGAAGGAATACAGACAGCTCTCGAAACACTCCCAGTTTTCCACTGTGACAGAAACAGCAGAGGGAGCACGAGCGCATCATTTTCATACAGGTCCTTTACTCCCTCTTCTACACCCCCACCTCCCCAAAACCCCCCACTTTTAAAAGACATTTTTCAAAAGTTCAGCTACTGAAAGTGCTGTACTTTCATGAGTAGTGCCATAATACTAATTTAATGTCTGCTGGTAACATATTTTTCTTCATATCACCCAAATAATTTGTGAAAGAAATTTGCCTGCAAGACAGTAACCACCTCACAATCTCTGAGATTCTCGGACAAATTTTAGATTTACCAGAGATGGTATCGTAGTCAGGACTGCGTGATAAAGTACGGGCAGAGGATGCAAAGTCTTCCAATCAGTCTGGAGTTCTGAGCGCGAGAGAGGCTGCAAGCAGCGGTACGACCAACAGGTCAGGGTGCAGTGTTCATTTTGAGGATCACGTAATTACCCCATTTTGGCCCGTGGAGAAATGTGATATTTGGAAACTCAGAATGGGAAATGTACTTCAGTGCTGCGTCCTGCCTTTTACAGAGATAATGTAGTCTAAATGCATCTTAAAACCACAGAAATAAGGAAATTCAGCCTAACAAAGTCCTCCTTTTCTTGAATTAACCTGGGCATTTTCTGGCAAGTGCATCATGTACCCGGTAGCATGTAGTGAGCGACACTTAAGCTACAAGTTAAAACATCTCCTGTTTCCTATAACGTGTTTTAATTTTAGAATTTCCTGAAGTCTGTGATTTTAACATAGACAACGATATTTCAGCAGATTAGGTTACTCAGTGGTTTAATTTTATAGGGTCAGCTCACTTCAAAAGCATCTTACCACTGTATACATTGTGCTGATAATGACATTGTGAGTTTCTCAAGATTGTTAGTCATGCAGGAAAAGACATTGATCTAGAAGCACAAGTATGGATGCTTCATGTAATTCCTTTGCATGAAGAAATCTTGCAATGCTAAAAAGTATTGGTAGCTAATTATGTACAGTAGGAGCCCAGAGAAACAACATGTAAACTAATAAAACCTGTATGAAATAGATATGAGGAACAGAAATTAGGGAAATGAAAAACAATAAAACAAAATCTAGAACCATAGAAGGGCAACAAGTTTCTAAATTCATAAGAACTAACCATAGTAGTCTCTGGTTTGCAACGCTGTCTTTTCACTCTTACACTCCTTCAGCCCGTCTCTTCTGTCTTGAAATCTCTACTTCTCCTGTAAACCTGCAGCACTGGAGGAGGATTCACCAGAACAAGATTTCCGAGGCAACTCCCCTGAGGCTCTATTTTTGGGGCAACATATGGAATGATGCCTATTAGAGAACACCAATTATTGCTTTTTTCATCTTTCCTCTTAATGTGGTTTGTGTCTTCACAATTCAAATTCACATGGTTTGTGAATGAACGAGTTGTTATTTTTCCAGTCTTCTCATTGGTTTGGTCAGGTAAATTCTTACTGCAGTCCTGAAATTTTTGATCTGCATTTAAGTATGCTATTAGTGCATGTTGATTGATGGGCAGTTTATTTTAGTGTATGCCCAATGCTAAATCTTTTTCTTTTTTAATTTTTCTTCAGGATTATCGTAACGTCTGCCGTTTAACTGCAAGTATAACAGCAAAAAACAGTGATGGTTTTAGACTAAAGTTGTCAGTTTCTCTTATGAAGAGAACATACTACAGCACCTCTGGGTTTGGAAGATCCAGTGCCAAGCATCAGTGCATAAGCCATGAGTAGCTCACGTGCTTCTGAAGAACCTCTGGAAAAGTACATGAATAATGCTTCTTCCACATATATTTGTCCTCTGTGCAAAATGTTTCTGCAGAATCCAGCACAGATACCATGTGGGCACAGTTACTGTATGTCCTGTGTCATCTGGCTATTAAGGTAATTCTATCGTACAAAATGATGATATTAAATATTTTCAGTATTCATCAGTCACTGCAAACAAAACTGTACTGTGCCTAGATGGGATGTTTATGCAGTATTTGTAAAACTTGCGTTGCTGACGGGGCTCTAACCTTATGGCTGGCGGCTGTTCTGCATTGCAGTGGCCACCTTATGCTCAGTCCTGGTGGAGGAGCGGGAGGTTAAACAGGTGTGAAGAGAGTCTTGCTCTTCTGCTGTTATGCATAATCTTTGCCTGCTGGTATAAAATTATGTTTGTACAGCTTTGTAAATACATGCAGCCACTTCATACGCTCTCTGTGAAAGAAACTATTTCATTCCCTAGATTTTCCTTTTGTACTCTTTTTTTGAATTCCTGCATTTCCGTTCCTGACACTAACTGATGCTATTTTTATGGTCTGCTTTCTTGTTTGGTCTTTTTTTGTTTTTTCCTAAAAAAAAAAAAGTTCCTAAATAATATACATGCCATTCATTATTTGTATTTTAAGGCACAGTGGACTGAATCAATGTCTACTGTAACTTAGGTAGATTTACAACAAATGTTACTTTGGCATTTGATGACTGAATTTGACAGTTAAAAAGCTTGCCTTGCCTCCAGGAAAGTGGCAGATGAAGGGCCAAATTTTCTTCTCACAGTTCCTGGCACAAATCAGCTTGGTTCCTAGTAAAACTGAGAAGAGAGTTTGATACAAAGTACAGTTGCACACGTTTTTATTTTTATTGAATAGTTGCCCAAAAGCAGCACGTCCAAGAACTTTAAAATTACTGTTTTCCCTCTCTCTTAGGAATATCCTTGATCCAGAGTGTTTAATATGTGGAAAGAAGATAGTCACAGATGATGCAATTTTTAATTTTGGCTCTGTGAGTATTTTTTTTTTAATCCTCCAAACTTTTATAAGCAGCATAAGAAGATAATACTGTATCCAATAATAACTGGATATAAACTCAAATTGCAGAAAGAAGTACACTTAGATGCTTAGTGAGGTTGTCTAGGCAGTCCACTTGTAAACATTGCTACTTCTGAACTCTACAATACTGTTGTGAGGGTAACTGTGTATTATGAGACCTAATTATTTCTCAAGAGTGATACGTCTTCTCATAAAGCTGTTTCTCGCATCTGGTTACAAATGCAGAGATATTGACTCAACTATGCCTGCTAAGGTGGAACCTGAAGATTTCTTTAAAGCACAATGATATCATTGTATGAAAAAGATCAAATTATATTCAGATGTCATAGCCATGGGTCACACTACTAAGATATCAGTTAGTTAAAGTAATTCCCATTCTTATTGCATGGAGTAGCTAAGATGACCCTTAAGAGCTTTACTTTAAACTCTGCCTATATCATTAATATACCTTTGCTCTGGCTTGTGGTTACTAGTGTTTATGAGATTTGTATCAATCTGTTTACCAGTTTTGTATTCACACTGTGTGTTAGATAAAACCAGATGAAACCAAGAGCAAGGAGATTGAAAGAATTATAGCCAAGGGTATGAACAAGCATTTTCTTCATTCGGGTCAATCAGATCCATATAAGGTAAGTCATAGTTACCATCTAGAAGGACAATGTAAGAAATAATATTTAGTATGTATGGGTTATAAGTAATTAATTTCCAGGGAAATAACTCTGTTATAGCTGTATCCCTTAACCTTAATCAATGTACGTATAGCAGGGCCAATTCTGCATTGCATGGGAGAATCTCCTAAGACTGGTGGGACTAAATCATCCAATAAGGCTGTTGATGGTTTCTGTTGCAACTTTAAGGGTTCAAGGATTTTCTTTGTCTTCTCCAGCTGACACTCTAGAGTACCCTGAATACCACATATGCCGAATATCAAACTGGTACACAGTATAACACTGCATAAAAGGACAGTCTTTTATCTCTCTGTCTTCTACACAGAAGGGTTGGATATTTTTTTTTTTTGCATAAGCAACATTTGACCTGAAAAAAACCTTAAAATATTCCAATGTTGGAATGTCTGGTTTTGTCAACATCTGTAAATCTCAAAGGGCTTTACAAAGCCTAAAAAAGAATTATCAGTACTGTGGTGCACATAGAAATACAAAACTAGAACAAAACAAAAAAAAATGCTAAAAAGAACTTGCAGTGGATTCATTTTCTGAACTCAAAGCAGTGAATTATAGATGAGGAAACTGTATTGCCAAGAGCAGTCAAATGACTTTCTCAAGGCTACAGACAAGGCCAGTTGCAGAACTGAAACATTGACTGAAATATCTTGGCATTCAATGTGAGTTTATCAGACCACAGTGACTCCAGAGAGAAAAGAAAGAGAATACAACAAAGGAGATGGCTACACAAGCAGAACAAACATGTTCTACTGTTTCCTCTCTGTCAGAGAGGCTCAAATGAGCGTCAAGTAATATTTTAAGATCAAGCACCAAAATACATTTTCCTATTAGCTGCTAATGGCAAACCAAAGACATCTGAAAGAACGTTGACTTTATCAAGCAGTCTTAAAATAGATGAAATCACAAAGACAGATATGGTCTTCATGGGTTGTGCAAAACAAACCTTGTGTCCTGTCAGCTTACTCAGAAGTGTAATTTTTGAAATGTAAATTACACTTGAAAAACTTTAAATGACAAGGAGCGTGTCTTATTTTCACAGGTGACTTGTGAAATTTAAGTTCTGTTGATTTTTAGTGAGACAGACTACAAAAAGGCTGTATTGCTCCTGATGACCTAGGAACCTAATTTAAAAATTACACATAAAAATGCTGCACTTAAGTATCAAATTGGCAGTCATTAGTTTTAAAAAATTTCTTTAATCTTATTTGTTGTGTCTCTGTTTCTATCCAATATATCGAGATCATGAAAATATTTGAAGTATATGTATTTTATACGTGTATATTTTTACACATATTTAGCCATGTGTGGTATGGAGATGTGTGTGTATATGTGTATATGTGCCAATGTAGGAAGATTTACCTTCCTCATGTGACATGGCATGACTTCCATATGAAAACCATGTGGGGGAAAGGTACATCTATGTCTTTATCTGTTTTACACATGCGAATTATGTTGGCAGATTTCCATCAGATCTAGTCAGTAAGACAGGAGAAGACGGAAATGACGTGGGATTGACTTTAGAATCTACTCCCATGTTAACCTTAGGCACTTGTAGTCGGAGAGTTCTGAGGTACTAAGCAACTCACAGGATTAATCTCAGCAAAAAAAAATGGAAATTCTTGGAATAATCACTGCTTAGATGACTCATCTGTATTATGACTGGAAAGTATTTCAAAAGACATTCTGTACTTCCATGCTTACTGGGGATTCTGGACATCAGAAAGGTCCTTTTATATCTGAATTGTACACAGTGTTTTTCTATTCCTTGGTTGTTTATATACATGGTGTGCAAGTCTCCAAATGTTCCAGGCTTGGAATCACAGGGCTGTAGCTGAAGTGGTTCCAGAAAACACGCATTCGACTGCTGCACTCTTGTAGTCCACCCAACGGCCAGCCAGGCTCTGCATGTGGGATTACTGGTCTGCCTACATATTAATGCCCTTGCCCAGAAAGCTGTGTTCTTTAGCCCAAGTTTATTCTCCCATCTCCTAGAACAGAGGCGCCTGGCCTCGTCTGTCAGTTCTGGCAAGATGCCAAGGGCCACGTATGGACAGGATTTTTATTGTCATTTATTCACATAATAGCACATCATAGTCAAACTACCCTCGAAAGTGAACTTCGGAGTTGCACTTAGTGATATGAACAGATAACCTCTGAAAGCAGGACCCACTAAAGTCAGTTAAATGAGTTTGGTCATTATACTTTTATTCCTTTTTAATATATTTCCCAGATCAGCCTTTGAATAAGAAAATTCACCAGATGCCATTCTAATGTGGTTCTCCCTGAATACTCTTGGCAGATATGTAAGACCTGAATTGGTTGGATTCCTGAGAAAACAATTCTAAGGGTTAATACTATGTAAGCCTTTTAGTTCCTTTTAAAAATATATATTTCTGTAAGATTCCATTTGTATTTTACTGATTTTTAGGTAGCTAAGTGTCACAAAATGAATTGATTTCTCTCTTCACTTCATTGCAACCAGACATTAATCTAATTGATCCAAGCTAGTAAGTGACTTGAATAGACCAAATTCCACTCTATTATGCGTAGTGACACATGAAACTCGCACTCTTTTGGTGTGGTCATGAAAGCCGCTGTGCTGGGTCTAACTACTGTGACTAATTTGGGAAGAGAGCCAAATGGTGCCATTCTCTGGCCATTGCTTTACTAGCAGTGTAGAAATGATTTCGTGTATATAATCTTTCAGGATATGCCACAAGCTCTAAGTAGCCGTAGCCAGACGAGTGCTGTGTCAAAATTTTTTTTTTAATTAGGAATAACCTACAATTTTAGAAGAGGAATGCTAAATCCCTGTAGCAGGTTAATATTCTTGCTTTTTAATACCTCAGTACCTTTAAGTGACTGTCATAATTGTTTCTTGGCTGACCTGAAAACATATCATATTAAATACCAGGTGAAAGAGAAAATTGCTTACACGAGCTAGTAGGATGCAAGTCCAAGTTACCATGTAATTTTTATTTTGTTATGATGGCACACTCAGTATCTGAAATCATCTGGAAGAGGAGAAATATTCACTGAGTTTTTTTGTTCAGTGTATTTGGGCAATGTAAAACCAGAATATCACACTGATATTATTTTCTATCTTTGTATAGCAATGAAAATGTTCAATATAGGCACAGCCACTCTTCTGAGTCAGCAGGTGGGATCCTGCATTGGGTGGAGCAATACAAAATCCTAGAATTGAATCCCTAGTAAGATTTATTTCAAGTTCAAAAATCTTTTTTCATAAATAATCTCAAAATCCCATTTCCACAAACAGAGTTGTGGAATCTACTGACAGGGGTCAGTAGATTCATTTATAGTAGGGGTGTGGAAGAGATGAGTGAAAACATACTAAGGAAATCTATTTTTTCTTTTGAGTGAATATTATTTTGTAATTAGAAAAAATCACTCTCTCTGAGGGCTGCCAATCGGTGTTCATCCATCCTGAGTTGTCTCACTTGACCCTACTTACAGAGGCTTCTTTTCAGTCTATGTAAATGCTAATGTTTATGCATGTGTCCTAGCAAAATGTGTTCTTAATCTCCTGCTGAATTCTTACATCAGAACACACTGAAATTTGGCATGGCCATCAGTTATTTTCCAGTAAAAAACCACCTTATAGGAATTACATATGCTTTCAATTTTTAAGATATTTAATAATGTTTTCACCTCTAATTAGGAGAAATATCTGGGTTTGGCTCTTTCATTCTCCTGGGAACTGAGAGTTTGGTTTTGCCAATTGCTGGGTCATTACAAAATTCCATTCCTCGTGTTAAATTTTGCTTTTCAAGTTCTGAATGAACTTGGAATTTGGACACATGTTTAAGTAGCAACTGATTTCCTGGAAAATACTAAATGGAATTAAACGCCACAACTGTCATAAAAAGAACATTCAAGTTTAGAAAACAATAGCAAAGAAATCTTGAGTAAAGATTGCTATATTCAACCCTTTGTTTTCTAACCCAAGAAATATTTGTTACTCACAGGTGCCTATTTATAAAATAGTTATATTTACCCATGTTCATAGCTAAAAGTCACGAAATGCGTATTATTCCTAAGGTGCCGTGGTTCAGGCTATATTTCCTTTATTTATTTGCCACTTGACAACTAAAATGGCAATTTCTTTTGCAAGTAAAGCAAACAAAAAGTTATATTTGGTGCACTTAGAATCAGCTGAGATATTAGACCACAAAAATTGGGGTTTACAATGGAAAATCAATTTTGTCTTAATGACAGCAGCCCCACTGGCGCCGGTTAAGAGTACTCCAAAAGAAACAGAGAGGTTCAGAGTCTGCATTCAGTACACTGCAAGCTGGTTTCAACGAGCCCTGTCATGGACTTCCATTGTCTAATTTGGCTTCACAAGAGTAACCTCAGCAGTGCATTCTTTCCACTGGCTATTATACGTTCTCTGCAATTTGTGCTGTGAGGCCATGGAGCACATCCTCAGCTAATGCAAATCAGTGTTGTTGCAATTGTTTTGGAGGAGCTACACTTCTTATATTTGATATCTAGACTGGTAGATACAGTATTTCTTTAACTGAATCACAAAAAGTAAACGCGAAAATTTCTTTCCAAAGAGAAAATATTTTATAAACATCTTGCACAAGGAGATTCGCATGTCACTATGCCAGTTTATACCTGCTGAAACGTGATTTACAATATATAGACATAAACGCTAGTGTTGGTGACAGACTGGGCATAAACTGCAGCTGTAACTGAAGACTCGCACTTACTACGTGCCTGCATCGTCTGTCTCTGCCAGAGTCTGATTAGCCAGTTTTCCTTCATTATTTATAAAAAGCAATATGCCATAAAAATGTCATTTTCACTGCCCAAATCATAAAATTTTCCATAAAAGCCTACTGCTGTAAGATCCTAGAGAATATTCAGCCCCAGGCTCTGACAGCTAGGTAGAAATCGGTATTAGTTTTCACCATTAGTGTAATTCCAAAAGTTTGGAGTCACAAGTCTATGCAATATTAAAAGGTGTTTTGTTTCTAGCCCCAGTGAGTTGGGATATGTTAGAATAGTATGTATTGAATAATTGTTTTAAGTAACGTTTGCAGTTGCTTTTGGTGCAAGGTGGAGTGATCCAGACATACAGTTATAAAACGGACCTGGAAGTCAGGAGGTCTGGTTTGGTCCCGATTTTCACTAAACTTTCACCACACATCCCTGATGTCATGTTCAACAGTGCTTTTGGGACAACCATCTTAAGTGGTAACCACAGCATTAATCCCCAGAGTTTGGTGTTTGCTGTCAGATAAGAGCTTTAAAAGCAGGCAAGAAAAAGCATTAGCCTGGTGAAATTTAGAACAGGGTGCGAGGACTCTTGTAAAGGCGTGTGCTCCCGTTGACAAGAGAGGTCTGGAGATACATTTGTGGCAGAGATTTCAATTCCTGGGATGAATCTCTTTGTACGTAGTGACTGAAAAGGCAGCACGTGGTTTTTTCTGCACCAAGTATCTACACATTAGTCAGAGACGTATTTTCACGCTAAAACTTCAAACTCCATGAAAGTTGCCCAGCTTGTGGTTATGCACAATTACTCAACCCAGGCTGGTGGGGGAATCTTCTTTATGTCCCTAGTGTCATTTGTGGCTTCCTATCAAAGCTAAAGAACTTCACCATTTCACAGTTTCCACACTGAAGAAGCCTGGCAGGATCAGCTAAGCTTCTGTTTTGGTCAGGAATCTCAAAAACAAGCTAGGATCGAAAACTTCCCATGGAAACATGAGAGGTCAAATTAATCCGTGATGTAATTTAATAGGTTTTCATGGATTCACACCAGAAATTGGGGGAAGGTATCTAAACTCACATGAGTTCAAAGCAAATTCTTAGAAAGCCACGCTCCTGCATGTCCCCTCTCTGTGTCCACTGGCCCCGTGTCAGCGGTGGTCCTGCCGATCTCCGTGCCCAGTTCTGAACAGCTCCGGGGTGAGTCCCGGCAGAGGGCAGCCCAGCCCAGAAACCCTTCCCAGGGCCCTGCCTGCCAGTCCTGGGCTTTGAAGCAAAATATTCATGATAAGGGAAAGCGTTAGATGTGATTTTAGATAACCAGATTAAAAAATGCTGAATTTCCTTCCTGCGCCTATCTTGCCACAAAGAAAATACCACCTTAGCTTGTGAAAACTTGCCACAATTCTGAACTGTTGCACTAGGAGGCCAATCTGTATTTTGATTTCTTCCAGGATGACCCATTGTTACTGAACCTGAACAGATGGGAGCATTCATTTCCTAAGCACTTTGTGCCCCGTTCACTTGCTTTGGGGTTTCAACATCCAATTTGTGATGCAGATGTTCGACATGGAGTTACAAGGTTTGTTTTCTTGGCTGAATTCCAAGGACGCTGCTGGGAACTTGTATGCGATGATGTGCTTTTGGAGTCTCATCACTGGCAAAGCTGCCAAGATACTTGGCCTCGTGTGAGGACTCTTTCTATTCGGGAATTTAAACACTAAGTCTGCTTGCCTCTGTTCAGACTATAGACCTGTCTTTCTCCATGCCTGCTTTCTCCCACTTCCAACTTTACTTTTTCATTCAGGCTTCTCCTATGTTTAAAATATATTTTCCCTTCTCCTCCAGATTCCTCCTTAAAAATGTCTTGGTTTGGGAACCCTCAGGAGTTTTCTTTCTGTAGCAATGTTTTGATGGGGGCTTTGGTTTTCTTTACAATACCCTTTTCCTCCTTTGAAACCTTGGATAACACTTGGAACTTCTGTGTTCCCTGGGTTTGTTGCCCATAAAATACAGGTACAAATAGACATTGTCAGTGGTGTTGTGGAAATTATTCAGGTTTATGAACCACGCTGAAAAATACTATTGGAAAGATAAGCCAAATGCTACTAGTCAGTCTACAACAGCCAAGTGAATTATGGTCTCAGTGGAAGAGAGATGCAAGTTAGTGCATAGTCAGTCTCTTTCTGCTTCTGTCACCTGTAAAAGAACATCTTCTAAACATCTCCTTTTTTTCCCCCTCTTATTAGCAGAACGAGTAATTTCTGAAAGGATTAGTGGAGATTTACCATAGCCATCACTGTCCCCTCAATTCTTGTAATTAATGAGAAATAATGAAGACGTTATTAAAGAAACCTGTTTTTTCCTTTCCTGTTTCCACTAATTAGTCCTACTCAAATGTACTGAGTTTTCTGATAATTGTATAGGTTTCTATAGCACACTGGACAAGTGACCGGAGCTATCGATAGAACATCCATATTTTGCCAGCTGTTTTATAGTCAAAAGATGTTGAATCTGAACTTGTTTTTTCATGTTACATCCAGAGCTTTGGAAGAGTGTTTTGGCAGGCTTCCCGGTGGGCACAGCTCCCATTCCCAGAGTTCTCTCCAAAGCATTAAGAACGGAAATAAGCAGCTAAGAATTTTCCAGTTTAGATCAGGCTCTGTGTACGTTAAGAGAAACAGAAGCATAACCACAAGCACCAGCATAAGCCCTTCATGTAGACAGGCTGCAGCAGAAAGCAGAGCTTAATCTGGTGAAACTCATAAATGGGTCCGTGTCAGCTTCCCACGTCTGTACCCCGTGTTTGTCCTGATGTGGGGACATAGTGACCGAGACAGGTATGCCACCAAGAAGCTTCTTAATGTAAAGAAGGTCTGCCTAGTTAGGTTGCCTAAAATCAGAGGCAGGCTCAGCAATCCCTTAATGATGTTTTACTCTGAAGTAGTATTGCTTGTAGGAAACTATCAAGGCCACTATGACAGAGAGAAACCCTTTAGTTTTCTCTAGCCTCTTCTCTTCAGGGTGATTCCTTGGCTTGTATTGTGGAAACTGCTTTAGTGAGTGACTGAAATAAGACAAATGGTATATAGTGTCCATTTTATGGGTGCTTTTTTTCTGACAAATGCTGAGGAGGTGCTCCAGAACATCTATTATTTTGGAAAAAAAAAAATATTACTAGGAAGCTGAGGGTAATACTATGTTACAGAGAATATGATCTGGAAAAAATCTTGAGGCAGAGTAGGGATGAAGAAAAAAAAAATTAATTCCTGATGTCTCTTTGAGGATTACAGTTCAACTCTTATGGAAGTTAGTGGGAAACTTTCCATCTCCTGTAATATGAGTGGGGCTGGGTCCTCAGGATATCACCATAACAAAGCAGAGCTACAACTGGTAGTAGGCGCAGGCAGATATAACAGAAACATTTTAAAAGTTTTTATTGTAGACAAGAGATTTAATTGTGGCAGCTGTCAAGTTTGCTGAGGATAACAATATATCAAATTTCATGATTCTTCATGTTGGGTTTTTTTTTCCAATCCTGAAGATGAATTGATGAAATCTCACAGCTACTCTGTTGTGCTCCTATTTTGTGGGTAGCTTAAGTCAGAAAAGAAGTAATAGCATAGAAGTTAAAGAGCTACTTCATATCAGAGCTAGGAACAGGCAGGAATCTTGACTTGGAGCACTTGGCTCCAGTTCCTAGAAGTACTGCATCTCATGGGGACTGGACCTTCTTTTACTAACAGGTTTTCCTTCTTGTGTTTTACCAGTTTTCCAGGATTTCCTAGAACATTATTTCCAGATAATTTATACTAACTGAAAATTATGTTTTCATAGAATGAGACATCCCTATCTCAAGCATCTCTCTGAAATGAGATTCTCAGCCCTGGAAATACTATTTGCACTTTGACTACAGTCTTTAAAACACTTAGCATCTGAGCTTAAATTCCATTTTTAAATGTACTAAGAAATCTGTTTCATTAAAAATCTCAAACCCTTGGATTATTTTAAAAAGATAGTACTCAAATTAAATATATTCCCTTATGAGCTTTTTTTTCTTGGATGTGAAAAGTGATCATTCACCTTAAATAGTAACACAGTGCCCTGCAATGCTAAGCAATTGGTGGAATGGCTCTACAATAAAGTTAAGCTTCAAATTTTAATCTCTCTCTCTGAGCCACATCCTGTTTTCGGTTAACTGATCTCATATGGGGGAAATTTACCAGAGGAAATATCTCTAGTTTGGAAAGTACCAAAAACTTATCTTTAGTTTCTTTGTGTAATTCAGCACCTTTTAAGACAGAGGTGTAATACTTTCGAGAAGTCTCAAGGCAAAAGAAAAGGAGCAAGCTAACAGCACAGAAAGGAGGCCTATAGGTGCCTCTTCATCCCGAAACAGAAACTGACCCAGGGGTGTAACACTGATCTTCCTGAAATTATTAACTTACACCTCTTTATATTCCAAAGGCTTAAAAATTCCACATCCAGAAATACTTTAAAAAACTTTTTCAGAAACTAACTCACATCCTGGCAGAAACTGCCTGTGCCAGATTAACTTGCCATGACTTTTAACAGCCCTGTTCATAAAACAATGGAAGCAAATGTTTCAGGCCTACGGACTACTGAGACTGTACCGCACTTTCCCCATAGACTTTTAACTTTAGTTAACACGTGGCCCCGATGACTCTGCACTTAGGGCATCTACAAACAGGTTTGCAGCACAGAGAAGCGGAGAGAAGGAAGTGGAAATGAAGAGACAGTACATGTGGTTCTGCAAGTATTACCAGGGAAAGTCTTCCCACTCACATGGGTGGATGTTGACATTTGAACTGGAAGCCTTAAAAATAACTTCAATAAAACTGACATCATTTTCCTCTTCCAGAACTGCATTGCCAAATCTTAGTGACAGCCCGGCTCTTAAAAAAGGTTACCCACGCAGGTACCATGGCTGTATACGATCAGATAATTGCACACCCCCCTTGTAAATGAGCCGTTTTCTTGTGCTGCGACAGCATTACTGCGCTGCACATGATGCTTCTCATCTGGTGAGATCCGAGTGTTTCACAAAAGGAAGCAAATGTTATTCCCTCTTTACAGAGGAAGGTGGAAGCATTTGCTAGGCTAGTGCTTTATCCAGCAACACGCCAGTGATGTGTGGCAGTGAGCCACACGGATACCCTAAAACCGACTCTGCCATTGGCTCCGTCAGGCTTACGTTTACTTCCCTCTATAACGCCGCTTTCCTTTGCATCATCATTTTTAAACTGTTAAAGCCTTCAGAAAAAAATCATGTCACTCGTCAAAAGCCTGTCTAATCTAAGGGAAAGTAGATAAAAGGATTTTCTGACTAAGCGAAGGATCAAATCCTTCTCTTGGAGACAGTCTTGCATCCTGATTCCTGTGGGACTGCAGGGTGGAACTGAAAATAGCATTTGGCCCATAGGTGAATGTTTAATAAAACAGTTAAAGAAATTATGGACATAAATGTAGGAAACTTTCCGGATAAAGTGCTTGCAAGACTGGGACTTTTATCGTTAAAAATCCTAGCCACCAGAAGAGGGTCGTTCTGTGTCTCCAAGCCCCATGAATGAACTGGCACGCAGCTAGGGACAGACACTGCCCTGCAGCAAACGCGAGGCGCGTTCTGTGCAGACAGCGGGGCTTGAAACAGGGGAGAAAACGGAGCCGCTCTCTGCCATAGAGACCATGTATGTTCTTACTGTGTTCTGAGTATATTTTAATACTTCCTGTTATTTTCAATTTACTGCAAAGATGATTGAAATTTGCAATCTTGATTATTTTGTATAAACATTTTTCATCCTGTTTTATGGTAGTATTATGGGTTCCTTTAGCCTCTATTCTGCAAACAGTGCCAGGCTTGGTCCTTAGAATATCCTCACAGCACTGTATACTTACAAGATTAATTTTTCCTGTGTGTACATAGACTTCCAGTATATGAGCTCTACAAAGGAAATATATATCCTACCCATGGACCTGGCTATCTTTTTAGAGGTTTTTCCCTTAGGTGTATTTGGTTTTAAACTAAACTGCCCCGTCGAAGTCTAGAAAAATGTTTTGTTTATTCTTGCTTTGTTTGACATTGTCCTTTTGAGACAAAAAGGTAGAATTTTAATGGATTTTTTTTTTCTGGGAAATCTTCAATAAACACAGTCTGTGTGTAGCAGAGGAATGCATGAAAGATAATGTCATATCATACAGGCAAACATAAGAGCTGAGTCACACAAACAGCTGCGTGAGCAGAGTTTATGGATATTCTTTGCTGCTTCATGAAAACATGAACATAGCTGTTTATAACAATGTGAGGAGAAAAAAGTTCTGGAATTAATTCCAATACTTCTCTTAGCAATGCACCAAAGCACTGCGGCATACACTTCGCTTGCTTGTAGAGCTATGCCTTGATGCCAGAAGCTGCCCTCCTTCCCATCTGTTACTGAGCAGAGCTGTAGTGTTTGGTATTGTGTTTGCTAATCTGTAAGCACGTCGGGAGGGCAGTCACCCGGGGCAGCTGTTCCAGATGTGGAACTACTATCTGTGCGCACACACGATAGGAAGGTGTCGCACTTCAGGCAGGTGCTCACTGATGAATAATAACCTCCTTGTCAACTTTCATGCAGCCACAAGGTACCTGGATGTAAGCACTGTTATAAATGCAGAGTAACAAGCCAAGCGAAGCATCTAGAGAACCACCTCCGCTCTTTATTTTTAATTTTCAGCTAGGACTCGCCCCAGTGGTATTCCCCAAGTTGCTTTCACAAGGAAGAGCTAACAGAATTGCATCTGCAACTTTCTCTCTTCTGACCAAATCCTAGCAGATAGGGTCGCAGCATGTGATTTCATAGTGAACTTCGTCAGGGAAAAAGAGGACTTTCTTCTGATAGCGAAACTTTTCTTTGGAGAAATCTTTACTGCGCTGCGAGCATCTTAAAAGGATTTGCATACATTACTTAACGTGCCTTGTGTTAGCCTGGTGTTGGAAATACTATATGCGTTTGGGAGCAGCTGGAGGGCGAGGCGCGGGAGGCTTGCTCGAGGTTCCCCAGTAAGGTTCAGAAGGAAATTCACGTCTCCCGCTCCTTTACTCGGGGCGGTGGGTTTCCCCCGAGCAGACAGCGGGGTGGAGAGGGCGTTTGTCGCTGTAACGGTGCTCTGGGCAGGCAGGAGTTTCTGTCTGAGTTACGGGGCCGGGGCACCCTCTCGGATAGCCATCATCACACCAGTTTCAGGAACTAGCTACGCAAACAGATTCTCCGTTTCGGCCGTCCCGGGGGGAATTTGCTCCCTCGGGCCTTTCCTTAGTCGATTCCCCATCCCCGTCCCGCGGGTCGGTGCCGGTGAGCCGTCAGGGGCCGGGGAGAGCCCCGCGGCGCCCGGGCCCCCGCTCGCTCCCTCGGCCAGGGAAAAGCCCGCTTCCCCGCGGCGCCAGAGGCGCGTTTCCCGCTCCTCCCGGCCTGAGCGAGGCAGCAGTCGCCGAAATTCAGACGAGCGGCCCCGCTGCGTTTCCTCTGCCTGCGGCACGGGCGGCCCGACCGCGGTAAGCACCGCCGCGGCCGCCCCGCTCCGCGCCCCGGGGCCGGCACCGCCCCGCCGGCCGGCCCACTCGCCCAGCCACCCTCCCTCCCTCCCCGCGGGGCTCCCGCCCGCTCCGCGCTGCGGGGACCGGCGCGGCCTGGGCCGCCTCCAGGGGCGGCGGGCGCAGGTAAGCGGAGCGGGAGGGAGGGAGGGAGAGCGGGCCCCGCCTCAGCCGCCCGCGGCCTGGGCGCCTCCCGCCCGCCGCCGCGCCCCGGCCCCGCTGAGGGGAAGCCGGTCGCGGCCCCTCGGCCTCCCCGGGCGCACGGGCCCGGTCCCCGCAGCGCGCCCCAGGGAGCACCCGGAGGGCAGGGGGGCCTTGCCCGGCGCCGGGGCTGCCCCGGCGCTCCCGGCCGCCCGCGCTGCTTCCTGCTGCCTACGGAGCTGCCGGCCCTCCGCCCCGCGGAGCCGGGGAGGGGGGGAGGCTGCCGGCCGAGCCGGGGCCCGCTCCCTGCCCCAGGGCGGCGGTTTTACCGGCCGTTATCGATGTGAAACACCCGCGGGGGTGGGCTTCCAGCCCCACGGAAACAGCGGGCTCGCGTAGCACGGCCAGCGCCGCGCAGAAACCCGTGGGCGGCTCGTCTCGCCCGCCCCCGCCCGGGTACCAGCCCGCGGTGCCTCTGACACAGCTTCGCCGACTCGCCGGTTTTAAGTTACGGTTCTTGGCAGGTCGGGCAGCCCCTGCCTTCGTTGCTAAGCTCCCCGTCAAACGCCTGGGGAGGCCAAGAGAATCGCCCAAGGCGGGCGACAGAAGATGCCGGTGGTTGGAGGAGGAGTGGTGTAAATCCGCACCATGCCCCATCCACCGCGGGGCAGCCACGGCGCGGCTCTGCGCCTGGCCGGGCCCGGGCAGGCTCGCTTCGTTTTCTTCGGACGCTTGTTAGTCCGTGTTACATCTGATAATACTGAGATAGGCTGTTGTGTGTCAGTACTGTTACGGGAAAAAAAATAGATTTATAAAAGCATTATTACGATCAAACTGTGTGAAGTCCCTGGGTGAAAACCTTTCTTGAACTTTCCAAGTGACCTCGGAGGCACCGCAATCCGTTTTGGTTGCATTTCCAAAAATATTCAACTCCGCAGCTGTTGTTAACCAAAACGAACGCTGAACGTGCGTGACACCTTGGCACGCGTGGCTCAAGGTGCATCTGGTAAGAGCACAAGCGCTAAAGCTTTTTGTGGACTTGAGATTTCCTTTTGCATTTCGCCACTAGTTTTATGGCTTCAGGAAAGTCGCTGTAAACACGCCAGTTGCTCAGTTTCTGCATCTGTCAAGTGTAATCATGAATTTTGGCTGCTGGGAATCGAAGGTGGTTGGGGATTTACTCTACAGGAAATAATTCTGTGTGATGTGGACCGATGGGATTGCAGCTCTAAGATGATGGCAATATTTACTTCATCTTTCTACAAGCTAAAAAACTCTGGAAAGAAAACCCCAACCCTTCATTTTAACATATTGTCCGTTTTCATGTTGTGTTTGAGGGAAATTTTAAATCTGTACAGTAATTTCCTGCTGGTACCTAGTCAAACCCCACTGTGACATTTAGTCACGCATATCAGCTACAGACTCAATTAAACAGATCAGTAGGTTACTGCACAGGTTTGGAGCTGCTCGTGGACTTTGATGCCTGATATATTCTCTCACATCAAAGTGAGCGTGTGTCTGCTTGTTTGAGCGCCTATTTTTTCCCCTTATCTCTGACAGTAGTTTACTTCAGATGGCTGAGAAAACAACCAGAGGCCTGCAGGATGTCCCCGGCTCTTCTCCCGACGAAAATGAATTTCCTTTCGGATATCCCACTAACATTTGCGAGGATGTGCCTGATCAGAAGTACCTGTGCAGCAACTGCAATAACGTTCTGAAGAAAGCCCTGCAAACGCTCTGTGGGCACAGGTACTGCTCAGCCTGCCTCTCCTGGATTGTACGGTACGTCCTAGTCTTGAGGAATAGAACAGCAGGGTTTTTTTGACGTCAGTGTGTTCAAGAATTGGCCCTTTAATGAACAAGGACTATGGGTTCTGAGTGGAAATTACAATTTCCATGTTTTAATTTGTGTCAGCGTCTATGCAAAGGCCTCCTGAACTACAGTACACCAACTGATGGTTATTTCATTCTTCTTTCATTTTGCCAGAAACAATAAAAATGCAATTTGCCAGAAATGTAAAGAGGAAGATCCCAGCACTTTAAGTGAGGGAAGCCTACTGGCAGAGGAGAGGGTAAGTGGTAGTTCACAGTTCATTCATTTATCATCAACTATTCTCTGGGCTACTCTGTAGTCATCATTGGACTACAGTTTAGGAGGGAATAATATAAAATGTGATAGCAACCGATAGTTACACATTTTAACTTACGCTTTAGTCATTTGGATTTCCCACAGTTTTTGATTTAAAAAAGTATAATGACAGCCTTAGGACTTTCCAAGTCCCTCAGGTTCTGCAACATAAAACCCCACACTCTTCCATATAATTAACTTTTTATTGTGTCAAAGTAACCAGTACTTTCCTACTTGTAATAATATGTCTTAGCTGTTACTTACTATCCTTAGTAAGTATCCTAGTGGATTTTCCAGTCTCCTGGCTCTCTGTACCCTTCACACATGTTACCAAACTTACAGGTGGAGCATCCCTAAGAAATAAAGCTAGAGTGTGGGCTGGCCAGCTGAATTGCCTAGAAAGTATTTTGACAGCCAGGGTATCTGGAGAAAATAGTGGAAAACTTAGAGTTGAACATAATAATTGATAAAAACTATGCACTGGGAAATGTTTTATCTGTAGTTTAACAGTGCAGTTCTCTTTTGCTGGTGTGGGATTTTCCAGGCAGATCGCTGCACTGTTCTATATCCAAAATACAAACTGGGCCATAGGGCTGAGTCCCAGCTTGTCTTTTTCCCTCCTTTCTGATTACGTGCAGGAATACCAAGAGACACACGTTCTGTCTAAATTTGTTAGGGAAAACCGAAACCCAAAAGGCAGCTGGCAGGGAGGTAAAAGGTGAGGTTTAGAAAGCAGCTGCAGCAAAATAATGAATCTGCAGTTAATGCTAAACTTGGTAACATCTCGGAAAAAATCCTCAATTCTGCAATAAATTTCCCGGTAACAGAATTTCATGCATCATGTAACCACGAATAGGTACAGCTAAACCCTCATGAACTTCTTATTCTACGCTGACTGTCAGTTCTCTCATAGCTTTGGGATTTCTCTGCTGTGGGACTCTCACTAGGTCTGCTGGGACTTTCTGCCAGATCTGTGGGTGGGTGGCTGCAAACAGGGCCCCGCTCTTGCAGGCTGCTCTGCCTGGGCAGCCCCAGGCCTGGTGAGAGGCCGGATGAGGTCGGTCACCACGAAGGCCTGAGGATCTGCCTGTATAGATCAACTTACAACAAGTGGTCGGAGTTGGTAAACAACACGAATAATGAAGATCATTTAGCAGGTTTATTCTTTACATCTATTCCTGATAATCCCTGCTTTATCTTTGCTGTGGTTTTGCTTCATGTTTATTTCCTATGCTATCTATTTATGTGTTTATGTTTTAAATAAGATACCTACACAAGGAAAAGAAAGGCCCTGTCAGGAAGTGTATTTGCCATAGCTTATCCCAAGATCTCTTTCTGTGGTAACTCCCATCCCTTCCCTGTTACACTTTTAATTTACGATCCCTTCCTATACAACATATACTTCAAGCCTTATCATGGTGCTGTTCATCAGTGTCGGTTACCAAGCGTCTGCATCTGTCACTGAGATCAGTTAGAGGGGTGGGGGCGTCCTCCCGGGCCGCTGCTCGCACCCTCTCTGCTGTCCTCCATGGGCCTGCCTTCGGGGACAGTGCTCTGCTCCGAACTGAACACGAACCGCTGTGTGGCTCTCCCCTCCCTGGCTGCGTCAGAGCAGCTGAAGATCCTGGTTCAGCCGCAGAGGGCCAGCCTTAGCTGGAGAGAAAAAACCTGCTGGATTTGTCCTGGGAAGCTTTTGGCCAGATTGATCCGTTTGTTAACCTTGTTGCTAGCTGATCTTCCTGACCGCGTGAGCTGTAGACCAGGGTCCTCCCTTAGCTAGAAGCCGTAAGATGCACATCGTGTGGGTCAGAGTGCCAAGGAGGGCTGCATCTGGCAGCGGTTCTCCAACAGGACATGGCAGGGAACCTCCGCGTGTGCCACAGCCAGCTCCGGCACAGGCAGCTCTGGGCAGGCATGTGTGCCACGACAGCCCCCGGCATCAGGACCAGCAGCCCCCGCACCAACATCTTCCTTTGAAATAGCTAAAATGAAAGAGGGGGGATGTGCAACTACAATATATCAAATCAGAGAGAAATATTTTCTGTTTCCTTCTGTTTGACCCAGAGCACTTTTATGTCAGTGAGAGTCATCTCATTTACCGTATGAGGGTCTGACTCAGGTCCCTGACGAAGTCCTGCGCAAACTCGGGTTCCCGGATAAGAGGGCAGAGGTTCAGGTGAATGTTTCGAAGCAGTGACCTGTGCCGATAAAAGAAGAGATGAGTACTTCCTGCTGTGTTTTTTACCTGAGTAATGTCCATAATGATTTAGCAACTACAAGTGTGAAACAAAAAGCACAGGGAATGCACATAGCAGTAAGAAACCCATGCACTGCTGGGACTGTCCCTGTAGTTAAAGATATTTTAAATGATCTATTTTGTAATGTCAGGAAATTCCTTGAGTTTTTGTCTTTTGACACAGGGCGGAAAAGCCACTATGTGCCTGATAACTTGAATTTATTTTCTTTGATTTTGCTCATAAATTAGACTAGAATGTTTTAGAGCATGGGGCTGGTATGCTTTGTACATGTGATTGTACATGGATTGCTAGCTTATTACATAAACTCTTCCATGTATGCAGATGGAGCCATACGTCGTTTTGTACAACCTACATGATTATTTTTTAATTCCTTGTTTGTGGAGTTGTTTGCAATTTGCGTGCAAAGTTCTGGACTTTGCTTGCAGGTTGAGATTAGGAAATGAGTTTCTGTGAGACTCTGCGTATAGAAACGTGTCTCGTTGTTACCATGCGCAGAATTGGCTGTGCTGCTTCTGTGTGATTTAATATGACAAATGTAGGTAAGCACAAACATCTTGTATCTAGGTTAAAAAAAAAACAAACAGGAATGTTGATTCTGATAACTTTGTTTGCTTATTTTTTTTTAGCTCGTTGTGTGGAGTTTCAGTAACTTTATTGAAATGTGGGCATCACTTGTAAATACTTTCCTCCCTCTACTTGTAAAGCTTTTCCCTCTCAGTTCTTGCCTTGCTCTGCGGTGTTACATGGAAATCTGCAGTCCTCCGTATGGTGTCCTTACCAACAGAGTACCTAAAACCACGTCATATAACTTTAGCAGGGCTTGTTCTCGTGTCAGTGTGCCTATTTTGATTGTGCAAGATGTAATATTAAAAGTGTGTAGTGTTTCATAATTTACGTAATAATAGTACAATTTTTCATGATTAACGTAATAAAAAAATCTACATAGTGCAAAAAAAGCCCCACTCACATATGGTTTGCATTTCTTTAGTACACAGTGCCATACTAAATGGAAACAGCCATGGTCTGAGAAATGTACTCTCACTGCAGAACAGTCTCAAGTCCTCTCTGCAGCACGTTTAGGAGGTGTTAATGACCCCAATAATGAAACGCATTCGTTAAGAGTGGCACATGGCAGCACCCTATAGTTAGGGTCCTGTCAGCACATTCAGTGCATGTGACATATTTCAGGCTTCTGTGAAAAGAAACTTAAAATAATAGCTGTAGTTGGCTAGGCATATTTTCAGTACATTTATATCACATAGAATGGTTTCTTTTTGAACCATAAGAAAGAAATGATTTAGTAATCATTTGGGCTTCTACTACACTAAGATAACTTGCTAGGTTAGAGAGTCTTATGGCACTACAGTAAATTTAAAAAAAATAAGGGATTTATCAAGATCTGAAATTTTGATGCAGTCACCTCATTCCTATGTCAAAAACGCATGCTGGAGTACTTTCTGACCAGTGATTTTTTTCCTTACTGTGTTTACTTTCCAGGCTTTTGGTGATGCTGCCATTAATAAAGAGATTTCTGAACTCAAAGTACACTGTGTGACCCTTGGATGCAGTTGGTCTGGTCTCATGAAAAGTTTTGAAGTACGTTTAAAGGCAGTTTATTTAAATTAACATGCACTCTTACTTGAATGGGGACAGAAAGACAATGAAACTAGGTTCTCAGCAAACACAAATTAATGCAACGTCATTACAATCAGCGAAGGTATCATGATTTATACCAACAGAGTATCTAAAACCGTGCCATTAACTTTAGTAGGGCTTTGACCAAATCCAGAACATCCTGAATGATTGTGAAATTAATGTTGCACAAATTTACATCAGCTATGTTTTTTTTTTTATTTCCAGTGGGTTTACTTATTATTTAAATGCAAGGATGTTACAAGCAGATTTTGACAGACCGGAATACTTCAGTCTCTAGGACATTGTTATGGGGAATATACTTAGTATGTTTTTATAAGAGAAATAATTTGCTCCTGTGTAAATGACTCCTGTTGATTGAATGGGTTCAGCATTCTTTTCAGACTGATGTGAAATGCCCCAGGTAAAATATTTAAATGGGCAAGATTCGTGAATCTGTTACGCAAATTAGAATAATGAAAAAATGCAGATAACTGCGATATTAAAGCAGCTCTATTTTGGTCCCCTGGTGTAGGAGCAGAGGGTCTTTCTGCATTTATAACAGGGAGCCTGCTGTGTACCTTGTATGACTGTGTATCTGATAAGCATCTGAGGCGCTGCTGCCTTTTCTTCGCTCATTTTGCACAAATTTTCTATTTGAGTGTATTCCTCTTTAAGGCAAAATCTACCCAGTTTGCTTAGCTTCATAGTTTTGAGAACTGGAGCCCCTCTCAGCATGAATACATGGCAAAATTGATTTGAGAGTTGGGCATGTGATAGAAATTGGCATTTCTGAGCCTGTTCTGTAGGGGACAGCCATCTCCCTTTAAAGACAAAATCAGTTGTGACACAGTGCCTACAGAAGCTTCAGTAAAAGAGGTCAGAGTAAATAGCTTTTATTGAAATACTGTGTTTTGAAGAATCTGAAAGTAATTATCTGGACGTAGTTGTAAAAGAAGTCATGCTGATATTTTTCCTTGTTGAGATGAGAGAATGCAAATAGTGAAAAGGAAACGTTTTAAAAGTTATTTTGAATATAGATAAGAGTTGTGTCCTAATTGTTGCATAGAAGGTGTCAGATGTCCGTTCTTTTATGCTATGCAGAGATGTCAGCAGACTAACTATATTCATCCTACCAGCCAGAGCAGGATGGTCTCAGTGCTCAAAAAAACCCACCCAAAACCCCACAAAAAAACCACCCTGAAAAACCCAGGCTAAAAGTTAGGGGTCCTCTAATAGAAGGAAAAAAGCTGGGACCAGGACCATGTTATTTTCAAACAAAAGCACTAGAGAGAGACAGTTCAAGGGAGACCTCATGTCTGAATTTATCAAAAGTTGTTTGTTTTTTCTTTTTTCTTTTTTTTTTTTTTTAAGTTGAGAATGAACAAAAAAGCCCCAGTAAAGTTGGTGAATTTTCCACCAGTAATCTCAGTAACATTGTGGAGTGGGACTTCACCCGAGCTTCGAAGAAATGCAAAGCAAAGATCTAGGCTGGCAGAATGGAGACTATTTATAGATAAATGTGTATCTGCAGTTTACATTTTGGTTTATAACTTCTTACTTCCAGGAGCATCAGAGCTTATGTGAATATGCTTTAATCCCTTGTCACACTGGTTGTGGACACATGGTGATGAGAAAGAAACTTGCAGATCATTTGGAAAATGGATGTGTTAATAACGTGACAATGTGTCAGAAGTGTCAGCGGAGCTTATCCAGTAGCGAATACCAAGTAAGAACATTTCTCTGTTTCAAATGGGGGCTTTACATTAATGGCTTAAATAATCTATCATGACATTTTTCATCCTGATTTCATGAATGCTGTTGCACTTGGAGAATATTTAACTTTCCTGAGTGTGCTATTTTTTCCATGCATGTGTTGGAAGGAAAAATGAGCTGTATTTGATAGTCTGCTTGTGATGTTACAACAGAGAGGGAAGTATCTATGTGCTCAGCCAGGGCTTGGGCAGCCCATGTTTTAGCTCCTGTCTTGAGGTATGTGTCCCAGTATGAGGTAGGTGAGAAGCAGAAGAACACAGACAGTGGCAGGGAAGAGATCTTGAACGTGGCTGGAGTTTTATTCAAACTAAAACTGCCCACAAATGTGTAAGGCAGGCTTTTGTCAGACAGTATTTCTATTAGATATGATCAGGTATAACTCCAAATTAGCAAGTGTCCATATAGACCAGGAAGAGCATGCTCTGAATCTGCCGCAAATTTCTCAGTGACTGTTTAAACATATTTACTTTGTATTTTTTATGTTTAAGTTGTGTTTCCTACTGTTGTGACAAGGACTTGCAAAATGTATGTGTATATTCCCTGCATATATATATACACGCAGGGTAACACTAGCCTGTCCCCAGCATTTGCTCAAAATCCTCTTTAAAACACCTTTTTTTTCCCCACAAGATTGTAGCTGATCATCAAATTTTTAAGTTTATGTTACTAAACCTATTGCATTCTTTCTTAAAAGTAATGCTCAAAATGATGATAGCAGGGCAACGTTATGCGTTACTGACTTGCAGATTTTAAGTGCCTTGTGCATTCATTTTAACTGAAATAAAAGGTGCTCTTTATTTTTACCCATTTTTGTAGATGCAGCAAGGTACAAATTCTGGGAGTGATCTGAAGGCATAAAGTGAGCTAATAGGAACTGTTCTGTGTTGCTGAAGAAGGAAATGGTGTGGTGGGGCAGATGAAAAGTGATAGAAAATTGTCTGTTCTGATATGAAGAGGTTGCCAAAGATAGAGCTTCAGTGGCACACTTCCCAGCCTCGTGATGGAAGTGATCATCTGTTGCTTAGGACGTTTTGTGATTAAAAACTCCGGGAGCAAAGCAATAGCAGCGTGAATGAGAGATGCCCCATGCCTGCTCACACTGCTATGTGCGTTCCGATCTGAAAGCTCTGAAAACGTTCTCATCCCAGCCCCACCTAACTAATAGAGACCCTGTGGGTTCTATTATAACAGCAAATGTTGGGCAACATTCTTTTGGGGTGTAGCATAATGAATATTGTTCCCTCCAGATGATTTAAAGAGAATAATTGCCAGCCTTCGAGTTTTGGCCTGGAATGGAGGCACACTGATATAAGACCTACATGGCAGGAGGGTGGTTGTGCCTATCTCAGAAATGTAGCCTGAAGTAAGCAGGAGTGGATAGCTTTGCATGTTGTAACTGTCACAGGTTTAAGCCTTTCCAAATACCGAGCTGTGAGGTTGACTCAACATGGGGGTGACAGTCCTTCTGGGGTAAGCATAAGGCGCTCTTGCTAAAACATGCTTCTTGGGAAGCTTTTGCATGTGCTCTTCATATCTTCCTAACTCTTACAGAGAGAGAAGAATCTCTGGACCCAGGCTCATTTTACCAGTGCTACATCCAGTGTATGTTTCAGAGACCGTAAATACCAGAAGGTGGCAACACTTAATCCCGTTCAGCCTTCTGTAGGGGCAGGAGGCAGGCTGGAGGAGGAAACCTCAGCTGTGCGAGTGTTCCCTGAGCACTTTTCTCTTTTCAGAGGTCTGTGATACTGCAGATCCACCTCAGCAGGCTTCATTTGCCTGCAATGAAGAACTGTTTTCCTCCCACTCATTCCGGTTAGCTATCATCTAATTAATTTTTTTGTTAGGAAACCTTGGCAACCAAGCAGGGGATTGGCCTTGAGATGTTGATTTTTCTCTGCCTGCCTTAGCTAGTATTTGTAAAATTTTGCTGGTTACATAATCTGTTTTATGAAATTTGCAGTTACATGGCATATGAATTTTGATTATTTGTGTGTGTTCCATGTATCCACAATCCTCTGGGAGCAAATAGTAAGTTTTGGGCACTGCTCTCGCTCCCTCCATCTTAGCCAATCAGTTATTGGTCTTGTGATTTTTGTATTTCCATGTTTTTAAAGAAACTTCTCACCAGCCCCTCTCCCCCTCAAGAAATCAGTCATGTGAAGGAGTCAAATAGCAGAAAGGAAGAAAATAAAGGCATACTTTGTGCAATAGCTAAGATATAGAGTATTAAAAAATGAGTTAGAGAGTGAGAAAAACCTATGGCTGTATTTCTGAGGATTGAAAGAGAAACCTCAGGACTCTTGCAGGGGAGACTTGAAGGTTGCTGGAATGGCTTTATCAAAAAATTTCTAGACTGCTATAGGAAATGTACTGTCATGCAAAGGCATTTATAAAGATGAAAGACAGCCCCCCTGAACAGTATGAATTGAAAGCTGACAGTTCTGCGTTAAATACACACGTTACAGTTGTACGAACCAATGGCAGGAGGATTACTTTACCCTTCTTGGAGCCAGAAATGGCAGGAAGTCTGGTGTTCGCGGTAATGCGTTTTGCATTAGCACATCATGATGGAAAATTTGGATTCCAGCCTTCGAAATGTTAACAAGCAGGATGCAAGAAGGGTCTGCACATTAAGGAAACTATATGAAGTCAATGCAAGAAGAGTTTATATTTGGGTTTCCTGTATATTTGCTTTCTGTTCTGTAATCCACCTGCATGTCATTGCGTACATATGTGTGTGTGCATACACGTGTGTGTGTGTATGCACATAACTATGGTTTGAACCGGGCAAGACTTGTGCATTGCCAATCTTGCATCAAATTTCCCAGGGCGACCTTGCAAAGCATCTGCGAGCAGTTTCCAAAAGCTGTGGGTCCCATAAGCGAAAGATCACACTTTGTACTTTCACTTAACAGGTATTGCATCTGGAGATCCGTCACTGAACACGCCTGCTAGGCTGAGAAGAAGAGTAATCAGCTTAGAGGCTTAGCTTGAGAAACCTCCGAGTCTGCCATTTGTTGTACAGGGGACAGCAGCACCCGCTTTTAGCAGATGCGCTTTAGTCCCAAATTTCTGAATGTTATTTCCTCTAAAAAGAAGCCAGGGAACTCTGCAGCCTATTGTGTAGTGAGGCCCAGAGCGAGCACTCTCTGGACAGTGGTACAGGATTTTGCACCATGTGTTGTGGAGCTCGTAGTGCTCCCGGGGAAGTTACCCTTCCTTCCTTTACTCTTCCTCAAATCCGCACCTTCCAGGAAGAAAGCAAGAAACTTGTAAACTTTTTCTTCCATAACAGAATTTCTTGTAGAAAAGCCTCCCAAATCCCCAAGTTTCTGTAAAATGGGAATAACATTCCCAAACATAAGCTTTGTTTCAAAGACTCCTAAATAGGACGCTCAATGGTTTTAATAATGTATTGAATTCTTTTCTTCTTGTTTTAATGACAGGAACATTCATGTGAAGGCAGTTTATATAAGGAACAAAAACATGTGGAAACAGAAACACCATCAAAGGAAAAGGTAGGTAAAAGATGAGTGAATGCAATACAGCTTTATTTCAATTAATAAAAGTATCACTTGTTCATTTAGATTAAATGAACATCTGAGAACATCTTCAGATATGACAGTGTATCTGGGCGCTTTTTACATCCCAACATAGCTCTGCTGAACACCTTCTCTTCCCTGCTCCCACAATTAACTTTATTAAATTATCTTCTCAATTAATCTTACAAAAATGGGGAACTGTTTTTTTCCTTTCAAATATTCAGGGAGACCCAGAGGAGCAAAAGAAGAATATGCTGTATAACAGCATGTTTGAAGAGACATGCTTTTGGTTGTGAAGGGGACTAAATCTGAACGTCAGTCAGGGCTTTTGGTCTGATAGATCCATTCGTTCCCAGGACGTGCTGCACGACACAGCTCTTCTGTGCATTCTCTAAGAGCAGGAAGAGGGTTGGAGAGGCTGTGTGCGTGGTGGTGTCCACTGTGGTGGGCCACGTGGCTTAGTGCATCTTATTTATGAGAAGTTGTTATGAGGGGATCACTGTGCTTTGTTAAATTATGTTATCTCATTGTGAGGTCTGTTAGGTGGACACTTAACTGCCAGGCTGCATGCAAGAAACTTGCCATCAGCCACACTATGGATTGATTTGCCAATGAATTTTCAAAGCTGGTTGGACACTGTAAGCTGCGGTAATGCCTTGACTTTAATTAACCTGATTTATAGCTGCCGGGATTGTGGCCTAGTCGTTTGTAGGTAAATAAAAGAATCCCCTTCAATTGGTATTTGATTATTTTCTTTCCTTTTTTTGACAACAGAACTGCTCTACGCCCCTAATCAACAAGGATGGATGTCGTTTTTCTGAAGTCGGCTGCTCGTTTAGGGTGAGTGAAACGGCTGCCTTCAGGAAGGTCTCCAATGGTGTACAACTCAGCACCGTGCCTTCCGTCTAGCCAGCCTTTGTGTTCAGCGTGGTAGGCCTTGATTTAAATGTATCTTTAAGAAAAGAGAGAAAGTCTACCCGCTTTTAGTAGACCAGCAGAGGTGATGTTGGAACTGCCGTGGTTACACAGTGTGTGTAAGGTGCAGTTCAGCCTGTGGTACTCTGTATCCTGCACTGTGCATTCACTAGTAAAATATAGATAAAAATAGATGTTTATTACAATTCTGCTGGTTTATCAGATATGCTGTTCTACTCTATTGTGGATATTCCCTTCAAGGTAACTCCTCTTAAAACAGTAACGGGTCGTCTTTGCATTTTAGTTGGCATCTGTTGCCTTGTCTCATCTTTTGTGCACAGTATATGTATTAAATCCTGGCTTATTTGAGAATCTTGCTGGAACTCTGCCTGGCATCCTGTTTAATACCAAAATTGTAGCCAATTGTTTTCACACGTGTGAACGCATACCCTAAACTGATCATTAGAGTGCTTGTTGGTTTTCCTATCTTCGTGTCTCCTCTGAGAGTCGGCTGCTATGTAGCTGGACCTGTATCTTGCAGTTTTTCCATCTCTGTCTCTCCCAAGAAGTCAAAGGGAACATCGCTTGATTTGGCGCCAGGCCAGTTATGGCAGTTGTACAGAGAGTGTATTGACAGTGTTGTCTTCTTACAGGGAAGCAAAGAGAAGATAAAGGAGCATGAAAAAACTGCAGTTGGGGCCCACATGCTGCTTCTGCTGCAGCACATAAAGCAACTGAAGGCAAGCTTGTGCACTGCTGCCAAAGCTGCAAATGGTTTCATCCCGCAGTCAGAGCTGAATGTGAATGGTGCAGGAAAAAGCATCTCTGATCTGCAGATCCCAGGGGGGCTGGAAATCAATGGGGATCTGGAAGTAGACTGTTTTCCTCGATCTTCTGTTTCTCAAGAAGAATCTGTTCTGCAACAACTTGTGAGGGAGAAAGTGATTTCTGAGCTAGAAAATAAGCTACATGTGTTTGAGAATATTGTGGCAGTGCTCAATAAAGAGGTGGAGACCTCTAACTTGGAAATCACAGCCTTTCGAAGACAGAGCGAACTTGATCAAAATATAATACGAGGCCTTGAACTGAAGGTAAATCATTATAAGCATTGTCTGTGTGGTTGTTATATAGATAACAAATATTTACATATATCAGTGAGAGGTGGTGTAGAGATCAGGACAGGGATGGGCACAGGAATTTGAGCTGCAAGGTGTTAAGTTCTGGATACATCTACAGGATCCTTTTAGTGTTTTGGATAAATTAACAAATACTAGAGATCCTCATTTGAAATCTAAATCCATGTTTAGGTATCTAGATATTCCTGAGAGTTTTGAATGTTCAGAATTTGATCAGACTGTGAGCAAGCCAGACAGTTGTTTAATTAACTGATCGTCTTAAAGCGGCATTACACTGGAAGACAAACCAACCATCTATCCAGTTGTTTGCCTTATGTGTTGACACATAACTGTCACTTAAAAAGAAACCAAAGGAGACCCTCCAGACCATGAGGACTCCAGAACGATTCTGCTACTTCTGCAGCACAGCAGCCTGGAGAGGGGGGTTGACTGAGAACTGATTTGCTTTTTCTAGATTGCAGAGTTGCACCGGTGCCTGACGCAGAAGGATGCAGGCCTGAGCAGTCTTCATAAGAGTCTTCTGTTCTCTGAGCAAGCTTCCTATGATGGGGTCTTTCTGTGGAAAATAACCGATGTTGGCAGGAAGTTACAAGACTCTGTGACTGGAAGAACAGTCAGTTTGTATTCACCAGGTAAAACACGGGACGTACGCGTGTGTTAGCAAAACCTAGGCCTTTAGAAAACCCACTGACTCCTCTAGAGCGGTGCTGCTTTCTGCTCGCGTGGACAGGAGGTCCTTTGAGACCGCTCCTTAAGCGAAGATGCTGTTCATGCGAAGAGGTCATGCTCTCCTGCCTGTAATTCAGGGCAGCTGTGATGTGCTCTCCCCCAGAGTTGTGTTCTGTTCTGGGCTTTCATTCGCCATTTGCCCTCCGCCGCAGCTACTTGCAGTGACATCTGCTGGATCCGTCTCGTCTAACCCGCAGCTTGGTGCCTGTGGTGCAGAATGGCTTTCGCAGCAGTTATCTCCCACGTGAGAAGTAATTGGGCTAGGTAAAATATGCTTGTGTGGCTAATAATGGGTAATTTTCACCAAGGCGTGAGGCGCTGAAGGATTCCCACCATTGGATTTTCATTGCTTATAATCTCCAGGGCGTACTGATTTGTCTGTTCTCATCTCTGTGATAGCAAAACACGTCACACACTATCTTTTCCCGTAAGTCAGAACGCTCATCGTGTCTGTTTTTTCAAAGGAGGCTTTACTAATGAAGAGTTCTGATTTTCAGCTTTCTACACCGCGAAATACGGCTACAAGGTCTGTCTGAGGGTTTATCTGAACGGGGATGGGACAGGAAAAGGAACCCACATGTCCCTGTTCTTTGTTGTCATGAAAGGAGACTACGATGCTCTGCTCCCATGGCCCTTCAGGCACAAGGTAAGAAGGGCAACCTTTCCGTATCGCATCGTAAACCCGCTACTTCTCCCAGGGAACACAAGGGGACCTTTTCTCTTAGGTTTAGTGGAAGTTGGAGCATTTTCCCATTTTCCTGTCCAATGGCTATTAGTCATACTGTAATCTTGAGTAATAATTTGTCTCTGAATGGAGTGATTTACACACAGGGAAAGCTGCTCTTACCAAGATTCCGTACTGCGCCTTGCAGGGTTTCAGACGCCAGAGTACCGGTGTTTGCTGTTTCCCAACCTGTGTCCGCCTGGGCTAAAGCCAGAGACGCATTTTTTCCTGGCTCTTGCTAATACAGAGATAATATCAATTTATGAGGGAATTATGATTTGCTGCCTGAAGCACAGGTGTTAGAAATGGGAGGTTAGAGTTCTGCTTACAGACGTGCCATAGATGTCTTACGCGATCCTGATCTTACTTCTTCTCATTTTATAAGTGCACTCTGATAATGGCAACAATGGGTAGAAAAGCAGTGAAAGTGTGCACAGGGTCTGGTCTCTGTTCTAGCACTTGCCTTTGTCTGGTAATAATTCTGTAAGCCTTTCGTATAAATAGTTTTGCTACCATTTAGCGGCCAAAAAAAATCGAAATCAAAGTTTCCAGTCCTCACTGTATTAAAAAATTATTACATACATTTCATGTTTCAAGCTAAAGAAAAGTGAGTTAATAAAAGTGGCAATGAGATGAGATTCTATACGGATATTTAGGTTGTGTCTTTTGCATATTTGCGTACAGGCAACTGAGCTGTTTCTTTTGATTCCAAACCACAATAACAGAATGAACGTAATGACTGTAACCAAACTCGGGGCTTGTTTAAGTTGTCAGGAGAGAGAGGGAGAAAGTCTTCGGACTGTGCAGTTCTCTGCCAAGAAATAATGCCATACTTTATTTTATTTAATTTTATTTTACGGGTGGCAAGGTTTTAAATACTTCATCTGGGAACCATTACAATCTCCTTTGTTCGCATTAACTGACCTTGCAGGTTGCGAAACATTAATTACATTTTGTATTTAATTATCGATAGAGCATCTAGCTGCTTCTGCAGCATGTTTGCACTTCTGTCTCTGATATTTCCTAGTTTGTTTTTCAGTTCAATAACTCATCAGTGCTGCATTCTGTTTTTCAGGTTACATTTATGTTGCTTGACCAAAATAATAGGGAACATACTATCGATGCATTTCGGCCGGACTTGAGTTCTGCTTCGTTCCAGAGACCGGTGAATGATATGAATGTTGCAAGTGGCTGTCCCATGTTCCTCCCTTTGTCCAAATTACAGTCACCTAAATATGCCTATGTGAAAGAAGACACACTTTTCCTTAAATGCATTATAGAAACAAATTAGTAAATCTTGAAATACGGGTGTCTGGTAAATCATCCAGTGAATTTCATTAGTTTACAAGAAAAAAAAAACCATCAGCTTGAGACCTTGTATTACTTTTTATGTGTGCACAAAATCCAGAGAGCCTGAGCCTGGGCTCCGCTGAATCAATTCACATCTGCCCGCTAGAGTTAGCTGCTGCCGAGCACGCCGAGCGCTGAGCCCCGCGCCCCGAGCGTGCTGTTGCCGATGCGATCTGATTGTTCATCGAGACACTCCTGGTGTAGGTGTAGGCGCAGCCACCCCCCTGCAGATGCGCTTTGGAGCCAGGCGCTGCTCTCCCTCACGCCAGCCCGGGGTGGGTGTCAGTCTGGCGGGGAGCGTGGCCGAGCTCCCTCCTTGCCCCCTGGGGCTGACGGGCTTCTGGGATGCCAGGGGCGAAGCTGAGCTTTCCCGACCCTCCGGCAGCGCCGCAGCCCGTGCGGCTCCCTTTCCCGGAGGTACGGAGCGAGCACCTGCGGGACTGCGCTGCCTGGCAGCCCTGACGCGGGATTTTGGCTGTTCCCCCACCAGGAAAAAGGGCAGATTCCTTCCCCTGAGGCGCCGATCGGGTGTCTCTGTTTGTGCTTACTGACGACCTTGAAAGCAGGGAGTTGTGGATAGCATTTGTCGCTTGAAGTCCTTATACTGGGTGATTTATTTCTTGCTATTTATTTTAGACCTGTATTTATGTGCTCTGTAAAGAGGTGTTCTATTGCATGAGCAATAGGTGACCAGATTACACCGTGCCTTGGGGAAATTACCTCTTGTATTCCCAAAGGAGTCGTTTACTTTCCCATTTCTGCCCTGGAGCTCTGCGGGTTGTTAACCCCCGGGAAATCCCGAGCTGCCCGTCCAAGCAGTGGCAAGGACGCCTCGGTAGCTTTGTTTTAAAGTGTTCCTGAAACTCCAGGGCAAGTGACTTATTAGAAAGTATTGATCTTTTTTTTTTTTTTTTTGCTTATTTCTTTTTATGTGCTCTGATGTTTAAGTCTTTTCACAGGCTAAAATAGAAGTAACTACTAGACGTATTTTTGTCTTTTTTTCTTTTAAATAGAGGTAAGGAATGAGTAATTTTTTTTTTTTTTTTAATAAGCAAATCAAGCTTGGAAATGCCTGGATGTGTGCAAAGTTCAAATTAGTCCTTATTCACCTTATTCACCTTGTTCCCAAAAAGCAGCAAGCCTCGCCCTCTTCGTTCCCTGCTCGACAGCTGTCTGACAGAAGGGGTTGAGCGGGGTTTTGGTGCAGCAGTTTCTGACCTTGCAGCAAGCCCGTGCCGCAGGACAGCTCGCTTGTCGAGGACTGCGAGCCGTGCCGCGGGACGGCGGCACCGCGGTGTGCAGACCGAGGCCGGGTCTCGCAGGCAGCGGCAGGTGTGTACGTGTGAGGGAAAGGCCTTTATGCAATTGCTTTATTCATTTTTCCTCTGCAATATTTCCCGTGTCTCAATGGAGGACACGAAGCCGACAGACAATATTGTGCCCGCTGCGTGAGAAGGGAAAGGAGAAACTGTTTGTCCACTTACATTTTGCAAACCGTGGAAGCCGCAGCGCTCAGCAGAGCTGGTGGAATGTCACGTGCTGTGACTAACCTCCAGCCTCACTGCTGGCATACGAAGAGACTTTTAAATCTCTCATTTCTGCCTTGACAGCATCCTTTGCAATAATTAGTTGTGATGAAGTATCCAATTTTGAAAAAACCCACCCCATAAACAAATATTGGTCAAAGCTCATTTGGGAAAGAACTGGGTATTCTTTGCCATCACACACACACAGTCTCTCTCTCTCTCTCTCTCTGTCTTTTTCTCTCTTCCATGTTTAAAATGTTCTTTCGGGGACAGAAAGTTATTTTTCCAGTAATATACCAGCCCCTGTAACCACACTGGAGTAATATGCCTAAAAATATTCTGCTTTTCATGACTGTGTAATTTTGACAAGTGCTGTATTTATTACAATCATTCATATTTTCTTACAATTTTATTTATTTCCTAAATAAAGCTCACTAACTTAAAAAAAAAAGGTTTGTGTGTTATTTTCACTGTAGAATAGGGAATTGAGCAACTTGGAGATAGCGGTTTGCTGTAGAAAGAGCTGAGCAGTGCTGCAAAACTCACTCACTTCTACTGTAGTGGCACCAAGCAGGTTTACCCCGGGCTGCCCGGTGACCCAGAAATAACCGGCCCCGGTCCCCGAGCGCTGGCAACGCCAACAGTCCACCGAGGCGCTCGGGACGACGTCCCTTGCCTCTGGTCCTGCAGGCACTCGGTGGAAACTTCGGGAACGAACCCTGAAGCATCTCTGCTCCCGTATCCGTGCCGTAAGGATAGTGTCACCGTTTCATCGCCTCTGGGAGTCGGTGGGTTTGTGTGGAAGACGTAGCACCCAATATACGGGGGGTTGACCTGGAAAATTGGGTAAATGGATGCACAACTCCGTGGCGCTTCCCCCCGCCAGCCGTGCGCCGGGATCGGGGCGCGGGGAGGTGAGCGTGGGTGGTGACGGCGCGATCTGGCACGGCGAGCTTATTTCCAGAGCCTCCTCCGGCCCCTGCAGCCGGAGCGGGAGGGAGGCGGCAGCGGATCTTGCAAGAATTACTGCAGATTAAGATAGAGGTCGGCTCTGCCTGGTTGCCAGGGGAGTCGGAGCTGCTCCGTACCTGCGTAAGCTTTCCTCGGCCCTCGCTGGCCCTGGAGCCGCTTTTCCACGGGGGCTTTAATTATCTGCTTTTATCGTAGTGGGCACTGGCTTCCCAGGGCGGCTCGGCTGCCTCTTTGCTCCGCTGTCACTTTTTTGTGCACAATCCTGTTCCGCACAGAGCTGTTACTTCTTAAAAGTAATTAGGAGGGTTTTCCTTGTGTGTGAGAGACAGAGGGAGAGAAGGTGGGGGGAAATGAGTAAAACTGTGTGTGGGTGAGAGCTGGGGAAAGAGAGAAAGTGTGTGGGAGAGAAGATGTGAATATGCGTGTGAGAAAGAATATTTATGTGTCTGTGTCTGCATCGAGGGAAGCAAAAATGTATGTGTGTGCATATGTGCATGTGCAGGTTGAGAGGTACATCCAGCGGAGAGAACGACCTGACACCTCCGTGCTTTTCTCTAGTGTGATTCTACCGGGAATAATGGCACTGATTTTTCTCAAATCCTGTGCACAGCCAGGATTTCACCGATGGCAGGAGCCCGGTGCCGCTGCAGGCGGGAGGGCAATCGCACAGAAGCAGCACAACCCGCAGGGAAGCAGAAGTGTCCACACTGGCCAAATAAATACCCTGGAGAAAGGACGCGACGCACCGGGGCTCTGTCCGTCCCGGCGTGACTGGTACCAGTCTGTGCCGGACCTGCCCCGGACGCGGGAGCGGGGCAGGACGGGGGGGGCTGGAGACCTCGCTCGTCACGTCCCTTCTGCAGGGGGGGCAGGGGGAGCCCGCGCAGCCCTTGCCGGGCGTCCTCCTTGGAGGCCAGGGCTGGCGATGGAAGAAGGGACCTGCTTGGTAAAAATCCATTTTAAAAGTTTATTGGAAGCCCTTTGGTTCCAGTTTTCGTTCTAGCCACGGATTCCCAAAGGGGAAATCCCGCAAGTAAAACGGGAGGAAAGCTGCAAGGCTGCGGCGTTTGCAGGGCCCTGTGCTCATCGCCCCGGAGCGCAGGGCTGGGGCGGAGGTGCCTCTGACCGCTGCGGTATGAAATCACCGGAGGAGCATCGCATGGAGCCAGCTTTTGGGATGACTCAGGCCTGGATGGCAAACGTCTGCGAAGGGAGGAAATTCGTTACCGGCTGCGCTCGTGGGGCCGACAGCTCGTTGGTGTAAAACCGTCCCCGGGATGGGACGGGGATGAAGCGTTGCTCATTTACAGCAGGTAAGAGCCGGCCTCGCAGGAAGCAGAGGCAAGCTGAACCGCCGTGACACTCGTGAAAGTGAAACGTTTATTGTGGGCTCTGTGTGTCTGCAGTTGATGGAAGAGTCTTGAGATGACTCAAGGCCCAAACCAGCACCCCGGAGCCACCGGCTCAAGCCACGGGACGGAGCCCGCGAAGGGGCGTCGCGGGCTGGACGAGCAGGACTGGCTCTGGGGCTCACCTCGGCTCCCGAGGAGCAAAAGCAACGACCTGGAGCCTGTCGCTCCCCAGCTGCAGGCTGGGGTGCGGGTTGGGAACACCCCGCTAGAGGAAAGGGGGAGCAAAATCCCCTGAGGCAAGCGAGGGGCTACCAGAGCCACCCCTGGGGCCATGCCCTGCACCCAGGGGTGCTGGTGGCGTGGAGGGTCCCTGTCTGGACAGCACTGCACCGCACAGGCACAGCCCAAAGTCTTCTTGAACACTGATAATCAGTTGTGCTAACAGGCATCTGCTTGCTGCAGTTTTGTAGCTGGGCAAGCAGTGCAAAGGTCCCCCAGTAAATACACAGCTTCACTCTCCAGTTTTCATTTTTCCCCAGGAACAAAGTGGGCTTTTTTTCTTTCTTTCTTTTTTTTTTTTTGGGGGGGGGGGAGATGTCTTTTCTGAGCCGTGCTCAGGAACTGCAGACGTGTACATAACATATCTGTGTCAAAATTATGTAAGGGCTCCATTAATATAAACCTTGCACAGCTGTGAGAACACTTACAACCTCTTCATGTCTTATGCAACTGCATAGAAGCACGCAAAGAAAGTTAAGTTAAAAAAAAAAAGGGATATGGATTAAATTCATGCTAAATAAACAATAAAAAGACATGAAACCCAATGCCTAAATGCGCTTCCTTTTAAAGGCACAGCTGGCATAAACCAGCTGAATGTCAGATTTAGCTGCTCCGATTCTAATTACAACCATACCTTTGTTCGAATATGCCCTTCGGTATATCACTTTTCTCCGAGAGGGCTCGAACAAGAGCTAACTCCCCCTGTGCCGCGGCGCACGAGGCACCGCCGGAGCATTACCGCGTCCATGTGGAATGCATTGAGCCGCGGCGCTTTCCAAACACGGGGCTCCGCTCCGGGCTCTGGTGTTCCTGGAACAGGCTCCTGATTTTCATCTCCAAGACCTTCAGCCACAAAACCGTCTTGATAAGGAAACGGATGACACGTACCGGGAAAGAAGCTGGCATCGGAGCGTTATCAAGACTTATCTAATCCAGCAAATCACTTCTGTTGTGGAAATGAGCAGCCGAAGTGATTTTTTTTTGGTCTGGACCAAATCAGATGATGCAGAAAAATCCAAGAGAGTTTTAGTGAGTTAAATCACGACCGGTTGCTCCGTGTTTAATGGCTAGGTTGGCGAAGAGTCATAGTGCTTCTGTAGCTACGATGGTCTAACATAATCGAGGACAAGGTTTGTAGGGAAAGAGGGTTTTTTTTGAATCAACTAATAAAGCTGAAAAAAAACCAGGCAAACTTTTAGGCTTATAAGCCCTTCTTCAGGACAGGAAAAGAACTCATAACCTCGCACACAGTTGCTTTGAGCTTAACTTGGTTGTGTTGGTCAATCAGGTGGTTTCAGAGAAAAGGTGGTTGAGACCCGTGGAGCAGAGGGAAGCGTTGGCCGAGGGAGAGAGAATCGTGTCAATAGCCCCAACTTACACTTGTAGCTGCTTTTATTGGCATGAACGTGTCATGTTTTGCCGGCTGAATCTCCAGGCGGAGATGGCACTTGCGAATTGTTTTGAACAGTGCACGAGAGAGCTGCGCCGAGTCTCGCAGTCTCTGCGCCGCAGCCCCGCGTCGCTCGGCCGCAGGAGGCTCCGGAGCGGCTGCAGCCAGCGCGAGTCGTTTCTGCAGATCCTATCTCCACATCAGGCCCGTAGTTCATAGGCAGCTTCATGTTTGGGTTTCCATTCAATATTCCTCGGCTTCAGTTTCCAAGACTACAAGCCAACATACAACCCCTCCTCCCACTCCTGTTTTCAAAGAAAGAAAAACACTGTGAAAAGAAGCCACCCGATTTCTGGGCAGGTTTCAAAGCAGAGAGAATGGCAGCGCCGGGAGCTGCTCGCCCTGCACACACCGCAGGCTCTGCTCCGGGCAGGGCTCCCGCCGGCTCCCGGCCGGGCTGAGCCGTGATTCCCGGGTGCTCCGTCCTCGTGCGAGCAGGAAAGCACCTTCCCCGCCTTTGCAAGTGCAGGGTGCGGAGGAGCGACGAAAAGTTTTTAAGGACAAAATGGGGGTGTCAGAGTAGTTAACTACCCGGGGCTTCATTCAAATAATTTTGCAAATGCTGGTTTTGTTCGGAAATTCAATAGCGGGGAAGGAGCCGGGGCGACCTGCCCTGGGAGCCCGCGCTGGCCCCGCTCCCCGGCCGAGGAGGGCAGAGGATCGCCGGCGCTCGGCTTTGCACCGTTGCTTGGGGTCTCGTTCGTTGCTGTTCATTCGCTTACAGAATAGTCTGCTTCTAACGCCTTGATTTAAACAGGGGCTTCCTCGCTCGTGTGGCACGGCGAGCAGGTCAGCATCTTCTGCCGGCTCCGCACGCCGGGGCACCGAGGTCTCTTCAGCTGGGGACGTGAGAGCGGCACGGAAGCATTCGTGTCGGCACGGGCCCGGGTGGGTGCTCCCTCCCCAGCGGAGCGTGTCAGGCGTCGTCCCACCGAGGTCCCTGGAGCCCCACCAGTGCGAAACCAGTCACTCAGCTGTGTCCGACCACTGCGCCCGCTCCAGGGGCTGCCGGCAGCCCCGCACCACCGTCTGCCAGGGGCCACGAGCCTTCGCGCGGTGCCAAGGAAATGGGATCTCCAGCAGCTCCCCCGACTCCCCAGGGGTGTGCGGGAAAAGCTGGGTGGGTGTGCAGAGGAGGAGGAAAAAGATGAGGAGGAGGAAGAGAAGGAGGAAGAGGAGGAGGAGGGCAGCACCCAGTAGCTCACCGCAGCGGGAGCTGGGGCCAGGCTTGATGGGGATGGTGTGGCAGGAGCACCTGCAAAGAAACCAGAGTTAAATGCGATTGTGTGGCTTCGTTTGCGTTAGGAAACAGAGGATGCATCTCAAATTCCTTTTTTTTATCTTTCTGTTTGGGACTTTTGCTCCAGGGCAATGTGACTGTGCTCTGTCCATTGGCAGGTGCCGGGCTCGGGGTGCCCTCTCCGTGCCAGAGCGTTTTCGGTAAGGTTACCCCTGCTTACACCCGTGGTGAACTTGATCCAGAGTTTGATTTATGTCTCACATCATCCGCATTCCCATGGCAAACAACCAAGATGCTGCAAACATAAACCACAGTGGCTGGGGAGGTGGAAGAACGTCCCGGTTTGCTGCTCCACCAGCACCACGCAGGGACAGGCTGGGACGGGAGCGCGGCTCCGCAAGTGCAGCAAGCGACTCGGTTTTGGTCAAACCCAGCACCACCGACTGCAGCGATGTTTGTCCAGGGGGAGAGTTATGGTGCAAGAGTTATTTTAATCCGGCGGTGACTCATGGCTAACACATCATGACTCACCGCAGAGTTTGGTCGTTTGACTGTTTGGAAGATGCGTCAGGTTCCCCGAGAAGGCGAAGGACGGTGTTTCATGCCGGGGAACGAGCTGCCATTTTTTTCAGCTGCCTAAACCTCTGCAAACACGGGCCCAGCCTCGGGCAGTTTGGCATAGCACAGCACGGCAGGGCTCGGCACGGCGTGGCACGGCAAGGCACGGCGTGGCACGGCAAGGTACGGCGTGGCACAGCATGGCACGGCCTGGCACAGCATGTTGGGCCCCCGCCCGCCACCGTCTTCACGTTGCGCTGGGCTTTGCCTTACACACCGAGAACTGCAAAGCCAAGAGGAGAACAGCCTTACAGTACCCATCGCTCGGGGAGCTGCATTTCCCGGCAGGTTCGCACGTGCGGCATCACCTGCACACTGCCAAGGGCCACTCGCAGCGCGGGGAGCGCTCAGACACCAACGTTTTACGGGAAAGTTTGATTAAAAAAAAATATTTCTAAGATGACAGGATTATACAAAGGTGTTTAAGAGGAGTTTCAGCGCTGTGCCATTCACTCCCGATGCCCAGGGGAGCTGCTCCCCTGCAGTGCAAGCTTTTTGCAGGTGTGCTATGAACCCCAGCACGGGGGAAGCCACCCCGGGGTGCTGCACAGAGCTCATCGATTACAGGCAATAAAATTGGTATCGACTCTGCTTGTGCTTGGCCCAGACCCTACACCAGGAAACAGCTTCCCTGCTGCCTGAGCAGGCCTGAAAACATTTCTTTTTTGGCAGCACTTTTCAACAAACAGCAAATCCTTAAGATTTCTTCTTGGCACCGACCAAAGCATTTTTGCAGTGATTGATTTTCTCTGTTGAGATTCAGAGAAAGGCTACCCCCGTTTCTAGGAATCCCGACGAGCACAGGTTGTTCCCTCCTGCGGGACAATGCTGTGCAGGCAGGGGACCCCTGCCCGCGCCCCGTCCTGGGGCACCCGGGGATGCCCCTCCCCGGCTGCAGGCACCAGTCGGGGGGAGGGCAGGCAGGGAGGTCCCCTGTGTGTGGCACAGGGTGACGGTGCCCTCCCCATGCGCAGTGGGTGCAGGGCTGGCCCTGGGTTCCCCCCGGGGGCCCCCAGGTGCGTGGGTGCAGACAGAGGGCCCGTGGGTGGGTGGGGTGATGCCACATGTGGGGACGTGGGGTGTCCCGGAGGGGCTCTGGGGTGTGATGGTACCTGTGCGGGGCGGCAGCAGGTACCCCACGGGGGGGCAGCAGCAGGTACCCCACGGGGGGGGCGGCAGCAGGCACCCCACGGGGGGGCGGGCAGCAGGCACCCCACGCCCCTGCGCCGGCGCTGCCCTCGCACCGCGGGTGCTGCCTGCCCACGCCGGGGCACCGGGGCTGGGTACGCGCCGTGCCCCGGGGCTGTGCCGAGCCGTGCCGTGCCAGGCCGATGCGATCCGAGCCGTGGGAGGCGGCGGAGGCGGCCCCGCGCTAATTGCATAAGCGGGACGTCAATGCCCGCGGGAGGCGCGGGGGGAAGCGCGGGAAGATGGCGCCCCGCGCCCTGCCCCCGCCGCACGCCGCCGCTCCCCGCCGCGGCCCCCGGGCTGGCGGCCGCTGACCCGGCCCGGCGGCGGCAGAGGGGCGGCGCGGCGCCCAGCGGTAAGGGCCGCGCCGCGGGGGCCCGGGCCCGGCAGCGCGGGGGCGGCGGGGGGCGCAGCCCGGCGGGGGGCGCCCGGGGCGGCGGGGCCGGGGCCGGGGCCGGGGCCGGGCGGGCGGGACGGCGCCGCAGCGCCTTTGAATGAGCCAATGGCGGCGGGGCCCGCGGCCGCCGCTCCCGGGGCTGCCCGCGGCGCTCCCGCCCGGCAGGTGCCGCCGGACCCGCCGCCCGCTCCCGCTCCCGCCGGGGGGCTGGCGGCGGCGGCGGAGGGGGGGGGGCGGGGGGGCCGGCTCGCTGCCGGTGGGTCGCGCTGCCCGGCACGGGAGCGGCGCGGGAGCTCCCACCCGTGACCGCGGGGCCTGGGTGGGGGCGGGGGGGGGCGGCGGGAGCTGTCCCCGCCCGCAGCCCCTCCGCCGGGCGCGCTCCGCGGGCCGGGTGGGCGCGGAGCTGCCGCCGCTTTCATAACCGCTGCTGGGGCGCGAAGCCGCGCTGGCGGGTGCAGCGCCGGGGGACATGTCGCAGCTCGCTGCCGCGGCTCCCGCCCGCCCCGCTCCCGGCCACGCTCGCTCTTTTTTTCGGTCGCACCCGGTTTACCGTAAGTGTGACCGCTCCTGCCCATCCAGGGTACCGGAGGGGAACGGGAGCGTTATTAATAGCACGGTCCGGGCAGAGGGAGTTTGTGTCGCTTACAGCACGGTGAGGGTTCGTGTTGTGATCCGCGGTGTGAGGTCATGCGTGTTGCCGTGACGGGAGCGCAAAAGGGGGAAAAGTAACTTTTAAGTTGTTTTACTGGTGTCTGTTAAGGATCGGAGCTGCAGGGACGGCGCGGCCGGCCGGGGCTGGTCTGTTTGCCTTCTGCACTTCAAACCGTGCGGGAGCGAAACTCGGCTGCTGGGTTTCACTCGCTGCGCACAGTGCTCCCGCTTCCCCGCTCGTGCAGCCGCCCCGTTGGTTTTGGGAGCCTGCAAGACTGCCAGGAAATCGTGACTTAAAAATCACATTCGATTTAAAGGTGTTATCCCTCACGTGCCCCTTCCCGAGGCCGCGCCTGTGCAGGCCTGTGGTGTGTCCCGTGTCCCGTGCCCCGCGGCGGGGTGGCTCCGTGCTGCGGGAGCTGAGGGCAGTCGGGGGCTAATTCTCTCATGCTCAACAGTAGCAAAGATTGTGGCTGCTCCCTTTGATTTCACGTAAATTACCCGTGGACAAACCCAGCTCATCAGCACTCGGTTTGTGGGTGCTGAGCACCCACTGGTGGGGCTGAACAGGCCTCGGGCTCGGTGCTCCTGGGCAAAACCCTCCGGGACGCCGTGCTCCGCCGATGGGCGCGTCGTGTCGTGCGCGAGGGCAGGGTGACGAGCACGTGCGTCCCCTCCAGGCTCTGCTGATGGAGACCGCCAAGCTCAACCCCATCATCCGGGATGTCTACGCGGCCGCTGGCCGTGTCCAGCAAGCACCGGCCGCCGCCTCGGCGCGGAGAGGCAGCAGCTGCCGAGAGCTCATGGTCAAGCTGATGGAGGGGCAGTATGTGCTGTGCCGCTGGACCGACGGGCTCTATTACCTCGGAAAGATCAAAAGGGTAAGGTGGGCACCCAAAAGGGTAAGGTGGGCACCCAAAGTGTAGCTAGCGCCTTTCCCTGGGTTGGCTTGCAGTTTGGAGGGGTGCTGGCCTGGGCTGCAACGTGTCTTTGGTCAGCGGGGCATTTTGGGTTGATGTCCTGCCCCTGGGTATCGCACCCCAAACCCGACTTCCCACAGGGCCGGTCACCAGGGAAAACAGGGAAGCGCTGGGAATGGGGAGCTGACGCCCGGCGGTTCTTCCCGCTCTCTCCCCGCAGGTGAGCGGCTCCAAGCAGAGCTGCCTCGTCACGTTTGAGGACAACTCCAAGTACTGGGTCCTCTGGAAGGACATCCAGCATGGTGAGTGCCGCCCCATCCTCCCCTCCCACCGCCGTGCCGGGGGGTCCTTCCCAGCACCACAGAGACGCGGCTGTGCCTCGCGCGTCTCCGACTCTGCCATACCCGTCCCACAGCCGGCGTCCCCGGGGAGGAGCCCAAGTGCAACGTCTGCCTGGGAAAGACATCGGGCCCCATGAACGAAATCCTCATCTGCGGGAAGTGTGGGCTGGGTGAGTGCGGGTGCATCACCCCGGGGTCTGCCGCGTCCCACCCCGGGGGCGAGGGTCCAGCCAGCCCGGCGGCGCTGATGCTGAGCCCTCCCACAGGTTATCACCAGCAGTGCCACGTCCCGGTGGCGAGCGGCGGTGAGGGCCCGCTGGGGACACCGTGGTTCTGCCGCCGCTGCATATTTGCCCTGGCCGTGCGGGTGAGTGGGGCTGCCTGGGGTCGCCGGCTCTGCGTGCCGCCCGTCCTCGGCGCGGCGGTGCAGGACGCGGCCCCCCGGCCGGCTGTGCTGACCCCCATCCTGCTCATCCCCGCAGAAGGGGGGTGCCCTGAAGAAGGGAGCCATTGCCAAGACGCTGCAAGCCGTCAAGATGGTGCTGTCCTACAACCCCGACCTGCTCGAGTGGGACTCCCCGCACCGGACCAACCAGCAGCAGTGCTACTGCTACTGCGGCGGCCCCGGCGAGTAAGCCCTGCCTGCCTGCCTGCCTGCCTGCCTGCCTGCCTGCTGGGAGGGTTGTCGCATTTGGTTTTGTGGAGAAAAGCATTTGCAAAGGCGGGTGGGATCAGGGTGGGGAGTTTTTCCCCCCAGGAGAGATGTCCCCAGCTTGCAGGGCACTGCCCTGGGGCCGGCGGCTTTGCTGCCCGCGCTGCCTCTGCCATCCGGGTCTCCGCTCGCTCCCAGAGGCACCGTGTGCACCTCCGTGGCTGCGGACAGTACAAGTTAGGCCGGACTCTCTCTCCATGGCTGGGGGGTCTGTGCCTGGGAGGGGGCCGGGGCGGTGGCTGCCGCACGCTGCCCTCGCTGTCACCCGCCTCCTCTCCTTCCCCAGGTGGTACCTGAAGATGCTGCAGTGCTACCGCTGCCGGCAGTGGTTCCACGAAGCCTGCACCCAGTGCCTCAGCGACCCCATGATGTTCGGAGACCGGTACGTCCCTTCCGCACTTTGCTGGGCTGGCGCTGGATGTCCGAGCTGGCTTCCCAGGGGGGCTCGTGCACGGACGTGTCCCCAGCCTGTATCTCCCTGACTCGGCTGTGGCACCGATGTGGATCAGCCGCCCCAGGGGCAGGCGGTGGCCCCGTCCTGCAGAGCCCCGCTTCTCCCAGCCATGCTGTCACCATCGGCACCCAGAGCACTGTCCTCACCCTGACCTGTCCCCAGGCCCTGCATGGCTGCGGGGATGACCCCCACCCCCAGCGCTCCCCTCCCCGCTGTTTTCCAGGTTCTATGTGTTTTTCTGCTCCGTGTGCAACCAGGGACCTGAATACATCAAGCGCCTGCCCTTGAGATGGTAAGAAACAGCCCTGGCTCCTTTGGGACGTGCCGGGGTGGCTGCGGGGCACCGGGCTGGCCGATGCCCGGCGCTGCCGAGCCCTTGCCATGGGGCCAGCCCCAGAGCTGGGTTTCAGCGGCGCGAGTTTGCAGAGCGTCTCCCGCTCATCCCAGCGTGGCTCTGAGCTGGGGCCTCTGCTCGGCCGCGGGCCCCGGGTGTGCAGCTCCTCCTGCCCGGCCCCGCAGGGCTGTTTCCCGGGGAAGCTGTTTCCCAGTGTGCCCCAAACCTACCGTCTGTGCGGGAGCCAAGGCACACGTTTGCCAGAGGATAACTGCAGAAAGCAATCGGGTGACGAGTCATCAAATTCTATGATTAAATACAAGCTTACAAGCGGTACCTTCCAGCGTACCTTGATGGTCTGAAAGTACTTTCTAAAGTGTGTAACAGTGCCAGCAGCCCAGCTTTTCCCTGCTGTTCCCCTTGTGCTCGGCCGTGTCGGACGTGTTACTGGTGCTTGTTACTGGTGCTAACGGGCTGCTGGGACGCGGCTGCCTCGGCAGCGTTGCACCGAGCAGCGCAGCAGGCTGGAAGAAGAACAAGGGAAATCCTGCAGGATATGTTGCTTGGCTTTCATTTTTGGAGACACAAGCGTAAAATCCCACAGGATAGATTGGGTTGTTAAAATAGACAGTCTATTTTGTGAACAAGAGCCGTCCCACTCCCGTACCTAACTGCAGCAAGAGCACACGTCTGGGGCTTATTAAAAAGCTGGAAAACTGGGCATTTGTCCTGGGAGCGGCATCTCCTCCAGCTCCTAGGCTCGGGGGTCTCGGCATTTGGGGTTTCCCCTGGCTGTGGGCAGCATCCCACCCCTCCCCAAAGCTCAGGGGATGCTGTCCTGGCCACGGCGTCCCCTGGGATGCGCCTCCGGGCCGGGTTGCTTCCCCCATGTATGTGGGAATGGTCCCAGCTTCCAGCGGGTGGGTTTTGGCAGGGCCGTGCTGGGGGCTGCGCTTGAGCGGCACTGGCAGAGCAGAGCATCGTGGTGGGTACCGTTCTGCCGGGGAGAGGGTGGGCCGCCGAGCCTCTCACCCCCTTTGCTCCCGCAGGGTGGATGTCGTCCATCTCGCCCTCTACAACCTGGGCGTACAGAGCAAGAAGAAGTACTTCGATTTCGAGGAGATCTTGGCCTTCGTGAACCACCACTGGGATCCGCTGCAGCTCGGGAAGGTACGAATGTGCAGCGTGGGCTCGGGCTGGAGAGCAGCCGTGGGGAGGCAGAGGTGCTGCCAGGGATGTAAGTCACTGCTGGCTGTCCCCAAAGCCTCGGCTCGGAGGGACCGAACCCTCCTTCCCCGCAGCGGCCGAGCCCCTGAGGCTGGGGCCGGTTGGCTGGCCAAGGGGGTGCTCGCGGTGGAATGGCGGGGCAGCGAGCTCTGGCCCTTGTTTGGGGTGGCTCTCCCTCAGCGGCTGCCAGCCTCGAGGTGTGTTTGCATGTTGCTGGTTTGCAAAGGGTCGGAGCTTTGGGAGTGCCCGCTCACCATGGCGCGAGCCGGCTGCTCCTCGGCCAGTCCCCCGTGGGGAAGGAGCTTTAAAACACCTGCCCAGTTTCTCTGGGTGTGCAGAAACACCCAGCCTGGGGCGTTTGCGCCCGCTGGGAACACGCAGCAGCTCCTGCGTGCTGTTCACCCAGCCCCGGGCTGGCATCAGAGCGCGGCATCCCCGGCGGGCAGCGTCGGATGCTGCTCCTTGAGCTGGGAAGCGGTGCTGGCCCCCGGGCACGGGCCTCTGGGCAGAGCCGAGGGACCTTTCCTGGGGCTGGGGCGCAGCTGGGGCAGGCGGAGGGTGAATGGCGGAAAGGGACATGCCCACGTGTCGGCAGTGCCACCGTGCCAGCAGCCCTGCTGCGACGAACTTGGGCATCTCGGCAAAGCCCCGGTGCCTGCAGCAGTCTGCACGGGCGGCTCCTGCTCAGTTAGCTTAACCGCCTTCCTCTGCGCTGGGATTTCCCTTTGTTCAGGTGTCGCACCTGACAAGTTTCCCGGTTGGAGCTAGAGCCGGGAGAAGTGCTAAATCCAAGGCGTGTTGGAAACCTGTCACCGCGTGGGGTCGGATGGGTTCCCTGCAGACGCCTCCCTCCCCTGCGCCGAGCGGGGCCGTGCCAAACCCGGGCGGCTCTGGGCTTCCCGTCCCTTGCTCCCTGACCTTGGGCAGGAGCCGAAACCTGGAGTTTGGGTTCCCCCCTCTGTTTGGTTTTTGCATAACTGCTGCGGGTGCCGAGCCCTGCCTGACCTCTGCCGTCTCTCCGCAGCTGACGGGCACCCCCGTCTCCGAGCGCGGCCCCCACCTCCTCAATGCGCTCAACAGCTATAAAAGCAGGTGAGCCCCCGGCGCGGTGGGGCGAGGGACGGGGACAGGACGGGATGCGGGATGCTCCTGTGGCCCCCCCAGCTGAGGGTTGTTTCCTCCCCTCCGCCGCCCAGGTTTCTGTGTGGGAAGGAAATCAAAAAGAAGAAATGCATCTTTCGCCTGCGAATCCGCGTCCCGCCAAACCCCCCCAGCAAGGTGCTGCCAGAGAAAGCCCCCGGCGTGGGCGAGAGCGGCTCCTGCGAGCTGAAGAAGAGGGGAAAGAGCAAATATGTCCATAAAGACGGGTGAGTGGCCAAATTCACCTGGGCACCCCCCCCCAGCCACGCTCCCCTGGGGCGGCCTGGCAGCCTCACCCCCCCTTGCTTTGCAGCCTGCTGCCACGGCAGCTCCAGCAGCAGAAGCGGCGAGCGGCGCGGCGCAAGAGGGCCAAGTTCCTGCTGGAGGATGCCATTCCCAGCGTGAGTCCTGCGCCCTCGCCTCTGCGCGACTGCCCCGGGCTTTGACAGCCGGGTGGGACCCTGCAGCCCCCATCCCTGGGGCTCCCCGCAAGGTTCCCCCGCTCCTGGGGGCAGGGAGAGCCCCTGTCCCTCGCCCTGGGGTTTGCAAATGGTCTGTGCCAAGCCTGCTGCGGGAGGCTGCGGGGCCACGGGAGGGAGCGCGGTGGTGCTGGGGCAGAGGGTGCTGATGCCGGGGCCGCGGGCGGCACCGCTCCGCTCGGCAGTGACGAGTGCCCTTGTTTTCGTGGGGCAGAGTGACTTCACCTCCGCCTGGAGCACCAACCACCACCTGGCCAGCATCTTTGACTTCACACTGGATGAAATTCAGAGCCTGAAAAGGTCCGTGCGGCCGGGCCCGGGGGTGTGGGCAGCAAAGGGGGGCAGTTTAAACGCCCAAGTGTGAGGCAGGGCTGGAAAACCTCCGGCTGCAGGCGCATGTGAGACGGAAGCGGGAGCAGCAGGGGAGGTGGGGGGCCACGGTGCCCCTTGCGCCGGGCTGGGGCCGACGCTGCCTCCTGTCCCCAGTGCCAGCTCGGGACAGACTTTCCTATCGGACGTGGACTCCACGGATGCCGCCAGCACCTCGGGCTCGGCCACCACGAGCCTCTCCTACGAGTCCAGGTGAGGGCTGTGCCCCTCGCCCCCTTCCAGAGGGGTCCTGGTGGCATGGCCAGGGGGGTGAGGGGCTGCCCCTCTCCCCCCACAGCACCCTCGTGTCCTGGCACAGGGCTGTCCCGCATCGGGGAGCCTTTCCTCCCTGCCTCCTAAAACAGTGGTGGTCCCAAAGCGGCGCCGCCTCGCTGGGCATGCGGAGTCGGAGCCCTTGGTCCTTGCTGAGCTCACCCGAATTCCCGGCGTGCTCCCTCCAGGCTCGCAGGGCAGCGGGCACAGCCAGCGGGGGGGGGGGGGGGCACCTTTTGGGTGCTGCCCTCACCCCTCCTCTGTCCCCTCCCTCGCAGCCGGAGGACCGTGGGCAGCCGCAAGCGCAAGCTGGCAGCGCCAGCCTACGCCTCGGCGGGGGCGAAGAGGAGAGGCGGGGAGGCGGGCGGGCGCCCGGCCGGGGGCACCCCCGAAGGCAGCGAGGCAGCCTGCGGCCCCGACCGCCCGGACGATGGCATCGACAGCCACACCTTCGAGAGCATCAGTGAGGACGACTCCTCGCTCTCCCACCTCAAGTCCTCCATCAGCAGCTACTTCGGGGCGGCGGGCAGGCTGGTCTGCGGCGAGAAGTACCAGGTGCTGGCGCGGCGGGTGACGCTGGAGGGGAAGGTGCAGTACCTGGTGGAGTGGGAAGGCACGACCCCCTACTGAGCCCCGCCAGCCCCCACGCTTCTCCCGGAGCCAAACCAGAGGAGATCGGGATGACGGGGAAACCCTCGCCGCGAAGCAGAGGAGGGATGCTGGCCCGCGGGGAGGCTGGGACCCCTCCATGCTCGGGGGTCCCGGCTGGAGCCGGCTCCCTGGGAACCGCCATGGGTGGAGGCAGCGCCCGAGCCGGCGCCGTCGGTGCTGCCCGGGGTGAAACCCGCAGCCTTGCCGCTGGATTTTTTTTTTATTTTAACAATTGTTATTTTATTGGCTGTGTACATGCACAGAGCGTGGCCCGGCTGCGCTTTCCTGGTGGAGCCTTTGGCTGAGCCCGAGGCACCATCGCGGTGGTGGTAAGAGCAGCGAGTGGGTCTGGCCTTTCCCCCAGGCTGGTGGCTGTGTCCCAGAGGCGGAAGGGTCCCCCCAGCATGGCCAGGCACCCCCTGGGGAAGCCCCTTTGGGGGGGGCACCCCACAACCTGCTCACACAGACGGACGTCGTGCTGGTGCCCGGCGCACCCCGACTTATGCCCACGTCCAAGCCTTACAGAGCAGACTCGAGGGGGTCCTGCTGCTAAAGCAAAGCACTTCCCTCCCCCGTGCTTTCACAGCCCGTCCCTGTGCCCACGGGAGACAGTGGGCGACTCTTGCCGGAGCCGGTGTACGGAGTTTTCCTCCTCCTCCTAACTCCATTCATTAAAGGAATGTGGTTTGTTTTAAAGGAGGGGAAAATGCCCTACAAACAGCCCACGTGTGGCCGGCTTTTGCGGCCGCGGGGCAGACGGACGTGGTTGCTCTCGTCCCGTGACCTGGACGGCGTGTGATGATGCACCAGCTTCGTTTCCCTGTTCTTCTGACAATCATGGTCTTGGAAAAGATCAGCCAAAAGATACGCCCTTGCCTTAAAGCCACCGTGGGCATTTCGCAGACTGGAGCCCAAGGCCTTTATTCCCGCAGGAAACCTCGTCCTGAATGTGCCAAATGAGCAGACAAACCAAAAAGGCCGAAGAGGACAGTGGGGCATGGGGAAGGGGTTGTACCGGGGTCCCCGCGGCCATCCCCGTGGCCTCGTGGCTGTGCCTTGCTGGAGAGCGGCCACGCTTTCTGTTACTGGCGTGGTGTCGATGCTTGTGAGCGTGTGGGGTCGGTTTGTCTGCGGAAGGGAAGGAGCAGCCCCCTTCTTTAACTAAAGCAATACTGGCAGGTTGTTCAGGAGCAAAGCAGTTGTCTTTTTTTAAAAAAAAAATCTAATATCATCAGATATATTTGTTAGATTTTTTTCTAAGAGAGAGAGAGATATTTTTAGTGTTGTCCTCCTTGTCTCTCCCCAATCACCGCCGTGGCTGTCCTGCAGGGACGGGGGGTGGGTGATGCCGGGGGGGCTGCATGGTCCTGCTCTATCAGCACACCCCGTTCCTATCGCCCCGTGGTTCTTCATACGTGTGCCTGCGGGATCTGCCGACCCGAGGCTCAATTGAAAAGGTGATTTTATTGAAAAAGTACTTAAGAAAATTCATCGGTGTAATCAGCACGAGGGAGCAGGTGACGTTTGCAAACCAGAGGCCAAAGCGTGGTCCTTGAAAATAAACCTCTGCTTCAGCTACTGCTGAAATAACGTAGTGGGACACCCGTGAAGGGGGGGGGGTCCGGTTTGTTTTAATCCGTCTAGCGGGCTCCAGGCCCGCGTGCAGCTGCGAGGGGACGATGCCTCGCGCGGGGCTGCGGCGCAGAGCAGCAGCTTCTCCGCAGCCCCCGAGGTGCCTGTGTGGCCGGGGCGAGGCGCGAGCTGCTGCGGTGCCCGTGCTGGGAGCCTGAACGTTCCGCACGGCAGGTGAAAGCACGTTAGCTCCTTCCTGAGGAGCTGCCGGGTGTCGTGCACCCCGTGTTGCGCTCGGGGGAGACGCTGCTAGCCGCTTGCGCAGGATGCGGTCTGGGAGAGGAGGCTCCGTCCAGCTCCAGCCGTGAGATGGTTTGAGCCGAGCGGGGTCAGACGTGCCTTGGGGAGAGGTGCTCGGCACCCGCAGGGGCTGCAGCTCAGCTCGTCCGGAGGGGAGCAGCTCCTGCCATTTGGGGAGAGGTGCTGCCGGGACCCCCATCCCTGGCGGGGAGGGGTGCAGCTCCTGCGGTCAGCCGGGTCGCTCCCCGTCCTGCCTTGGCTTGTCACCAAAGGATCGCTTAAAGTATTTCCCTTTCACGAGTGCCTGTGAAGCCCTTGCTGTTGTCCCAGTCGCTGCCTGGGGGCTGGTGGGCGCTGCCAAGAGCCGTGCCAGGGCCCAGCGGGGTTATTCCCGCGGGATGCGCCAATGGACATTGCACTTGCAGGAGTACCCACGACATGTGGCCCCGGTTCTTCTCTCCCTCTCTTCTCCTTCTCCTCTCCTCTCCTCCTGGCCTGTTGCAGAGAGTTGAATGTGGAGCCTTTAAAAATATTTTTGTTGCAGAGTATATTTTGCAGTCGCTGTAATAGATACTATAATGACTCTGTGCACCTTCTAAAGATTTATGAGTTCAGGTTGCTGCTTGTAATAACCAACTCTTGTTATACCCAAGTTGTAATTAATATGTCTGATGTACAATTAAAAAGTCTTTTTTTTTAACACCACTGGTTCTGTGTAGTACCAGGATTATTGAGTCTGGGGGCCAGTGTGTGGTCCCGGGCAGGCGCCCGGTGCCCGCCGCGCTCCGTGCCGGGGCGAGGTGTACGCTCGGCCGGAGAGATGCTGCCGCGAAGCAGGGGAAGGGCAGAAGGATGCGAAGGGGCGAGTGTGGGCGGGGGACAGGGACACCCCTTGCAGTGAAGGGTTCTGTAGGCAGGGGCTGCCTTCACTCGCAGTCCTACTGACCCCCACCCACTTGATCTTAGCCTAAAACTTGCACGTTGCACAACGTAGCCCTGACAGGGCTGAACAAAGCTTAGCCTTGGCTGCAGTGCAGGCCTGGCCTGGGGGTGCTGGTGCTCGCTTCATGCGCTTTGTTCCCTTTTGCCAGACAAGGTGCCCAGCTGGGATCCTGCTGCTTTGGATTCACCACTGAAAAGTTTCCTGCTCTCAGAGCCCAGATCATTTTCCCTCTTACCTTCTCTTTCCTGCACCTGTGAGCCTTCCCCGCGCTACCTCTGACGGAGCCATGCAAGCCTGCGGGCACAGCTCTCGATACCTGCAAAGCGCCTGGCATCGCTTCTCCACGAGCCCGAGACGAGCCGGTCGGAGCCAGCGGAGCAACGCTCAGCATCGGCTGGAGAGAGTCGCTGCAAACCCACGACGGGCCCTTCCTCCTGCCCAGCTCACTGCGGGCGCTGCGCCCGCAGACTGCGACAATACGTGAGCCTGCCCAGGTAAGAAACGCTCCTGTTTATTCCCTTCCCAGTCACATAAATAACTCGATATTGTTCCATAAGTTACATCCCATTCAACTATTAACATAAGCATCTTTTCACAAGGTTAAACTTGGCCCAGGTAGAAAGCGGCCGTTGAGGCGTGGGTAGGGGACGCAGGGCCAGGGCTGTGCTGCCCCGCAGCCCGGCGATGCCCGGGTCCTCTGGCACGTGGTTTCCTTGAACCGGCAGTGGATATTGCCCAGCTCAGCCCGGCTCTCCCCGGCTTGGCAGGGTCAGTGCATGGGCTGCTTGTGGCTCCTGGTAAATGCTTGCGGCGTCTGCTCAAGTTTGCTGTTTCCTTGGATTTTGCAAGACTCGAGCCAGCACGCTGCATGGCAGCAGGAGGGGGAGCGAGCCGGCGCATCGTGGGGTGCCCGGCCACATCCTGCTGCCGCCGGGCTGGGGATGCTGCGGCAGCCGCTGCAGGGGAGCAGGGGGGCCAGGCAGGGTTTTAGGCACAGGCTGTGGGGACGCACGGCGCTGGAGGGGCTGCCAGGGGCTGCCAGGCCATGGCTACCAGCCGGCACTTGCTGCTGGGGGCCTGGGACAGCCCCCAAATGCTGCAGTGTCCTGACACGAGCACCTCTGCGTATCCTCATCCACAATGCTCCCCACTTCAGCCTCCACCACCTCCGGGCTGCTCGGTGCTCCCTGGAGCACAGGGTCAGGCCAAGGAGGGGATGTTTCGAGTGCAAAGGAGATTCCCAATCCCAAGCTTCTGTGTTATAGCAAACCCGTGAAGATATAAGCTGCCTCCCCGCGTGTGCGTAACTCCTGCCTGCACAGGGAGACGAGCGCGGCTCAGCACGTTTCATCCGGTCTCCCTGGAAGCGAGGTGCTTTCTGCACTTTTCAGTTAGTCCCCTGGGACGCTTTCCTCTATCCATTTGAGGTAGAGAGGGTTTCCTTGGTCAATAGGCACGCTGATGATTTCAGGAATTTCAAAGGGATGGATGGATCTGAAGTGGAAACAGATGCAGAGGAACGGTGTCACCGGCAGCCCCGCGGCAGAACAGACCCGCTCCCGCTCGCAGGCGCAGGAAGCGGAGGTCTCTGCTCCCAGCCCTGCGCGCCAGCCCTGCCCCACGCTCTCCCCTGACTTCAAAGCGCCCGCATCTTCTTTTTGCCATGTGAGAATTTTGCTCTGAGTGTGGGGTTTACCACAGCCAGCAGCTGACTACCAGGGGCCCTGGCGCAAAGCTGGCTGTGCTCACCACCCGGTGCTTGGGAGACGCAGGAGATCCTGCCAGGAGGCAGCCCGGGAACAACCTGTGTGAGGGGAAGGAGAATCCCTCCTTGTACCCAGTACGGAAGGGCTGGTTGAAGCCCAACAGTTGGTATTCCCGCTAACCTTTTTGCTTTTGCTGATGCCACCTCTGTGTTTTTTCTGGCTCACAAGGTACATCAGGAGCACTCAAACCCCTCGCTGGGTGGGAACGGGCTCAGGGAACCTGATTCCCAAAGCCCGAGCATGAGATGGCAGCATACCTTGGATAGGAAACCCAGTGCTCCCGCGGAGCCAGAGCCTCACCTGACGTAGTTGGACAATTCACCTATTTTGGATGTCCTTGTTTTCACTAACTGTGGAGAGTAAAAAAACAAAACAAAACAAAAACCAAGGGAGAAGTAAAGGGGACGGAGCAATCCTGCACCCACCCAGCACGGCCGGTGCCCGGCGGTGCGACAGGACCCTTCCCGGGCTCTGCCCCGGGGATGTCCCCTGTGGCAGCAGGATGAGGGGCCGAGCTGGGCTGCCACCCCCAGCTGCCACTGCCATGCCCGCAGGCGGGTGCTCGGGGTCCCTGGGTACTGTCCCAAATCTCGGGCAGGATGGTGCCACCCTCCCCAAACCCCCCTGCAGCCCCTTTTGGCTGGGGCTGTCTGGGATGGGGATTTTCATGATGTGGGGAATTGTCACTTACCAGCAGTATTTCAGTGGATTCTTCCAGTTCCCCTTTCCAGAAATACCTAGATGATTTAAAAGAAAAGAAGCATGAGCAAATACAGCTCTGGGTGCAGCCATGCCGATTCCTCTGGGGGGTTTAGTTTCCCTGCTTGGTGCTTTCCGCACGTGGCCGTTCCTTTACAAAGTGGTGCTCAGGAAGCATCGCTGGCCCCAAAAGTCTGCTGTGCATGTGATTGAGCACCCTGGATTTACAGACTGGAGCCTCCTTGGCTGTGCCAGGCTCGAGGGAGCTGCTCAGGGGGAAGAGCAGGGCAAAGGAGCTGGGGTGACTGGGGGGGGGCTGTGTGGCGGTGGCCCCGCTCCAAGCAGGGGCTGGGGGACGGTGCCTGCAGGGACTGCGGCACGGCTGCTGCTGGGAGGCTGCGCGCGGCAGCATCACGCTTTTTTCCTGTCTTTCCCTGCAGGAGAGGAGATGTACTTCTCATGAGTCAGATATGACCTTTCAAAACATTTATGTTGACGGAAGGCCATCGTGATTTCATCTGCGCGCTGGGTTCCTGCGCAGGGAGGCATTCGGAGGCGTCGCAGTGTCTCCTGAGCGGGGCACGGAGGAGCAACCAGCTGGAGCAGGCAGGGCTGTGCATGAGCAACTCAGCTCCGGCTGTCGTGCTCGGAGGGAATGAAGCAGAAGGGGAAGAAGGATATTACTGGGTTTGCCCTATTTCAACAGCCTCAGCTGGGCTACGGGAGAGCTGGGGGGGCTGCGCTGGGGGGAGCCCCTCCTGCGGGGAGGATGCGGTGTGGGGACCTGCTCCCCTCTTCCAGCAGGGCCAGGCCAGGGTGCTCCTCTGAGCAAATGGCTGTTTTGGAGCACTCTAAAATGTGCAATCCCTTTGTGTGGATGGCTGAGGATACCTGCAGAGCACGGCTGGTCGTATTTCAAGGTCAAGGATACTCTTCTTCCTTCCTGAAAGTGCTGCTTAATATTGTAAAGGCCTTTTCTGGTCCCTATCCTAGCTGCTTTTTAGATCCTTTAAAAACAGGCATCATGTCCTCAGGACCATCAATCACCTTGCTCTTTGCTAGATCTCCGTGTAGCTAAGTAACCAACAAATAAATGGTCCCCACTGGCAGTCGGCGCATCTGCACGCCTTAATAAGCTCAGCGCACTTTGCACGGGTGAGATCGTCTCTGCCATCTGCAACAACAAACACACCCAGCAGCCTTCTGGAAACTGCCTCCTCTCCCCGGGGCCGTGGGGTGTCCATCTCCTCCTCCCCCCCCGGGGAGCCTGGGTTTGCCTCCTCCTTTGGGGAATATTCAGCCCAACTTACAAGGCTGAGCTCTTCGGCAGGATGTTCACGTAGGCAGCCAGCTTCTTATCCAGGATGGCCCTGGGGGAGACAGGAGGGGGAGTTAGTGCCTGCCCCCAGCTCGCCGCGGCTCAGCGCTCGCCCCCGGCCCCGGGGACGTTCCCTCCTGCTGCCCCTGACTGCCAGCACCAGCTTTGACATTGGAGATGTGGGATTTGGGGTTAATTATTACACTGGGAAAGGAGAGGCAAAGGTGAGCTCCAGCTGGAGCTGCTTCAGCTCAGGTCCTCCTGGCACAGCTCTGGGACTGTCCCCACCGTCCCTCCCTGCCGGGCAGGAAGGTTTGGCGTTGCTCCTGGCCCGGAGCAGCACACGGGACCTGCACCTCGCGCGCTGCGAGGACCCTGTCCACCACCAGCCCTGTGCTCTCACCGCGGGGACACCAGGGCAGGGGCCGAGCCACGGGGCTGCGAGAACCGGGGCTGGGACGGATGCAGAGGGGTTTGTCTCCCAGTCCTGTATTCATGCTGTCAAACCGTGCCTTTTCCTTGCATAGCAGACTAAATGTGGATCTTGTTAAATTAACAACATCGAAGTTTTTCTACCCAAAACATCCTAGAAGTCTGAAGCCCAAATGAGTTCCTTCCCTCAGGCTGCCTCCTTTAGTTGTGGGCTGATTTGTTATTGCAGAGCTGCTTGGGTCTGCCAGCAGAAGTGATATTTAAGTGATTAAAGAGTACTGCAGCAATCTCAGGGTGGATTTTTGGAAGAACTAGGTCAAACGTTGTGTTTTCTGACCACAGCAATGTCTGGGCCCTTCTCACAGAGATGGCAGCCCTGTCCCTCTCGCAGGCGGCTCTGCTAAAGGTGCTGCGCCAGTGACTTCACCTTTGGTTTTCTTTAACACTGGCGTTGCCAGGCACTACTTTGTACTAAGTGCTTTGACAATGCAAACATTTAACTTCTAGATGACCTTGAATTGCAGAGAAGGCAGGAGATATTAGATACTGGAAGGCTCGATTCAACAACCTGCAAAAATTAACCCTTAGTGAGCTAAAGAATTGAAACCATTCCCATTACCTACCGCTCCAAATCAAAACGCTCTCCAGCATGCTTGTGGCTCAGAGCAAGTTAAGAGTTTATTATCCTGACATCCCGGGTATGATACAGCTTGGAGGTGACTACAAAACAAACTACAAGAAACTCTTAGCTTTCAAAAAGACGACGTTACGAACTGCAACAATATGACAGGCTCGGTCGCTGGCTAGCGTGCCCCCGAAGATGAGCAGCGGCGCAAGAGGTGCCCCCCCACGGCGGCGACCCGAAGACACCCCGGCCGAGGTGCTAACGTGCCACCGCGTCGTGCCTGCAGTCTGGCCTCCGGCCCCCAAGGAAAGCCGGGCTCTTGTTGGAACGCGCGTAAGCTCCTTTGCACGTCTTCATTAGCCGCCCTGCTTTCTCTGTCTGTTTGTAGAGGTTTATACCTTGCGACTACGAGCACAAGGCAAAGGTGCCCTCGAGGGGCTGCACGGGCTCTGCGGCAGGACGGGGAGGAATCGGGAGCCGCCCGGGCGCCGGGAGGAAAGCAGCCCTTCCCGGCGATCCTGCAACATCCTGCCACTCCGGCAGTGCACTGGAGAACCAGTGCCCGGACCCAGCTAGCTCGTGGGGTCGGGTTTAATGGTTAAGCGCAGGAAGGTGACGGAGATGGACTCTCTGGCGATGGCTCACAGGGACCGTGGCCTGAGAGGACAGCCATCCGAGGAGGCTCCGGGTTGTTTGCTCTCACCATGTGTAGCCAGCTCTAGGCATTTAATGCTTATAGAGCATCTTGAGTTAATCTGTAGCCCAACAAACGGCAGCAGCGTGAGCGGAGATATCCCCGCTGCGTTTGTCATGTCAAACACATGGCACGAATCATTTTGTTTTTGCTGCCTGCAACTTCCAAGTCACTTTAGCGCAGGAACCTTTTGATTTGGGTGAGTACCTTCGAACTGCTTCTGCTCTGTCCCAATAAACCGTGATCCTAACTGAGATCCTGAACTTTGTTCCAGCAAGCTGAGCGGAAACAAGCGGCCACCATGGGAACGGGAAATGTTCTAAGAAGCTGAACGTGATCTGTGGAAAATGTCTGCATTATACATGATATCTCTGGGTTGGGTACTTAATGCGTGTTTCTTTGTCTCTGCCTCACAATAGGCTCTGAATTGAGACAGATGAAATATTAATAAGCAGAAAAACAAAGAAAATGCAAATCTAAGGCAGAACTGGAGGCTGACAGGCTGCTCGGGTGTTAGATAAGTTATGGGAGGTGCAATGGCCACTCCATCCAGCCCAAAAGGGGTTAAACTTCTCACAACAGGCACAGGGACTGTGCGGACTCGGGGTTTCTTCTGAGGATTTTAAGTTAATAGTAATCCAGATAAACTGGGTTGGAACTGACGCAATGGACAAGCCAGATGCTGAATTCTACCTGCAGCTAATCTGCATTCACAAACCCTGAACTCCGTTTCCTTAAAACCAGCGGAAAATTTCCTTGCAGTCTGATCCACCACACTGAGTGCTCCACTGAGCTATGCAAAGGAAGAATAAACACGACAGCACCAGGAAAACGGTGGGTGGGAAAATGAGTGTAGAAGCCCTGTGTCATCCTTTACAGTCATGGCTCATTCATCCAAATTCCAGAACAAAGGAATAATTACTCCACCGGTAAAAATGCAACCAAAGTACATATATCTCAGCAATGGGGAGTGATTTATTTCCTCTCCCTTCCCTGCAAGATAAGGAACAAACAGTGGAAAACATTTGCAAAGCTGTTAAGATGAAGCATTTTCAGGCACTGAGGCTCTTTTCACCAGCCATGTACAGCTACTCCTTTTTTTTCAGAAGACATCAAGCGGTACAGATATTATTCTATTTGAATTTCTTAATACAGTTGCAGTATTTAAGGTGACACAAAATCCCTTTCAGTAGCCTGTCAGTTCCTGAACGACTGTTTGGGAACACTCTGCAGAGGAGGGGGAGAGTTTTTGGCAAGCAGCAGGGCAGCAGGGAAAACAGCGCAGGAGGTGTTGCAGGAAACTTAATGGTCCATCATAAACATTTCCCCAGTCAACATGGTTTCAGTACTTTGAACAAACCGTCTATTGAGTCAGGGCTGACGGATATGTGAAAAACACTCTGCATGCAAAATATCATGCAAAGTATCTCATACATTAAAAGAGGAGAAACAAATCAAGGCAAAGCCCTCATTCCCTGAAGTTTGCCTGGTGAGCAGAGTGCAGGCTGCCAGGCGGTACCGCACCAGTGCCTGTTCTGTGTTTGCTGTGGACCACTTTTATCTTTTATTTATTCCCATGGCAGTGTACTGTGCTTTGTCCCTCTCCATAAATGCTTCTCCTGGAATTTATCTGTGTTGTCCCAGGGCTGAAGAAGGACTGTGGCCGATCAGAGGACATGGAGCTGGGGCTTAACCCAGCAGAGGACCCAGAGATTTAGGGCCATGGCTTTAAAATGGGTCTTGAAAACGAAAGGCAGTGGAATAAACTCAGAATTGGCTTGATGTTACTGTGGCATTGGCTTCAGAGGCAATCATCAGCTTTTAGAAAGCACAGCGCTTGGTAAGTTGAGATGTGATACAGAGAGAGAGAAAGAGAGTGTAAGAGAAAAGCAGCACCGTTTGGATAGAAGTGCAAAGTACAGAGAAGTACAGCTCCTCTCGAGGGACAAGGAAAGGCTTTCTTCCACAAGCAGCTGCTTTCGAACAATTCAAGCAGGCAAGCAGAGGAAGCATCTCTGTACCTTGCGATATCCTTGGCAATCTGCTCATTGAGACAGTTGATGAAGGCAATGGAGTGGGTCCCGGAGACGTAGCTGCCAGTGACGGCAGAGTGCAGCTGAAGAGCGAGACTCCTCAGCACCGGGTACATCAGCAAAGCCAGAGTCACCACCTAAATGCAGAATAGATGAGTGATGTTGTTAAGCGAAATATTGCATTTTGTAAAAGTAAGCATTTACATTACCTGTGGCGCAAGGGAAGTTTCCAGTCTTCTTTCTTCCAACATTACAGTAACAGCAGCTGTAATTTCAGTGAAAACGTGCTCACAGAGATTGATTCCCTGCAGCGGGGCCAAGCTAGTACTGTGCCAAGTGCTCGGGGCAGGAAAGGCTCCGTTTCTGAGGCTCTATCAGCCCAGAGGTGCCCAGACCTCTGCTGCGGGAGCTCACACCCCAGACTAACGGGGCGCACAGACCCCACCGCACGGCCTCAGCAGCCAGGCCCGGTTTTCTGAAGAAGAATAAGGAGGTCAGTCACTGGCTGCCTCTGTTAAAATACATTTCTATTGCAAAAAGGGGCGAGAAGGGAACCGCCAGGCGTGGCTCCCACACCAAGTACATCTTTCCTGCAGAGGACGCATCCTGCAGCCATCCTTTGGCTGCGTGCCCAGGGCGAGGCATGTCCATCCCTCCGGGAAACGATGGGGAAGGACCCTCTGCCTCCCCAGGGACGGGGAAAGGAGGAGAGCAGCATGTCAGGTAGGGGCAGGGATCTGGCCATGGGAAACAGATTTGGGCCGGAGCCTGATGCGGGAGCGGAGCCCCGGGAAGCCTGGGGGAACACAGTCTGTGTCGGTCCCCGGAGAGCTTTCGTCCTGCCCTGCCAGCCCGGGACGATGACTCTCTTCTGCTGACAGATGTTTTGCAGCCCACCCAGGCTATGACACAGGCTCGCATAGCAGGCAAGGGGGGATAAGACTTAAATGCAGGTTTCAAGTTCATTTCATCTTAATTATTGGATACTAATAGGACAGTGAAATTGGATCCTTTCGGGCACAGAAATCCTCATGGACACAGCCCAGGTCTGTAGGGCTGTCTCTGTCCTGCCGAGCTGCAGAAAACAGCAACGCGCTCTCCGTGGACTGGCAGTGCAGCGGCAACAAGTTGGTTTTGCTGTACATTAGATGCTATTCCTGGCAAGCCCCTTCGCTGCTCTTTGTACTCACATGCCATAAACACAATCACGTAAAAATATATCATTATCTCAGCGGGGACCTTGCTGGAATAGCAAGGTTAATTTGGCGTGCTGAGTAATAGCCGGAGGATGGTGCCCGTACCCGGGGCTGCCGCGCTCGCTGTCTCTGCACAGCTGCTCTTCTCTTTGTCTTCTGTCTTGGTTTTGAAATAAACAGCGTCTGGCCCTTATTCAACCACAGCGATAAAAAATGCTTATAAGACTAAGAATATATTCCTTTTTCTCCCTTATTTCCACCCTCCTTTGTCCTCTGAAAAACCTCCCGTTACAGGGCCAATTCAGAGGGTGTTTTTTTTTAAAAAAGATTGAATAAAAAAAAAAAATCTCTCTTGTCACCACAAAGACAGGAACTCTTTAGCATTTCGAAAATGACTGATGTGCTATATTGGTTGTCTCTTTTTTCCAATCCATTTGAGGAAATACTCTTTGTTATCACAAGGTTTCTCATAATAATTTTTAGAGCTTCTTTTGTGCTCTTTTTTCCACTAAACCATGTAACAAATATTATGCAACAAATCCCAGAAGCTACTCAGATAGTTACAAGCCAAACAGAGATGTGCTGGTGTATCTATTTTTCCAGATTAGAATGTAATCATGCTCCCTGCTCAGGAAAAAAAAACCCAACCTGTTCAGCACGGCAATCACTAATCTTCTTGGAGGATGTATGTGCATGTGATGAGGAAATCCCATGAACATTTGTGATTGAATAGTAGTACAAGAGAGACCACTCTCTTGGTTTTGGGGGTTTATTTTTCCCTTTTATTTCTGAAAAGAAAAAGCCCCCTTCTTTTCAGAATAATTGTATTTGCCAAGGGATGGTGCAAAAGTGAAGGAGTGAAACTTCAGGATTCCTACCTGATAAACCAAATAAACTCATGACTGCCAAAACATTGAAGTGAACAAAATTTAAAAACCTGCTGTGAGATTTTAAGTATTTCACCGAAAAGCACTGACCAGCAAAATGAGAGCTGAGTTTAGAGAGACCAAGATTTCTGCAAGATTTGTTTTGGCTTTCATGAACTAAAAACAGCTTTAGGGCTTAAAATTACCATGTTAGGACTTTTTGCCTAGTTTTGATGAGGTTCTGTACAAAAAAAAGAACAAAACCAAACACAACTTGCGGCAATCTTGAGTTTGCCATGAGCTTCCTCAGCACAAGTGGAAAAAAAACCCTAAGAAATCTGCTTCGCTCTCTGCAGGGACTGAGAGTACATTCCTCCTGCATGATCTTTTTCTTTTTTCCTCCGCGGCGGTTCCCTTATAAAGGTACAGACAGAGGCATGCCCACGGTCGCTGGGGCTGGCGTGCGCCCCGCTCCCCGGTGGGTGCCCCGCGTCCCCCCGTCCCGCGCAGGGCGCCAGCCCTGGCAGCGCCCACTTACCAGCAGCACGGTGCCGCGGCCTGGCCGGGGGCAGCCCTGGGCAGCGGGCAGCGGGCAGCGCTGGCTCAGCCACTCCATCTCCCCGGCCGGGCGAGAGCCCGCGGCCCCTCCGTCCCTCCACCTGCTCTGCCCCGAGCTGGGGAGGCTGCCTGGGAAGGCTGCCCGCACCCGGCACTAACTCCTCCTCCTCTTCCTCCCCGGCTGCCTGCAGGCTGGTACCCGCCTGCCTGCCCCAGCGCGGGGCTGAGGCACGGGCCGTGGGCCAGCACGGCGTCCCCACGGCACTCCTGCCTCCCCACGGACCCCTCCCTGCCCTCCCCTGCCGCCCCGAGGCCTAGCGTCACAGAATCACAGACTGGTTTGGGTGGGAAGGGACCTTTCAAGCCCATCTAGTCCAACCCCCTGCAATGAGCAGGGACATCCTCAACTACATCACGTTGCCCGGAGCCCCGTCCAGCCTGACCTGGAATGTTTCCAGGGATGGGGCTTCTCCCACCTCTCTGGGCAACCTGTGCCAGTGCCTCACCACCCTCAGTGTGAAAAACTTCTGCCTTATGTCTAGTCTAAATCTCCCCTCCTTTAGTTTAAAACCATCACCTCTTGTCCTATCACAACAGGCCCTGCTAAAAAGTTTTTCCCCATCTTTCCTCTAAGCCCCTTTAGTTACTGAAAGGCCGCAATAAGGTCTCCCCAGAGCCTTCTCTTCTCCAGGCTGAACAACCCCAGCTCTCTCAGCCTGTCCCCACAGCAGAGGGGCTCCAGCCCTCGGATCATCTCCGTGGCCTCCTCTGGCCCCGCTCCAGCAGGTCCATGTCCTTCTTGTGCTGGGGCCCCAGAGCTGGAGGCAGCACTGCAGGGGGGTCTCACCAGAGCGGGGCAGAGGGGCAGAATCACCACATCCAGCCTCTCTGCCTGCCCGCTCCGTGCACAGCCAGCTGCCCGACCTGCAGAGCCGGGGTGGACAGATGCCGGGGCCCGGCACCCCCAGAAGTGGGGTCAAAGCCATAGGAGGGACAAACAAATACCCAAATGCCGGTGCTGTTATCAGAACTGTCTGCACCAACACCTGCTGGAGAAACCTCTCCCTCCAGTGTAAGCACTGGGGTGCACTGGGGTCCTCCCAGGTGCTCCGAGGCACTTGCTGATGCCATTTGGCACTTTTACTTTAATTTTCCCATCTATAAAATACTTATTTTCTCAGATTTAATATTGTTGAGGGTCTGTACTCTTTGGATACAAACTACTAGGAAGCTGCTAAGTCCCAGTGTGTTGTTTGGGCCTAAAGTGCTCCTGTAAGCAATCCAGTGCAGGGGAACAGAGCGCTCCATTCTCACACTGTAACTTTATTACGCTACTGACAGTTCTCCTAAGGTATTAGGAAGACATATCCATCGTCAGCACGCAGAGTGCAGCACTTCTGGTGCAGCAGCCCGAGCCTGGGTTGACGGGAGCCTGACGGGATGGATTCCAGCTCCGTGTGCTGTCCCGGCAGGCAGGCGCTTGAAGAAGCTGAGGACGCCCTGCCTGCTTGGAGGCCTCGGGGAGGCGTGAAACACCCCCAAGCCCTGCAGTACGGGAACAGCCATGTGTTTGCTGCACTCAGTTGTCTCCCCTGTTGTCCAAGGGCTGAAAAAATGCCGTTTTCCTCTGCCGGTGTGAAGCAAACCCCGTGTTTTCTTGCAGCGCGTCCCGCCGTGAAGTGGCCGAGCCGTCCCCATTGCCATGAGCGGGGATGAGAGGCAGCACGGGGGGTCCCGGCGCCGCAGCCCCCTCGCAGGCAGCGGGACCCGCCCCGGGGGCAGCTCTGCCCCCTCAGCATCTCCAGGCGGAACGTCCCCGTCCGGTTTCACGCCTGTGACACCGCTCTACCCCTCCAGGCCCGCCGCGCCTCTGGCCCTGGAGGGGCCGCTCCTCCGCAGCCCCCCGCCTGCGAGCGCTGCCCAGGCTCGCCCGGGTGCACATCAGTACGGCCGCGGACTCTCCCGGCTGAGGCCGGTTCCGCTCCCGCCTCCCCACGGACACGATCGCTCCCCGCTTCCCCCGGACAGCCCAGCGCCGCGCGGGCCCCCCCGCCCCTCAGCCGCAGCCACGCCCCACCCTGGCCCCACCCCGCTCGAGCACCGCCCCTCGCGCGCCTGTCCAGTCAGACCGCGAGGAGGGCGGAGCCAAGGGGGGCGAGGCGCGACCGCCATTTTCTTTACGGCGTGGCGGACGCGAAAGGGGCCCCTGGCGACGGCGCGGCGGTTGCTAGGGGCGGTGGGCTCTCGCGATACTTCTCGGCGGTGCCAAGATGGCGGAGGCGGTGGTGGAGCTGTTGGAGCGGGCGGCGAGGCGGGAGGCGCCGCTGGAGGAGCTGCGGGCCCTGCGGCTCGCCGTGCAGGCCGTGCCACCCGCAGCCCTTCGTGCCCGCCTCAGCGACGACCACCTGGGAGCGCTCTTCGCCCTCCTCAGCGTCAATGACCGGTGAGCGGCGGTCCGGTCTCGCGGGCCTGACCCGGCCCCGCCGCCTCCTCTCTCCCTTTCCCCCGGAGCGGGGTGGCTCCTGCTGCTACCCCGTCTCCTTCCCTGCCCTCCTTCAGGGCGGGGGCTGGCACAGCTGAGGATCTGGGAGCACCCGGCGGCGTCCCCCTCCTGAAAGGCTTGGTTTTCTTTCTGTCCCGCCCAGGGAGCAGGTATCGGCGTGTGTTTCCATCCTGGAGAGGCTCCTGCAGGCCCTGGACCCGGTCTATGTGATCCAGAACCTCAGAGAAGAGCTTCAGAAAGGGCTTTTCCACCCCGATGACTCCGTGAAGATCCTCACCATATCTCAGGTACAGGGTTTTTCTCCAGAAGGAGGGGGCAGAGGTCTGTCTTGAGCCAGGCTGGTTTAGTCCTAATCTGTTACTGTTGTTTCATGTCCTAATTTGTGACAAAAGCACTACATCGAGTGTTATCTGCAGGAATTGTGCTCTACACGCTCATGCAACTTTGGATAAATACTGTGCGCTGTGTTGGTATATAATGCTTTATGATGTGTCTGTTAAGCATAATGTATAAAACTATGTCTTGACAGAAGTAACTTGTAAATGAATCTTCTGTCACGTGTTCTGGATAAAGCTTTCTAAGCCAGCCCTGACAGCAGGTGCCATAAGAATTAAGTGCAGCAACATTTTGATATTCAGGATATTTTGAACAATATTGTGGAAACACTGAAGAGGAATAGACTGTAGGAACTTGACACTTGTTGCATTAATTTAGAAGAACAGAATTGTGGAACACTGTAGTTTAGAATGGTCTTCTAGAAATTTCAGGTCCAGCCTCCAGCTAAAAGCAGGACCAGCTTGCAGCTGGCTGCTCAGGGTATTGTCCACTTGAGTTTTGAGTATCTCCAAAAATGGTGATTCTGTCTGTCTGGGTAGCTGTTCCAGTGCTTGAATGTCCTTATAGTGGAAAAAGTTTGTTTTTATGTTGTTTCCTATGATTATTTAATCATGTCTTTAGGTTGGGAGGATTGTTGAAAATTCAGATGCTGTTACAGAAATTCTCAACAGTCCTGAACTATTGCGGCAAATAATAAATTGCATTGGTGGAGAGAAAATAGCAGTGGCTAAAGAGGTAAGCATTGCTTTCTTTTTTTCTTCCTCTACAAACTGATGTAGACACTGCACAACACACCTTTTCTACTGTGTCTGAGATGACAGCCTCTACTCCTCTGTGAAGAAAAGAGAGCTTATGTTGTTTGAAAGATGTTATAAGCATGTAGGTGCCCTAAGCCCAGAAGTTACTTAGATGTGATAGAAAACTTACCTAGAACTGTTACCTCCCAGTAGCTGTTGATAGCAAAGTGAACTCGTAGATCTGAATTTAATGCCAGAGACTTGGATCACAGTAACCATAACTAGCTCTTGTCAACGATATGGTAATTCTCATTGAAAAGTGAATCGCAATTAAAATTTTAGATGTGTAACATGATTTAGTATGTTGGTAAGGCACAGTGAAACTAAGTCAGATTGTCTTGAATTTTCTTCTCTTTGTGTTTTTCTTATAATAAGTTGCTGTTTTTCTTTCCAGGCCATCAAATCTCTCTCAAGAATAGCACAGACACGAGATGGCTTAGAGGCTTTATTTGTGAGCAGTTTGTTGAGTGACTTGAAAAATGTCATGGCAACAAATGATGTTGTTCGATACAGAGTGTATGAGGTAGGACTGTGATCAATGTTAGCATTTGAATGCCATGATACTGGAGTTCTCTTGGATGGTAGTTCTGAATTACAATCTGGATTTTGTGGCTTGCTTTTAAATTAGTATTCACCACTGCTTTACAAACTTTTCTTCATGTCTGTGTTTTGTCAAGACAAGAAGGGAGCGGGAAGAGTACAGCAGCGTAGGTCCTCAAATAATGTCATAACTTCTCAGTTTATGGTACAAAGGTGTGAAGTACTGTTTATATCTTTTATTTTCTAACTTGTGGTCTCTAGGACATTGGAAGGGCTGCACAGAGTTACTAAAGATACGATAAAACGCTTGCTTCTCTGAAAGTAAAATAGCTTCTGTAGTCTCAACGTTTGGATGTGAAGCGCTGTTGAAAATTTTGGAGGGGGGAAGAGACCGAGAGAGAGATGCCGAGTGCATCGGTCTAGATATGTATGGCAAAAGAGAAATAATACAATTTAGCCATTGTAGAGCTTAATGGGGATAGCAGTGATGATCCTCTGAAGAAAAAAGATGACTGTGAATAGAAATCAAATGCGTGCTGTAAACTTGGAACTCCTTATGAACTTGTTTCAGGCAAACATTTAGATTAATTATGAAAACATCATGAAATTCTGTATTTATAATGCTGAGTAACCCTGTATATATTAAGATGTATTTGGCCATTACTGTGAATTGTTAACATTATAATATTTTTATAAACAATCCTTTTTTTTCCCCTGTGCTTTTATTTAGTTAATTGTTGAGATTTCTTCGGTGTCAGCAGATTCACTAAATTACTGTGCAAACAGTGGATTAATATCAGAGTTAATTGGAGAGCTGACTGGAGATGATGTGCTGGTCAGGTATGTTGGCAGTGAGATTTCCCCTGTTGTTAAAACTCTGATGCTCAGTCTTAAAATAACAGTCTTGAAACACACTTGTGTATGTTTCTTGTGAAAGCCTTTTCAGGAAAACACTATCTGCCTCTTTGTAAACAGCCTTGAGTGTAAAATATCGTATACTTAAATTTGAGAACCAAGATGAAGTTTCCCCAGTGTGCTGTGATAATTGTAATGCTGGGCTGCAATGTAAACACTTCAGAATTCTTTCCAACCACACACCTAAAGTAAGATAACTGAGTGAGCTTGGAGGAGTGTGGACAGTTGGGGTAGTTTGGCTTTTGTTTTGTTTGTTTGGGTTTTGTCTTAAGGGTAGAAAACTTATTTTTTCTTAATCCCGGAGTACTTCAAAACCCCATCTGAAATAACTGTTTGTCTGTTACAGAGCTACGTGTATAGAGATGGTGACCTCACTGGCCCATACTCCACATGGGCGTCAGTATCTTGCTCAACAAGGAATTATTGATAAAATTTCAAACATCATCGTTGGTGCAGAGTCTGATCCTTTCTCAAGCTTCTATTTACCAGGTTACATCATGCATTTCTTGTTTCCAGTGTTTACTGCTTGCTTTTGTTAATGAGTTAAATTGAGAGGACTACTGAGCCCCTGTTGTGAAAGCTCATGTGAATTTTTGAATATTAGAACATGTATGTTGGATGTATAAAAAAATGCTGAAGGACAGCCTCACACGTGAATAATATTATTCATTAACAGCGGTAGTACAGGTAAGATCTGGAGAGACTGCACTATAGGTTTGAAGTTTGTGTTATTGTAGTCTTTTTTTTTATGAATTCAAGAAGACAGCTGTTGCATCATGAATTAAGAAACTTCCAAAATACTTGCTTGTTCCTTACTTCTGTGCTTATTTCGGTGCCTTTCACAAACAGTGTTCAGATTTAATAACACTAGTTTAGCAGTGAAACAATCTTATGTTAATGTATGTTTAATTTTGACATTACTAAAGTTATTGTTCCTCCACTCTGAATGCTTTTTTTTTTTTTTGTCTTGTTGTCTCAGGATTTGTTAAATTTTTTGGAAATCTGGCTGTTGTAGACAGTCCACAGCAGATCTGTGAACGATACCCTGTCTTTATGGAAAAAGTCTTTGAAATGGCAGAAAGTCATGATCCGACCATGATTGGAGTGGCTGTGGACACGCTAGGAATCCTGGGATCAAATGTGGAAGGCAAACAGGTTTTACAGAAAACCAGTTAGTATCATTTTTTTTCTCCTTTAATAAAACTTTCTCAGTATGTCATAATATACAAGAGTGAATTGGTTTGGTGTAACAGAGAAAGGAATTGAAAAATGTATTTATCTAATAATCAAGGGTGTCTGAATAGCTGTGCTATAGCAGATAAGGTGGTTTTTAACTGTCTTGCCAGGCGTGGCAATGTGAAATGCCCGGCACCTAGAATTCTGGTATCGCAGGCATGATTCAAATTATTCTTTTCTAGTGAGCTGCATCATATAAATTGTTAGTAGTTGTGTTATTTTAGATTCCTGTTTCTGCTGATGTCATGACCTTCTTACCAGGATTAGAAAAACATGAACTATCAAGTAATAATGTTTTCTGTAAAGACTGCATTGTTTCTCTTAATATAAAACCATTCAGAGGATTCAAAGTAGGTGCTAGGCTTCTTGCTGCTAGTCCAAACTTTGTTTTTTTAAGTGAAAGATCTGTATTAGCAGATTGGAAGATTTCTAATTACCAGTGTACGAGGGTCCACACTTCCCAAGATAACTCCGTTATCTGTGACACATAACTTCCTTTTTGGAAATGTTTGGATAGTCTGGAAAAGTAACATAGAAGCTTTGGATTTGTCTATCTTGGATCTGTATGAAGCAAAGAGAATTTTATGCTGCTTTTATTATAGTAGATCAAGGAGTTGCCTTTCTCAGGTTTGATATACAACACTCTTTCTACCAGTTAATGTAGAATAATGTGACTGACAGGTAACTCTCTACTCCTGTAGAGGTCTATCTGAATTAATTAAAAGCACTTTGTTTTTATTTTCAAAGGAAGCAGATTTCAAAATCTGTTAAACAGAATAGGGCACCAGGCAAAGAATGCCCCCACGGAGTTACGACTTCGATGCTTGGATGCGATTTCATCTCTTCTTTACTTGCCTGTAAGTTTGTGGTTTGGTTTGTTATCATTTTTTTTTAATCTACAGGAACGAAAGTGTTGTGCATCTGACTGTGTGAAGACCTTTTGCAGCATCTAGCCTAGGTCGAAGTGGTAGCTTTCTAGTATTCTGAGTCATTAACGTTACTGTTTTGATATTCCCCGATTTATTTGTTTGCTTAAAGTTTGAGTTTGTTTGTAAGAAGCCAGGTGTTGAAATTTTGTTTATAAAACACGAAGTCATCACATTGTTGGCAAGGGAATGTGAGTAAACAGTTTAATGTTCTGGTGCTTTAAAGGGATAGTGGCAAACTGCTCGAATCCCTGCGTATGCTCTTTAGATCCAGTGATCTAGGTTTAATACAGTGTAGCTCTGAATGAGCGAGTAAGCCATTTTCATTTGTCTTGCAGGACTGCACTCTAGCACAGCACTCGCCTCGTGTTATCAAAATCAATGTATTTAAGTCTATCCTCCAAGCTAAATGAAATATAGAAGGCCATTTCTTCAATCGTAAAAATAAGCTGAAAATTTAAACTATTTCAGTTTAATCTGCTGGTGGTTTGTTTTAAATAACTTCCATAACTATTGAACATATACTCAAAACTTGAGAGCTTTTCATAATCCTAATCAAACTCTTTCATTTCTGTGCGTTTCTCTGATGGGTGTAGCCAGAGCAGCAGACAGAAGACCTTTTAAGAATGACTGAATCGTGGTTCACATCCTTGTCTAGCCAGCCGTTGGAACTCTTCAGGAGCATCAGTACTCAGCCCTTCCCTGATCTCCACTGCGGGGCTCTGCGGGTGTTTACTGTAAGTGCTTTTTGTTTTTAAAGATCAGGTAGTGAATTGTATTGCCATTCAGTCTCAGATTTATTTTTAAGTGAATGCCATGAACTTCTTGTTGAAGCCCAGAAGCAGTCAGAATAAGGCCTTTTCCATTGTTTCCCACTTGCATTCACCATTTAAATAATGCAGCAGACATATCATGTCTGTAATGCTTATTTTCTTATAAATTGGAGAGGGAAAAAAACCCCCAAAGCAACAGCTATGCTCTAGGGTGCTCCTTCGCTACCAGAGGCGCTGCTGTGATAATTCACTTAAACCTTTAAAGGTAAGCACTGAGCCGTACTTGTTTTCCAGTGTTAAACCCCACTACTTGATTTGAGCGGCGGTTGTGCAACTACTGTGTAGAATGAATATCCCATTTCATTTTTTTGTGTTCCCTGGCTATTTGCGTCACAGCTGACCATGTAACTGTTTCTGGGGTTTTTAAAATGAGGTGTTTCCCCCTCCCCTCTCTTTTCTCTTCATGTTTAGGCTATTGCAAATCAACCGTGGGCCCAGAAGTTGATGCTTGACAGTCCAGGGTTTGTGGAATACATTGTAGACAGATCTGTGGAGCCCGACAAAGCTTCGAAGGATGCCAAATACGAACTGGTTAAGGCCCTTGTAAACTCCAAAACAATCGCGGAAATCTTTGGAAATCAGTATTACTTGAGGCTTAGGGCTTACTTGCGTGAAGGCCCTTACTATGTCAAGGCAGTTTCTACTACAGCCGTGGAAGGAGCAGAATAATGTCACTGATGTCTTGGTTCCCCTTCTTGCAAACCATGTTACTGAAATAGGTGTTAAGATATAAGGTGTCAAGACTCCCCACACTGGAGTCTCTTTAGATTGTGTCTTTAAAGGAACGTGAAGCACTTCAACTCTATTTGAAATGAGAGTCGTGAGAGCAAATCAAAACCTATAGGGCACAGCATAAGTTTCCATAGAATGTCACGGCAGAAGTTCTCTGTGCTGTTGTGAGACAAGTAACCACGATAAGCACTCTGTCAACTGCTGACTCTCTTTTATTCTGCAGAAATTATCGGTGTTTAGTTAAACTGTTCTTGGGTTTGGAGTTCCTGTCGTGTTTTCTCAGTAGATCACAGTTCAATTAAAAAACCAAACACCAAAACACCTCGAGGTTTGTAACCTCAGATGCTGCCATAGTTTCTCTCTCTTTTTATTTTTTTATATCTGCCAAAGTTGGCACTTGCATGGAGCTTACTCTTTTAGCCAGTCATACTCTGTCAGAAACCCTGCTGGTAAGAATAAACTAGTTACATTCTGCCCACACGAGGGAGCACGAGCTGGATTCTCTTCTGTTTTCAACTTGCTGGATATAAGTCTTGCTTGAATGCATAATCCTAAATATTGTTTACATTTTATGCTGAGGATGAAAAAAAGCTTTTAGCCCTTTTAAAAACAGATGAATGCAAGCTCTAGTGTATAAAACCAAGTCGGGAGCTTTGTCTCCCTTGTTGACTGCGACTGTGTGGCAGCTCAGTTTACTTGCTCAAAAGGAGCGTGAGCTCTAGCACTACAAGTCTACTTCAGAACCAAATCTTAAATTGTTTACGCTATTTTTTAACAGAGGTAATTTTTTTAAATTTTGTTATTTAAAAAAAGTATGATTTTAGTTGCCTGAGTTAGAATAAAAGGGGTAAGAAGATAAAGCTTTCACGTTTAAGGGCACGAACTGAATTAGGAGGCTGGGAATGTGGTACCTTACGGAGCTGTGCATCTTCCTCTGAAGATGGTCAGTGAGGTGCGGAGGGGACGCAGGACTAGCGGGACCATTGGTCACTCTAGTGACGTGCGATGTGTCCTGGTCCATAAACAAAGACCACGATGTACTTTATACAAAAGGTTTATATTATTTTTGTTGAGGACATAAGAAACAAATCTGAGGAATAGCTGGGGGGAGCACAATAAAACATGAAATTACTACTTTTGGGCTTATTTTAGTAGCGTGTCCAGTCAGGTACACCTCTGGGAAGTGCTCCCCCTGCGTCCCCGCTCTGCCAAGTGAAGCAGGATGATCCAGTCACGCAGTAACTTTCTTGCTTGTAGTAGCTTCGAGCTGCGGCAGAGGTGATGGTGTTGCCTGCCAAAAACTGCTGGCGGGGAGTCCAAGTGGGCTCGGGGGAGCAGTGTAGTTGGGGAAGGTCCCTTAATGTTTAATAAGCTGTCTGAATGCAGGTGATCTGCCTTGTTGCTTATGACCTAACATGTACAAAAGTTGTCATCCAGCGTTACACTACTGCTGCCGCTTTCATCCTAGATGTGCGTAATAAACGTCTGCTAGTGAGAAATGCAGTACACGGCGTCTCGTTTGTGAACGGAGAGAGCACAGGAGCTTCATGAGTCCTGCATCCAGAAAACACATGAAAGCACTAAAAAGGAAATGAAAAGAGTACAGAAGTCCTTAGTTTGTACTCGCATTGGACAGTTCAGCTCTGTTATTTTAGGTGGCTTTGTGTGCTGGTAGCTCTGTGTGAGCCGTATACTAAAATGTCAGTAAAAGAAATCGATATATAAACCTCTTCTGCAATTCATGAGTCTCTTCCATGTGTGTTTTCAGCTGTTGCTTTTGAAGGCTACTCTGCGTGCGAAGTCTTTAGCATCTGCTTTGCATGGTACATTTGCCAAATACAATATTTTAGAATACACAGAGATGCCAAACAAGGGGATTTTTTTATATATGCACATATGCTTTATTTTGTTGAGCTTTGAGCTCAACATTTTGATTAATTGATCAGACTCCTACCCCTTATTATTCCCATGCAGTTCCCTACCCATCCTGTATATTGCCATATGGTTTACACGTTGCTGCTGGCGTATCTTACGTACAATGGAAAAATTTAAGCGTGTTGTCCCTGTCCTCCCCCTGGCCCTGAAGTAACAGGTGGAGATAATTGAGGAAAAACCAGAAATGGAATGATGGAGAATGAGAATTGAGGTAACATGCTAAACTTGCTGAACTTGGTTTAACAACCAACCAACCCCCCCAAACCCAAAACTCATCGTTTGACCCTGGCTAACAAGCCGCGTAATTTGGTACTTAAGAGCTGTGGATCCTTCGGCGCACGCCTCCAACTCCTTCGGTCACAGCGGGGCGCGTGGACGGGGCCCTCAAGGTACAGCTGTGTCCGTCTCAGCTGTAGAATGCATCTCTCCTGAGGCGGCGGAGTTGGTCTGGAGGGCGCAGGCGTGGGTGGGTTTCGTGTTCTGTGACCGGTTCCTAATTTGGGGACTTCTTACATTTTGAATAAGGTTGGTGTTACCAGCGTGCTGGTGAATTTGTTCTGACTTCACTGCTGATGCTGTTCTCCAGCACAACGTTACGGCGTTGAGCTGCCTGTGTCGGTGTTTCTCTGATGCCACGACCGACAGAAATATGAGCTTGTTTAGTGGGTAAGTTGGATCTCTCGCCTAGAATCTCCCAGGCAGTTCACCTGAGCCCTTCCGTGGCGGTTCAATGTCTGTTCCCACTCTAAGCTGCTCTGTAGTTTCACTGGTTCCGTAAGACGGGCTGCTCGGAAGTAGCTCCCTTTTGTGGATGGCAGGATTTCCCTTTGTCACAAATACTGCGGAAGTAGGTGACGCCTCATAGATAAAATTGCAGAAGGAGTTCTGGCATAAGGTAGAGGACTTCAAAGGTCTGGAAAACACTGGGTACAGGTGAAGTTTCTTGGAATACTCTTTTTTTACTTGTATACATGCACTTGTAGGTACGTGGGTAGCGAGAGTACAACCAGTTCTCTTGCTGCTGTAACACACTACAGCATTGAGAATTCATTTGCTGTTGAAGGGAAGAGAGCTGACTTTGAGAGATCGTTGTTACTGAATGTTAACAAGATAAAAAGGCTGGTAAAAGAAAATCCAGACTTTCTTCGCAGGAGTTAATCGGCGAAATGAAGAACCTCATTTTTAATTCTATCTAAGTTAAACTGTTTGAACTTATCGATATAGGTCAAAACCTTGCAGGACACCAGACCGTAGTAAGTTTCCAGTAACGAGCAATCTTTCCCATCGCTTGTTTCCTTCCAGTCTTTAAATAACTCGTCCTCTTTCATGTTGGAAGAGGTGAAAATGAATTTATAGCAGCATCGATTGTAGCTGATGTGCTTTTCCCCAGAAAACCGAGAGCTGTGAATGGGAGTGATGCCAGCTTTTTTAGCACAGATTCCAACAAAAATATCGGGGGGCACTGAAAACCAGCACCTCCTTGGCGGCCACGTACACCTTGCGAGCGACGTCCTGGGACATGACGAAAGCGCTCCCATCGCAGTAATCTGGGTAAAACTCCTCCGAGTATTGATGGGTGGGAACAAAGGCAGGGCTTTCGGGGTCTCTGTCGGGCACTCCTTGGTGAATGACCCTCCCAATGTAGACGTCCTCTAGTTGTGTTAAGCTAAGCAAGTATCCAGCCAGACTTGGAATACCGACAAACGTGTCTTCATCTGTTTTAAGAATATACCTTGCATGGGGACAGAAAGTCACTGTCCACTCCACGCTCATCAACATCTTCTGTGTCTGCGTCTCGGGAGAATCAATGAAACTGCCTTCAATAATGTCTCTGTGCTTTTGAGACTCTTCATTGATCTCCAGCTGGGTGGCTGCTGCAGCTGGCTTTCCTAAAGCAAACAGCGTAAGGACAGCGTAACCTCTGGCGTCTGTCACATTGCCCCATGTCTGCCTGATCACGTTGCGCCTTGTCCTGTTTTCTGGGCTACTGCAGACAAGAATGAGCAAAAATATCTCTTGATCGGAGCATGTTGCTGCACTGCTGACAGTGTAAGAGAGATTGGCCTTTAGGGGATCCGTATCTAGCTTCCTGGCCCTCTCCCTGATTTCGAGAGTCTTTGCATCTGTGTAAGAGAGAGGCAATGACCGCAGGAAGTATTCCTCCAGTAAATCTGCTCCAAAAAGCAGCACATGGAAAAGCAAGACGTTAAAGAGAATGAAGCACCACTGGTGAGTCCGGAGCCTGCAGAGTGTCAGCTGGGGAAGAGAGGACATAGACACTGAATTCTCTTGCTACTGAAATGCAAAGCTTTCCTTCATCTTATAATACATTCATGCAAAACAGAATCGTAACTTTTAGATCGAGTCTTTGTGTTATTAGCGTAAGGCTCTTCTCCTCCTAGAAACCTAAGCAACTCTCTCCTGGTGGCACAGCGAGAGCCCAAGCTGAGGAGGACGTTACCATGCTGTAGTTTAGAAGGCATGGAAATACTGAGGAATAACTCAGTATCTTCTGGCTGTTTTTAATCTGTTACTGAAGGCCTGAGATGCTAATGAGGACCTGTAATGTTAATACGTGTCCCCAGAGGAGAGCCTGACCGTGCCATATGAAAGCCGGCAGGGTGCGAAGCCGAAGGGAAAGCTGTTATCCCCGCTGTCCCAGAGGGACCGGCCTCGTGCTAACCTCCGTGCTGCGGCGGAGTAACCAGCCGAAGCACTTACCTGCATGGTGGTGGGAGCTCTCCCTGCAGCGGGGTCCGCGTTCCCCGCGGAGGCAGTTTCTCCCTGGCAGAGGCTTACAAGGCAGGGTCTGGGTCTGCGGGATTGAGTTACTGCCCAGCACCCAGAGACGACGGCTTCCACCTCACCTGCCTGCAGGGAGGAAAGATGATCCCGGGGGATGATCGTGTTGCAGCTGCATAAAACACAAAGCAAGCAAAACTCTAACCTTTCCCTTTATTAATTCCTGACACTTGGGGGTGGGTCTCTGAGAAATGAAATGAAGCAACTGCTGGGGTTCATTTGATAAAAGGGGTCCCCTGGTACTGGTGCGAACCTGTGCTAGGGCTGCCCGTTTGTTGCCGTTTTTCTGGGGTTTTGTTTTTTTACAGTTGTGCCATTTTGGTGGTGTTTTCCCTGTCCAGGGCAGTTGCCCCCCGCACTGAGCACTCTGCCTCTCCTGAGGCGGAGGTTTGGTGCCTGAACTGGTGGGTTTGCCTCGTGTGGGGTCCCCGTGGACGCGGAGGATACCCTGAGGCCGCGGGCAGTGCTGGGCCAGGCTGTCTCTAGCGCGCGGGGAGGGGACTGAGCAGGGAGAGGGGTACAGAGCGGCGTTCCCCGTGCTGGGGTTGCAGCTGCGGGAGCTGTGACCCCGCTCCGGGTGAGGCACCTCGCTTGGCTCTCTTGCTTGTTCCCGGAGCCAGGGAAGTGCAGGGCATCGTTTAGTACCGGGCGTGTTTTCAGTGGGCCCTGGGGAGCAAGGCACGGAGAAAGGGCTGTGGAGGGGGACCTGACTGTGCTCATCCCGAGGGCCTGTGGCCAGGAGGCTGGGGATGTTTTGGCGTGTCCCCCCACCTCTTACCCCTCCAGTATCCATTTACTGGAGTGGGGATGTGAACCGTAACGAGCTGTGTTGGATGGTCCTTTGCTTTCTGTCCACACAATGTCATTCCGTGGTTTTTAAATGACCATCGGGATTTATGCCTTTGCGGTGGGTTGTGTGTCCTGGTGAAGAGCCGTGGTGACCTACCCCTGGACAGGCTCCTGCCTTCGGTGGTGGCCTTGGCTGCGCCGGAGCCTCCGCGTGTTAATGTTGGCAGAGCCACGGGCTGCGCTGGAGCTGACTGGGCTGGGGAGCCGCAGGGGACTGGAAGTGCTGGAGGGGGACGTGCCAAAGACACCACAAACAGGACGGAGCTGTCGGCAGGGGTGAGAGTTGGGTTTGGCAGCAGGTCCACGAGCCGTGGGGCCTGTGGAGCACTGAGGGGGGAGAGGGGCTTGTGGGTCCCCAGCAGCCCCCTGGGGAGGGCAGGTGGAGGGGACAGATGATGGCAATCAGAATCGTTTAGGTTGGAAAGGACCTTTAAGATCATTGAGTCCAACCGTTAACCCAGCACTACCAAGGCCACCACTAACCCATGTCCCCAAGCGCCACATCTACACGGCTTTTCAATCCCCCCAGGGACAGGGACTCCACCACTGCCCTGGGCAGCCTGTGCCAGGGCCTGACAGCCCTTTCGGGGAAGAAATGGTTCCCAATATCCAACCTAAACCTCCCCTGGCGCAGCTTGAGGCCGTTTCCCCTTGTCCTGTCGCCTGTTCCTTGGGAGAAGAGACCAACCCCCCCTGGCTCCAACCTCCTTTCAGGGAGTTGCAGAGAGCGAGAAGGTCTCCCCTCAGCCTCCTTTTCTCCAGGCCAAACCCCCCAGGTCCCTCAGCCGCTCCTCACAGCACTTGTGCTCCAGCCCCTTCCCCAGCTCCGTTGCCCGTCTCTGGACACGCTCCAGCCCCTCAGTGTCTGTCTTGGGGTGAGGGGCCCAGAACTGAACCCAGCACTCGAGGGGCGGCACTCACCAGGGCCGAGCACAGGGGGGACGATCCTGCCCTGGTCCTGCTGGCCACACTATGGCTGATACAGGCCAGGATGCTGTTGGCCTTCTTGGCCACCTGGGCACACTGCTGGCTCATCTTCAGCCACTGTCGACCAACCCCCCAGGTCCTTTTCCGCCGTGGGGAACACCACTTGTGACCGGCCGCCAACTGGATTTAACTCCATTCACCACAACTTTGGGCCTGGCCATCCAGCCAGTTTTTACCCAGCGAAGAGTGCGCCCGTCCAAGCCGTGAGCAGCCATCCAGTGATGCTGTTTGATGGGCAAATTGTGGCGGGAGGTGTCGGCCTTCATCAGCACAAGCATGGGAACTCCGGCCTCCGTGTGAGAGCAGAGAGACTGTGATTTTTTTTAATTTTGAAAGTTTTCTCGGAGGTAAGGGTGCATTTCTGTTTACTGCACCCTTGGGTGAAAGGCTGCAAGGAGGATGCAGTGTTGCTGCGGTTTACCTTAGCGTTGTGCCTTGCAAGGGCTCAGGGTGCGATGCTCTGACCATTGCAATCCGCCCTGAAGCATCCCTGGGAGTGCTCAAGGCCAGGCTGGATGGGGCTGTGAGCAGCCTGATCTAGCGGAAGGTGTCCCTGCCCATGGCAGGGGGGTGGAACTGGATGATCTTTAAGGTCCCTTCCAACCCAAACCATTCCATGAAGCATCCCTAGGGGAGCCTGCATCAGCCAAATGTCCCAGGGAGATGGAGAAGAGCTTTGATTTCCAGCTTGGGGTGACCGAGGCTTCATCCCCTGGCTCTGGCTGAGCCCCTCAGCTCTCCCAGCGCCTGCCCCTGGTCTGCAGCAGCTGGGGGAGATCTTTCCCACACGTGGTGGGAAATCTGCGTTGCTGTAGGGAGCGGCTGGGATTACAGAAGAAACCAGGTCCCCAAAATGTGGTCACAGCTTGAAGTGCATCGTGCCTCCCCGAAGGACGGCCCAAACACACACAGGGTGCGAGTCCCAATGTGGACCTCAGCTTTAGGCTCTCCAAAACCGTGAAAAACTCCTCTCATGGAGCTTGTGTGTCAGCTGGGCTACAGCTTCTTCTGGACCAGCCTCACAATCACTGTAGTCCTTGCAGAAGTTTGCTTTGAAGCTTGGCAAGCTGTCAGCATGGGAAGTGTCAGTTAAATGTGTTCTCTGAAATAAAAAGCTAATAAGGCAACATTTTTCATGTATAATAATACAGCACTATAGCCCCAGATACCCATTCTGGGAAAAAAATTCCTCCTTTGAAGATGCTCCGTCTCCAGCTAAACCATTTAATAAGCAAATAAATACTGGCATTTGAAACCACTTCCATTAAAAATATTGGCTTTCCCAGTTGTGTGTTTTTAGAATAATAATAAAACCCACATGTGTATCATCCCTGATGCAATTATGCACAGCGTGGTGCTTGCAGCACTTCTGAAGTAATTTCTTCAGCACGGCTTTGTGGCGGCAGCAGGAACTTCAAACAGTCGCCGATATCGCGTCTATGAGATTAACGCTCTCCAACCACAGCCGGGGTGCGGGCAGCCCTCAGCCGTGGGGTTTTATTTATCCGAAGAGCCTGGCTGAGTCTTGCCGGGGAAAGCTGAGGAGGAACAGACATGAAATGACTGCTGAAGGGTGAAATAACTGATCTGGAGTGCCACAGACCCCCTGGCTTCGGGGAGTTTGCCTGGGGGTGATCCCTCCATCGCCGTTAAAACCCAGGCTTCAGGCGAATGTAACGCACAGCAGCTGATGTACGACCTTATCTCACTTTTCAGATGGGTAAAGTCAAACGCATTCAGGGAAAACCTCACGCCCAGTGAGATCCAAGAGTTTCCAGAAGAAGAGTGAATTCAGGCCCCTGGAGAGGCTGAAGTGGGGTCAGGGGAGTGCTGTTCCCACAGCTTCACTTAAACCCCAAGAAATCTTGTGCCTGTAAATTAGGGAAACAACCAGGAGAGCGGGTTTTCCTGAGCCGCAGGGCTATAATTTGCTTTATGTAAGATGTTTTCACGTTTTCCTTAAATTTTACATCCAAGCAAACCTCATTACGGGAGCAGGGACGTACCGATAATGCTGTAGACAACTTGACCTACCATATGAACAGTGAGTGTTTAGACTGAAGGATGTTTGGAGTTTGGGTTTGATTTTTTGGAGAGGACAGGGCCCTGAACTCCCGTGATATCCAAAGATAAAAGCAGAGATGCCCGCAGGGCGGTGGGAGATGCTGTTGAGCAGGACGAGCCCGGGGCGGGCAGCTGTGGTGCAATGTGCTGCAGGGGAGCAGCGGTACCCACAGCTTCTTAAAATGTCTCTTAAAGTCTCCTGGCTTCCCTCCCAATGCTGCGAACATTTGGAAGGGGGGAGCAGAGCTCGGCTTGCTTCAGTTCTGCTCAACTCCGCTTCATGAAAATGCGAAGGCTTTGGATGACGCACCGTTCTCAGGCGATGGTGCAGGCGAGGGCGGGCGGATGGGGTTTGTTGAGGAAAACCAATGAAAATTGTTTTTTCCAGTATAAATTTGCTCAAATATAACAGCCCGAGCTCTGCCTGCCCCCGGTGTCCGTGCGGTCGCTCTGTGCCGCACGCTGTCCTTCCCTGCAGGGTGGACACCCCTCCCCGTCCCCACCACGGTCCCCCTGCTCCCAGGCTCTTCCCAAAGCTGCGCTGATTCCCGCAGGCAGCCTCTCGGATCTTCGCCCAACTGCTCCTGCTCCGGAGACGCGGCAGGTCCTGCCTGGGCAGCCCCCCTGTAGGCAGGCGGTTTTCTCACACGATGGCCTCTTCCCACGAGGTGCGGCCGCTTGTCTTATTTCAAGGGTCGGAGAGGACCCATGTCACCAGGCATCCTCCGGCAGCCCCGCCGCTCCCCTGGTCCCCAGCCGGGATGCTCCTGGGAGTGCAAAGCACCTGTTTTGGACTCTGCCCCAAGGGTCCCCTCTATTTACAACCCGCCTTTTGCAGCATTCCACCAGCACATGCAGCTCCGACAGCGCGAGGGGCTGGGAAGGGACTTGTCTGGTTTTTAATAACAGCATCGGTTGCAATAAATAAAGGGAGACAATTGGTTTGGTCTTACTCACCTAATAGCAATGTTTTTGCTTAAAGACATGATTCAGCTCTTGCAGGCAATTCTTCACCTTAAGTTCTCCATGAGGCTTGGGAGATGATGGAGGAGAAGGTTTTATAAGTGTGCGTTTCATTTGGGTTTTGATATTTAACATCCCTTTGGGCGTTCAACGTAAGCAGAAAACTTAAAAACAAACCAAGGACCGGGAGTGCTGACACACAAGACAGATCAGCCACTCCCGGTACACAAATGAGGGCGTCTTTTCTTCCCATTTCATGGCTCAATTGACTAGGTTAAAAACATGTTGTTATAGCCAAGTTCCTAGCACTCATTTTTTCTTTGCATACATCAGTCTCGGAGTTACAGAGCTCTATCTTTTTGTATGGGTATGTTTGATTATTACTTCTTGAGTTTAACGACAGCTTTGACAACTAACTACCACTCTATTTCTTGATAAAGACAGCTGAAACCCTCTGTGCATTCTGCAAGTGCTGCATTCAGCCTCAGAAATACCGAGCTAAACACAAGCTGAGTGGGGAGAGCACGAGCTTGTGAAAAATGTCGAGTTGTGAGGCCACAGGGCTCCAGCCCTTGGGTCGTGCCGGTTCCTGAGAGGTTGTTTCCCTGCCAAGGTATCAACTTGACAGAAAAGTTGCCTGTTTTGCAGTCGACCAGAATTTTCCCCTTGTTACTAATTTTCACAGTGTGCCGTGCGGGTTACTTTGCCTTGCCCTTTCGTCCCTGAAGTCAGACGCAGGCTGTATTTGTGCCTGGCAAATCTAGATTTCACGTGAAATTCGTTCCACACGCACAACATCCGAAGCGTTTGGAGCCTTGATTAAATTCAGTCCACGCTTTGACGATATTTGCAACTGGGAGCCGATGAGGCATTTTCGTGTGTGACTCCACATGTGCTCTGCGGCTGCAGCGATGCCGGGCAGCCAGTCGGGGCTCTTCGTCCTTCTGGGGAGCTCCCTGCCCGGGGGCTGATGGGGGTACACGTGTGTGCACGTGTTACACCCAAACGTGCAAAGCTTGCCCAAGGTTGTGGAGGGAAATGGGAGCTGACTGCAGGTCCCGGGGCTCCTGCGATGCCCCAGCCCATCCTCTCCGGTCCCACGGTACTGGATGGATCCACCTGCACTCCGGCCACGGGGACCTGGGGGTGCCTGGGGATGGGGAGGGGGCTGCAGCCCCCCAGCTGTGGCCAAGGCTCCCGCCGGCGGGGCCGTCCCCCATCGCCCTCCTGGCAGGGGGTTATCGGGGGGGCTCGAGCAGGACAAAGACACCCTCTGAGCCGAATACTCGCTTGGCGCTGGAGCACCGCGGCGCGCTGGACTCAGGGAGCGTGTCCCTCAGAAGATGACTTTCTCTCTCTCTTGCCTCTGACTCATCCCCACCGTTGCCTCCCACAGATTTATTTATTGCTCTCCCAGGCACAGAAACAGCAGAGTCGGGTCTCCGCTGCCCCGTGCCAGGCCCCTCCCCGGGCAGCCGGGGCCGTGATGTGCCGGGGCCATGCCTTCCCCCGCGCTTGGCCCTCGGCGGGTCGCAGACCGGGGGTTTCCCTTTCCTGGGAGCCCTGCACAAGCCCCCCGGGCGCCGCTCCCCGAGCCTGGCTCTGCTACGGAGACCTCCTGCGTGTGCCCATACAGCGTGTGGCCGTGCAAACGGCGCTGCGCAACCCTGGCTCGCCCGCTCCCCGGCACCGCACGCTCCCTGCCCGGGCGGGAGACAGCCCCGTGGGCCACATGCTCTCACCCGCTCCGGGGTGCGGAGGGGAATGCCGGGATGCTGAAGGGGCTCCCCAGCAGCGCTGCGGGGGCTGAGGGAGCAGGCGGCTCTGGGACCCGCGGGGAGTCGAGAGGAGGAGGCGCGGTGTCGCAGTAGGTACATGAAATCCTGGTTAATTTTACTTTTTGTTAATAAGACGGCTGTTGTAGCAGCAACGGCATTTTGGCGAGTGCTGCAGCTGAAGGCAGGGAGGACCGGCTCAGCCAGACCCGTGCCCCCGAGGTGCCGAACGGTGCCTTTGCTGAGAGCGCTGCCCTGCCCTGCCTTCCCCCTCGGCTTTGGGAGCGGGGGGCAGGTGCGAGAGCCCCGAGGCAGGTACCCCCCGCACTGCCTGACCCCCGTGGCCTCTCTGGGGCTGAGAGCCCAAGCACCTGCAATACATTAATGACTAAAGACGATGTTAAATCACGGCAGCTGGGAAGACACAGTCTTTATCACACGGTAGTGCTGGCTGGGACCTAGAAGACCTAAAAGAGCTTCCAAAGAGAAGTGAATTTTACCGCTATTGACCTTGGAAGAGCAGGGGCAGAGCAGCATCACTGGTCAGCGCTCAGCTGGGCGGGTGGGAACAGGGGAGTGTGAAGAGAGCCCCCCAGATTGCCCAAAGGCTGAAGAAAATGCCCGAGGGAGGAGGGAGAGCACTCAGCTTGCCTCACTTTCCGTGAAGAAAAGGGAGAGGTGTTTTGTGTTGCAATATGTTTCATGGGAGAGAAGGCAGGATAAAAGCAGACTCCTGATGTAGTGGGAAGAGGCAGGCTTTGCTGCGGCTGGGAACTGCAGTCAGACGGATCCTCGTTAGGAGGAGGGGGTGCGGCTGACTAACGAGCGAGGCGGCGTGTGGGTAAGCCACGGGAAAGAAGCACCGAGGGAGGGAGATGTGGTGATCTCAGCATCCCCAAATGCCTCCCTGGAAGTCAGACGGTGCCGGGGCTGGCCAGGGGCGGGATGCCACCACCTCCGTGTGCCGGGGAAGGGATGGGAGGGTCGGATCAGCCGCCTGGGCTCCAGCCCGGCCAGCCACCCTCTGACAGGCAGGGCACCTGCGGCAGCGGGAGTGACACCGGCTTGCCCAGCACCGCTCAAGCGTGGCATCGTGACGGAGTGGAAATCCAACACGGACCCCGGCCTGAATATCCACCTTTCCCAAAGGCACCCAGCTCCAAAATACCTCCAACCACGTGGGCTCCTACCTGGAGTTCGGGATAAAATCAAACCGCTTTGCCAAACAGCAGAGGAAGAACGAGGAAGCTCAACCCCGAGGGCTGACACTGCTCCCCCGACAGTCAATGTCGGAGCATAAATAAACCCCCATCCCCTGGCCGTTCCCTGTCGTACGACGCACACCGAGCCCTGAAACACTTCCTGGAGTTACATAATAGGAGGGCAAGAAAAAAATAACCAAGGGGGAAGGAAGAAGAGTATTTTGCTTTTTATTCTGTTAACTACAGGTTGTAAAATGGTTTGTTACGGAGGATCCTCTTGTACCCGTTCAGCGGGAGGGGAAGCAGAGGCTGCAAGTCCAGCGTGGCTGACCTGCGCCAGAGCCGGGAGCGGGCCCCAGGCTCTCCCTTCTCAGGCGGGATCCCACCAAGTGCCGTCACCGGGACAGCTTGTCCCCGTGCCCAGCAGCCAGGCCTCTGCCTCGGCATCCCCCCTGCTCCGCGGTGGGACGGGGAGGCACCAGCGCCCTTCCAGGCCCAGCTCCATGGCCAGTCCATCGCCGGTGCCGGGACCGGGCCAACCTCGCCGCTCGAGCTGCAGCGTTTGCATGGGGATGTTCTCTTCTTCTGGCTCTTTCTCTTTCATTTTCATTTCTCTTTCTCACCGTCCACCACCCCCTCGTAACTGTTTTAAATAATTCCTCCTCCATGCCTGTGTTATCACCTCGCATGTCAATACGCTGCTGTGCCACCCACCCCTCTCCTCGCAGAGCTGCACGTTAACATTTTGCACCCGATAATGTGAGGCAATTAGTGAATGAAGAATAACTTTCCTACTTAAAAGCATGATGGGTCGGGGAGCATTGCACGAACGGGTTGCACGGGGAGCATTAATTGCTTTTCTCTCAAATGACTCCTAGTGTAGGAGAGCCCATATGGAGAGAGAGGAGGAGGAAGAGATGCTGCGGGAGAAACAAAGTCTCCGGTCCTAGCGAGAAGCGTAAACCCCAGCGCATCCGAGTGGGCCCTTTCCTCTGGAGCCGGAGGCCGCGGCAGCGAACGGGCACCATGTGCCGATGCATCACGCGAGGGCCGGGGCTCCCGGGAGCAGCGGCTGGGGAGTGCGGGGGGCGGGGGGGGCCAGGGGCTGCCTGGAGCTGTCGGAGAGAACCCCCCGTGCTGGAAGCAGCGAGCTCCTGGCCCAGGGGGCATCCCCCTCCCCTGGGGTCTGCCTGCGGCGGGCTCTGGCCGTTCGGGTGACGGAGCCGGCAGGGGCGCGGTGCACAAGGCAGGGGGGCTGCCTGGCCGCTGCGCTTCTGTGGGAGCGCTTCCTTCGTAACAAACGGGCCTCGCTGGGGGTATCTGCTCACCCGCGCAGCCCCGGGGCCCCGCGGGTCGGCACCGCGGCGAACTCCCCAGCGCCCGTGCAACAGCGTGGCCTCTGCAAGAGAAATAAAAACAGACGGGAAAGAGGAGAGGAGCTCGCCAGAGCTGGGGCAGAATTGCTCTCCCAGGGCTCTGCTGCCCCGCGGGCTGCACAGCCGGCACTGCCACGGGGCCGGCGCGGTCGCCCCACAGCCCTGGGCCAGCGTGGGTCGTGGGTGCACGGTGGGAGCCTGCGAGGAGGCCGCTCTGTTTGCAGCGGCTCGTGTCCAGCCCCCTGAGGGGGGACACGGCTTTGGGGCACTTTGGGCTTGGCCACACCGTTGCAGATGGCACCTCCTGACTCCTGGCATGGGGCTGAACTTCAGCGGGGAGAGCAGGCCCCTTGGGCTCCATCCCGTTAACCCTTTCCCGAGGCAGGCGGCTCTTTTCCAGGCTGCCCCCGCGGTCCCCGAGGCGGGGCCGTGCCGCAGCGGGGCCCTGTTATTGCAGCAGGGCCCCCCTGGAAGAGCAACGCTCCCCAGCCCGGCCGCGCAGCACGGCACAGGAATTCCCCAGCAGGCCGGCGCTTGGCCCCGGTCGCTTTCAGCGCAGCCCCGGGGCGCAGCAGCGCTCAGCACAAATATTTACACGGCCGGGAGAAAATAAAGCAAACCCAATAAATGCCAAAAAATTAAAAATAGGAAAAAACCCACGGCAAGCCAAGGCCCGCCGGGGGGGGGGGGGGGTGCGGGCAGGGCCGGGGCGAGGGGCCGCGCCCCGGCGCCCGGTGCGGTGCCCGCGGTGGCTCATCCCCGGGGGCGCGCAGCCCGGGGGCGCGAGGCCGGGCGGGGGGCGGCGGCAGGTGCCGGCGCGGGCGGCAGGGGGCGCCGCGGGGGCCGCGGCGGGGCCGGGCGGGGGCCGGGGGGGCCCGCGGGGCCCGGCGGCGGCGGAGGGAGCGGCGAGGTGGCGGCTCCCGCCCGCCGCTCCGCGCCATGGGCTTCCTCGGCGGGCAGCGCCGCAGCCGCAGGGCGCAGGGGGAGGAGGCGAGCGGGGCCGCCGCGGTGCCGCTCCGCCGGTGCGCGTAGGGCCGGACCCCCCCCCCCCCCCGCCTTCCGCCCGGTGCCCCGCAACTTCCGGCACCTGTTGCTGCCCGCACCCCGCCGGCTCCCCCGCGGCGGCCGCCTCGCCCCGGCATGCGGAGCGCCCGGCCGGCCCGCGGCTGCTGCGGCGGCGGCGGGGCGCGCCGTGATGGTCGGGCCGGGAGCGGGAGCGGGACGGCGGCGGTGGCTCTGCCCGCGGCCGGCAGCCCCCGGCCGGCGCCTTCGGCAGCGCGGGGCGCCCAGGCTCTGCTCCGCCTCGCCTCTCCGGGCACCCGCGCCGCTTCGCTGATGCCTTTCTCGGGCGAAGAGCGGAGCCTGCAGGGGATCTACAAGCCGGCGGGGCCGGCGGAGGGCAGGGCGGCCGGCGGGGCGGCCGTCCTGCACCGAGTGCTACACCAACCGCTCCTTCGTCTACGACGATGGCAGCGCCCACAGGTACCCGCCGGCGGGACGCGGCGCGGGGCCGGGGGCTGCCGGCGGGGCTCGGTCCGTGGGTGTCGGGGTGTGGGGGGGAGTCCCCGGGGGCTGCCTGTGCCGCCGTCGTGGGGAGCCGCGGGGCTGGGGGACGGCGGAGCCCCCGTGCAGGAGCCGAGGGGAGCCCCTTCCCTTCCCTCCCCGCCGGCCGTGCCCGGGGGGCTGCGCTGGCCGCCAGGACCCCGCGGGACCCTCACCCCACATTCCCACCGCCCTTCCCATGCTCCGAGCCTGGAAAAAAGTTTCCACCACACTTCCCGGCCTGGGTGGGGTCCCCTGGCTGGGGTCCCCTGCGAACACCCCTCTGGGCAACGTCGCCTCGGGAATGGAGTAGTTAGAGGCTGCCGGGTACAGGGGATGCTTGGAGATCCCCGAGTTGTTCCCGGTTACATCCTTCACGGGAAAAGGGCCGGTGCTGCCCCTCTGTCGTGCCTGGCACGGGCCGAGGCTGTGCCCGTGGTGCGCGGGCCAGGCAGTGTTTTGGAGGAGCTGGTTTGGCTGAGCCCTGAAGCCAGCCCGAAGCCAGGGGACTGTGAAACGCACGCAGGCGAAAAGGTTACATTTCCGTAGGAGCATCGCAGCCTGCGCTCCAGCTTTGGGCTGGTTTTATGCCAAAGTTATAATGTCCGGTCCGAGGGAGGGGCTGCGGTGTAGAAGTGAAGAGCTGCCCAAAGGGGGTCACAGGGACCCAAAGCCACTGTCCTCTTGCGCCCGGGCAGCAGAGACATGTCTCACAAGGGGACAAGTGCTTGTTGCTGAGGTATCCCAGCTTTTCCAGATAACTCCTTTATATTATCATTGATCGGATCATATTTACTAGCGTGGCTCTTCTGACTGTCACACTCATCAAATGTCAGCTTAAATGAGCAAATGAAGTGTGTGTATCAGTTCATTCTTGGCAGATAAGGACCTTGGCTGCATTTGTGCCCTGGGCTGGTCAGCTGGGGTTTTCTGTGTTGACATCTGCTCGCTATGATTTAGGGGAGACCATCTTTTATTCCTAAAAGCCTAGATGGAAAAAGAAGGAACGGTCTATTCGGTGAACTCTTTAACTTTCAGTACATTGCCACTGACTGGGTAATTGGTAAAATCCTTGAATATTGGTTCTCAGGATTAAATCCCTCATCATTTCCCCCGCTGTCTCTGTCGGAGGCACTATGTCTGATGCGGCCAAGGCACCGCGGTGCCTCAGGACCCAGGACCACCTACCCCTGAGAACACCGGTCGGTTGCCTTGGGCACGCCAGGGGGGCTGCGGAGCCATAGTGCCCTCACCAAACCCAATTTCCTCATTTTGCAGCTGTACTTGGTGTGTTTGCAGAAATGACGTCCTCGAGGAGGTTATCGACCGCGTCTGGGGGGGGAGATCAGAGATCAGGCTAGAGATGGCAGCTTGCGGAGGCTTCGGACTCCAGCATTACGGGGAAATGATGAGTTGCTCGGCTCAGGCAGCAGTTACGGCTCCTTATTACTTACACTGCAGTACTGCTCAGGGTCATTTATCCTCGTCTAATGCGCAACAACAAAATCCTTGTCCAAAGGTCTTCCCCTCTGTCTCTTTCAATCTGAATAGAAGAGCTTTGTTTTCTAATTATTATTGTGCAGCTCAATGTGTTTCTAACCCCCTCCGGCTCCGGAGAGGTTGAAATGCCGTTGCTTTCCGTGGCTTGTCTTGCCTGCCTCTGCGTTCAGCCCCTTTGCTGCCCTTCCGGAGATGGCGAACACGCTGGTTGGAGCCCTCGGGACTCGGCAGCTTTGCCTGTAGCTGCCTGTTTCCCCAGCTCCACCGCGGGGCCGCCTGGATCCCTAATGTACTTTTTCAGTGCTGTTCAGCTGAAGAAGCAGAAAATGATTGTTACCATTTAGATGATAACAATGATTGTTTAGCACGGGCTAAAGAGAAACGTGCAGGCGCAGGCAGAGCAATAAGCACCGTCTCCCCCGTTAGACGATCCCAGAGGCCCACTGACTCATCTGCTGTTTGGTTTCCTCTTCTGCAGCTTGGACTGGGGGTGCGCGTCCCCTTCCAGGGGATGATCATCCACATTTAACAACCTGTTCTCACTCCGCCGGTGCCTGGTACAAGAGTTTCTTCCTCATGTCCTGTGGGTTTTACCTCTGTTCAGTTGAAAGGGCCGTGAAGGCAGCACCCTGCCCGTGTCCGACATGGGGTTTGTGCCTGGCGGGTGCGCGGTCCCCGGGGAGACCAGGGCTCGGGCGTCCTGCGCAGGCTCCTCGGCTTGTCTCCGCTCCGTGCTTCCAGGCGTATACTTGTGGCTGTAGGTGTGATGGCAGCCAAGCAGACCTGTCACCAGAGGTGTGTGTGAAGGATGTGAGAGCTAGAACACGTTCTGAGCAGCAAAGATGCAGAAAACACGTTAAGTGTACCTTCTGGTACAAGTTCAAGGGGACTTCAGCTGGGCTGCCCCATTACAATAAATGGAAGCCTCAGTTGTCCCCTTGCTTAGCAAATCTAGAGATGGCTTAAAAGCTGTTGAAGATAAAATCCATCTTCTCTGTTGCCTGGGTGGGGAGGCGTGGGTGTAAATGTCTGTCTGCTTTCTCCTGGCCGTTTTTATAAGGGGACAAGGGTCCTGCAGGTCCCTTCCAGTCGGAAAGCAAGGAGTTAACCGTAAAAGCACTTGAAAGTATGTTTGGAGAACAAACACACAGTTCTGGCACCCAGAGGGTACAAATAGCCTAAATTTTACTTTCCTGCTTCGTGGGAAATCTGGGTAAATGTTTGTACAAGGAGCTAGTCCATCATTTAGGGGAACACAGGATTTCCTCCGGCCAGCAGCTCCGCTTCCTCTGCCTTGCCCATGTAAGGACACTCGGGTGAGAAGCAGTGATGGATGAGCGGCCATATGGAAGGACTCACGCAAAAATATCCTGCACAAGTAAGGGGGCCCGCGGGAGAAGCAGAGACATGCAAGAGGAGACTTGTTTTTTCCATCTGCTACCTCCCGCTACTATGGCTTATTTAAGAAGAAAAAAGTGAAAGAAGACGACACGCACGATGGAGAAGCTGTTTAGGAAGATTGCGTCTTTGCGTTAGACGTACGTGGCTTTTCTCATGTCTGTTTTTAATGTCTCTTACAGGAGATCTGTCTGTCTGCTAGACTGCACCGCTCTGCTTAGGTTCAGTGCTGCTGTTTATACTTGCGGTGAACAGCAGATGTCCTGTGCCGAACGGGGCGGGTTCGGGGACCTTGCCACGGGTTCGGGAGCGGGACGTGGAGGGAAGGTGGGTCCCAGCTGGAGCGGCTGCTCCGGTGCAAGTGCTTGAGAAGCCGAGGCTGGGGGCTGGCGAGCAGCAACCAGAGAAACCCGTGAGCGCCGCTGGCGTGGCCCCTCCGGCCGTGCTGATGGAGTGCCAGCTAGAGGGGGCTTGGCGTGACGGGGGCTGTGCTGTGGAAGGGTCTGTCCTCAGTCCCACCCGCCTGGGCAGCGGGACAGGGCGTACGTTCTGGCCCTAGGAGTCACAGGAAGGTGTTGGAGCAGTGGCAAAGCCTCTGTCGGAGTCCAAAGCCAGCTGTCTGCCTGCTGCCCTCGCTGAACCCAGCGTGGTCGGTGGGTCCCAGGGCTGTGCCTGTGTGAGAGAGCTTGGGAAAGCTGATCTGAATCCATGAAGGATGTGAATGCAAAAAACCCCAAACAACCCCAAACATGGATTGAATGGGATTCTTGCTCTGTGTGAACTCTCTCATCCAGATCCGGGATGGCTCTCCCATGGCTTCTCCTGCTCCACTTCAGGTGCATCGGATGGACTGTCTCAGTTTAGCACAAGGATGGTCCCTGCAGCAGAGCGCCTGTTGTTGTCTCTTCAGTTTTCCATTTTCTAGAAATGAATGGGAAGATGCTTCTTTGGCAGAGCTTGCGCTGAACCAGACCTCTGTAGCTAATTAATAACCAGTTCCTCCAGGCAAGATTACTAGCTTAGACATTTATCAGCTTCCAAAAAGTCAGCCTTGCGGATTGCAACACCTGTTGCTCTGGCTACCCGTGGTGATCTCGGCCCTCGCTGTTCCAGGAGAAATTGCAATAGGGAGCCATAAAACTACAGGGCCAAACACCCTGTATTTTCAGAGTGTTTGTGTAGCAGAGATAAGAAGGAAATTTGCTCTTGTTTTCCTCGGCTGATTAGGACAGGGCAGCATGCGGCTCTGGCAGGAGCCTGAACCTCGGGGCTGGACAGGGCTGTCCGCAGGCGGTGCTGCGCAGACTGCCGCGGGAGAGCGCCCGCAGCACGCCTGGGCCAGCGGGAAGAGGCGCTGGGGAACCCCCCTGCTGTTCCGCTTAACAAAGGACCCCCGACATCGCTGAATATCCTCCTTAGAAACTGCCGGTGGGTTCTGGCACAGCTCTGCGCCTTCCGCTGGAGAGCAGCAAAGTAGGTCATTGCCTGCGCTCAAGGCTCTTTCTGCTCTGCAAAAATATTTACAGGCATCTGTTGAATCCTCCCAGTTCTCCATCAGCGACCTCTTCCTGACCTCCACGCCTGGTTCCCAAGTGCCGCACACAGTTTGTTTTGGAGCCTGTTAGTCGTTTCTCTTGCGTCCATGCCAAACTGTGCCGGAGTGTAGAACATCTCATTCATCCTTCTTGTGAATAAAACCAGGCAAAGAGCCGCACTAGGTGCCGCTGGCCTGGTGTCCTTTGGCTGTGGCCGGTGACAGGGACAGAGGGCAGGTACAGAGCAACCCTTCCCGGGGCTGTACTGCTGCAGCCTCTCGGATCGGGATCCTGAGCTGGAGGTTGTGCCCAGCGGTTGTGCTTAGAAGACATGGATGGATGCCTCCCCTGGGATTTGCCTGGTCCCTCTTGAACCCACTGGGGCTTTCTGCCTCTGCAAGAGGATGTGACTTCTCTGCTGCAGCTGCTCTGTGTGAAAACATGCGGCTTTCCTCCGAGCCCGCTGCCCTGTGGTTTCCCTGGGTTCCTACAGCTCTTGTGATGGCTTGCTCCCTGGTCGTCCGCTCTGATCCCACCTGCCTTTCATCATGTCTCTCACCACGCTAGGGACTCCTCCGCATCTCTCTGGTCTCTCCTTGAGCAAAACAATTTAGAAACCCCATTAGTTATCTCCGTGCCCTTCTCTGTGCCGCGTCGTCTTCTGAGGAGGGGAACCAGAACTGTGCGTGGCTCCGCGGTGGGTTTGGCTGTAGTGTAACGGCCTCTCCCTGACGTTTTGGGGTTGACACCACTGACAGTCCACTGTTGGCTTTGTCGTGTTAGCTACAGTGACTTCGGCTTCTTTTCCGAGTGCTAATTGGAGACCTTCTAATGCCTGTGCGGAAGGTGATTCCCCGCCCCCATCCCTTTGGATTAGTTGGCATTTATTGATGCTAATTTTCATCTGACATTTATCATCGGGTCATCCAGTGCTGCACGACTCCTCCTGCAAACTCTTTACCGTCAGGTTTAGGTTTGACCGTACTGGATAATTTGCAGTCATCACCATCGCTTCTGAATTCACAAAATAGCAGAGCGCCTTGTGGGACCCCACAGAAACTGTTTGCTTCAGTGTTCCTCTTCTGTTTGTCTCCTGTCTTCTAACCAGGAGACATCCCCCGCTTCGTCCATCGACATCTGGTCTGGCAGGTGGGTGACGAGCCTGCTCTCGGCGTTTATTTCTGTAAGTCTTTGTATCCTTGAACAGTGTGAAAAGACTCTTCCTCCTCCCACGTCTCTATTATTTTCTGCTTTCAATAGAAGGGAGTGTTCTGCAGGGGTCTGGAGCGCGGGGAAGTTTCTTCTCCGTGCTCATCCCTAGCTGCTTATGGCAGTTTGGGGCTGGCAGAAGGGGGAATTTTCCCAGCAGATCGTTAGCAAGAATTAGCACTTTCCTCATCTTGCAGCCTTTTTTTTTTTTTTTTTTCTTTTTGATGTGAGCCTGAAGAATGCTGGGCACTGGCAAATTTGGTAGAGGGTATAACAGCTTGGGTGAGGGGGGAGCGAGACACGCCAGGATCATGTGCCGTGGGATAACCAGGTACCATCCTGTGAATAATGATTCTGGAGAGTGACGAGCTCCTCCTTGAGAGTCATCTCCTTGCTCATCCCGATGAGAGCTGGGAACAGATAGCGTTGTCCTTGGTCATCTACCAGGATGAGGGTTTTGGCTGGTTCCCAAGGAGGAGTGGTGACACTGGTCCCAGGTAAGCTCCATGTGGGAGGGGAAGCCCCAGGAAAAAATGGATTGGGCAACAGCAAGGGCAAAGGACTTTGAAGCCTCGCTTTAGCTAGAGGTGAGCTTTCAGTGCCCTGGGCTGGAGGAAGAAGGGCTGCCGCTGCCTGCAGACGGGTGCCTGCCAGGAGCGAGACTGTGATGGAGCATTAGGATTTGGGGGGGGCAAGAAGGGCTCTTGTGGGAGAATTGCACTGGCCAAGACCCACTTAGCTTTCTGGCCTTCCTCACGATGCCCGCTGCTGGAGCAGGGACCTGTGGGACAGCCGAGGGGTAAGTCTGGGGGGTGAGCGTAGCGGCACTGGGGCAGGCGGCACCTAATGGCTGTGAGCAGAGAAGTGCCTGAGGTACTTGCTGCAGTGGCAATAGGAGTTATATTCCCTTTTTGAGCAGGTAATGGGAGAGGGTTGGCTATGGGCTCCAGGAACAGAGCCGGAGGCTGTGACAAGTGAATTGCTCTCTTTTTAGTTTAATAATCTGTTTAGGTTTAAGATTTTTTCATGGTTGGTTGGCATGAATCGTGAGCCTGGTGTTATCCCTGTGTGGAACAGCACCCTGTCATTAAAGGCCGGGATTTCCCGGAGGAGCCTGGTGTGCAGAGCCTCCGAAATCCCCGGCGGGACTCATGGGGCCTCGCAGCAAAGGAACGTTAGTGAGGGATTGTTTCTTACTTCCAGCAGCATGAGTCCTTGTTGCTTGATTTCTTGAGCGTCGGGGATGATTCTGCTTTTAAATGAACTTGCGTGTGCTCCCAGGCTGCCTTGCAAACCTGGCGCCGTGATAAGGAGAAAAGGGTCATGTCCTTGCTGGGGAAGGGCCGGGTACTCTGGGAAACCTCAGCCTGTAGCTCACACAAGGAAGATACGGGTTAATGTTGTAATCCATAAATAGCCCTGGAGATCGCCGAGTCAGGAATTTCCCGGCAGGGTTAGTGACCTTGGCTCGGCAGGCTGGATGTGTTTTGGATTTGCCCCTCCTGAGGTTGTTCACGGCCAAGATGCTGGTACGAGCGCTGGGGGTGCTCCTGAGCCTGTCCCCGGTGGGAAGGGTCGGGCTGGATGGGTGGCTGCAGGCAGAGCTTGGCCGGAGGGTTGTGCCCGTCCTGTCCTTGGGTGCGGATCGCTGGTGTCAGTGGTTTGCTTCCAGTGGGGAGTTGAATCTTCACCTCTGGAGGAAGGCGAGCGAGTGAGGTCCTGCCGGTTCTTGTGCGGCAGGAGCCCTCCGGGCTGCAGGAGCAAGACCCTTGGAGACCTCCGCCCACGGGCGATGGGATGGGGAGCGGAGCTGTGGCCTTAGGACAGCCCAGGCTGGCTCCTGCACTAGCCACTGCAAACGCTTTCTTCAGCTTTTTCTTTGGTACTGCCTAATATTGCCAAGCAAAGAAGAGGAGATAAGTGCCTTTTCCTTCCAGGAGGCTCTTGGAGAGAGGGTGAAGCCTGTTTGATGCCAGAAGTCGGGGGATGTTTTTTGAATTGCGGCATGTCTGCAATGCACTGTTGCCAAAGGGCGGGGGCTGGGGGTCCTGTGGGTGGCCCTTGGCGCGTGCCTCCTCCTGTGCTCCTCACCTCCCTCCCCATCGGCTCTTCCCTGCCATCTCCAGCCTGTTCTTTGTCCCACACGGCTGCAGCTTTCTCACGGACCTCTGCAAAAGGGAAGGATGGGACATGCAGTGCCGAAAGTAAAAGAGCAAGGGTTAAACTGGAAACTTGGTGCACATGTGGAAAGGGCTCCCAAAGGTGGGTGTCACCTTCTGTCACCACCCTGCCGCGGCACATCGCCGTGCCTCTGGCAGAGGAACGGGGAGCGGGAGCCAGGGGCTGGGGGTGGGTGGTCAGGGAGGCGCTGGGACCCAGTCAGTGCGCTGCAGAGCAAGGTGCGTGTCAAGAGATGAAGCCTGGCCGTGTGCCGCCGCCTCGCTTCACCGGCACGGCAGCCCCGGCCCGGGCTTGAGGAGAGGGAGCTGGACCCCTCGCCTGCCCGAAACCTCGCCAAGGGTGTGTAGGATGCCTCCCCTCCCTTCTTTCTCCCAGTGTTAGTTAGGCTTTGCGGTACCAGGGCCAGCAGCAGGACTCGTTTGCCTTTGCTTCTGTTGGAACCAGCCCCAGCACTGCCCGGGATCTCCCCGCAGGGTGCTCTGGCCCTGCGGAGCAGGAGGAAGGGGCCGGCTGCGGCTCGCTCCTCCGGCTCCCTCGGTGCCGATGGGCAGCTGCTGGGGACGCTGCCTGCCCGTGCCACTCGGTACCGATGCGCTGCTCTCGGGACCAAGGAAGAGAGAAGACTCTCCGCAGGGCTTTGCCCTCCCTGAGTTTTGCCCTCTTGTACGAAGCGTACGTGTGCATCAGGCCAGAAGGGAACGGGGAGACGTGGGTGAATTGCTAATACGGGGTTGTCTAATAAGAAAAACGTCTCTGGACCTGGAAGGTACAATTTCTACTTTTATCTTCTAGAAAATAGCATTGCCAGCGGGGGGAAGGCTTGTGAGCTTTGCACTGACTCACGCTTCCTGTTCATTTTCAACGTGAAATACACAAAATGCTAATTTTTCCGTGAGGCCTGTGGTGCTAAATTGCCTCCGCACGTTGAAAGCGAAGCGATGGATGGATTTGTCACAGGGCTCGGCAGTTCTGTGGAAGTTTTGAGCAACAGCAGCCCCTGACGTGAACAGTCCAGCTGTCCAGGAGGTGCAAATTTGGATGCAGGAGTTTAATCTGGGAGACTGAGCGCTTCATATGTTGCGCGTGTGTGTGTGTGTGTGTGTGTGTCTGCAGCTGTTGTACCCACCAAGCGTGACTTGGGCCAAAGCTGCTCAGAGTATCTGGGATCATGACTTGGGTGTTATGATGGGCCTGTTCACATCCCTCGGAGCACTTTAAACAAAATATGAAATCCATGACCATCGTACAAGTAAGAAGCTGACAAAACAGTTAAATGAAGTGGAGGCAGTTGCTTGTGGACACGGAAGGGTTTGTGAAGTACAGAAAATGACCTTGTTAAAGGAAATAGACCCCCATCTTTCCCTGATCCCCCTTTTCTGTATCAAGCTCAGGGCGTTAGTGCCTGGGGCTTTAGTGCTGGTCGTCTTAGCTCTTTATCACTAATGAGCTTTGCAAGTTCATCGTTCCTGTCCCCTGGGTTTGATCTGGGGGGTTCCGCAGGAAATGCTCCTTTCACGCTGCGTGGCTGTTCCACGCTGGTGTGGCAGGGGCCGGCTCTGCTCACGCCGCCGCGTTTGTGCTTCTTGTTGATTGTCTTTAGGGTCGGGAGTCGTCCTGGTGGCAATGACTTAGCACTTGGTCATGGGACTTGTGCTTAGAAAATGGAAGAGGTGCTTTTAATGTTGTGTTTTGGGGGGAAAGAACCTGCCACTTGGCCTGTGCCTGCGCTCCTCGCCACCGTGGCCCCTCTCGAAGGCCACTCAGGCCACGCCTCGGGGTGGAAGATCCTCCCGTGGCTCTGGACTGTTGTCTGGGTGCCAGGACTGCTGATCTCTGTGAACGGCGTCAATGAGTCACCGTGTGACCCTGGGGAGGGAGAGGGGACGGTGCGATCGGAATCTGGGCCTCGTCCTCCGACAAGCTGAGCCGTAACTGACAGCGACGTTAGCTGATGCTCGCAGGGAGATAAGGGACGGTGCTGCCGCTGAGGCGGCGCAGAGGAGGCAGCTCTGCGCCTGGAATGAGCACCCCAGCTCTTCCACGGGGACATCCCCGCAGGGAAATCCTGCCCTGAAGGCTGCTGAGGTCGTGTCCGGGGAAGGGCGATGCCGAGCCGGTGTGCGAGGCACCCTGCCGCGGGACCTAGCCTGCGCGCGTGTTGCCCACGTGTGTGGGTCTGCTGCTTTCCTTCCCTGCGCCGTCTTTGCCCTCCCTCGGGCCGGGCTGTGCGGCCGTGCCCGCTCGCTGCCCCTCCTTGCCAGGAGAGCGGTGCCGACGCCTGCAGCAGCCGCGTGTCGCTGGCGTGGGAGTGGGTGCCGTCTTCCAGCCCGGCTCTGGAGAGCGAGCGTGCGTCCCCCCACGCACTCGGGCCATGAGGAGACCCCACAGGGATGTCACTCAGAAGCAAAAAACAAAAGAGAGGGGGAACAACTGTAACCCGGTAACCATAAGAGCTGTGGGAGGAGAAGCAAACAGAAGATGATTGTATATATTTTAATAAATATAGAAAAAGAAAGGGCAGAATTTCCTGTATGGCTTTGTTCATCGGAGCGGCTCTGGGAGCCCGGCAGCGGCCGAGCTTGCCGTCGCTGATGGCCCAAGGATGCAGGGCCAGGCTCTGCCGCCACGGCTGGTGAAACGCTGTGGCAGGGAGGAGAGGGCACGGCAGGGTCCTCGCTGTCCTGGGGCAGCCTGGCGCCGAGAGCCCTCGTGAGAAGTATCCCGTCCCTTGCGCGCGATCTAGACACGGTTGCCCTACGATGGGTCTGGGCCAGCAAAGAGCAGCTGGAGGCTCCCGCCCCACCGGTGCCCAAAAGGCTGGCTAGCCTGGCCCCGGTGACGGCCAGGCTGGCTTCGCCTCTCTAACCACAGCCTGTGCCGCAGCCCCACGTCTCCGCCAACAGCAAGAGAAGGGCCAGACCCTGCGTGCAACTCTTGCTCCACCGTTGCTCTCAGCCAGGGGTTGTCCTTTCTGTCCCGTGGGAGGTGGCGGGAGGCCGAGCAGCAGCAGCTGCCTGTGGTGTGGCAGTATGGGCTGGGTACCAAAGCTTGAGGAAAAGAGGCTTTGCCTGCGGAGGGGATGTTGAGATTGGACACGAGGTACTTGCTTTCCGGCTACACATCCAGACTCCCTGGACATCCTCCTGGGGAAAGGAGGGAGTTGGGACAGACAGCTGCCAGCAGGACCTCATGCCTCTGGCTCCTTCACGGCATGAAGTCGTGGGAGAGGAGGGATTTAGACTGTAGGTTATGCAAGAATTTGCCCCAAATGTAGGTTCAGCTGTTTCTTCTGTTTGTGCACCCCCCCCTAGAAGGAGAAGCGGCACATTCTGGGAGGGTCTTCAATAATTTTTGGTGCCGACAGAGCAGGGGGTGTCACTGAGAGCTGGGAGCTTCCTGACGGTGCCGGCAGGTCCGGGCAGTTACATCGTGCAGGGACCAGAAGGTGGGATTATGGGATCTGCTGATGACCCGGGCGGTTTGGGATTGGTTTGTGGTGGGAAGCAGGAGGATGCTCTGTGGTTTCTGTGGCGAGTAGCATGCAAGGAAGCTGAAGAGGAACTTGAGTTGTGTCCTTCCTCTTCTTTGACACATATAGCCAAAAATAATGACAAAAAATCCTGAAATACAGCCTCTGGACAGCCTCTGACGAGCTCCGCGGGCACGCGCGTTGCAGAGCCGCCGGCCGGGTGCGACCCCAGCCGGCACAGGCAGATGTGTGGGCTGTCACTGGTTTCTGCCTGCGTTTCCAGTCTCAGGGGATGGTGCTGTCAGCAGCGTAGCTTCCTGTGTGCCCGGGTGGAAACGCAGCAAGGGAAGAACGTGTTTGCGACCAGCCCACGCATGAGAAGGCTTATTGAAGGAGCCCAAGGTTGGTGCAGCTCTGAGGCTCCTGCTAGAGCGTGCTCCAAGGGGCAGCTGTGTTGCTAAACGGGGATGGTGACGGTGTCTAGCTGCAGTTTAACGGCAGGAGAGATCAACGGGGAGATCTGCTTTGGATCACACTCGGCTTGATCCCAGTTCCCGTGTTCCCGAGAGGCTGAGCAGTAGGGTGTCCCCTCCCGGCGTGCCGATCGCTGCCGGGGAGCTGGCCAAGCTGGGGGAGAGACTGTGGCGTAGCGAGAAAGGGAATAGTGTTGAGGTTTCCATATGCTGATTACAGCGTGCATTTTTAGTGGTACATGGTTCTGGAGGAAGGAAGGAAAGGGAAGATAAAAATAAAGCTGCAGTCCTGTATTTAGCTATAAACCACTTTGGGATTTTTTTTTCCCCCAGTAGTATTTGAAGACTGTGCAATAAACAAGCTTGTTCATGAATTTTTATTTTTACCACACTGCTTTGAAGAAGTAGCCGGGTTGCTGTGGCATTTCTAAGCTCAGAATCCCTGTGTTTGGGCAGGGAGGAGGGTTGCAAATTCTCTGTGCCGATGTCAGGAGATCTGTGTGCAGCGCGGGAGCACTTTTTGCTAAGACACTGATGGGCAACATATCTTAAAGTCACTGGGTAATTGATAAAGACGTCTTTATCAAATAGGTGCATGCGATATTTGTCTCCCTGAACCTTCCCAGATGAACAAGTGCCAAATTTTTAAAATTCTGAATGATTTTGTATGCGAATAATGAGAGAGAAGTATTCAAAATGTAGCTGCTATGCTGCGGATGGGAGGAGAAACTCAGATGCAAATACAGAGCAGAAATTGTGTTTCAGAGATACTGATATAACTGGATTTTACTAAATTTCTTAGCACTAATAAAGGCAGGGGTAAATATTTGCTTTGTTTTGTGAATCTGACATGTGATCCGAGGCCAAGAGAAGATTAATTGGATTTGAAAAGAATCACATGGAGTTTAAAAAAACCCCAACCACTCTAAACCAAAAGACAGGCGTCGGATATTCGACGAGGACGGTTGTGTCTAGATCTGAGCGTCCTTAGGCTTGAGGGTGCCGGTGGAGCTGCCTGCCCGGACCTCGGGCAGTGGGGCCGTGGGGACCGTAAGAGAGGGGGGTGGCTCTGCCTCCGCCTGGCAGCCGGTGTGCCCGTGGCTGTGCAGCCGTAGCGCTCGGCCTTTCCTCCGGGAAAGGGAACAACGTGCTCCTTTAAACAGCCACTTAATAATTACTGTGTGAGACAGTCTCCTTCAAATGCAATTATAAGCGCTCGCATTCGGAGTTAGGCACCTGGCTCCCCGCTTTAAAGTATGCCTTATCATAAGGGAGGATGATTTTTTAAAATTATTTTTCTCTGCCTGAAAGTCCAGTTTTAGGATGCTGTCCTGGCTTCAGAGCAATAGAAATCTCAGCTGGGCTAGAACTTTGCAGGAGGTGGCCTGGTGAAAGTATGTTTTGGCATAATTTATCATAGTTAAGCTCTAAGAGGAAAGACTTAATTGTGGCTTTTTGTGATTAGATAACGTTAGATCCGCCTTTGCAATGTGAGCTAGAGATGGTCAGCTAACTTCTGTGCTTATATCAGTCGATCCAGAGGGAGTCCTTGAGTTGACAGGATTTGGCTTGATTTCTCTTCAAGACCAAGTTTTGGATCAATGTGTATCATAAAATAACCTCCCTGATGCCCAAGGCCCTGCACAGATGCGTTACTCAGCGCAGAGCCTCGGCTGCAGTGTGCGTATGGCAGCTAAAAGGAATTGAAAAGCTCTGGGGGTATAGAATTAAGTGGCAAATAACACCAGTGAAAATCATCCAAAGAGCTGAGAGTGAGCTGTGTTATCTTCTGGGGCTGTGTTCAGCAGAAATTTTGCATGCTGGTTGCTCTTCCAGAAACTTGGGAACAGCAGGGTCAGGGCTGTGGAACCTGGTCAGCTGGGAACTTATTTACAGGGGTTTGAGTTGTTAAAGGTGTAAGAGAGTCTGAGGAGGCTCAGATGACATCCCTGCAGCCAGCAGCAACCCCCCGAGATGTCTGCTGATTCCAGTTTAGTATTCAGCTGTTTGAAGCTCTTTGCCTGTCTATAGCTTATGCAGTCTGCACTGGAGGCACCGCTGTGGGAAGGCGGTAGGAGTGGGTTGGAGAGGCTTTGGGTGAGACCCTTGGAATTACATCTGGCAGGAGCTGGAGCCTTTCAGCTCTTTGCCTCCCTCACGCTTCAAAGTTACATGTGAGGGACAAAGAATCAGCTCACTGCAGGGGCACCATGTCTCCTCTTCCAAGCTCTCCCTGTCCTTCCCACTTTCCACGAAGGGTCTGTGAAATTGGAGTTACTGTCATGGCACGGGTAAATTTCACTGATGAAGCCAGAACCGAAAGGATCAGGACCTGTGATCTTGCCTTGTGTGTCTGGACGCTGGCTTTACAGCACTGAACAGCTTTGTTGCCTTGTGAAAGGAAGTTTGGCTTAACCGATCTGTTATACTTAGTAGCTCTAGCTGGCGTGGGGGAGCAGCATAGTACCCACGTTCCGGTGGTAAATGGGGTTTGAAGAAGGAGAGCAAAGACAAGCTTTTAACCTCTGAAATGTTGGAGAGCTGGTTGGGTTTCATCTCCGTTCTGTGTGGCAGAGCAGACTGCATGTAGCTGGCCATGCACTGCTGTCTTTGGCTCAGCAATCACCTTGGGTCTCCCAGGCATTGCGATCCCCCCATCCCTTGATCAGAGACACCAGCAAGCCAAGGGGTGGGTGATATATCCTCCCGGCCGCGACACTTGGCAGCTGGACAGATGACTGACTCATCAGTGTTCACGGTTTCTCATTTAATACTGGGGCTGTTCGGATGATTTAAGTGCCGGCAGTCCAGGAGGGTGTGCTGCTGCTTCCAGCACGGTTGCGGAGCCATCGCCTTGTCTGCCTCCCATCCACACTTTTCTTTGCGGGGGGGGGGGCTGGGGTGGATCTGGGTTTGGTTGTCAGCTGTAGATTTATCTTGCGAGCGGTTTTATTTCCTCCTGGCGACTGGGCTTTTCCATTGGCTCCTCTTGCTCTCTGTTGTTTGCCTGCGAGGAGCAAATGTCCTGTGCACGGCGCTGCCTGCGCAGCGGGCTGCGGGGCGCTCCGGGGGACCGCGCTCCGCGCCGTGCCCCCCCGCCGGCCCCTCGCCTGAGGGGCCGAGCCCCTCGCCACCCATGCCCCCGGGGGGAGCGCTCTGCAGGGGGGGCACCGCCGCCTGCCCCGCAATGTAATTGCAGCCGGGGGCGGGCGGCCTCTCCGGCGCGGGGGCCGCGGGGGGGCAGCGCCGGGCGGTGCGTGGCGGGGCGCGGGTTGCGCGGGGCCGGCAGGAGGAGGTGCCGAGGCGGGGGCGGGCGGCAGGGGGGGGCAGGGCAGGGCAGGGCGCCCCCCATTGACTCTACCCTTCTCTCCGCAGGCTCTCGTCCCGGCGGCGGCCGGCGGCGGGGACGGCGGCGGGAGCCGCAAGAGCGGGGTCATTTGGACATCGCCGCCTGAAGATGACGGAGCTGGAGTCCGAGGTGATGCCCCTGCCGCCCCGGTACCGCTTCCGCGATCTGCTGCTGGGGGACCAGTCCTTCCAGAGCGACGACAGGTTCGGGGCGTACCGGGGGGGCAGGGGGGGGCAGGGGGACACACCCCGCCGGGAGGGGGCAGGGAGGGAGACACGGACCTGGGGACACGCACTCCCCGGGGCCGGGGATCATTACCTGGGGTGGGGACGCATCTGGGGCACACGGCGGCCCCCCTCGCGTGGGGACAGACGCACCGCACGCCGGGTGGACACTGGGAGTGGGAGGCGTGGGGGGGCCGGGGGGCGCGGAGCTCTCCGCCGGGTGCTGAAGCCCGCCGGCGCGGAGCTCTCCGGCGTGTGCTGATCCCCCGTGAGGCGCGGAGCTCCGCGGTGCCTGACGGCCGGTCCCCGGTCCCGTCGCGCGGCCTCGGCGGGTGGGTGTGGGTACGGGCACGCAAGGGCTGGCGGGCGTTGGGTGGGAGTATGTCGGGGCCCGCGGGCGTCGGGGTGTGTTTCGCAGGGGACAGGGGCATGCCCGGCGGAGGGCTGGGAAGCGTTCGGTGTGCTGGGGTGTGAGGCCGGGGGATGCGTGTGGGTGTGCTGGGGGTGGAGGCCAGGGGGACGTGTGTGGGTGTGCCTCGGACAGTAGGCAGCGGTCGGTAGGCGTTCCAGGGCTGGTGGACATGCCGGAGCTGGGCATTGGGAGTTGTGGGCATACTGCGCCAGCAGACGCCTTGATCTTGAGATGTGTGGGGCATGCTGGGCAGCTTGCTGTGTGGGAGTCCCATCAGGGGGTGGCAAGGAGGAAAAGGAACCCCTGTCGGGAGTTGGTGGGATACACACAGGTGAGGGGCTGGTGAAACTCCCTGTTAAGCCATAGGCAGAGTTGGGCTGAGCGCTACATTTATTAGGAGGTCAGGCTCATCCAGAGGCTCTGTTCTCAGATGCAATCTTTGCAGCAGGGGATGCTGATGGGAGCAGAGCGACTCTAAAGAGCTGCTGTGGATGTGGCACAACTCTCCCTTTCTTGGGCTGTCTAGAGAAATGGCCTTTATGGGTTGAGCGCCAAGCCTGCTATTCCTGGCTGGCTGGCGGGGATTTATTACCAGATTGAGCGAGCTAAAGCAAAAGGAGGAATGCCATGAGTGGCAAGTGAATTCCATGAGCAGAGCAGTTAAATGAAGTGGAAAACAAACAACCCTCCCTTCAACTCTGTTCATATCATAAGAATCAAGGAGCTATAGTGCTAATGGGGAGTCAGTAAGATTGTCATCTTTTCCCACTGATTAATTGCATGATGTAAACAGAGAGCGCTGTAACTCTTGTTGAAAAACCCCTTCAATTGCTGGTGAGTTGGCCTTTGGGTAGCTGCTGTGTAGTTGGTACACCTGCGTCAGGGCTTTTGTGCATCTGTGTTAAAAGGTAGTTTCATTTTTTCTATGTGTACAAGTGTCATACAAAAAAAAGGTGAATTTGGATTTAAGAATGTGGGACTTACAAATGTTCTAAATAAGCATTCCTAACTTTTATAACTGCATAAGAATTGATCTTTCTTGAAAATGAGTCTGTGATCCTCAAGATTTTAAAGCCCAGATTTCCTTAAACATTAATATAGTTTTATGGCATCAGGTGAGAGGCTGATTGGAAATCCCAATGCAGAAGATGTCTGGATTTCAGAATGGTTATGATATGGCTTATTTGGATAAGTGGAGTTTACAGTTTTAACAGTTTTCATATTTAAGTATTTGAATGGATTTGAAATACAGAAGACGACAATTGCAGATTGTGGGGTTTTCCGCATGTCCCTGGTATACCCCTTAATCTTAATTTTCATCTAGATTTGAGTGTTTCTGATTCAGAATTTCTCTTTAATTTTAGTGTGGAGATACTCTGGATTATTTTTGTAAATTCATTAGCCTTATTTCTCAAGACATCTTTGTTTCACTGGCTTTATGTGCTGCTATCTTTAGTTGTTTGGCTTTCCCCTTCATCTAGAAAATATTGAAAACTTCCCGGTGTGTTGGGGAATGCAAATCTATGAGCACACGTTTGCTATTCACATATAATCCTCTTGACTCCACTGGGGGTGGAGGTGAGCCACTGCCGTAGGCTTTTGGAAACGTTGCTGTTGGGCCTCAGTTTCAGGCCGAGTCATTAATGATACTGGGACCTTATGGATGAAGCAAGCTCGCTGGAGTAGCAATGACTAGTAGATCAGTCTGTTCCAAACCAACGGGATAAGGAGCTGATTTAGGCTAGCAGAAGAAAAGCAGAAAGCCTTTTTGGCTTTGCTGTCCTTAAAAATGCTAAGCAGCTCACAGATTGCTTTGAAGTGCTTTGTTACAGCACTGGCAGGACTGTGCAAACAGTGGGGAACTGTGAATGGGAAAATAGAGCTCAGTGGACTTACAGATGTAACCCTGAAGGAAAACACCTGTAGCACTAAATAGCTCGTTTATTTACAAAAGCAATGCTAAAAACATGAGCGTCTCAAAGGTCTGCTTTTGAAAAGCTCCCCTAGAATGATAGTGTGCTGATGAAAGTGAGGAGGTTTCTGGGGTCAGCGGAAGACCGAAAGGATGGGAGGCCGTAGGGGAATCCAGGTTTCGCTGCTTCTGGGGAATTAGAACCACTTCTGTTAGAGATGTATTAATCCATCCTCATCCCGGAGGATGCTGAGGAGACACCAACACCGGACTGAAGTAAGAGAGTGAGTAATGCTGGAGCCTGAGGAGATGAGAGCTTGATGGAACAAGTAGATGATTAGAGAGCTGTGGTGTGGCAGGAGGAGAGAGCATGTCCAGCTAACCCGTGGAACTGAAAGAACTAATCAGTGAATATGAGGTGGAATAGGTAAAATAGGTGCTCCTAATTTACTTTTCTTTTTAGAATGCGAAAGGTGAAGACAGTCAGTCTAACTAAGCAGGGCTCAGTCTTTGGCAGGTAGACTGACTGACATGAGAGTTAAAATAATACTTTGAATGTTGTGTGGAGGATGGTAATAAATCAGCCAGGAAGCAAAGAGGAAAAGACCGACTAGAAGAGGAGTGGGGGAGGTAAATGGATTTGTGCAGCGGAGGAGAAAAGCCTAATGACAAGCACTTCTAGAGTTGTCAGATGGAAGTGCTCCTTCCAACATCTTCATTCATCTCTGGAACTCACTCCACGAGGCATCTGGAGGACGTTGGGCTTAGCGGTATTTGAATGCGGTGCAGCTGTAGTTAAATACCAGGCGTGACATTTCTGCAAGGCAGGTCGTGGGTTATAGGAACAGGATTAACTGTCATTCAGCTCTAAATTTCCAGCGGATACAAACTGCTGTCTCAGGGCATAAATCTGGCTAATGGGGACTGGGAGGTAATTCCTCCTTTGGGGAGAGGAGGTTCTCTTTGGGCACACCGAAGTTGCCTCGGCTGTCTGGCATAAGTCCTGCCTGGTTCAGAAGTTTCTTTCCCTCTTTTTGGAAGGTTCTGTCAGTGTCAGCACTGGGAGAAAAAGAGATCTGTTCCGCTCTCTTATGGCAGATTGCGTTCTTTCTCTCACTGATGTTTTGCTGTCGTGAAAGTATTCAGAGCCGCTGGAATGTAACAGTAAAGGCGGAGTTCAAGACGTTGAGCCTGTCACAAAAAGAAGGTGAAGAACTGGGGGCACGAATGCTGCTTGTGCTGGCTGTCCTTTCGCACGCTTGGCACGGGCTCCTCCGGCCGCGGGAATCCTCTGCAGCGGCACCTGCGGGTGCGGGACCGGGCCGAGGGGTGCTGCGAGCTCGGGCTCTGGAAGGAAGGCTTCTGCTCTCCAGTGACACTCGTGTTTGCTGATCAAAGGCAGCTGAGAAAGCACGTCTGCTGAATTGGTAAATATTGTTTTATACCACAAGCTGTGGCATCCCTTTGATCTTTGCTGTCCTGACTGGGGCAGTTTTTGATCTGCATTCTCTTTTCTTGGGCAGGGCTGACAACTGGGTTGGGGCATGTATAAAAAAAGCCCCTAAATAAAATTAAACTATATCTCAGAGAAGTGCCATTAGGAGCTTATTTGTCGCCTAATTTAAATAGTCTGAATACTTTCCAGAAATCCGTCGTCAGAAGCCACAGTCCTATTTACAGTAGCAAGTAGTAATGGATGTCACTTTGATTAAGTGCATTTTTCTGAGGCTAATTATCAGCAAAGAATCATTTTGATGGATGAGGATGTTTGGAAAAGCTTGTGCAGAAGAATTCAGCAGCATCTCTATGAAAATTTAACATCTCCGGTTTCAAATCAAAGATTTTTCGGATGTTGCATAACCAAGAAAAGACAGGCTTTTAACAACTGGGGCAAATTCTTCTAAGTTTCTTCTTCCAGGTTGGATAGATTTGGAAAACTTCTTTGTCTGTTAACTGACATCTGATCTTTGTCTCTTGAATTTGTCACTAAGTGGTGGCTCTAAATCATAGGTCGGATTGTACTTGGCACGAGCAAACCGGAGCGCTGAAATACCAGGCTTGCAGGATCTTATCCTTGCAGCTTTCATGCTAACGTGCCCCAAGTGACTTCCTCTCAAATGCATCATTACATTATGGATCTGAGCAGTTTTGTGTCCCTCTGTCAGGTTCCTTGGATATGTCTGCAGCTGAATCCCCAGTTCATTGCCATTTGATTTAATGAGCAATTTCTCTCATTTTATTTGGAAGATGCAGACGCTAATTTGAAAATTGCAGTTTGCATCCAGAAGTTAAAGACATTTATTTCCGTGGTGGTGAGGTAATGGCCAATATTTTAGGTTCCGGACTGCAATGTCTGTTCAGGCTGTACCATCTGTGCCTGTGAAAGTTTGTACCTGGATTTAGGAGATCCAGCTCTGGTGCTGCGTGCTACTAAATTCCTCTGGCGAAGGCTCTTATCTGCCAGCAGTTTGATCCCTTGCTTGTGAAAGCAGGAGGAAGGTATTTATTGTCGACTACTCATTCCCTCAATGAGAGCGTTAAGACCCAGGCTCCCGCCAGCCTGTGTGCAGAGTCCCTCAAGGGCTGACTCAGTCTCAGTCGCGATGCCTGAGCCCAGCTCCAAACCCAGTAGTGGATAATGCTGGTGAAGACGGTGGGATCCGAAACAGAAACTTAGGGGTGCCTGTGTGACCACTTGAATTGAATTGCTTCTCCTCTGCTTTTGCCACCTGGCAAAGCAAAATCAAAACATTTATTAATTAGATTAGGCTGTTTTCCTGAGTCAACGCTTTGTCAGAAAGTTCCTGTCTGACGGTGCGCAAGTGTCTGCTCCCGAGCGCGCAGCCAGCCCGCGTGCCTGGAGCGACGGCTGCTCCGCGTGGGCTCCTGCGCCTGAGCCAGGCAGCACGGCGAGCGGGGCAGGGGCCACGCGCTGGCGTAGCTCTTTCCCAAGCAGATGCCTGCAGCTCTGCTGTGTCAGCCGAGGCTGTGGCCAAGACCGAATTCAGTCCCCGGGTGCCATTGAGTTGCGGAGAAGCTGCCAGAGCTTCCTGGGGGGGAGTGGACGCACCGTGCTCCTCCGACGGGGCTTGTTCCTGCTCTCCGGATGAGTGGGCAGGGGTCCCAGGCACCGGGCACGGCTCTGAAGCGCGGTGCCTTAGGTCTAGGCTAGCCGGGCTTATAGCAATGGAGGGAAAAAGCACCCGGGGCAGGGTGCGGTGTGCTTAAATCTGCCGCCAGTCCAATTCGCCGCCTTGCATGGAAGAGTAACAAGAAGTCTGCAGTCCTGGGCGGCCGGCTCCTCCCCAGCGGGGCTCCTCTCCTAACAGAGGCAAAATCAAAGGGTATCGCCACTGGAGTCCTCAGCCCGGCTCCAGCTGGGATACGCCGGGGTAAAAAGCGTGTTGGAAGCCTGGGGCAGCTTTATAAAAGGGTACAGGTTTTCTTGTGTTTGTAGATTTTGGTATTTTAATGCCACGAGCATTCTTCATCGCGGTTTGCTTTTTCAGTTGTTCTGAAAGTCTGTGGTGGTGATTACTAACGCGATGGCTTAATTGAAGTGCTGTTCGGAGTTTTTTAAATGGATATTTCCTTGTAGCTATTGGTTTGCCTTGAGTATTCATCTTAAGGCAGGAACCCCTGGGACATTCAGGGGAATATTAGGAAAGTTATGAAAGTAAAGATTAAGAGAAGAAATGCCACTTCTCTATAATTATATCTATTATTTAAAAAAAAAAAATGTCATACTCTTTTCAGGGATATTGCTTTTACTGTCAGTAACGGACCTTGCTAGTAATAAAAGTGAGTGCACGTAGCAGTGTGGTGGAATGAGCGGAGGCATCCCTGGAGGGCTGCAGTACGTACAGCTGGGCCCTGATGAAAAGGAAGAACAACATCGATTTTCAGTTATTTAGCACAATTTAACACTATGGGCTCAAGTTTCCATCCCTCCCTGGTGTATTTCTCGGTTTATTTACTTTCACTTTGGTTCTATTCGATTTATTGGGAGGATGGGCTTGAAAGGGAAAAACGTAGTGTTTCGAGTTACCGGAGTACCCGTCCAAGTGAAGGGGAAGGCATGAGCAAGGGCGGGCGGAGGGCCACGTCCCTGCGGAGAGCGGTTGGGTGGAGTCCCAGCAGAGATTCATGCCAGCTAAGAGCTGGTTTTTCAGGCTCACGTTGTGTGCAAGAGCAAGGGGAAGGGCAGGGCCATGGGGAGAGCGACAGCCCTCGCAATCCGGTGGCGAGCGCTCGGTCTCCAGGCGCGCTGCGAGGTGGGCACGCTGTCGGGGAGCACCGCGGCGGCGGACGTTGGCCTTCCTGAAGGAAAAAACGAACATGCTGGCAAAATGGAGATTTTTACTCCTCTTGACCAGTCGTACAGGACACGCAGAAAGTCCTAATTGAAAAGTTTCCTGCAGTAAAACTAAAGAAACGGAGCGCAGACCGGCGTGAAGAATGTTGGAGTCTTGGGTCCGTGGTTAAGTAGGGCAAATCTCCTTCCACGTGTCCTTGGCGTGAGGCTGAAGCCCGGCGAGGACACTGCCGGTTGCACCTTTGTGCCCGGGGCTTCTTGGAGCTCCTGTGCTCAGCCGGATGGCTGCTTACGCTTGCTGGGGAAGAGCAGAGAACAGAAATCCCATGCGAGCCAGCGGAAGAAGCTTGGTTGCGTGTAAGATCTTGGCACGGATCTGCAAGGGACGCGGTTCCCATTTGCACCAGGGAAGCATCGTGAATGTGAGTCTGCGTCCGCAGATCTGGTGAAGAAATGGTGATAATTGTCATCGCAGCAAACCCCTGTGACTGCAGAAATCAACGGGAGTGTTGCCGTTGGCTTCGGTGAGGGTGGAAGGTCAGGCTGCGACCGAAGCTGTCACCGCTGCCGTAGTGACAGTATGAGAAACAGCTTGGCAGCTGTAGCTGCAATTGCTGAGAATGCATTAATTTTCTGCTATGTTTTCCCACTGCTTGATCTCGTCACAGTTGCATCTTTGCTCCCAAGGGAAATAATTACTGCCGTTCTGAAGGTGGTGCTCATTCCTTTTCCTCTGCGTAACCTGTTCGGTGACTGACTGCGTGTAGGGAGCGTCGGAGCTCAGGCTTCCCCCGCTCGCTGCCGTGGGGAGCCGGGGGCTCCAGTCCTGCCGCACCATCGCTGCCGTCTGCAGCCAGCCCTGTCCTAATGCCGGCTCGCTCAGGCGTGAGCTGCTCTCATAGACCCCTGCGCGTCATGGTAAAACAGATCGCAAGGAGAGCCTAAATAAATTGGTTAGAAAATCTCCCCATACGTTCTCCTGGAAGGCGCAGCATCTCAGAGACTTCATTTTGTGGTAGACTATGCAGCACAGGGCTTTAGAGAGGAATAAAAGGCCTGAAATTTGAATCAAAACATCTCCGTTTCTCAGAAGTTTCCACCAACAGAGAGGATTAATTCTTATTGTCTACTATTTTCAGCTCTGCTTGTCAAGAGAGACGTGAACGCATTGCCTGCTGAAGCCCTGCAGCGAGTGCAGATTCCCTTGCCACGCTGCATTTGCCTCTGCTCCACTGGCACTCGCTCGGGTCCGTAGCAAAGATGTAGGTATTAATTTGCAAAGAAAATACCTCGTATTCCTCCTGACTGACAGCTCAGTTATGGCCCATACAGGCACTGTACAATATCTTGCCAGCTGCCTACAGAGCGGTGCCGGCCGCCGTTGGCCCGCAAAGGGCTGGCAGGGCAGGCGCCCGGGCAGCGCAAGGCTGAGCAGCGCCAGCCTCCGCGTCCCCGAATCTGGAGATTTCTCCTATGTCAGTCTGCTCCTTCGCTGCATTGCTGCAATAAAATAATGCTGTCTTCCACTCTTTCTTATCTTTCAGAGTTCAGAGTTTAGCTTACATTGCTACAGGAGACTTGGTATAAAACGATACTGCTGAATTTCGTCTGCCGTCGTGGCCTTATTTCCTTTCTTTGTGGAGCAATTAGTTGCCATTTTAGCAAATTCGTGGCTGGCTGTTTTACTGCAGGGAGACGGTCAAAGTCCAACCTGCTGGAGAATGCAGGTCCCTGGGGAGAAGGTCTGTGGGGAGCAGCAGTCTCTGCTCTCCTGTCCTGGCCCAGCAACCTTATTGCGGGTGTCTTAAAATCTCCCTGCATAGCCAGAGGGCTGCAAGGAGGTTTCCAGGGTTGCAGGTCCCCTGGGTAGGCTTCAGCGTCGCCCCTTCAGTTATTCTAGGCAATAAATGATTGATAATGAAAGAGTTTGCGGTGATAGAGTTGAAATACAGTGCTTAAGTCTTGGTGGGACAGATAGGTTGTGGACATTAGTGCTTTACTAGCAGATTAAAGTAAAAGAAAGCATATTTTCCAAATCTCTCAAGCTCAGAAAACTCGTCCCTTCAGGCAGGAAGCCTGGAGTAGTGGGTGAAGCAATGCTTCCAACAGTATGTTAGCTTGCCAGCGTCTTACGGAGGTATTTTCTGGTCTCAAACTGCACCAGCCGTTTGTTGCGGGGGGCAGGCGCGCTCTGCAAGGGCCATCCACACCTTCCTGGAAGAACTCCAGGAGCTCTGAGTTGGCTTTGCCTCTTTGGGCTTGCACTGGGGCCGCAATCGCGGGGTCTCGCTTATGTCTTCTTCCTAAAGCCAGACCATCTGGTTCTCTTCTGATCGTCTTTCCGCAAGAGACGGCCTGGGGCTGTGCTGTTCGCTGACAGTCAAACCGGACAGAGAAGCCGTGTTTTGCGAGTGGAAGCTGTAAAGCGAAGTCTGCAGACGGGCGAAACACGTCGGGGTCGCGACGTCCTCCAACGCAGTCGCTCTGTGGTCAGTCCCAACGTGCTGGGTGCAAGCCCTCGATTTCGGGAGCAGAAGTTTCTGCAGTCAGATGGTACTTGCCGCGTGCGAGGGTACCTGTACACAGGCGTGTTTTCCCCTGTGGTTTCCTATGATATTTTCCCCATCAAACGGGACCCTCATGCAGTGGAGAGGGTGCCACTTGCTCACGCTCCCTCCGATCCGATCCCATCATTGCTTTTTCCTGCCTGCTTTTCTGCAGCGGTTGTGTGGGTGTGCATACGCGCGTCGCACCACGTACAAGTAGCCGTGGCTGCAGCCTCGGAGAGTTCAGAGCCGGGCCAGGACACGGGTGCAGCCGGAGGGAGGAGGAACTGTGCTGAGGGCTGAGGCTCTCAGCGCCCGCTGAGCGAGCCCCTTGGCCGGGGGTGGGTGGCTGTGTGGGAGGGGGGTGCTGGCAGAGGGGAGCTCGGCACGGCCCCTCCGCGGAGGCAGCCGCTCGGCCGCCGTGCTGCTCGCCAGCATCCCCCCGGCCCGGGAGTGCCTCCGTGACAGCGATTCGCTTCCATGCGTGTTGCAGAAGTTAAAAGAGGCACCTCCAGAGAGGTTCATTCGCCCTTCCCTTTGTAGCATTAAAGTCTTGCCTGATGTGAGCTAAAAAACAGAGCAAGGGCTGCTCTTGTACCTGAAGGTGTTGGGTCAGCAATACCCTGGGTTTGCTCAGCGCGCGGCTGCTGCTGGCAGAGCTGGGCAGCAGCGGGGTGCTGGCTGCCTCGCGATGACACGCTGCTGTGCCGCGGTGCCGCGGTGTCGCTGTGCGCCTCGGCACGCTCCGGCGGGCTGGAACCGAAGCTCCCCTGGCTCCCCGGGGCGTGGGAGCTGCTCCCGGCTGGGGTGTGAGGGGCAGCGCTGAGCCCTCGCCTCTTCCCTCGGGGAGCGGAGCAGCGGAGCAGCCTTCTGCCACCCGGGGAAGGGTTTGTGTCCCCAGACGGGGCGTTGGCTGTTGCAAGGAACTGATGGAGAGTGCAGGTGTTTGCTGTGGCCAACGCAAACCTCCTTCTGTAGGTTGGGGGTGTCCATCTCTGACATGAGCTGCTTTCTCGCCCGCGTGGCATCGCTGCCCTGACCCGCACGGGGCTGGGCAGTGCCTGACCCTCGCTCTGTGCCCCGCTGTGGTCGGTTCACTGAGCCGGATTTCATGTCTTCTGTTGTCAACAGTTTCTTTGTCACAGATGATTTTTGCTGCTGTTCTTTCATAATGCTGCGGTAGAGCCCTCTTGAGGACAACACAAACATGACTCCTGTCCAGCAAAACTCCCCAAACCCAGGGCAAAATTGTGGTTTTATTCTGCTCTCCAGGACTCTCTGCTGTCACCTGTCTTCAGTCTTCGGTTGTAGCTTTGCATAAAGCTGACTGGCGTGATGCGTTTGCGTGCGAGATGCTGGATACGCTGTCTGTGGGGTGCAGGCGGGCACGGGGGGGTATGTCCGTGTGTCCTGTCTGGGCAGCAGTCCTTGTGCTCCCCCTGCAAGAGCAGCTTGGCTGAGGTGGGAGGGTGAGATCCTCCGCCTGGCGTGATCCTGCCCGGGGATGTGCGAGGGTCCTGAGGAAGGTGCTGTCGTCCTCCCGTCTGCAGGTCCCGACTCTTGGAGTTACACGTGGAACTGCAGCTTGTATCCTCCCTTCCTCGTGTGCTGCTTGCTCTTCTTCACACAGGGGATATTTGCTGGTCCTGGTTTGCAGGGGGCTGGGCCGGGCCCCTCGCTCCGGCTGGGGCTGGTTGCCCTCCTGCAACCGGGAACGGACACGGACACTGTGTTTGCCAGCCTGTGCTATCTGGCACAACAGCAGGATTTAAAAAAGTTTCATTTTAAGGTTGGGTGAAACCCACCACATCTTCTGTGGTTGATCTGTGATTGAGATCTGCTGGATTTTGTTAAGTCTGGGCGGTGATTTCTGCTGCGTGGCAAACACCCTGCTCTCCGCTTTGCAGGCTGTGGCTCCCGCGGGGCCTTTTGCAGCTTGCTGGGGCTCTGCGCTGCTCAGACCCGGTGCGTCTCCAGCTGACGGGCTCGCGTAGCCGCCGTCCACGGGCGCTGCAGGTCGGCACGGCAGCAGGTCTGCGGCGGCTTCGGGAAGGAACCGTGGGGGAGTGCAGCGGGGAGGCTGCGGAGCCAGCGCCGGTACTACCGCGGCTGTGTTTGGATTAGTGACTCTGCCGCGCTTCCTGCAGCCCACGCAAGCTCTCGCAGGAGCGGGAGCGTGGCTCTGCAAATTTAGCAGCTACCTTTAGGAGGGGAGCAATTACTTCTTGGGCTGTGGGTAAAGTCATCGAGCCTTTCTGCATGTCTCATATCCATTCCCAGTACGCCGGTGATGACTATTTGCAAAGCCATTGCTTCGGTTGAGCTTTACTGCAATTGGTTTCTGACTTCAGATCGATACAAGCAAGTTGATTTTGGAGTTGGACTTTGCAAATGCCGTGCTGCTGCTGTGGCCTGGCCAGCCCTCCCTGAACCTTGGCCGTGGGTCAGCACCCCAGTGAATCCAGCACCCGTTGCTGGGGTGCCGAGCGACAGGTAGAGCATGAAGCACAAGCACCGTGGCTCAGAGGCAGAGTACGTGCTACCTCCCCGATGGCAGAGGCTGTCAAGAAAACCGTCTCCTCTGTCTAGGAGAGAGGAGCGTTTCTGGGGAGCAGGTGGTGAAGATGTTTAGCAAATGTCAGCTTGAGACCTTGCCATCCTGTGGGCAGAAGTGACATTGCTGAGAAATGTGTTATCCTGTCAGAAAGCAGCAAAAATCCACCAGCGAAATGTTTACGAGCAAGGCAGGCCTTTGCCAAAAGCGGGTGTTTTTCCACCCCTGAGACTCATGGAGTGAGAGCTCCTCGGAGCAGCGGGAATCCTGCTCCCGCACACACGGAGGCTGAAGGCAGGAGCCGTCGGCACCGGGCGGGCACGGCATCGCCGTCCCTCCTGGGCACAGGCTGCCAGCCTCTGCTGACCCCCGAGCCACGGCTCCTGCCTTCTCTTCTGGGTTTCTTTGCTCCCTTGGCTCCTCTCCGGGTTTTAGCGAGAAGCGGCCTCGGAGCTTCCCCCTGCCTTTGCTCGGGAGCCCGGAGCCTCGCTCTGCGCGGGCGGTGGGAGGATCTCGCTCCTTCCCTCTCCGCACCGAGCAGGGACCAGGCAGGGGCGATGCCAGACGAGCAGCTCTGGCGAGACACAGATGCCTCCGTCTGATGAGCGAGGCTTGGCCTTGCACCTCGTGCAACGTGGGTTTGGCAGCGCTTGGGTAGCTGGGGCTCGGCCAGCGCCGCCGTTTATCACTGATCCTGACGCGATAGCTCTATTTTTACCGGAGAGATCGGGCAGCTTGTGCCCCGCTGCAGGCAGAGAGAAGCAAACGCTCTCGGTTTAGATTGTCTCAAGTCTTCTGCGGGTTCAGCTGAGTCGGCCGTGTACCTATTGCCGTTAGGACATGAGCATCTGGCCAAGCCACGCCGCGTTATTTCTGAATGCCTTAATCAGTCACCTAGAGCTCTTTCATTTGAAAGCGGCCTTCTTACTGCCTGCAGTGTGCGGGTTTGTACGTGAGCAAAAAAGCTTAAACAGAAAGGTTGCCTGCAGACAGGCCCTAACTACAGTTTTTCAAAGCTGAAACACTGTCTAAAACTTCTCCTTTCAGGCCAGCTATGGATGTGATTGCATGGCTGGGAGTGGGAGAGCTGCGGAGACCTAAAGAAACTCATTTGCCCAGGGTCCACGTGTCAACGTGTGAAGTGTATAATTACATCTGGGCTAATTGCTCCGTATGGGAGTATTGTTTAAAAATTTCTAATTTAATCAAATGGGCAGTAATTGGTTATTAGAAGAGAGTTTAATTGAAATAATGGGCAAGCACGCTAGCGTGCTAGTGTAGTTTGGTATTTACAATGCACAGTCACAGTGTTTGTTCAAGGACAGAGAAGGGGGTATTAGGTGGTGCCCGTGTTTCTCAGCGAGAAGTTACAGCTGGTCTCTGGGAAGACATTTATTGGGGGAAGCTATTTAGTCACTTCTTGAGCTTGGATTTTGAAGATGGATTTGCTTCATTACCGTTTGATGCAATTACACCCACGCTGCTGAGAGCGAAGGCCTTCTCTGACACTTCAGTTCCCACTTGGGAATACTTGAGATTGGTCTTTCCAGTCATCCGGAGCAGCTCCACCTCTCTGGCACAGGGACATACCCTTCCCGAGGCGCTCACACACACATACGTGCATGAGTGTGCTCGCCCACGTGCTGGCATGCAAGCAAGAAAGGGCACATTCACCTTCTCTATACACCCTTTCATCCCCGCTTCTCTGAAGTTCCTCAAGACCTGTACACGTGGTGTCAGTTCCAGCTCGGTACATTGGCACCGTGAGGTTTTCCCATGGGGAGAAAGACTTTATAGTCTCATTCCAGAGCAGAGATCTCTCACGTTGCCATCTCAGAGCTGTTGTACGGGCATTGCCGTGAGCTGGCAGGCTCTGCTGCAGGAGTTGGTGATCTGTCGGGTCACTGGAAGCGGTTCATGGTGAAGAGATGGTGACACGAAGAGCCATTACATCTCATCAGCCTCTTCCAGAGCTGACATTCAACAATTGCTCCTTTTCATCTTTCTCCAAAGTGCTTTTAAAACTCAATATTGTCACTTTGTTTGGATTCTTCCCACACAGTGTCTGCACTTAGAACTGCCCAGTGCTGATGGAAAGGTTTATTGCCGGCAGCTATTGTGCTAAAATTGAGAGGAAAAACAATTTCTAGTCAGCTCTTGTTATGGTCTCTAATGGGAGATATTTCTTTCTTGCTAAGAACTTGTAAATGCGTTTAAATGCTGGATGCAGTGCTCTGTGGCTAAGAAATGTTCAGCCTTCCAGGGCTCAGCAGCACAAATATTTCTGCTTAGACGTGTGCAAAACACGTCGCGCATGTACGAAGGATGGATGCCTTCCCCACGGCGCGAGTTAAGAAACCCAACCCAACAACTATGAAAAGGAGCAAAGCGCAGCCATCAGCGCCCAGAGCTCGCTCGCCAACGCCCGGGGACATGCCTCGTGCAGCTCTGTGAAGGAGTCCCGGGTGGCAGAGCTGTGCTGCAGGTTGAGCTTGAGCCCAAAAGGTTAATTAAGTCAATCTAAAGCCATTGTTTGCATAGCAAGGCTATGCCGCTGAATCATGGAATCATAGAATCGTTTAGGTTGGAAAGGAAAGGACCTTTGAGATCATCGAGTCCAACCATTAAACTAACACTGCCAAGGCCACCACTAACCCATGTCCCCAAGTGCCACATCTACACGTCTTTTCAATCCCTCCAGGGATGGGGACTCCCCCACTGCCCTGGGCAGCCTGTGCCAGGGCCTGACAGCCCTTTCAGGGAAGAAATGGTTCCCAATATCCAACCTAAACCTCCCCTGGCGCAACTTGAGGCCATTTCCTCTCGTCCTGTCGCCTGTTCCTTGGGAGAAGAGACCGACCCCCCCTGGCTCCAGCCTCCTTTCAGGGAGTTGCAGAGAGCGAGAAGGTCTCCCCTCAGCCTCCTTTTCTCCAGGCCAAACCCCCCCAGGTCCCTCAGCCGCTCCTCACAGCACTTGTGCTCCAGCCCCTTCCCCAGCTCCGTTGCCCTTCTTTGAAGGCAGCCCTGTGCTGGTACGTAGGGGAGGGAAAGTGTCTTCTGCTCCGTCTGTGGCGTGGAGGCTTTTCCAGGAGCAGCTGGTGATGCGCCGTGCCCCAGGAAGGCATCCAGCCGCGGAGGGGAGGGCCGGAGTTTGTTCCTCACGTAAGCGTGCTGAAGCAGACGGCACCGTGCCGGGCGTGACGGTGCGCTGCTGCGCGAAGCTGGCACTCGCATCCCCAGGGATTGCTTTGCTGTCTGGCTGTGCGTGGTACCGCGCTCCCGAGGGACGGCCCCGCTTCCGAGGGAGCGGGTTAGGGGAGCGTGGGCCGGGCTTTTAGCAGGAGGGAGAAGGCAAAGGAGGGGTGTGTGCCTCTGTGGCAGGGAAATCTTAAGACTTGTGAAAGACTGAGATGAAACGCACGTCTGGATGAGTCCCGTGCCCTTTTCCAGCATTGTGTGTGCTTTTTTATGTGCCGGTGCGATCCCCCGTTTCCTTTCGAAGGAGGATGATTCACGGGAGGCACAGCGGGTGCTGCTGGTCCGGCGGGTATTACTGAGTGCAGGGGAGCGCCGAGGTCTGCTTTGGGGCCCGATGGCTGCTTTTCTTGAGCGACTTTTGGGAACTGGAACAATTATCCCACCTTTTAAAGCCTTTTTTCCCTCTAAGCTGCCCTGTCCTCCACTGTCAGACCTTAGGGAGAGAAAGGAGATATCTGCTGGTGCAGATATTAACACAATCATGATATAATTTAATCTTGATCCCATTAAACATCCTTAATGATCAGAGAGTTTCTCACTTGGGGTAATGGACTGTTTTCCAGATAATGAGGCTATAAGATCAGGCAGTTGTTATAAATGTCTGTATTAAACAATCTTTCTTCCTAAAAGCTAAAACTGGGGCCTATTCCTTTTTATTTTTGTGTGTCTTTATATGAGAGATGGGAACAGGCCAAGGCATTTTTTTTTTAAAATGTGCTTTTTACTTTAAATGTATGAGGCAATCGAGACCCGGCATCCGTGAAATAGCATCTGCTGTCAGACCAACTCCTTCCCACCAGATGATTTGGTCATGGGAGTTGAATCAGAGGCTGACGAGCAGGTAAGACCAATGGTGTATGATAACCTGACTTAAAATCTTTCCCATGGCTTTAGTTCAACCCTTGCTCTTGAGCGGGCGTGCTCAGCAGAAGGCAGCGCAGCTCTCGCACATGTACAGCAGCGCTCGTCTCCTTTGGGGAGAATTTCAGGGGGTTTTGTGCAGAAGAGGCCACTGGAACCTCTTGCATCAGGGACACGGTGTTTAACGCAGTCATCGGCACCCTTGACTCATTTATTTCAGAGCACACGAGGTGTGTAGGCGCCCGACATTGTGAAAGACCTTCGCCATCGTGTAAATCCTGCGTTAAGGCCGTCAGGAACACGGTGCCTGTTGGCGGCGGCGGTTTGCGTGGCCCGAGCAGTACACAAGAAACCTTTCTTTTCCTTTTTGTGTCTTGCTTCTGAGCCCCGCTGTTGGCTGAATGGGTAAACGCAGAGACCTTGTTTGTCAGATCCCCGATGGCGCCTGGGTACAGCGTGAGCTTTGGCTTGGCCATTGCTCATCACCTGGGTGGCGAGGGACTCGTACTGCGTGGCAGAACTTTCAGGTACAGCACGCTGTTGATCGTAAGCAAATTTTTCTCATTGAAGTTAAAATAAGAAACGTACTTGAAGATCAATGGTCTGGTACAAGCCTTTGTTCTAGTCCTTCCCACGCACCATGATGAGGCTGTCATAGACTCCGTGGAGTTCCTGCCTCATTTCTGCAGCACGTCGTGAATTGCTCTTGGTACGGACTTGCCATTTTCTCTGTCTTATATAATGTATTACAAAATGAGTGGTGTCAGAATGTATGGCAAATGGTACCTAGCGTGATCCAGCGACCCTGGGGAGGGAGGAACATTTTATTACTGTGGGACGCAGTTGGCAGAGCTGATGGAGAGTCCCAAAGCCTAAGTTTCTCCTTTGAAGATTCATCTTTTTAAAAAACAAGCAAAAAACCCCCATCCAAGAATAAAAGTTTTAAGAAGGTTTTTAGATGCTAAAACTCTCCACATTTTAAGCAGAAACTCTTAGAGCCATTTAATAAGTAAACAGTGTTTTGCAGTTTAACAGAGCATTTCATTAGAATTTTAATACTTTAGTACCAAAGTTGCCACAAAAATGTCATGCAAAAAAGGCTCGGAGTCCTTTAAAGCTGCAAAGTAGGAATCGCTTTGGCATTTTGAAAGTCTCTGTGAAATTGCTTCCCGGCGAGCTCTGCCAGGGAGCTCTGCGAGGTGTCGTGCAGCAGCGAGCGAGCCGCCCGTGCTCCCAGCTCATTGAACGCTGTAGTGTGTCTCCATCCGGAGCGTCACCGGCTCCCGAAGGCACATTTCCAGCTGCAGGGCTGAAAATAGCGCTCAAAGGGCTTGTAGGGAGGCACAAGGCACCTTTTTGGCTCCTGCTGCCTGTCGCATCCGCTGGGAAACGCTGGGATGAGCCCCGGGGGAGCAGGGTGTCCCCCGGAGCGGAGCGTTAAGGGACAACGTGCCGCAGAGCTGGGGGTGAGCGCTGCTGTTGTCGGTCCTGCCCTTCACTGCTGGCTGAGGGTGCTCAGAGCATCCCTCCCCCTCCTCCGGGCCTGGGCTCAGCCAGCTGCAGGAGGGCAGCCCGGGGAAGGTCCTGGCCTCGGAGCGGGGCCGCGGGGCTCCGTCCCTCGGAAAGGCTGGAGGGAAGTTACAGAACTGCCACGGTAATCGCGCCACGCAACGTGGGTTTATTGCCTCCTCCTGACCGAGAGCTTGGGCGTGGGGTCCCCCCCGTCGTGCTCCTCCTGCGGGTATCGCGAGCGGTGCCCAGGGGCGGTTACAAGGCGTTTTCAGATTCCCAGGGGAAAAGCACTGCACAAATGCTGAGAGTCATAAACATTTATAGTGCAAAGATCATTACGACTGGGAGGCAACAAATCGCAGTTAATGGCAGCGGAGGGCAGTGCCCCGTCCTGCTCGTCCCTGGGAAAGCGGCTGCCGGCCCCGAGCCCTGTGCCCGGGGAGCCCAGGAGCCCCCTGCTCCTCCCGCCTGGGTTGGGGTCCTGCCCGGGCGCCCGTCTGCGCACCGCTGCCTTCCCTTCGGCTCGCCGCATTGCTCTGCCTCCCTGCGCGGCGCCCGGCTGACTCACGCTCCGGAAGGCGCTGCCGTCCCTGCCGGCGCCCGCTGCCAGCTCTGCTGCGTGGGACCGCGGCGCTGGCCTCATTAAATCTTGGGAAGCGGGCGGTGACCCCGCTAGGTACTCACCTGGAAAAGTGACTTGGCCGAGCCTGATTACTGTGCTCTGCCTGGAGACTTTTCATGCTTCCCTTGCAGATATATATTTAGATTTTACCCAAGGGCTTTTAATTTCCTCGCTGGCTTGAGCAGCCGTGACAGGTATACAGATACCTTCCCTTTTTCCTCTGCCCGTTTTAACCTGTCATCAGCTTTGTTAAGAAGTGGGAAGAGATTACGAGTCGCTGTAAAGCTTCAGGGTCTCATTGCTCTGTAAGCGTGTAAAATGCACCATAGAAATAGGAAACTGTTGTCGGAGGTACTGTGGCTTTGTAGGGATATTTGTTCAGCATCTGCTCGGGTCTGCTCTATTTCTTCTGCTCCCTGCCAGGCAGTCCCAAGTTAACACACTGGGTTTGCAGCTTTCGCGTTCGCCGCCGATGAGCCACACTTAGCGAGGTAAAAATGGGTTTGCAAAGGCTGCGATGACAGTTCTGGGATTCAGCGCGCGAGGCTCTTGCGTCGCAGTTACATAATGGCTCTCGCCAGCTCCCCGGGTAGTTGGGGAGTTACTTGGCGAAGGGGACCTGCCGTCCCTCCCCCGGCGAGCCGAGAGTCCTGTCTGCAAGTCCCTACGTGCGTCCGTGGGGGCCGGGGGTGGCCGCGGGGGGACCGGCCGAGCCCCCCGCAGGGGGAGCAGCGGGGTGCTGGGGCTGGCGTGGGCACGGCTCGGCGCTCCGGGTGGGAGGGGAGCGGCCGGGCACGACTGCCCATTGCTGGGCAGTTTCTGCAGTCCTGGGTCTGTAAGGGAGATGCTCTCCCCTCTTCTAAACACTCACGTTTTGAAATTGTTCACATTTGAAATGTTAATGCAGAGAACTCGGGGAAGAGGAGAGAAATTAAAGGCTCTTCTGCTATCAGACACACCGTCCCCCTCTGGGCTTGCAGCCTGCCTGCAAGCTCTGGATGTATTTTCTTATTTTACATAATTTTTCCATTTCTCTCCATCAGCCCAGCTCTTCAAAGGCTTCCTTCTGTTTCCAGCTCTCTTGCTGCTGCTAAATATTCTCTCCTCCATGTTTTCTGAAATGTTGCTTTTTGTTGAAGCTCCAGCGCTCTGGTTTATTAGAGAAGTCTCCCGAACTCTGCTGAGGAGACGCTGGGCGAGACAGCGAGCTGCTGCCAGGTGCCGTTCAGTTGCGCTGCCTGGTTCAGCTGCCAAGACTAAATAGGGGAAGCGAGGGACTAAAACACAGCCGGTTAATTTCTGCCTGTGTCATGCAAACCTTTCAGGCGCCTTCAAGTGTCTGGTGTCTGGTGGGGCACCGGTTGGCCAAAGATTTCTGCAGCTGTGGGATGGTGTTGGTGAATATCGGTGGTCCCCTGCTCCAGGCCCTCTCCTGTTGGGTTGCTTCGGTTTGCTGTGGTGCTGAGCACCCTCCAGAAGCGCAGTGGGGACGGAGCAGCCCCCCAAGCCCACCGTGGTGGGAGACGGCCCCACGGGGTGGTGCAGCAGGGAGACCCTCGGGGGTGACACCCTTCCAAAGGTGGGGGTGGCTGCAGCGGCGGCATTGCCTGCAGTAAACGTGCTCCAGTGGAGACTCCGGAATGGAGACAGGTCTTCAGCACGGTTGTGGTTCTGGCAGGAACCGCTCAGCCCGATTGCCGTCCCAGCCAGCCGCTGTGACGACAGAAATCCCTGCAGTTTGTGAACTTTTCCTGAAATGCTTTTAATGACAGTTTAATAATAACACTTAGCGCTTGGTACAGAGCTTCTCACCCCTGGAACTGAAATGCTTTACTGCGAAGGGTAAGGACCATTATCCCCCATGTGCACAGTGGGGAAATAGCTGAATTTTATTTGTGAGAATAATTATGACAAGTGGAATTAATCAACTTTTCATATGAATGGTGTTGCTTTTTAAAGACAAACGTCAGGAAAGAGTCCCGGCTACAAAGGAGGGCTCCCAGGGGTGTGCATCCATCTGACGGCTTCTCGGGGAACTCGTCAGTGCCGGTGGTGCAAAGGCATTAACCCTGCCAGGGCAGCGTGCAGAGGGAACAGGAACCAGTGAAAATAAATGCAAGACAGGGCGAAGTCTTTAAGGTCCTTTCCAACCCAACCCATTCTCTGATTCCATGGTGCTGTAGATCTCGGCGAGCAGGCGCTGCCGAGAGCTGCTCTTGCCCTAAGCCCAGCGTGTGTTGCTCCCGCTGCGCTTCGCCTCTCCAGCCGCTCAAAGCCCCGTTGCTTGGGAAGACTCTCCCAGCTCCTGAATGTCCCCTGGGTCTTGGTGCGCTTCACATAGTGCATGGAAAAATGACGCTGAAATAATTGCTGTTTCTAGTTTCTTAGCTGGAGGGCTCAGAGGCCATAACCTCTTACAAGCTCCTGCGAAGTTGCTGAGGGTTGGGCTTTTTTTCTTCCTTCTCTGTCCTGCTCGACATCCCCCTCTTGCATCTTGGCCCTCTTCAGACTGCAGGCTGGCGGGGGACAAGGGCTGGGCTCTTGTGCCGAGCCCAGGAAAAGAGGCTCGTTTTGGCTGGGACCTCTCGGAGTGACGGGAGTGCACATGGTGAATCATAATGCATCCGTGCACTGTGAACACAGGCAGGAGAGTCATTGAGCTGCTTTCTCATGTCACTGCCCCGCTGCTTACGGCCCATTGCTGGTTCTGTTTGTGGAGGTGCCAAGACATGGATTCACCTTAAAGAAAACTGAAGTCCTAAGAAATCCTCCCGTTATCTTTGGCAATCTGCTGCTGGGGGCCTCTGCTCGCAGGCACCGCAGGAGAGGGGAAGGCAGGAGCTGCGATCCATCAGCTACAGAGCGCTGCAGGAGCTTAAATGCAGAGCACGTCTGCAAGTACTTTGAATTGCAAAGTGCCGCCGTGGACTTGCCTGGCCCGAACCTGGCGTGGAGCCGCGCTGAGGCAGCACCGGGCCCCCGGCTGCTCGGGGGGATCCGCGTCTTGCTCCCGGGGAGCAGCCCCGGGAAGCCCCAGGTCACCTGGATGCAGGTCTCTGTGAACAGGTAGGAGTCACCGTCCACCCCTGGGGTTCCCCCAGCCCCTTCAGGAAGGGTTTGTTCATCTGTGTCTTTTAAACCCTGATTTTCATTGCACAGCTCATCTCCGAGAAAGGTCTGCTGGCTCTCCGCAGCCGCTGAGTGCCGAGATCCTGCTCCCGTGCCGGTGGCCATGTGCCAGAGAGGACCTTCCTCTCCGGGCTAATGGAAAGCAAATGGAGAGAAGTTTTTAAATTGACTCTGGATCAATACAAGCAGTATTTTCTAAGCACTTTTATTAATAAATACACACATCCTTGCTGTCCAGAGAGGATTCCCAAGCATCTCCTGTATATTCTAGTATCTCTGCAATCTGAAGCAATCCATGTATTGGTATCGTATTTTTGACTGTAAAGGGAACTGAAACTCTTTGGATTCAACCCTCTCATTAACTGCAACTCCACCTGCTGATCGATAGTCAAAAATATGGGCAGAAGGACCCGTCTTGTTAGGAAAGGAGTGCCTTGTGCCCGGAGTGCTGTTCAGGAGAGCAGGCGAGGGGCTCCTGGGGCCTCGGGGGGCTCTGAGTGTGTCCGTGCTCCCAGCACGTCCCTGTGCGGAGGAGCAGCGCTGGCACCCCGCGGGGATGCAGGGGCCAAGTCCTACGCAGAGAAGGAGGATGGAGCATCATCAGTTGGTTGTTTTGGTTTTTTTTTTTCATTTTTTCCATTTGGCGAATTTGTTATTTTAACTGAAACAAATGTCAGAGGAAAAAATATTCTAGTGAGGAAACAGAAGCTCCGTCTTCTGTGATTTTAACTTTCCATTGGAAAACAGAACGATTAGTAAACAGAAGAAAAAAAAAAAATCTTTACATTTCCTCAAAAATACTGACGTTTCCCGACAGCTCTGTTGAAGGAGGGGTGCATCTGCTGGTGCTTAAACAGTGCTGCTTTCTGCGCCTCGGTGCTGGCCTGGTTGCGGAAGCCTCGCGGTGGGGCGTGGAGTTGTTTCTGCAGGGCTGTGCGTGAGCCTTGGCAACCTCAAAACATTGGCAGCTTTTGAAAAGCTATTTTGCAAAATGCGTGGTGACAACGTCGGGCATTCCCCGGCGACTAAAGGGCAGGACGGCCGCGCGTGCCCTTCTTGGAAAACACTTCAGCAAATGGCTGGGCCAGAGAGGTTTGTAGCGTTTGTCAAGGTGGTAGTAGTTTATGAAGCCGTTAATGTCACGCTATTGCGTTTGTTGGGGTCTTGGACTCGAGGAAGAGTTTGCGGTGGTAATATAACGGTGCGGGGCCTTGCTTTTCCTTGGGGTTATTAAATAAGGGGGGCCGGGACTGCCGTGCGCAGGCAGCCCAGCCCGCGCAGCCCGGTGAGGGGCGGCCGGAGGGGCCGTGCAGGGCGCTGCGCTCCGGAGCCGGGCGACAGCCCCAGCGGGAAGCTCGTTTTCCTGGAGCGGCTCGACAGGGGGTCCGCAGAACCAGGGGGTTCGCTGGAGAGAGAATAATGAGCCCTAATGACTTTTCAGCTCGGGGCCCCTCGAGTCATCGCTGTATTTTCTGACCGCAGCCCCTCCTGGAGAGCCGCAGCTCTGCCGTGGCCGATAAAGTCTCTCGTGAGCTGCTGACGCGGTTGTGAGTGCCGATGTTTTCTAGCAAAACGTGCTCTCCTACACAGGCTTCCTTTTGTGGTTTTGGGAGTATCTTTGCATAGTCGATGCCTTTCAGGGTGGCTTTTCAAGGGTTTTAAATATATTGAACTGGCTTTTCCTACAGAAGGCTTTGCACACTAACGCTCTTGGGTTGTATCTCAACATAACGGGTTTGTTTGCCAGAAGACTATGAAAAAACCCACCCCCTTCCCGTTTCACCACCTCGTTACAGCGGGCTAGGTCATGCTTTCTAAATCGTAAGTTGAGTAGGTGCGTAAAAGGAGTTTTGGGAGTTGGGACCGAAAGCTACCTGGATAAAGGAGAATATTTAACAATGCAGTTGCTGCGGATTCAATTAAGACTAATGAAAAATCTGCTTCTTTCTAAGTCTTATTTTCAGAGGTATTATTACCACTGCAACTGCTGCTCAGCCATTCCCAGCCATCGCCCAGCCCCCGGCGCAGCAGTGGTCTCTGCATAATGCAGACGCTGAAACGAGAAATCAGCAGTTTGTAATGGGCTCTCAAACTAAAATTAAGCATCGATTTCCTGGCTTACAGTCAGATGGTTGGCATTCAGTTAGCCGGGCAAATATTTCTGGACCAGAGGAATTCTTATTCGGATTTTGATGTTACCGAGGTTCTGTTTTGTTGATTTTCATTCCTGGATTCCCTCGGAGAACGCGCTGTACAAACAAGGTGTTTGATGTGTAGCTTACCCCCGTATACCACGGGTGGAACCACAGGCCACGTGTCCCTGCAGAGCAGCCTCTCCGAGCTGTGCCTCGGGTTGCGTTTACAGCCACGGCTCTTCCGAGGAACACGCCGTTTCCCAGCACGAATGAGCGTTCTGGAGGCACCGAGTGATGCATTTTGCCTGTTGCACTATTTGGGTTCTGGGTGAGCATATAGCAGCCATAAGCGAGCACCACCAGCGCAGGGGACCTGCAATTAGTCTTAAATGTCTTTTCCGAAGTAACAGCCCTTCGCTTTCTGAGTTACGGGAAAGCTGCTTTACCCCCTCCGCGCGATCCTTCACCCTTCGACAGGCAGCGACGCATGTCGCCACCAACCCAGCGCTCAGGTCCTTTTGGCTCCCCAGTTTCCTCACCAGTGCCCTGGCTGCCCGTCCCCCAGCCGCGAGGGCCGGGGCGCTTTTCCCGCAGCGCTGGAGGCTCCGTGGCCCAGGCGGCTCCGGGTTGCCTTTGCTCCGAGTTCCTGCCTTACTCCTCCTCCTCCTCCAGCTGCTCTTACCGACTCGACAGCGCCCGGTGCCTCTCGGGGGGTGGTTGGGAGCAGAGACGCTCCCGGGGCTGTAGGTGAAGAGTAGGACACGTTGAGAGGGGAATATTTTTGTGACAGAACTACAGCAAAGGGATCGCGTCAGCAGCCCGACGCAGACGCGAGCAGTCCGAGTGGCTCTCTGGGATTATCCAGCCTCGGAGAGGTTGTCCTCAGCATCAAGGCCCCTCTTCTCTCCCCTGGAAGGGAAGCGGCTGTTGAGACCAGCAGCCCCGTGCGCAGTTTCTCCTGGCCCTGCGTTGGATCGCTCCCCTCTCTTCTGGTTTTTGCGTCTTGGTTTGTGTTTAAGTGCGTAACAGAAAAGGCGTCTTCACGTAGAGGCTCCTGCAAGCGGGAACGGAATTTCTCAAGATGTTCTTTGGTGTGGTTTTTGTCACCTTGTATACAGCAAAAGTATGACAGGAGAGGTTCCATTTTCTGGTAAAATTCCCCAGGTCTTTCCCTAATACCTCCTCTGTTCAGTGCTGCTGCTCGATGGCATTAGTGCTGGGCTTGTAATGTAAGCATAAGCCACTTTTCCCATCAAACCTCAATCCCGAAATTAATGTTCTTCTGGAATTAGGACTACAATACAACCTAGAATTTGCAAATAGCTCCCTAAAAGAGAGACCCGATGGCCCCAGACTCCCGTTGCGCGGGAGGATTCGTCAGGCCCCGGCTGGGCACGGGCCGACCCGGAGCGCTAACAGCAATAATTATACTTGAGGCTTGAGAACAGCACCCAGAAGTAAACAGATGTGGAGCAATAAGTTGAAGATGAGGCTGAAGCAAACCATGAGCAGAAAGGAGTGACTCTTAGAAAATGAACGCGTTGGGCTAATGAATCATTTTGAGGCAAAAGGAGAAATTAAATGTATGCTGAAAGCTGGCACATTAGTAAATGGGCTGTGGGTTTTTATCCATTTTACATTTCAAAATGCTGAAATAAAGTAAGTCTTACGGTGAAATCCCATTAAGGAATAATACTCTGAGTAGGGAAACAAGAGTTTGGTTAACAGGAAACGGGGACTTGGTTTCTCTTCCCACATCGGCCGGGGCCTGCCTTGTGTCGTGGGGTCAGTCGCCCTGAGGTCTTCGGGGACGAGCAGCGAGCAGAGCCCACGCCTGGCGCTTCACTGAGGAGAGAGTTACCGCTAGGGCTCAACCTACGACAGAGAGGAAGACCAGGGTTGGCCTTTTCTTCCCAGAGTTTGGCGCGGGACGTTGGGACCGGGTGCTCCGTGGCCTCGTGGGGGTGTGGAAGTGCGCAGCGTGGTTCGGGCACGCCGCTGGTGCCAGCGGAAAATGCCAGCTTTTCGTTCTGAAAAGCTTTGGATCCCAGATTTCCCATTTCAGGGCAGCTGCTGCCCTTACCTCAAAGACAGCCGCACAGAGCTGGCCTGTCCCCGACCTTGGGAGGACCCTGCCAGGTGTCACTATGTTGAGCCTTTGCACATAATGTTCATTTTAAAGAAAGCCTGGCCTGGAGTTTAGTTATTTGCATTGGCTTTTCATGTCATGATGTCTCGCTGGTGAGCAGTCAGTGAATTCAGTCTTTATATTTAACGTACGCAGTGGGGCAGCGTTGCCATGCAACACTGGCGTGCAGTGGGGCAGCGCTGGCACGCCATGGGGCAGCGTCGGTGTGCCGTGGGGTAGCGTTGGCGCGCAGTGTTGGTGTGCCGTGGGGTGATGTGGGCATGCCGTGGGGTGGTGTTGGCACGTCGTGGGGTGGCGTTGGCACGTCGTGGGGTGGCGTTGGCATGCCGTGGGGTAGTGTTGGTATGCCATGGGGTGGTGTTGGTATGCCATGGGGTGATGTTGGCATGCCGTGGGGTGGTGTTGGTATGCCGTGGGGTAGTGCTGGCATGCCATGTGGCGGTGTTGGCATGCCATGTGGTGGGGTTGGCATGCTGTGGGGTGGTGTTGGTATGCAGTGGGGTGGTGTTGGCATGCCATGGGGCAATGTTGGCATGCCGTGGGGCGGTGTTGGCATGCCATGGGGTGATGTGGGCATGCCGTGGGGCAGTGTTGGCATGCCGTGGGGCGGTGCTGGTGGGTGGCATTGGGGCGCTCCGTGGGGCGGGGTCGGGGTGTGCCGTGGGGCGGGGCCGGGCCGCCGCTGTCCATGGTGCTGAGCCCCGCCCCGGGCTGCGGCTGCGGCCGCCTCGCGCTCCGCTGGGAGATGCTCTGTGTCGAGGGCTGCCGCCATGGACCGAGGGCATCCCCAAAAGAGGGCGGGATGCAGGAGCCCCCCATCCCAGCCCACCTGCGCCCTGGGGGGCTTGGGGGTTCAGCTCCTGCTCGGGACACCCCTGGCCACAGTTCCCTTGCAGCGTGCCGCCTTGAGAAGTCGGTGCCAAGCCCGGTCACGGAGCAGCAGCTCTTGTTCTCGCCTGGAGAGGGAGGGCTGGGCTGCTCTGGGACAGGCAGCCTGCACCTCTCCGGGCGCCGTTTTAGCCCGGCCGGGTGAGCAGCGCTTGAGCCCCCGTGGCCGACGGCAGCTCAGGGAAAGCAGCAGCGAGTTCCTCTCCGCTCAGTTCACAGCGGGTGCGTTTAGGAGGGGACCTTGCTCTGCTGCTTTGTGTCTGCGAGCCAAGCACGCCGAGCCTCTTCCCTGGCACACAGTCCACACGCTGCTCTTTACACCGAGGAATAAGATAAAATAGCTTCCTCCCTGTCACATTGCTACTGAAAAACAGGGATGGGGAAAAAATAATCCCTCAGCCCCTGCCCTGCTTGTGGTGATAAGAGCAATGCAGTCATTCTTTTAACGGAGGCAGCCAAAGCAATTACATTATTTACTAAACAAAGCCGTTTCAGAGATTTCTGCATTGGGATGTTGTCTCGGTCGTTTTGCACCAAATCCGTTGCAGCAGCAAGGCCAGAGAGTTTGCCTTGACTCCCCTCACTACCAAAATAAATGTACAGGGCAGGATTGTTCCACTGAGCAGCCGTGAGTGGGGAGAGGGAAGACGGAAGGAGATGGTACGTGCCGGCAGCTCTGAACTGGATGCGGTGAGGATTGCTATGTATGAGAGAGTTCAGGGGGGAAAGAGGAGGAAGTCACGGAGGCAGCCCAAGCGCGCAGGATGGCGAGAGCCAAGCTGAAGAATTCCCCTTCGGAGAGCAATTCCCATGTAAAAACTGTCCCACCAGCGACGACAGAAGATGTCCATGGGGTGAGCCCCTTGTTACCGGCTCGGAGGATGGGATCCTTGGGGAGCGATGTCGGACAAAGGTATTGCAGGACCGCAGTGGGGCGTGGGGCTGGGGGGGGCAGCACCTTTTATCTTTTAAATGAGAGGGAAAGGATTAGTGCCACCGGGGGCTGGAGGGGTGGTGGATCAAATCCTTCCCATAGCTGTGTTAAAGAGCCACACCAGCTCCAAAGTTGTATTATGAAATAGGCGGCTGGAGCAGAAGAAATCCAGTTCCTTTACATTTTTTATCAGCGCTTCTTGGTTTTTTTATATGCCAAAAGCATGTCTGGGTGGCAGCCCCGAGACTGTGGGGCTGCCACACATCACTGGTAACTTGCATTGCGCCTTATCTGTGCAGGGTGAGACTGAAGCTTATTTGCACTGCTAACGCCACAGTATGCTCTGTACCTGAGCACCATGTTTGCGTGGAAGGAGAGATGCTCAGTCCCTCATCTGAGGAATAATTTATTTACAACTGCCAAAAAAAAAAAAAAAAAAGGCGCTACCGTACAAAATGCTGCAGCCTCTTTCTGCAAGCACACAGCTGATGTGTGCAGAAAGACATGAGCTGGTTTTCAGGAGGATAAAGACGCTTTCCATTGCACTTGAATTACAGTGTTTCAGAAGAAGCCAGGTCCCCTAGTTATGATGAGGATGCGTATGTCAGTAATTCAGTTCTTGTTCTGCTCATTCCATTTTCTGTTTCGTTTTTCCCCATCTATTCAGCCTTTCAGCCCATCCATGCTGTCTTCCTTCTCGGCAAAAATCGCCTCACCCGTGATTGTGTACTGTATATCTTCTAGGATGTAATTTGGTGCTGTTTCTAGCTCCCGTTTCCAGTGCA